>BSDF01000007.1:35156389-35892639 GCA_027925045.1 Hypotaenidia okinawae
GAGAGAGAGTTGAGAGCTTGAGTTTTTAAAATAGATTTTTTTTTTTTTAAGGGCGGGGGGAGAAAGGAGTGAGGGGCTGGGTGCCAAGAGCATACAGACGATTTCTGTAAGCCCTTAGGGGGAAGGGTGCCAGCCCTTGTTTTGCAGTGAAGGAGACGGAGCAAACACTGTTTGCTATCTTCAGCTGGGATGCAAACGCACATTCCCAGAATCAGCTCTAAAAATAAATGCTTTAAGAGATGTAAGTTATGCTGAACTGAACTAGCTAATTAATTCCTCCCTTCTCTGAAATGCTTAACTCCTTACACTTTAAAAAGGAAATAATTAATGCCAGGAGTGTTCTCTCACATTGCTACTGGGAATGACTCTTCTGGCCTTTGCAGTGGATATAGCAAACCAAAATCACACTTTTAACCTTAAAATTTCCAGTACTTGGGTTTGATTCTTTTATATTCCTGTAACACCATTTTTCTTACCATACTTCAGCAATTGTGTTCTGTGACAAACACCTGGAAAATTAACTTTCTGAAGCTGTCTCTCACCCTGGGTGCCTGTGGGAAAGGGAAGGTAGGGAAGAAGACACTGCTGTCTGTGCTAGAAGCCTTTGCTCAAGAGAACCCTTGGGTTGTTTTACTTCTGTGCAAGACCAGAGTTATGATAAAAAGGGCAGAAGAAAATGGCACCACTAAAAAAGTACCAATTTTGAACCCAAGTAGTCTCAAAAGACTGTTTTCTGGACTCAGCGTCTGCTTCCTTGAGAAGAAAGGTTGCAGTGTGTATTTTGAGGTGCAAATTTTTGCCATTTGCAGTTTCATGTTCAAAGTAATACAGCTGGGTAGGCATGCCGAAGAACCTCCCTTCTGAGATTTGAGGGGTAGCTTAGACCCTTCTATATTACTGTGGAAAAGAAATAGTAGGTGTCCTCTACAATAATAGGAGGACAGCATACATTCAGATTGTTGAATTTAAACTCCAAATCTTGAGTGAATTTGGCATCCTAGCAAAGTGGTGATACCTACTTTTTGGCAGTCTGCTTACTCTGTAACTGTTTTTTGACTGTTCTTAGAAATGAAGACTGTACTTGCTCTGTCTAAAACAGCAAAGCTGTTTAAATACTATAAATAATACAGTATTTATATACTGCTCCAATACTATAAATAATTAAGCAAGTGTGACCTTCCTCACTGAGTCACTTTTCATTCAAAATGAAGGTTTCCAAGGAGGTTTTTAAGGTTTGTCACCCTCCCCCACATTACATCAGATACCTTATTACAGGTATCAGAATTAGCTGGATTTTGATGTGAAAATGTATGATCTCATTAAGTGAGAAATATGCAAATTTAGTCTTGTTTTAGTGTTCTACTAGACTGGGCTCAACACAGGACCCAAGGCACCCTAAGTCAATGTAGTGCCTGGCATAGCTGTGCTGAGCACAGGGCTGGTGTGCAATCACATCTCCCCTGTTCTCCAGCATGATTAAGCTGAAAGAGCCTTGTTGCAAGTGCTGGCCTTAAACACCCACCTCATTCTCTAAGTCTGGTTAAACAGCAGTGAAAATGGGCTTTCATGTTTTGATTCAAAACTCAGGTTAACATTTTACAAACCTTTCAGTGGGAGACTTCTTTTAGTATAATTAGCTGGACTAAATAATACATTAAAATTACAAATAGCTAATAAACTCAAAAGCCTTGTAATATCCTTGTATATCCTAAAACATTCCGATTCTCACTGTTTCATCTCAATTTCATTGCATGCTAAATAAAAACTCATATTTACTTTGCAGCTTTGCTGGAGACACTACCTTAACTGAGAAGAATTAATATACATCATGATTATGTAAATCCCACTTGAGTTTGCATGTCAGGGCTCCTAAATTTATTCTACAAGATACTTTAACATGAAGTTGCCATAGATTCGTGGCATGATCACCAACCGGTAATGCCTCAAAATGGGACTGATAAATGTTTGAAGAGTACTGTGATGTTAGGCTTTCTCTGATACTGGCAAAATGTTCATTGTTATGTGACATTATACCTACACAAACTATTAATAAAGAATTTTGCCAGAAATACTGATTTCTCTTTGTATTTATAAAGTTTAGACCAACTCACTGAAGTCAGATTACTGGAATAAAATGATGGTTAAAAGCTATTAGCTATTTAACTACCTGAAATGTTTAGCACTTTGGGGAAAGTTGATTTTATAGAAAACTTAGAACTTCCTTCTTTCCTTTTTGTAAAACCCTGATTTCCATGTTAGTGTTGGCAATGAAGTCAGGGGCTTTAATTCTTGAGAGTTCAGCCCTTTAAGCTGCTGAGCTTTATCGCATCTCTTCCTGCAGCCTAGGTGCTCAGAAAGGCAGAAGGTTCACCCCATTTTGATGCAGTGATGCCAAATTTTGGGTTCTACAGAGTCTCTTTCCCCTGAAATTTTAAATTTGAAAAATACTCAGAAATAAGGTTTATCAGTAAGAAGACAATTTAAATACTAGTCCCTAACCTTTTTTGTTTGCTTTATCAACATACAATAATGTTCTTTAAACCTTATTTAAATTTGTGAAGTTACTAGTAGCTAGTTACACTAACTGTAACAATGATTTTTGCAGTGCAGATGAAATCATTACATATCAGCTGATTACACAGTGCTCACTTAAGTGTTTCTCAAAACAAGTGTCAGAATCAAATTAGCTGTTCTGTTTCAGATTGAGGATACTGACAAAGAGCAGTGGCCTGTCTAGTGAGTCAAACGGTACTTCACAGCTTTTGCGAAGGAGAGAAAGGCAATGCTTGTCTGCTGCTGCTGCTCTGCAAGCAAGGGTGAGAATTACAACACAGCACTCCGATGAAAGAGTAGGTTGAGGGGGAATTGTACGGCTGTGTCAGTACCTGATGGGGGCAGGCAGGAAGACAGAGCCAGGCTTCTCAGTGCTACCAGTGACATGACAAGAGGCAATGGGCACAACTCGACATACAAGACAGCCTGTTCAAATGTAAAACCAGTTTTGCTGTGAGGGTGGTTGAACACTGGAACACGTTGCCTAGAGAGGCTGCGGAGTCTCTATCTCTGGTGATGTTCAAAGTCACCAGGGCCTGAGCAACCTGCTTCAGCAAACCCTGCTGGGAGCAGCGGGGTTGGACTCAAGCAGCTCCAGAAGCCCCTGCCAACCTCAACCATTCTGTGACCTTGAGGTAAAATGCACTACCTGGTAGAGGAAAGACAGTCACAAAGGTTAGCTTCATAATACCAGCCAGACAAGGAAATAATCTCAATATATAAACTTGATAATTAAGGCTGCAGACAGGTACACCTAGGTACCTCATCATTATCACTACAGTTTTTGGGTTGTTTGTTTCACTAGCTAAAAATGAAAGGCCCTGCTCAGGTAAACGAAAGCTTCAGTACATTTTATGCCAATGTAAATATATTGTTAGGGGTTCCTATGGGATCATCATAGGCACACTTAAGGACACATCACCTACAAGTCTGAGTACAGCTCCCTACAGAGCTTTCACAGCTCTTTCAGCATCTGCAATGTTTTCTGCCAAGAGCAGACGTTCCATAGGTTTTTACAGACAAAGTGGCATTCCAACTTACCTTGCCTGTCACACAGCAGGGATGGAGATGTGGGGGCCTTTTCTCTTAAAGTCTCTCCAAACACAACAAATTGTGGCTGTGTTGGACCACTCCAGTGAGCACAGGCGTTGCAAAAGATGTTACTTTAATCATACTGCTGGCTAATAACACAAGTGTTCCTTGTACACAGCTGCTCTCTAGTAATTTCTGCTGTGGCCTTTAAGTCCAGTTCCTTCTGATCATTTTTCACAAGAGGAATTTTTTTATCCAGAAAAAGTACTTTGATTTGGCAGACACTTGAAAAAGTCATTGTCTTCCTTTCACAAAGGGATGGTCCAGCAACTGCAGGGCAGAAGGGCGTTCATGTTGATCTCTGCATTGAGGGTTTGAAAAATCAGTACATTCAATGAATATGCATGCTTGTGATGTAATTGTTTCTAAAATCTAAATGCAAACTCAGCCTTTTTTTCTTCCTCATTTCTCCAGTCATTACTCACTGGAGTAATGTTTTGGGGTAGAAAGGCAAACAGGATTTTTGGGAAGATACTCTTTGAATTTATCAATTATAAAATTGAAATTTATTATTATTACAGAAATCAATATTTGTTCCACTAAATTCCAAAACTTTGAATAATGCTGCTAATATGACTCTTTCAGATGCACCAAAAATGGATTTAAGGAGAATAACAAGTATTTGTTTGATCCTGTGTCAATCAAGATATTCTCTCATCTCCCACCGACACCATTCATGTTAAGGAGCTCATTTGGGATCACAATATTGTACTTACAATATTGGCTTGCTAAAGCCAAGGGCTTTGGGCTTTTTCAACCCTCAGTTTGGAGAAAAAAAACAGGGGGTTGAGTATGGGACACTGATGTTTTAAATAATAGACTAACAGAGAAGATGGGATGAGGAAGGCATTCCTATTTAGGACATGGTAAGATCATACATTTGAACTTTGCCTCCACAGATGCACCCTGACTTTTGAAAAAGGTAAATACTTTATTAAAAATGCTTTATAACTGTATGCTTCTTCCTACCTAGAGATTCTTTCTGCCTTTTAAATACTGTTTCTACAAATGGTCCGCAGTTTTTTCTGCTTCTTTTACTATGGGCCACAGGAACAGTAACCATACCATACCAGTTGGAACTGGGGATTAGAAAACAGGCTTCCTGCCTCTAAGACCATTGCCATACCCACTAAATAACATGCTTCTCTCTAGAACTCAAATCTGGTCTCTAGAGATATGTAAAAGACTGCTATTAATTCTATAAAGACTACCCATAGAGGTCAAGAACATAGCTCTTGAAATTAATAGCCCATTTAAACATCTGGGACAAAGTTGATATTTAAAACAAAACCAACACTACAAAAATAAATCCTCGAATGGGTGAACTCTAGTGTGGTTTTTTTTTAAATATAGAGAACTTTATGTTTCAAATATGTATGTATTTCCTGGACTGGCAGTGAGAAAATGTTTTCCCACTGCAGAAAGTTAGAATTAAGTGAAAGCTCTTTCATTTAGAATATTGTCCTCAAAGCACCTTGCCTGACACAAGCCAGACTCAGCCAACGGGATACTGGAACAACAAGGCATGTCAAAGGAATTCATCAAACATTCTCTGAAACTCAGTGGTGCTGTGTTTCTGCACAAAAATTACAGGGAAAGCAAAAGATGAGTATAACGCAAAGGGAATTTGTGAGGGTTTTTTTATAATGTTGTAGAGAATAAACTTCATTTATGTATACTGTTATTTAAAGTCTTTCCTGAAACACTAAAAAACCTATGCATTTACAGTACAGTTCTTCTACATCATAATGTGTAAGAGGTAATGTAAGCTCCCGTCAACAATCTCTGCTGTGCAAGCTATCTGCATTTCTCCTTCCCTTTTCAGTTAAAAACTTACATACCTGGTTAAGCACGCACGCACAAAATCCACTGCAGCGCTGGAGAATCGATCAGGCAGGGAAGGCATCAGTCCTCTGTGGGCCCCAATATAGAACATGGCTGCTATCCTATCCATGGAAGCCAGTGGTGGTTTCCCTGTTGCCATCTCAAATACGGTGCAGCCAACGCTCCAAATGTCCGACTTTCTTCCATATCCAGATTCATTTATAACTTCTGGTGCCATCCAGTACGGAGTTCCGTGCACAGACTTGAGCATCTCACTCTGGGTGCCACTGAGGCTCACCCAAGCTAAACGCCTGGCGCAGCCGAAATCAATTAGCTTTACTATACCATTTGGCATCAGCATAACATTATTGCCTTTGATATCTCTGTGCACCACACAGTTGTCATGTAAATATGCAACCCCCTGCAGAATTTGTTTTGTATATTTACAAAGGACTATTTCTGGCAATGGACCAAAACGATGAATAATACTAGAGATTGATCCACCAGGAACAAATTCCATGAAAATGCTTAAAATGTTGTCTTCCAGACAAGTTCCTAAATATGTTACAATATTGGTGTGCTTCAATGTCTTCAAAAGATCAACTTCCTCATGAAACTTCTGATATTCCTTTTCTGTAGTGAGCTGATCTGATGTATCCAAAACAACCTGCTTTACAGCGATTAATTGTCCCTGACTTGTCAGACCGCAGTACACCTACAATGAAACTAGCATTTATTAAAATGAAATATGAAATAAAACTGAACATTTACTTATTTTAAAAAGTATCTCTGTGTTTGCCATGTTTCATGTCTCATTGCATCATCCAAAGTATTTAAGTAATTTGTTGAATAGGACAACAGCCAGTAGGTAATAGCTCAAAGACAACCAGCGCATCTCTGAATATACTCAGACATGAACTCACCATGCCATAGGCTCCCTTTCCAAGGACTTCACCTCTTGTCCACATGATAGGATCTTTGTTAGTTAAACTGCTTCCTGGTAATTTAGTAGATTCCCCAGAGTTTAACAGGTCACTTTCTTCATTTGATGTCAAAAAGGCTTTACTGTAACTCTGCTTGAAAGATGATGATCAGTATGGAGAGAAAGCAGGGAGGAAGAGAAAGACTTCATATTATCTTTACATTTTTTATAAGGAGTCATTTTTATCTGGCATGACAGAGTCACAGAATCACAAGGTTGGAAAAGACCTTTAAGATCGAGTCCAACCCTTCCTGTCCTATGCTAAACCATATCCCTAAGTGCCTCATCTACCCTTTTTTTAAGCACATCCAGGAAAGGTGACTCAATCCTCTCCCTGGGCAGCCTGTTCCAGGCCCTGACAACTCTTTCAGTGAAAGATTTTTTCCTAACATCAGATCTGACCCTGCCCTGGCACAGCTTAGTGCCATTTCCCCTTGTCCTGTCACCCATCACTTGGCTGACTCTTCTCTATACATATCTATCTATAAAATCATGCCCAGCTCATCAATACAATTGCTATGCTAAGACTGTTTTCAATTATGTATCACCATCGCACTTAAGAAGATAATAGCATGACATCTTTTTCTGTTGACAGTAAGACAGACAAAAGGAACATTTAAAAGAATGGGATATGCATCTGCTTAAAACTTTTCTGTCACATGGGTGCAGTTTGTTAAGCTGAAGGGTGAATATGACTATTGCCTTTCTCTAGGTAATAATATATGTATCCCAAGTCTGGGGAAAACAAGTGGGACATGACCTCAAAAGAAGAGATCACTTCAGAAATTTGGTAATAATTACTCTATCTAGCCATGGTTCTCTCTAGGAGATATGAGAATGAAGCTGTAATTGGTATCTGTGTCTGCAGAAGCATAAGGAAATGTATCAACGTGTAGTAAAAGAAATTTTCTTATAAATTTGTAATTTAAATAGACAAAAAGCTACAAGGGCCAAGGAGAAATAGTACTGGTAGATAAGTACCTGAAGGTTCTTAGCTGACTTAGGGGCCAGAATCTAAGCCTTCTGAGTTTTAATTTTTCATTAAACATGAATTGAACAGCCTTAAGTCTGTTTGATAAGCTAATACTTGTAGTTCATACCTAGAAAAATACCTGGTTGCATTTCAAGATTCAAGGAAATTGCCCTTTTGGATATAAAAGAACCAGTAATAGTGACTTTTCATATTTCTTAGGTGTCAAGGTCTCAAGAGCTTTTCCCTTGCCCAAACACCTTTTTATACATGCTCTTCAGTTAAAATAGCCTTTCCTTTTTATTCAGTATCTCATTTTATCTCGACCCATCATGTATGCCTTGACAGCTATTGTCATCATGCCTTAGTACCATCTGACTTGTGTCCTGACATGCAGCCTCTATCATGGGTATCCTCAACTAGGCACTGGAAGAATCAGCTGGCCCAAGGGAAAAGGACTTGATCATTAATGAGCACATACTTCCTTTCATCCAAACACATGTCAACACATTACTCAAAGGTCCTAGCAAGTCACAAGAGATTACTTTTACCTTCTCTAGAGCACTATTTACTATTGCTTCATCTCCATTCATATTTTCTTCTTCTTTAGTATGTGTATTTTGCATTTTAGAACCTGTATTTTTTATTCTTGAAGAGCTGATGTCTCTTTCTTCAAGCACTAGCAGTTCTTCAGCCAGACAACAAAGTAACTCATCAGTCACATGCTTCTTATCAGCCCAGGACAAAATGCTTTGACCTGTCTGGAAACTGGGGCTTGCAACACCTTTTGTCTGAATCACTGAAAGCTGAGTCAATTCATCTGACAAACCACTGGCTTGAGGTGTGTATTCCCAACTATCTTTTTTTTTTTTTTGGAGAGGATTGACACTCCAGTCTATCTGAAAAGGGCATTGCTTCACATTTTCTTACAGACTTGAAGGAGGCCTGGTCTGATTCCAGTTCTTTGTAGACATTCACATCCATCCTGCACTGGGCTGCAAAACTGTCCTGTTCTGTTGCTAGTAGAGTGCAACTCAGAGCAACACATTCTGTGTAGTCTTCAGCACTGAACTGAAGATGACTCTGGCTCCAGTCAGCAGCTCTCTGATTATTGGATATATCCTGACTGTTTAAAGACTGCTCCAAAGAAACTTCTTTAATAGTTGATAGGTTTGAGTTTGAAAAGAAATTATCTTGCTTAGGTGATTGTGAAAGCTCCTTTAAAAATGTATGCTGATGATCTGTGTCATCACGAAACAATGTCATGTTCTCTGAAGTCTTTATTTGACAGTCTGAATCAGAAGTTGTTAAATTATCTTGCTCTGTCTTGCTGTCACTCAACTTGGTACTTCTGTCCTTTGGAATGAAACCTTTCTGCTTCTGTTTAGTGCCAGGCATGGTCTTCTTTGGCTTAGAATATGTTCTCTTTTGAGTATTTCTGACTCGGTTTCTCTCAATCCCTTTACTACAGGTTGATCTGCAGGTGCTAGTAGTACATCTCCCAGGTGGGGCAGAACAAACATCTCTATAAAAACTGCTCTCCTGTTGCTCAAGCTCATGCATGTGGGAATAGACAGGAGTTCCAAACATTTCATAAATATCTGGGCCTTTGTCATTTGAATTTATTTTCTTGAACATGTCACTGTACTTCAGATCTACAAAATCTGGAGCAGACCATGCATGTGGTAGAGAAATCGGACTAACAGGTTTCTTTGAGATAACTGAATTTCTGCAACTGTGGGAGAAACTTTGCTTTTTAAGTTTCTGAGCACTCTGAGCAAAATGGTCTTTGTTGGCTTGAGAGGAGGTTTTTTGATGCTTCAGGGAATGCTCAGATTTTGTGTGTAGCTGTTCCAAAGATGGAAAAATTTTACTTTTGGCATTACATTTTGTGGAAATCTCACCAGAAACACTTAAGTCGTCAGATATCTTTATCTTGCTACTCATTTTAGATTTTGATGAATATTTATTTCTATTCATCTTTACTTTACTTTTGTCATTTTCTTTGTGAGCCAGAATATTGAAGTGCTGAGTAGCACGAGGAAGCAGGTTACAAATGACACTCTTTTTTGGGGCAGGTTGTTTAGCAGTGTGTAGTTCCCTAGCTGGTTCTTGTTCAGAGAAAGTAGCATGAACAGCAGGTACAAGTTCACTTTGGTCTTTTGAAGTTGCTTCTGATGATGCTTCTTTTTCCATTTCAGATTCATAAAGACAAACATGATTTTCCATCTGTTTTCTGGAAGGACCTTGCACTTCTAATGTGGAAATTACTGCAGCCAGAGAATTATCTTCTAAGACACAGTAGGCCTCTATCACTTCATTTTTACAGGAAGAATCTAAGTCATGATTATTGAGCACAAAGTTCACACACTCAGCATCTTCATGTGATCTATAATCCAGTGTCATCTCTGTAGCATCTTCTCCTTCTAGACCAGTTCTACATGAATTCCCTGTTCTTTTTGCTTTATTGCCAGCTCTGGAGGCATCACTGGAGTCATCACTGTTGCTTGACATTGTAACTGTTGTCTGAGCCGTAAATATTCCATAGTTTATCAAAGTATTACTTGAACTCAAACAGGGATGACTCTTATCATAGAAACTGGCTTGTGTCATAAGATCTATGTTCTTACACGCCACCAAAAACTGGTGCTTCAGCTGGTCATTCTTTTCAGTATTGGTAACTACATCCGCTTCCCTCCATTGAAAATTGCTTTGAATTTCTTCTTTCTTGTTGCTAAGGTACTTATAATAGTTACTCATGCTGAAGTAGTACAGGTCTTTCACTGGAGTCAACTGATCAGAAATAGTAGCCACGATGAGGTCTGATGACTTTTCAGGATGCCTTTTTAATAGATTGTCTAACTGATACTGATAAAATTTAGTAACTGGTTTTATGGGCTGAGGAACAGAATTCATAGTATTCAAACTATTTCTGATGTTGGTGCTTTCATTGACAATATTATCTTCTAGAGGGGCAAGATGAATTGTTCTTACAGGTTGAAATGTCACTGGTGGCAAATGAAACTGTAATTTCCATAAAAACTATTAATAACAGGCTACACAACAGATACAGGTAAAATCTAATCACTAAGAACTATGCAGACTAAGAAAAAAAATCAAAATAATATAAAGTACAATATCAAAACCCTGATAAAATACATGAATTTTCTCACATCCATACATTAGTTTTCTCACCCAGAGAAATATTTCTGATTATTTCATAGTACAGAAGGTGGTATCCTCTGCTATAAGGCACAAGTCATTCTTCATGACTTAAAAGTAACAAGCTCTGCCCACATACACACATCACCTTGTCAGTTATTAACTCCATCTTATGCCACACAGCAGGTTTGTTGCAGGACTTGAAGGGCTGGTCAGTGGCCTCATGTGCCAAAGTTTCTTTCTGGCTTACACTTTGAATGACAGCGCCGCTCTTAAACTAATATTTAAAGTCTTTTTATGTAATCTTCCAAAGTGGGCTGACACCAGTGATTATATTCCCAATGGAACCTCATGTAAGCAATTTTTTAAAAGCAAAACCTAGACTATTATAGCAGAATGCCATTTTATCCATGGAGAGAATGGACAGCTACCCAAACACCAATTTATGTGGCAGCTAATGCAGAAGTCTGGTATTTGGGGGATGTATTTTTTTCTATTCTCTTCTCTTCCTCCTCCTCTTCCCATCCCATTAGTTGAAAGGTACTATATAACTTTGAAAGAAAACAGATCTGAGAATTTCAGTACTTTGTTGTGATTTTTTTGATGAATAATGAGAATAATTTTCTGAAAATAATATTCCTATTCTTTATTGTACAGGAAATGGAGAAAAAAAACCATGTATATACTGTATTTTTAAATGCAAATGAATGCAACAGAAAATAATCACTCCAGTACTCATTTGCATATCTATATTCAACACCAGTTTGCAATCTGCAGGAAATTTTTGTTTGCATTCCAACAGCAAACTGAGGTTTGAATGTGCCAAGTAAAGCAATGCATGCTGTTTAGAAATTTACAGTCCTGAAGACTTTGTCCAGTCATCATGGCTTTACTATGAATGCTCATTTTATCCCAAATGATATGCCTCTAGAAATAAATGTGAAATAAAGCTATTTTAAATCACAATAAGGTCAGCTATACTATTTTTATTAAACATTTTTCTTCATTTGAAATATTTTTCCCATAGCCCTTGTTATGATCTTCTGTCACAACTCTTGCTCTTCCTTCTTTACTTTACTTTTTTCCCCACGAATGCTATTGTATTCCATGGTGGGTTCACTAAAGTGTACAACTGATTCAGTGAGTGAAGTCCCTGTACAAAGAGCTATTAATATCCATAAACACCAAATCATCTTTTTTCTAAACACAGTATATTTGCTCTGTTGTAACTTTTAAGGCTAATGTACGTCAAGCACTAATACATGTAAAATTGCTAGTTTGTAAGCTCAAAAGTTCTGCCAATCATCCTATTTACACTTACCACAAAGTTTCATGTCAAATATATTTAATCCTAATACCTTATTTTTTATTTTCTAACACAATACATTTCAGTAATAAATACCAAGACTGTTCTCTCTATATGTGTATATAAAAAATAAGTTAAAAAAAAAACCCACAATCATCAAAAAACCCCTGAAGATTAAGCAGAGGAAACTACCTGCAGTTCTTCTCTATTGCTATTTTTAAAGTTTTGGAAAGATATACTTTTAACTGTGTTCAGTTTTACACATAATAACACCTTACCTCAGATCTCTCGTTCCTGGCTTTTAGCACTGTTATATTCAACCCTTAAAACCAAAACAAATGAAATGTTAATTTGGTATTCTTATGCAGACTATGATATTAATTTATAAATTAAATTCAAATGGTAGGGTGCTGCAGACCAAGAGTCTTCCTGATGTGTGGTTGCAGGATGATGCTATAAATCTGCTGTGCATGAAAAAGTTTTAAGGAGAAATTCAATTGTGATATTGAATTTTACAGTTCTATTTTCTATAGAAAACTATAAAATACTATAATTTAAAAATACTTTGATTCTAATAATTTAAGCAAATATTTTTCCTCAATTTCAGATGTTTGCTAACTTCAATATACAGCTAATTAATATTGCCATTATGAGGAAAAAAGTGAAAGAGATGTGGTCAATGGCCCCACTCCAGCTACAGATAATTACAGTTTACAGTTTGTGGGCTCAGTTTCATTATACAGAACAACAGGAATGGTGAAGTCTGTCAGTGCTTCTCTTTATCTCCCTCATTCTGCAAATGCACACACACACACACACACACACACATACATAATTAAACAAGGTCAACATGGCTGAAGTCTACTTGACATGAAGAAGTCAGACAGGCATAAAGACAACCTAAAGTTTAAAGAAAAAGGACTTCAGTGGCTTTGTCATCTAAATTGATAGCAACATAGAACTTTGTTTTAAAATTGTGACTTTTAAAATTGAACTTACTTTGCTGTATTTTGGCTTTTATAATCTGAAAAGCATCTAAATCCATTAATGATTTTGAAATGTTGGTTTCTGGGCATGATGCCCGTAGCAGAAAGCTGAAGTCAAAGCCCCACCCTACATTCTCTTTCTTCAGGGAGAAAGGTAAACAAGTGTGATGTCTCATCTGCAGTGCTAACTGATCTTTACTTGGACAACATGCCACTTGTTGATCTGGCCATGGTCTGGATGTTGGTGCCATGTGGCTAAAAGACATAACAAAAAAAGGCAAAATACATTGTGAAAATATGTGGAAGGACAACCTGAGGAAACTCAGTTCAAATAATCACACAACTGAGGGCTGCTGAGAACAAGAAGTTTGTAAGATCCAAGAATGCCCAAGTATGTTTTCTTTCTTGCTCCATCTGGAAGTTGTGGCTGTCCTTTGCAGCATAAGACCGCAGTGCCAGAGGTTGACTACAGGTGAGAATGAATGACAAAAAATGCAAACCAAACAGTAGGAATTGGAAGACATGTTGCCCACCTCCCTCCTCTTGCTGAAAGCTGATTGCTTCCAGTATCTAATATTAATGAATCACCAAGCAAGAGTGTCAATTGGAAAAAAAAAATAATACTGTGACTGAAAAGAAATACAAAAATATAGTCTAAGTTAATCTTAAAACCATATGCAATATAATTGGGTTTAATTAAGTCAAATGCTGATGTAAAACTGTATGTTTTTTCATATTGTACCAAATAATTTGTTAATCCAGTGCAACCTACTGCCTCCAGCAATGGCCAGTAATTGATGTTGGGAAGACAGAAACACCACACAACTTATATAGCTGTATATAACATCTGGCACTAAGGAAATCTTTTCTTACTAATAGACTACTGCCTGCTTTGTCTCCATGCCTGCATACACAACTGCATATTAAATATTCATACTACTTACCTGTTTTTGCATGACTGATGCATTTCTTTCATTCTCTTATCTGCATTCTGAAGAGCAGCAACATTTCCACAACCTGCAACCAGACATTTGCATTTGCATAAAAGCAGTATAATTCACTGACCAGTAGCACAAAGTAAACACAGCTGGGTTTTGGCAATTAAAATGTAGTTATAAAGAAATACAGGAAGTAACTATCAGGAAAAAAAAAAAAAAAGAAGAGTATGTTTCATTTGACTAAGATAGCTATATACACTTTGTGTTATCATTTTTAGAAAGGTGAGAGCATAAATTGAATTATTTATAGATATTTAGGTTAAGTGTATTAACTCAATGTACTATAAAAGCAAAGAACATCTACAAAAATTCCAGTTACAGCTCCTACTTCTGAAGAACAGAAATAGAAGAAAAATATTGACAGAAACTCTTCAAAAGAAGATCACTTAAAACTAGGAAAGATGTTAAAAGCAAGAAAACCTCAGGGCTTTTCAAAGATAGAAAATAATTCTGGCTTTGATTTCAAATGTCTTTTGGTTGTTGGTTCTGACAAGTCTTTAAATTTCAAATTAACATAATTAACATCGGGTTTTTTCCTTCTTCAGATCCCACATATTAAACTTTATATGTATAAACTTTGGTTAGCCTACCTTTTTTGCTTCTCTTTCTTTGTTGGTTGTCAGACATACTGTCCTTAGATGCATTAAGGTCCTGAAACCTGAAAAAATGTTTCATTAATTGATTTCTAATTCATATATACAAATCAGTTATTGACAATTAATTATTTCTGAGCCACAGGTAAGACAAAAGCAACATTTTGAAAGTACTTGAAATTATAAAAAATATCATTTAACTGAATATCTGATGCCCTGTCCTGCAAATGCACAGAACCAAACAGTCCAGACAGAGTTTTTATTGCTAAAAACTCAATATATGCTATGTTGAAGATGTCACAAAAGCTGCCAGTGTTATTTTGCTGATATCATCCTTACTGTTGGACCAGAAAGTCAACACTTCACATTTGGGAGATAATTGCATCTTTAACATACTACTGAGAAACTAAATCTGAAGTAAACGTGTATCTTTCTCTACTTGGTGAAAGCTATCTCTCAGCAAAAGAAGTTTGATGGCCAAAACTTTCTAAGCACAGAATAACTCGTACACCACAACAAATCTTTTTGATAGCTTATTCCAAAGAACCCTGAAGTCAACTGGAATCTTTGTATACATTTCAGAGAAGCATGTAATTTACTTTACACTAGCCAAAACAGAGTTAGCCTATTAACTTCTTAGTAGTAAACTTTTGTTTCTCACTTGAAACTATATCTTAACCATGAGCGTACCTTTCTGTGAGCATCTTAGTACCTCTGTATGTTTAGAAAAATACATTATTCAAACTGGGCTACATTTATAAAACCAAAGCACCTTAAAGCTCACATTAAATTAATATTACAGACATTTGATGTTTTAACTCCTGGTTGTTGAGAGACATAACAGTAGCTCAAGGAAAGGAGTACCAGAGCTGTTTATTTACCATCTGTTGTCTGGCACCATAAACTGCTGGCCTTCTACAAGGATATATGAGCCCTTTGCACCTATGTGAGAGGCTCCAAAAAGATTTCCATCAGATTCCCAAAGAACAGGAAACCTGAATATCCTGAATATGGTGAGTAAGCATACTCTCAACTGTTCATATGTACAAAATCATTAACCCTCTTTTTCCAGATTAAACTAAAACATCAACAATAGTATTAGATGGTAGTGACATAAACAACACAGAACAATCACAAATTGCAGAAATTCAAAGAAGAAACATGAGGGTGAAGTCAAAGGAGTTGAAGGTTTGAAATATTAGACAGCTAATTCTTAAAACAAATTTCAGTTCCTAGTTTTGATGAATTTGGGGCTTTTTCTGAAAAACACAGTGAACTTCTATTTCTCAAGTGACAAGAACACATAATGTAATTAAAAACAGTAAATTGAAAGGATTAAAAGAAAACAAATCATGAACATTAATAGATATCTGTATTAAAATGTTTCCCAATGTCTTTATTATAGTTTAAAACACATAAAATACATAAGATATTATACACAAGATGTTGTCAGATATCTTATGTGTATGAATATACATGAATGAATATTAATATATATTTAAACATATATGAACAGCAATGTCAAATTCTTAAACTGAATAACTCTGTGTGCTACAGAGAAATATTATAAGGTCCATAATGAAAAATTAGATCATAACAATATGCCTATAAGGATTTAAGGATTTCCTACTTAATCAAGTAGTATGTAATATAAGAATTTATATATTTTATATATGTATGTTCTTACTAATAGTATTGACCAGGGACTAAATTTTTTTATGCTCCATAAACAACTTACTCCTTTCTGGAATACATGAAATGTTCTGTTGTTTTGACATGGTTGATAAAATGTGGCAGTGGGTTTTCCTACTGACTGTGTAAGAAAGACACATTACATCCATTTAAAACAATCATCTTTCATAAAAAGATTTCCATTTTCTTACATTTGCATCTTCAGTTTAGTTATCTGTGATACATTTTCCCTCATAAAATTATACATAACCACCATATACACGCAAACAAATGAAGCTGGTTTAGAACTTAATTTGCATGGCAGACAGGTATGTGATTCACAAGGTTATGTTATCCCTACAGAATAAATATAGAACTATGAAAAACAGGGCACCTAGTGGCCACTCTGTTGCTGATTTCTTTACAAAATCTCATTTCCTCTCTGCTCTTTTCCTCAGGTGTATTTTTACTTCCATGCTTGTCCTTACACCACTCAACTGAGTATTTTATACTCAAGGGAGTGATAGACTGACTTTGGTGGGTGTCTGGCCTCCAGCCAGGCCTAAACCACCAGAGTCTTGCATGTCCAGCAGTACATAACTTTTTCAACATTTATTACAGATTTTTATTACAGGTTATTCCAAACAACAGTATTGGGCACTTCCCTAAATAACTCTTTTTCATTTGCTGGGAGTTTCCTCTTAATTTATGAAAATATCTGCTTTTCTGTTTTGCAGCTGAGCTCAGGGGTTTGTTTCAGTATATGTATATGGAAAAATCACCTAATATCAAAGTACTACCAATGGTAAGATGCATGCAAAGTAACAAACAGTGTATCTGTCTGTCCCTATGGAATCATTCCATTTCAAAGTCACTACAGAGGCCAGTGGAAATGAAGGGCCTATGTGGCTTTTGTTGGATTCAGTAGCATTTTGCTACTCCATACTGCTAGTCAGGAAAAGAATTAAGCTTTTAGTTTCTGATTCTATTAGCAAAAAATAAAATTCCTTCAAACCAGCAGCATTGCCAAGAGAGTCACATGCTTCTGTATTATTTTTAATAACAATTTTATATGACACTTTTTATCTGAGGAATGTACATTGTTTTATAACTATGTAGCAGCCAGACATAGAGTCATAGAATGGTTTGGGCTGGAAGGGACCTCAAAGCCCATCGAGTCCCAACCCCCTGCCATGGGCAGAGACACCGTCCACTAGCCCAGGGTGCCCAAAACCTCATCCAACCTGGCCTTGAACCCTGCCAGGGATCCAGGGGCAGCCACAGCTTCTCTGGGCAACTTCTTCCAGTGCCTCACCACCCTCAGAGTGAAAAATTTCTTCCTAATATCTAATCTAAATCTACTCTCCTTCAGCTTAATCAGACAGTACAGATATTCTTAGTTTATAGAAGAGGAAACAGAGAAAAACTGAATGACTTATAGCTGATGACCAAGGTCATCCAATGAAGTGTTCAGAAGTCAGCACTCTTGATTTCTCATTTTTAAGCTAAACACCAGATAAGCCATTAAAACGTTTATCCCATTATACTAGTCTGTTAAGAGTCATATTCGATGGTGAACTTCTCAAAACATCACCTTTTTTTTTTATATACACAAAAGTACCTTCAAAATAATAACTGAAACGTACTATATAAAGGCACAAACAACATCTTACCTGGTGCTTCAGTTGCAAACTGTGAAAGAGGCACCCAAAGAGAAGTTGCACAGCATTTTTAGCTCACAGCTGTCTTCCTTTGCGGGACCAGGAAGGAATTCAAACAGTAATTACATATACCGTGATTTTATTCAGCATGTTTTTCTGAGTGCGGAGCACGTAGCAGGCTCTTCTGCAGGCAAACCCTCCAGGCAGGTCCTGCTACACCAGGCTGTTGAGTTTACACGATGTTGCCGAGGCAACTCCTCCCCTTGCCCCCCTTCCCCTCCCCGGGGCATTTGCTTGGAGGAGCAAAACCGCTCTACTTCAGAGAGAGGAGTCACCTCTGAGCACACACAATTGAGCTGGACGGTAGCTTTTTAAGCCCTAATCACAAAGCATATCTTTCAGCACCCAAATCAAAGTATATTTCTCTCTTCTGTCCACCTTCACTTATGATTTTATTACCTTAGCTATTTCTACAGAATTTTAACTTTGCTTTCAGCCCCCTCACCCAAACACTCCCCACAACTCGTGACTGGTTCTCTGTCTCCTTTCAGGCAGCCTTAAACAGAACACTCCAAGGATTTTTATTTTTCTTAAAGAAGCAGACTGTGCTGGGGGAGGAGAGGGGGAGGGCATAGAAAGACTAAAAGAGGTATAGCTAGGCTCAGGCTGAATTGAAAGGATTTTGAAGGGACCTGCTTTGCTGGTTGGCCAACCATCCCCTGGGATAAGGCGGCAGGGTGACACAGGCTGCAGGCAAAGCTGCCTGCTTTGCTTCAGGCTTGACCATGGGGCACCTCACCTCCTGGATGACTGAAAAGCCGCTGATTACTCATATATGTGCTGGTACTCGGCACAACCGGCCTAACAGTGACACGCTGCGACTCCAGTCACGCCCCAGTACCTCGGGCAAACGGCGAATCGGCCTGTAAGGCACTTCGTTTACCCCCTCGGGCTGCCCCTAAGGGAGCCGGAGAGTTTTTGGGAGCGACCCATGCCGCGGCTTCACCCCGCTGCGAGGTAACCGCCACAGCCCACGGGTCTCCTCCCACAGACGGCTGCAGGGAAAGGCGCCCGGGGCACGAAGAGGCTCCGCCGCGGCGGTGCAGCGTTGGACTTCGGCTGAGTCCTTCCACGGCGCTCTGAGAGGAGACGACGCCTAGCGCCCAGGCGGGACGGTTGGTACCGCCTTCCGCCGCTTTCCCGTGAGCCTCTGCGCCGGAGGGGGAGCACCGGCAGCGGCGCAAGATGGCGGCGGACAGCGAAGTGAGTGTTTACCCCTCTCTCTCCCTGCGCTCTCCGCCGGGGCCGCAGCGGTCTCTCCGCTCACTGCTCTTCCCACTCTCTCCCTGCAGCCCGAGTCGGAGGTGTTTGAAATCACCGACTTCACGACCGCCTCCGAGTGGGAGAGGTAGGTGATGCTGTCGCCCGTTCTGCTCCCTTCACCACAGCGGGCGGGGTCCCGGGGGCTCAGCCGTGTCCTCCCGGCCCGCTCCTGCCGAAGCTAGGTGCGCCCCTGTGCTGAGGCCGGTACCCGGTGGCACCCGGGGTCTTGTCCCGGCTGTTCCGGAGCTGCCACGGAGTCTCTGCGGTGGATGCTCAGGCCGCAACTGCTGAGTTGGTTAAGAGGATCGAGTCAAGCTCTTCCTGAACTTAGGGAAAGGGCTGGTTTAGTGTCTCCTTGCGAGGGATTAGAATGAACAGAATGAAGGTTTACGTGTTTAAGTAGCTGCCAGATTATTAAAATAGGCTCATAGCTCAAGCCTTTAAAAGTTCAACAGTGTACACGAAAATTTAAGGTAAAAAATCCTTATGCATTCTCAGTGAATCATTTTTTAAAATACTTTTCGCAGTGCTGATGTCTGTGATCCTGGAAGGAGATGAAGATTTTAAGCACTGAATTTTAAATCTGAATATAACTTTAATTTTGCCTCAGATGCTTATTTGTCTAGGAGCAATGAAACAGGAGTGTATGTTAAAACTAATATGCTGCAATACCAGATAAAGACAAGATCCTGCAGTCACTGGAAGCATGCTTATAGCAGTTGCTAGAAGTAACTATCATCTGAAATGTAAATATAGGAAGACTATTTTATTTGTACAAAGAAGCAGTTCTGGTTTTATTGTGATAGTTGGGGGGCAGGTGTTCATTGTTTGTTTGTTCTTTGGTTTTTGTGTGGCTTTTTTAAGGACTTTGTTAGTAGGGCAACAATGCCTACTCTTAGGGAGCTGAATTATAGTACAAGTATAGTGTTCCCCACATATTAATGCCTTTTCCCCTTCCTAATAGATTTATTTCAAAAGTAGAAGAAGTATTGAATGACTGGAAGCTTATTGGGATTTCTTCAGGCAAACCTCTAGAAAAGGTCAGTTACTGCTTCTGAATTTTCTTTTAGAATTTAAATTACCGGCTAGGAATACACATGTATATTCTATGTATTGCTGTTTTCTTAGGTGTGGCAGGTAATGATTTCTGCTGGGGAATCACGCCTCACATGGTTGAGGTTTATGTAGTGCTACTTGTGACTCAGTATATTTCATACATCAGAGTTGTTGTTTGGTTTTTTCAAAGTCAAATTAGAGCCTGTGTAGTGCTTTCTCAGTGCTGTAAAAGGCAGAGGAAATTGCTGAGCTTTTCTGCATTCTGGTGCAAATAAATTCAGCAGTTCTGGATCAAATGGCTGCTGTGTTTCCAGAGAAATCTTAACTTTATGTTATATAATGAACGAGTCTTCAGCCTGAGTTCTCAGTGTATTCTTACATGTTGTCTTCTAGACCTGACCTCTCTTCTTGGCTTCTAGTGAGAAGACACCCTGTACAGATCACAGAATTGTCCAAGTTGCTTTTGGTAGCAGCATACAATTCTATACAGTGATGTTGATTTTTTTTTCCTAGATACTTTTTTATGCTGTATCTTTGTTAAAAAATGAATTATTCTTACACAGAGAAGTTTTGCAAATTCTAAGTAAATAATAATTTATTAGCGAAAGTACATTTGGAGTAAATAATAAGTAGTATTTGTGTAGAATGATATAGATGTAGATAAAATCCCAGGTGGGAAATTTCTGTCTTTGTGCAAAGCTGAGAGTGCATGCACCTAAGGTGTGTGGTTGTATATGAGGGTTTATATCTGCCTCTTTATTGCCAAAGATTTCTGAAGACTGCTTGGGGAAATCTGGTCCTTGAAATGAACATGATTATTGGTGACATGGGTTTTAGCATTCATCTGTCTTTAAAATTAAGAGCTTTGAGAACTAGTTTTTCAGATTAAACCATGCTTAGTTATTTAAGAATAAATATTAACCAGTTGGAAAGTATTAATAAATATTATAGGTTTTATAGGCCGTATACTTTTAAAGGCTTATGAATGTTAACCTAAATTTATGTGATAAAATAATCTTTTTTTCTTTTCATGTGTAGGGTTTATATACCACAGGAGCATGGGAAGAGAAATCAGATGAAATTTCATTTGCAGACTTCAAATTCTCAATTACCCATCATTATCTTGTACAAGAACCCAGTGACAAAGATGGGAAAGAAGAATCAGTAGAAGGTAGCTAGTTGTTCTTTCACATGCCTGTAAGGACATGACAAAAGGCAGTTTCAGAACTATGGAATTCAAAGTGTTGATTTGCTTCTGTGTGAAATTTTCTGGGATCCAATGGTTGTGATCTGACATTTCTTCTTTCAGTGTGCTCTGAATTCAACAAATTGCAGATGCAAGTAAATTCTAAGTCAGCTGAAACAATGCTGATGCTCTCCTTACACATATTTTTTTTTCACAGATGCCCTTCCCATGCCTATGCAGGACTTGCTGTGCATGAACAATGACTTTCCTCCTAGAGCTCACTGTCTGGTAAGATGGTATGTATGCAGCCTCTTGTCTTCCATATAAATACACATAGCAGTTGAAAAATCTTTGATGCTGTCACAATCACTTGTATATTTATTCTTCCCATCATGGGTTAAAGTTTAAGTAAAATAATTCTTTGTACTGGACAGAGGAAAAGAGTGCAAAAATAACCCGCCACAGCAGACTTACCTCTTCTTTTTTTGCTTTTTCCCAAAATAGTGTTTTCTGAATTTTGTAGCCTAACCAGACTTTTATATTTGTAATGTTTAGATGAATCCCTAAAAAAGAAAACTGCAGAAGTAACCACCAAATTCTTAGTAAGGCAGATTTTCAGCATGTTACAGCATTGGTCTAGGGAGATTGTTTTTAGGTAAAGTAAAAAACTCAGGACTGTATCCCTGGAAGCCCTCCCATTATTTTGAGTACAGTGTTTGAATGCTGTTAAGCTCTGGTAGTTTGTGGCATGAGAATCTACAGCACTCATTTGCCACTCATTTCTCGACCTTCCTGAAAGAGGTTCTTGCAAGATTCCCCAGTCTGCTGGTGACAGTTAGGTTATCCAAGATACAGTATTTCTAAATTCCATGTTTCATCTGGCTTGCTAAAACCCAGAAATATGCTCTTTTTTCTCTTAAGGTATGGCTTACGTGAGTTTGTGGTTATTGCTCCAGCTGCAAATAGCGATGCAGTTCTGAGTGAATCCAAATGCAACCTTTTGCTGAGCTCAGTTTCCATTGCATTGGGGAACACTGGCTGGTAGGTAAAAGTATTAAACCTGTTTACATGGCCAGGTAAAACTCTAGCATACTGCTGTTGGGAGGTGAAAAAGTATTAAATCACTAGCAAAATAGATTGAGTTTGTTGTGTTTTCACATAATATTGTTACAGAAGGATTTAAAAAAAAATCCCATGGAAACTTCAGAGAGACTGAATCTATGCATTGTTTATATTCATTGTTGTTTAAAAACCTGATAAAATCTGTTGGACTAACTAGTACACAAATTATAACTTTTGGAAGAGGATTTCTTCCCGATGCATGGTAACAGAAACTTTCTAGTCTTCCTCAAGAAATATTTGGACTGAAGCCTTGAAGCTGTGCTTGTCACATGACAATTTGTTAGGCATTCCATTTAATGGTGAGAACTTAACATTTGTCTTTGATTCTTATTAAGCACTTTAAACTGTGTTTCACTAAAGTAAAATGTTCTAGAGAATATCATGTAGAAATTATGGTAGAATACTTACTAGTTTTAAAGTCTACAGGACAGCATGACATTTAAAATCATCTGAAATATTCATGTTTTCTAGTCAAGTACCACTGTTTGTGCAAATACATCATAAATGGCGACGACTGTATGTTGGAGAATGCCAGGGCCCGGGAGTTCGAACTGACTTTGAAATGGTTCACCTTCGCAAAGTGCCAAATCAGTATACTCATTTATCAGGATTACTGGATGTCTTCAAAACAAAGATTGTAAGTGCACCTGATATTAAGATAAAAATTTCATTACCTGGTTGCTTGTAGATTTGCTTCTGTCTTCTAGGGACCTATTTGTAAGAATGAGGCTTATGCTGCTAATACCAACAGAGTGTTTTTCCAGGTATTGCCAGTATCTAGTGATAAAGAGTGAAAATCGGTGTGGGTTTTGGCCCTCAGTGTTGCCACCTTCTTCTGTTTTTATTTTCCAGTGTGGTTTGAAAGAATGTGTCCGTTTTACAGTCTCATTGTCGCAACCCTCTCTTCCTGTCCCCAAATCAAACTATTCTTTTCCTATTTAAAAAGAGGAAGGGTCAGGTGCAGTTTTATTATATATATTGTTATTTAGCTTTACTAGTAATATTTGGGGTGTTGCAGTTTGATAAAATTAGCTGTAATAGCTTGTATTACTAATTTATGTTCAAGACCTGAGGTGTTTGAGAGGTATACTCTTTACATTGAATGTTTCCTCTAATATTTTCAAGGGATGTCCTTTAACACCACTGCCTCCAGTTAGCATGGCTATTCGGCTTACGTACGTTCTTCAAGACTGGCAGCAGTATTTCTGGCCGCAGCAGCCACCAGGTAGGAGATTTGTGTCCTCAGAAAAGCTTGTTTTAAGGTAAATAGTTAATACTATAGAAAATGTTTGTGTATCTTGCCAGAAGAATTAAAACATTTTCCTTATTACTGGGATAGGCTTCGGTTTCAGCTGAGTACGATCCCTCTCCCTTCTCCTAAGGGGAGAAGCTTAAAGCTTCAGAGCAACAGTAAAGCTGATCTGAAATCACATCTATGTCTTATGGTTGTGACAGGTGTTTTGGTTAGGACTGTGTGGAGACAAAAGTTTATTTTCTTTTTTTAATTAGCATTTATAGGTGTAGTGATACTTCTAAAATGATAGTATCTAATTTGGAGAGAAAAGGGTGACTGGCTGTGGATCTGTAAAGAGTTCTTTTTCATTAGGGAAACATTTGGATACAGGTTCTAGTAGGTGCTAACACTTCACAGGAGTATTTGTAAATTATTTCCGGAAAGTAACGGATTCTAATACTTCACTATTTCAGTGTAGTATGTGTATTTAATATGGGAAAAGGGGAAGATACTACGTGGACCTCAGGTGAGGTAAAAGTCTGGAGTTTTGTTGTTTACATGGTGTCAAATAAGCCAAACAGTTAATCATTGGGGGTTGGACCCAATGATCTCTGGAGGTGCCTTCCAACCCCTGCGATTCTGTGATTTTTTTCTTAGATGTAGCAAAAAATTCTATTCAAGCCTTTTGTTATAGCAACCTTGTATGAGGAGGAGAAAGGGGGAAAGTAATGTATACTCTGGAATCTGAAGTACATACACCAGACTTGATATGTTTATTCCTACTGATGCTATTTAGGAAAAATAGAGTAACTGCTCACTTGATATTCTCACAATGAATTCTCATACTTGCTTGGTGATTATAAGCTTCTCCTGGCTCAAAGGTAAAGGAATCTATAGGTAAAAAGGTAGATGTTAGTATCTTCTTAACATACTTTTTTTTTTTTTAGTGATATGACACAATGTGGTGGAGCATTAAAATGCCCCAAGTTAAATTCTTGCCTTGGTAGTAGTATTACATAACATGGTTAAAGTATTTAGGGCATGCTTAGAGAGACAGAACCTGTGTGACCTTGATCTAGTTACCTAATTGTTGCACTTTCTTTTGCTTTAAAAAAATTTTTCCTCACTAATGAAAGGTGCATTTTGAAGAATATCTTGTATGCTCTGTACCCAAAGGAGTGTTGAAAATATGTTAAAATAGAATTCTGCTCTATAGGGTCAGAGAAAGTCAGTGTTGTTTTCAGTGGCAGTTTCTATTTGTAAGTAAATTGAGTTTACCTAAAGATCTTGGGAAGCTAGTTCTACAAACTTTATTATTTCTGCAGACACAGAAGTTAATGCTTACTGCAGTTTCTTTATGCTTTGCTATATTATTTGTTAAGTCAAGATCCCTGGTTTGTGATGATTGAGTTCTACCACTCTGATCATATCTCTTGATTTGAGTGGTTTGAATAAATTTTACTCTGTTGGAGGATTTTGGTTAAAGGAGCTGGTGGCAGAGTGTATTGCAGGGACTGGAGGAGGATGGTATCATTTTTACTGATGTTGCTCCAGTTGTGGTTTTACATTCATTGTGGAAAAACTAGATCCATACTATCTTGCTCTCATTTTTCAAAGAAATCCAAAGAATTTAAATGTCTTTTATCCTCTCAGAAGAAGAAATCATGTAATGAAGTTATCCAAATACTTCATCTGTTCTGATACCTTGCTTGTTTTGTGTGTAAACAGTTTGCCAGATGCATTTAAAGATTAAATGCTGTAACAGCATTATTAAAATGGCATTACAATACGTTATTATGAATTTAAATTGTTGTTCAGTGAAGGCAATTTTTGGCTTATATAATTGAAGGATATAACATGGGAATTGGCTGAGGATGCTGGGAGGCATTTTTAAGTAACTGGAATTACAAGGAATCTTCCTGATTAAGACTGGTTAAGTCTTAACTGCAGGTGATACAACATACTACTCTATCCATACACTGTCAACCTTGTAAAAGTAGTTGGTTTTTCACTCTGCAGAGTTGCTCTTCTGGAGTCTTCTGCTTGGAACTGATTTCCTGCTTAAATGTGTTTATGGCAAATGTGTATCTTATGTTCTTGTGTCAACATTGACTCTTTAAGGCTGCCTTTATAGCTCTGTCATCTTTGCCTACATATATATATATGTGTATATATATATAAAACCTTCCTTCAACACAGACTGTGAGAATTTTATCTGTCTTTCTGAATGTCCTTTTGTACAGTCACTTCCCAGTTTCTGCTGGCAACAATTGCTTTAAATGTCTGGCAGGACTGTGTTTTCATAGCTCTGTCACCTTAGCTGTTCAGCTATTCTCAGGTCATCCTACACACTACAGACTTTATACTGTGAAATTAAGATTATATGCTGCTTTAAATATTCCATAAATTCTGTGTAGAAAACATATTGATCTGTCTTCAGATATAGATGCTCTAGTTGGGGGAGAAGTTGGAGGCCTTGAGTTTGGGAAGTTGCCATTTGGTGCCTGTGAGGATCCCATTAGGTAAGAGAAGATTTCAGAAAATTGTGGTTTATAGCTTCCTTAATGGAGAGCTTAAAGATATGTTATTTGAAATCTTAGCTCTGCCTGCCTATCACTTAATATATTCCTAACAGATATTTAATTATTCAAGTACTTAAGAAACATCTGTGAAAAGTAATGGTCTAATAGCGAATGAGACCATTTTTCAAAGTGATATTGAGAGCTTTAGCTCATAAATCTTCCCCCATAAACTTCTGGAGTACTCCATTGATTTCTGAAACGATTATGTTAAAATATACCTTAATTAGAGACACAGTTTTAAAATGATGTGGTTTTTTGGACTTGCCTTCATCTTTTACTTTGACATTTGTATGAGACTTAAATTGAGAGGGTCTGTAAACTGAATTACTGCAGTCTCTTTATGTTCTCTACTGAACACCCCATCAACACTCAGCAAATCTAGAAATCATTTTGATGTATTAGACAGTGTTTAATGCTGCCAGCAATTCATGAAAGTTGTTCTTTCCTCTGTACCTGGATACCTAGAATACAGTGCACAATCTCTCTTCTTGTAGAGAGGAGTTGCAAGAGTCCTGTATGCTAGGCACTATTAAAGGTTAGTGCAGTACTGGGGGACTTACTGGAGAACAACCAACCCAAAACTCATTAGGGAAAACAGACACATTTCTGGATGTAGCTGCAAAATACATAGAGGGAGTTAAACATGAGCTATCATAAATACCTTTCAAGATCTTAGTTGTGATGGAGAGAACACTTTCTACGCACTGAAAGATTTAAATCTTGTCTGTTTCAGTGAGCTTCATTTAGCTACCACATGGCCTCACCTAACAGAAGGTACAATTGTTGACAACGATGTGTATTCGTAAGTATTTTGTCTGAATTGCAGGTACCTAGAACTGTACCTTTTGTGTGAACTGCTGCATTTTAGTGACACGTAAAACATTGCATGGCTTTGTGAAGGAGAGCCCCTTCTGAGGAATGCTAAGATCAGTTGATAGAACATCTCATTTGGGAAAACAACTTTTGAAATGCATTTCTGTGTGATCTCAACAGTACACATGCCTGTTTTGGGGCATATTCTTGTGCTAGACTTAAAAGCTTCTTGTGCCATGTATTTCTTGGGAAAAGTGATAGTGTAACATGGAAAGGAAAAATAATTGAGTGAGTGACATGCCTCTCCCAAAAACTGTTAACCCGTATTTCCTGGTAAGCTTCCTAAAGAAGAAGAACAGTGTATACTGATACTTAAGAAAGGGAAATAAACCCCAACACAACCAAAAAACCAAAAGTGGTTTATTGTTTTAATTACTACACAGATTTTCTTCTTTTAAAGTTGAAATTAATTTCCTTGAACTGAATTGTCTTTGCTTCTTATTCGTGTTATATGTGGGCAGGAGAATAGGGGCTCTTGCTTGTGTTCTACCCTGTTGTGTTCTTCTGTGTAATGTGGTGTATACTGTGGCCTCTCTGGCCTAACTGGCTATGACATTCCATGATCTGTGAATTTGATGCTCAACTTTGGGATACCTAGAGTGACAGCATGACACTTAGTGTTGATTTTGGGTTTTTTTAAGTGACCTAGATCCTCTTCAAGCACCCCAGTGGTCTGTGAGAGTCAGAAAAGCAGATAACCCTCAGTGTCTGTTGGGTAAGGCATCAGAATTCCCTCTCTTCTCTTACGGCTTTTAAGGTGTTAAGTTGTGAAGTTAGGATTTAATTGTTAATTACCAAATGACCTCTGTTTCCTCACTCCCCCTGTTTTTTTGAGTGAACAATATTTTGGTCATCTCTTCCAAGAACAGAAGCTTTGCAAAAGCAGAAGTTTCTGTTGTCTGTGAACTTCATTGCTGTTCTTACAGGTTCCAGGGTATAAGCATTTACTCTGTGTGTTCTATGAAAATTTAGGTTTTCTAGAATCTTTATGCATATCTATATATCTCCATTTCCTTAGTTGAATCAATCTGTCTGAGAGTCAGGATTGGTATGCTTGGAGAGATGCACTATTGTCCATCCTCACCTTTTAGCTTGTGGGAAAAATGGCTTCAAAACACAAAAAAAAACCCCACCCACCCACCCCAAACAAACAAAAAAACACTTAAAAAACCCTTAAAAGTCACTTGCTGCAGAAGTTCTACCTTACTTTGAGTGAAGAAGTGGATTAAAATGCATGCAAAACTATGCTCTAAGAAGGATGGCTGATAGGTGTCTAAATGTGTATTTTCTTAAGCTTTGATTATGTGGCTTTAAGATATTTGTGCTTCAGAAGAAATTACCATGTTCTTTCAGATGAAGAGATAAAATTTACTGTCCCCTAGGAATCACTTAGCTTATTGTTAAATGGGATTTTGAGTAGTTGTTCAGAAGCTTTGTTTCTCTTATAGGTGACTTCCTTACTGAGTTTTTCAAGCTTTGCTGCCGGAAGGAGTCAACTGATGAGATACTTGGAAGGTCTGCATTTGAAGAGGAAGGAAAAGGTAAAATGAAAAGCCTGATGATTTGTGTTATTTGACACTAATTATTAGGCATTTTTTGTAATACTTCCTAGGAATTCTCTGGCCAGTGCTATTTATGAAGTACTATGTAGTGCGTATTTTAACAGCCAGGTAGGAGTCTGTAATCTGTTTGAAAAGCTTTGCTGTCATCCTAAAACAAACCCAACCCAACAAATACCCAAACAAACCCACCAAACAAATGCAACAGAACAAATTTATCTGACCAACAGGTCAAGATTTTACCCAAAGAATATAAATACTGATGTCTTTTTCATGTCTCTGTCCCTTTCTTTCCTTTTTCTTGCTGTATATAGTGGACGTTCCTTTCTTGCCACCTGTCACCTTTTCTTCCCTCCAAATGTGGGCTGTATCAATGTACTTTCTTTGGTTATATTTGGTCTTAGTTTTGAAGGAGCTTGCAAATTGGCTTTAAAAGGTGTTAGACTGAGTAGGGTTATTCTTCATGTCTGACATACAGTCTGTTTAGCCCTCCTTATCTCTAATTTTCTTGAAATGATTGCAAAGCTGAGGTTTTCCAGGCTACTGCTAATTACTTACTCAAATTTCTCTGCCCTCTTTTTAACAATGTTAATTCATTTTATTGGAAGAGAGGCTCTGAAGTTTGCCAGCAGCAACTTTGGAAAAAACTTTTCATTTGAAGAGTTTACCTAAGGGCTCTTTTACAGAACAGCGCTCACACCATGTAAGATCATATATATAGTGATAAATACTGGATTTATTTAAGGCTTATCTAAAGCTCTAGCATGTACTTGAACAGTCTTTGTTATCTACAGTGTATTCCTTGTTTTTGCATGTGAACAAAGCTTAAACACTGGCTGTCAGCAGCCTGTAATTGTCTGCAAGTATGCAGTACTACTACAGTAGGTGGCAGAAGCTATCTACAGCCAACCCAGACTAGATTTCATTCATAAATTAAATCAAGGACAGTCTGTGACTCCTTTGTGACCTCATTCTGCCTGAGAAAAGAGAATATTAGGTATGGTACCTGGCAGCACAGAGGTTTCTTTGGTTAACAGGGTGTTAAAATCAGTATGAGATAAATGAGCAATGACAGGTGACCTTTTTAGAGATGGTATTTCAGGTTTGTTTTGTTTTGTTCTAATTATTTTAATTCTATTTTATTTTATAGAGGTTGCTGATATTACCCATGCTTTGTCGAAGCTCACAGAGCCAGCACCTGTCCCAATCCATAAATTATCTGTCACAAATATGGTTCACAGTGCAAAGAAAAAAATTCGGAAGCACAGAGGTGTAGATGAATCACCTTTAAACAATGAAGTTCTGAACACTATTCTTCTGGTGAGCTGTCCATGCACATTATATTTATGTAAAACATGTATTTCATGCTCCACTAATGCATTTATCTTCTACTTTATGGCAGGATTGTAAATAAAGGTCTCTGATGTCAGTTCTGTTATTTGAATTGTGTTTATCAGCTTTTTGAAAGAGCCTTAAGTTGTTACAAGTCTTTACAATGTCACTAGACTGAAAATGAATTCTGAACTCTGCTAACACTTTTAGTTATAGGGATTGCTGGTATGTAACTCAGAGTAGTTTTATGGAGAAAGTAGGAAAAGTGTTAAAAACCACGCTGATGCAAGTTTGGAGTTTGTAATTGGTTTGTTGTTGTTTTCTTTTTCTTGAAGTTCTTATTCCCTGATGCTGCTGTCAAACTCATAGAGGGATTTGAAAGCAGAGCTAGCACGTCAGCAGGAAACAATCCTCCTCCAGAGAATGAAGATTATGTAAGTTATACTCACTCTGAGGGAGAGAAAAAGCAATTTTGTTTGTATGTTCATACAGACTTTACTGTGGCTGCCATATGTCTTGTAATAGATAGTTTTTGACAGATGAAGTTACCTTAGTTGGAATCTCCAGGTTGAAACACATGAATATTTGAGTTTGGGTTCTTTTGGTTTGGGTTTTTGTTTCGTTTTGAGGCTTCATGCTCCACTGATGAATTTATCTTACACTTTATGGCAGAACTGTAATTCTTCTTTTTCTTTCTTTCAAAGACTATCATTTTTTGTAGTTTATACTTGTATGCTTAAAATGTTACTTAGCCACTTGTATGATCAAACAGGAAAGACATCATATGGTTTTGGAAAAAAATGTCATTGTTCCTTTATTTCCCGCTTTCTTTTATTTCTTACATAGACTCTCTTCAGTCAGTTTAAATCTGCTCCTTCTGATAGTCTGACATACAAGCTAGCTTTATGTCTTTGTATGATAAACTTCTACCATGGAGGAGTAAAAGGAGTGGCACATCTTTGGCAAGAGTTTGTGTTAGAGATGCGCTACAGATGGGAGAACAACTACCTTATTCCAGGGTAAGATTGTTTTTTGTGCTGTTGCTTTGTGATAATGTTTTGGGAAGAGTGTGAGATAACTATGACTTTGAAACTTGGATTTGATTTTTTTTTTTTTTTTTTAATTGGAAATGCTGTCCTCTATTAAAGTGAGAAAGGATAGGCAGTAGGGAAAAGAGTCTGTTTCCTCCTTTGAAAACTTCACTACGTCTGAAGGCAACTCGAGTTAAAGAGCCCTCCATCCTGTGAATGAGGGTGGGGGGAAAGGCTTATGCAAATGCTTGGCTTCCAGTTTATCCTTAGATAAAAATGAAGGAGCTGATACATTGAGAGGCACCTTTGCTTTGTAGTGTTTCTCCACTGTCATAAGGGAGTTTCTTCACTGTTGAAAAGCTACTGGTGTAATAGCCTTTCCAGGTGGCGAATGCTGCCTCAGGCATGTTATAGTTGAGGTTCCAGGTTATGTCTGCTGCAGCAGAGTTTGTTGCAGACCAAATAAAGGGTTCTGCTAAGATAAGATACCAGTGTAGGGCAAAAAAGGATCCTTCTTTGGGATGAACTGCCCAGTTCACTTGCCAGTTTATACTTTCAAGTGGTTACACTAACAAAGAAAATGGAACTTGAAATATATAGAGATCATTCTATGGTGTCATTGATGCTTGAAAAGTCAAGTCAAAGGTGCTTAAGTTTTGTTTGAAATCGGGTAGTGTTTTAACATCCAAATGGAACTGACCAGGAAATGCAGAGTGTGTCTGTTTCGTAATAGTTGGGATGATCTCTGAGCTTCAGAAATGACTGCTGGGATACAAATATATGGGCGTCTTCAGTCGCTAGCTTGTCTTCTGAGACCATACAAGAACTGAATAGTTTAAATGGTGGGGGTGGGCTCAGTGTGGGTATTTGCCCCTCTTCTGGATTTCATATGATTTAAGACCACATGTGTGTAAGATTCAACTTTGATTGATAATGGTTACACTTCTACCTCTTGTTAGATTAGCTAATGGCCCTCCAGATCTGAGATGCTGTTTACTACATCAGAAACTTCAGGTAAATATACCAAATTTAAGAATTTTTTTTTTCTTGTGAGGAAACTGTCAAAATTACAACAGTTATTAGCTAAATAGATTGTATTAGACTTAGTTATGCTTGTATTATTGAGTCTGGACTTAATTTCTTGGGAAAAATCTTTGTTGTAGCAACAAGTTCAATGGAATTATTTTTTAGAATTGTAAGAGATTGTAATATTCTCCAACTTTTTCTGTGACATTGTTTGTGTCAGAGAAGTCATTGCTAACACTTTTTTCCCCTGTAACTTGGTAGATGTTAAATTGTTGCATAGAAAGAAAGAAAGCAAGAGACGAGGGGAAAAGGGGGAGCGTGTCTGATCGTTCACCTGGTGGGACTTGTGGTGATACTGGAAAAGGAGCAGACCACTCTGGAGATAACCCTGATAAGGAAAAAGAAGTTGGCAAGTCCTGGGACTCATGGAGCGACAGCGAAGAGGAGTTTTTGAGTGTCTAAGTGACACAGAAGATCTTAAAGGAAATGGGCAGGAAAATGGAAAGAAGGGAGGAGCAAAAGAAGGTAACAGAGAGCCTGTAAACTTAAAACCAGAAGGTCGTCTGCATCCACATGGGAAGCTGACACTGCTGCATCCAGGAGAGCCTCTCTACATTCCAATAACACAGGTTAGGTAGCAAGAGCTGAGTCAGATCTGCAACGTGACTCTCATGCAATATGGCAATACCTAGGGTTGTGAAATTGTACATAGTTTGGAGGGTATAGCTTTATCTCTTCTTAAAATTGCTAGTTGTTTTTGGCCTAAGACCTTTTTTTCCATTTTTAAAGCCTGATGAGGCTGTTAAGAGCATGTGACACTTCAGTTTTGTTGTATTTGAGAATGGGTCTCCTTGCCTATCTTAAATCTGTCTTGCTTTTTATTTCCAACTCTTGAGGCATCTTCCATCCCCTCCTTCCTTTCTTTCCTGTAAACTAGCAACTGGTGGTCCTTCCACCACGAAGATTTCTAGCTGACTGTCCAGAATGCTGGATCAGTTTCCCTGCTTGATTTCTTTCTTTCAAAAAATAAAAAACTAAACCCACAACAAAACAAAAACCTGTCTCAACTCATATCTAAAAGGCCATAGCCATCAGTTTTTGGTACCATTATCTAAAGCAGGTTTATCAAACTGCTGGAAGTGTTACCTGACACAGACGTTCTTGCAGAGTCCCTAGGGATGAAACAGGAAGCATTGGTGTCACAGGAAGTTGTTGGAAATCAGCCATGCACTAAGAATGCACTATTTTTCATTTACTTGAGAGTAAATGAAACTCATTTATTGAGTGTTGCTTTGCATGAGTAAAAGGTATCAGCAGAGCGTACTCAGACAAAATGTCAGTTATGTGCTGACAGTATCAACAGCAAGAATTCTACCTTGCTTTAGGTGAATTTTCATCCATTTCATCAAAATAGCATAAAAGACTTTGTGGGCTTCACCTGGATTCTGGTATTTTAACAGTACCAGCCTTATGTTGGTACTTCAATCTCAGATTGTTTTCTTCTCAATTTCCTTTTGTTAGTGTCTTTAGATGCACCTCTTTACATCTCTACTGCTTAAATGGTTTAGCCCATGTTTATTGCCTTTGAGTACAAATAAAGTAGAATGAATTTTTGGTGACAGGGCACTGGTTCTTAATAAGGGCTGAGCCAAGGAGAGGCTGTTTCTAACTTGTCCTTTTCCATGTTGCAGGAACCAGCACCTATGACAGAGGATTTGCTGGAAGAACAGTCTGAGGTACTGGCAAAACTGGGGACATCAGCAGAAGGGGCTCATCTTCGGGCACGCATGCAGAGTGCCTGCTTGCTCTCGGATATGGAGTCTTTCAAGGTAGCACTACTTGAAGAATTCTGTGAGACTGCTTTCCTTTTAATTAAACTCTCCTTGCTTGTGTTGAACAACTTTGAAGGTTTTTAGGATGAGCTTTTTTCTCCACGAACCAATTTCAAAGTAGTTTAAAGTTAAAAGTAAAAACCTACTGATGAAGCTCTTGGAACGTTTCAAAATCTGAGACTATCCAGTGTGTTATGCTGTAACACTCCAGGAACAGTTCTCTCACATTGTGCAAAAAAACTTCAAACATACAGTTGATAAATTGGGAATTAAAACTTGGACAAACCCACATATAATGATGTCACGATACTGGACATTAAAGTCCTGGATCAGGATTACATGTCCCTCCCTCCCACCACTGTGTAGCTTTCCTTTAGTGTCACTCTTACTGGAACTTTCTACTCTGTCTAGCCTTGTCAGATGCACCTTTAGTCAGACTCCAAATGGATAAAATAGGAAGGTGGTGCAAAGAGGGAAAACCAACAAACCTAGTAACATGCTCTCCCTTCTGTATTTAGGCATTGGGAGGTGGTCATAACTTTTGTATATGTATGAAGATGTTTTGTTCTGGTAGGGAGGGTAAGAAGTTGCTAGTTCTATGCAGCTTTTCAACTAGGACTGGACGAGCTGTGGGTTTGGGTAATTTGTTCCTTTTCTGAGCTCTGCAGAGGGAGCTAAGAGCACATACACTGCTGTTACCAAAGGATCTCAAAACTTTAAAAAAAAAAGATTCTGTCATGAAATAGCTGGTTTTATTTTTTCAAGTTCTTGCAGTGTTACTTTGTAGTGAAAGGATACAGATGCACTGCAGAGTATTTCTGATGTTCACCCTCAGTTTATTAGCAGTGATTCATGTCAGATACATGCGGCAGTTTTATTTCAATGGTGCAAGTGATACTAAATACTCAAGAATAAAGCACTGTAATTTGAAGTGGAAATGCACTTTCTATAGTTACATTGAAACTGAGTTTCCTCTTATGTTCTAAACCCGTGGATGTATTTATTGGTGTTGACATTGCATCTTTGAAAAGTTAAGGTGTTCTGTTTGAGGGAGATGTTTGGGGATTTTTTAAGTTCCTTTTTCAAGGAAGAAGAAAAAGTGAATTTCCTTACTGGAGTGTTAAATGATGGAAAGTCGGTGCTGCAAGCATATTTATGCCACCCAGTGATTCTTCTGGGCTTGGGCCTAAATGGTTTAAGCTTAAGCATAATGAAATTAGTGAAAGTTCATACTTCTTGCGTGTATCAGGTACCAAACAGAAGCCTGGCTTTACAGTGTAATTTAGAGTTTGCCTGAAATAACTGATGAATGTACTGTTGTGAGTGATAAGGTTTCTTTGGTTTTGTAGATGGTGTGGGTTTTACCCCTTGCTGTTGTCTTGGCTTATCTTTTATTCCTTCACCCTCCTAGGTCTCTTTCCTACAAGTTTGGTGACTGTTACAGAATTCCCTAGCCTGTGCTCTGCCCACTAACCCATACTGTCTTCCTAACCAGGTTATTTTTTTATAGGATTTTTCAGGCACAAATTTTATCTCCTTTTCTTTCCAGGCAGCTAATCCTGGCTGTTGTCTGGAGGATTTTGTGAGGTGGTACTCTCCTCGGGATTACATCGAAGAGGAAGTGATTGATGAAAAGGGCAATGTTGTAATTAAGGGCGAGCTCAGTGCCCGAATGAAGATTCCCAGCAACATGTGGGTAGAAGCCTGGGAGACAGCAAAACCAGTCCCAGCCCGGAGGCAGAAGAGACTCTTTGATGACACAAGAGAGGCAGAGAAGGTAAAAAGCTCTGTGGCGAGTGGCAGTCTGATCTGCAGTGCTTGTAGCATTTTCTCCTTGCTCCTGCAGGATTTAAACATTAACACATCACTATATTCTTGGAGTTATTAAACTGTTTTGTGTGTGGCTTAGGGTTAATCAGAAGTTCTTGCCGCTGTACAGCAGTGTGTGTGAAGTAATGATTGCCTGAATTGAACTTCACAAGCTATATAACTTGGGTACTTCTTGAGTTATTAGTAAACAAACCAGATTTTTATCTGCACGTATGTGCTAGTCTTCCCCAAATTGAGGTACTCCTAGTTTCATTCTAACTTCTTGGGACTGTCAGCAGTCACTGAGGATTCATGTAAAACTACCTGCTGACTCCTGACTTAGAGCAGTGCTCCCTTGTGAACTCTTCAGTGCGAGTGTTCCTCTTTCCTAGTTAGCCCTAACTTTGGGAAGTAGGTTTGATCATTAATATATTAAATTTTCTAATGCTGTAGGTGCTTCATTACCTTGCAGTTCAGAAACCAGCTGACCTTGCAAGGCATCTCTTGCCTTGCATCATCCATGCAGCTGTACTCAAGGTAAAAGAAGAAGGTAAATAATGTTCAATAAATTTTTAAGATATTTTAAGGTGAACATGGATACAATAATTACAAATTCTTCATTTTTTTTTCCTCCTGATAGAACTACTGGAAGATATATCTTCAGTTAAGAAGATTATTAAGCAGATAGTATCTCATTCCAGTAAAGTTCTACGGTTCCCCAATCCAGAGGACAAGAAGTTGGAAGTAAGGCTTTTACACCTTTAGAGAACTTCCTAACACTGCTAGACTTTGACACTGTTCACTGGAGTGCTGCAAGTGCATCTCTAATTTTCTTGTTTATTGAACTCCTGCAGGAAATCATTGCTCAGATTATGAGTGTGGAAGCGATCATTGCCAGGGCCAGGTCTCTCAAAGCAAAGTTTGGGGTAGAGAAATGTGAAAATGAGGAGGAGAAAGAAGATCTGAAAAGGTGACTGATTTAATTTTTTATCCCCCTTTTTGTTTCTCCTGCCCTCCACACCCTGGGTTTTGTTTTTCCTCTGCTGCCCTTTTTTTAGAGTGTCAAAATTTAGGGACAGATGGAAGTGATGATACAGAAATACTAATGAATCATTCATGTTAGGTATAAGCATTAGGTGTCTCTGTCTCTAGGCTACCTGGAGATATATGTGGGCACTCTAAAAATTCCTCTATGTAACCATCCCTCTGAAAACGGGATACGGGTTGTGTTCATCTTGTTTTAATGGAATTTGGGGTTTTATCATGACAGTATTGGAGATTTCATTTACCTTTTTCATGTATGTTAAAAGGGACATTTGATGAACTTTATGACAGGAGAGGGAACATTAGAAGGACTAGTCATTCCTTACTCTAGTCATGCCAGTTTGCAATGTTACTGTGGGCCCATAGGAATGAGGAAGTGACAAGCTGCACTCATTGCTTTGCTACCTGCTGCCAGATTGTTTACTCCTTGCTGCTGTGCTGAGACAACCTTTTGGTAGCACACAAAGGGAGTTGAGAACAGCGGTGTCTGACCAGTGCAGTATCTTTGTGCTGAGTAAATTGCCATGTTACTACTTATGTGTGGCCAATACCAGGAAGGCTTTTCGTGCTGATGTTACACATCTGCATTAGGAGCCTGGGTTCCATTTATAGTGAACAGAGAACAGAAGTTGGTCCTTTCAGATGCTGAATTGCAGCCTAGGTGTTAATTTGCAATGGAGTTGCAACTCAAAGGGCTACATAATCCCACCTTTCCTGACCTCATGTGGGAGGCTGCTGTGTTTGGCTTAGTTTTGACCTACATTGTCTGCAGAACAGCTGCTTGTATTAGTGTGAACAGGAAAGCAGCAAGGGAGGAGGGAACAACTGGAGGGTAAGGGAGGTTTAGTCTTTAGAGTAGAGGGGAAGGAGTAAGGGGATGAAAAGGTGATGATAGTGTTTGAGTGGGGCACTGAGAAGCGTTAGGGTTTTCTTCCTTCAACGTTCAGAACGGAGAACCCTTGAGAGTGTCTGCCAGTTCTTGCTCTGTGGGGATGGTGTTAGTTAGGTGGAGACCTCTCAGGAAACAGTTCTGGTATTAGGTTAGCAGACTGGATACAGCTGACAATCCAACATTCCTTTTTCCTTTTCAATGATGTGTACCACCAGATTCGTGAACTGTCTCCTGGAGCAGCCAGAAGTATCCGTGATTGGTGCGGGACGAGGACCCGCTGGCAGCATTATTCACAAGCTGTTCGTGAATGCTCAGAGGGTAAGAGAGAGTTCTTGGCTGCTTTGCAGGCACTTTAGATTTCAGCAGTACGATGGAGTGACTTTCCATACGATGCCAGTTTATTTTGTCCACATATCTGCATGTATTGTCATAAATGTGCTTGAGGATTTTTGTGGTGTTCAGCGTGATTTTGCAGTAACAACCTTGTGAGGGGAAGGAAGAGGAGTACATGGCCTGGCATGTGGAACAGTGAAAGCCATCTGGGATAGACAGAGGTGTCACTAACGTGTCACTTCAGATGGTAACACCAGTAGTGCTGTTACAGCACAAATCTCTGCTTCACTCAAGTACACAATATATCCCACATCACATCAAAAACAGGCAAGCATGTTGATTGCTTCCCATACCAATGTAGAGAAACACCATACTACTGAGTGTATCTGAGGAGGAACACTTTCAGACTGAGGTTTATACTTGGAATGCCTGAGATTTCTTCTGCAGAAACTGGTGTGTTAAAGAGAGTTTTGGTTCTTTCCCAGTGCAATTCTACATTCAGTTTACATGTTGCCAGTGCTGAATCTGGTTTCTGGAAACCCTTCCCCAGGCTGTATTGGTATAAATACTCCCTCTTTCTCTTAAGCAGTCTTTGTCATAATGAACCTTAACATACCGATTTCTAGACTTCTTGGACTGCAGTCAGCCTTCAGTTTCTGTCAGAATTGCACCTATTCATAGTGTCAAATCAACTGAAATTTAACCACAGTGGTAATAAGGTAGCAGAGTGTTGCTGACATCTTAAAAGCCTGAATTTGTGTTTGGAAATCACTGCTGTAAAAAATTTAATGATTGGGAATTAAACACTTTTAAGGTACGGACGCTTTTATAATCTGTATTTTGCAGCTCAACATAAAAAGGACCATTCTGAAAACAGACCGTGGTTGTTCTGAGAAATGCAAAGCAGAGCTTCTATTTTATCTTTCTAGTATCTAGGGAAGATCTGGTTGTGAATCCCAACTTGCCAACCAGCCTTAGTTACAGACTTCCTGTAAAGCCCAAGACTGTGCCCTGTAAGGGCACGCGAGCGTTTGCACTTGGCTTGTTAATATTGAGGCATTATGGTCTTAAAGCTGAGTAACTTTCTAGTGCTAATGCTCAATAAAGATGTATGTCATGTATGGGAAGTTCAGGGGTTTGTTTCTTTTGAAACATCAGTAACTACAAGTTGGTCACTGTTAATTAAGAGTTCCTAGTGGGACAAGCGCTAACTTGCTATCAAAATCCCCTTGCATTTAATCTACCACAAATTCCACTAGAGCTGTTCGGTACGTACAAGTTGAACAACTTCCTTATTCATTACCTTTTGAACATCTCCTCCTCTGAGTAGTGTAAAATGTGTTGCAATGTTCTCAAGCTTTCTCAGGAAAGTTACAATAGCAAGTGCATGCTGTTGGAAGTAGAATGCATGATGTCTCTTAAACCTACAACCTCCTCCTAACCTCTTGTCAGTCACCTCTGACTTGCCTTTGTTTCTATCTTTCATCACTGGTTCTTTTCTCATCCCTTTCCAAGCTGACTGAATCTTCTGATGAGGTAACAACTTTGTCCCTCGTTTCCCACTCATCTTCCCTAGCTGCATAGAGTTGAATTGTTTGGTAGATCTAGTACAGCAGCCTGATGTAGTTTGTACTGTTGTTCATATATTGACCATACAAAATAATTTTGTGTTTCCAGAATGGTTTTTCCTTGCTCACAGACTTTATTTTTATAGTGTAACAGGTAATGAAGAGAGAAATCCTTAACAAAAACCCACCACCACCCCAAAAAAAACATGCAAAAAAACCCCCAACGAACCCAACCCAAACCAAAAACATTTCTTCAAGTGAACATGAATTTTTTTCTGATGCACAAATATGTGGCCTTGCCTTTGTGTTCTTCTCTGTTGCTGTCACTGTTTTGTTTATTGAACAACCAGATGTTTTGGGGGGTGTTAGGTAGAGCTGGACAGTACCTGAACATCCCAGTCCTAGATACAGTACTTACACTGCTGAACTTTTGTGAGACAGAAGCAGAGACGTTTGGGGATGTGCCAGCTTAACAGTGTGAAGAAGCGTAGCGCAGGGAACATGCTTTCTGTTGTTTTCCTAGAACTGTTCTGGTGGGAACAAGCGGTGCTTGTCCCTGGGCACTTTGACAGCACAGGCTGCAGAAGCGAGTGGTACCCAGCTCTGCCCTTGGGGAATGTGTGGGAGAGAGGGCTGGATGTGGAGGGGCAGCAGAGGAGGGTCCACACGGTTCATCTGGTGGGTTCTGCCACATCTCTGTGACACTGATAGCCTTGAGCGGTATACACTCGCGTTAGGACCTGGTAGGGTGCGGGGGCTGTATGTGTGTGTGTATATGTGTAATTACACGTATGAATGCTTACTGGGCTGAGTGGAGCATGCCTGCCCTTCCTCCAGTATTCAGACTTCAGGCTCGGAGGCAGTGAGAATCAGTGGAGACTGCACAGCAGCTCACTTGCTCTGCCATGTAATTCCAGCCAGCCTCCCTCTGGTCATGAAAAGCAGATCCTGAAGTGGTAGTTGGAGGCTGAAAATACAGGTGACTATTTGCCAAGACTGCAGCAGCAGCAACGATGTTTAAAAGGAGGCTGGCTTGACTGACCTTGTGTAGCCAGAGAGCTGAGGAGGGAGCCCTGCTGCGGAAGAGAGCATTTTGGCTGGTCAGAACCCTTGCTTAGTCTAGGCTGAGCTTCACCATCCACCCATGAAGGGTCTTCCATTCGATCGTGTGCAGTTTATTTCTCGACATCCCATGAGTGTCCTGCTCCATGTACGCATAAAGCCTTTAGCCCTGCGTGCCATTGCTAGTCCTGATGTTTAAGGCACAGCTCGCCCTGTAATTACACCTCTGCTCTTACTTAAGGTTTCTGCAGCGCCTCCACTTGACGAAGAACTGCGGAGATCCGGGTCATCGGAAGAGCGAAGGCTCAACATAGGGGCTGTTTCAGACTTCCCACCGCCCACGGGTCGTGAGGTGATCCTGCGCACAACCGTCCCCCGCCCCGCGCCCTACTCCAAGCCCTTGCCCCAGCGCATGTACAGCGTGCTGACGAGAGAAGACTTTCGACTTGCAGGTGCCTTTTCAGCAGATACCACGTTCTTCTGATGGACCCAGCTGTGTTACCTTGTGTGTCTTCACAAGTACAATGCTATTCATTTTCCTTGGGGGAAGTTAATGCTTACTGATTGACTGGCTTGGGGTGAGGAGACAATACCATCGTCATTAGTGACGGAGAGTGATTATTCCCGAGGAGGGAGCTGAACTGGCAGCTGAGGAGGATCTCTGGCACGAGTCTGGCTTTGGAGGGGTGGGATGGCTGCACGAGTAGTTTTGGGGAAAAAAGGTTAGCAATCTCCTCTCCATGCAAAGGGAGTGTATTGGGTCTTTTGCATTAGCTTGTTTAAGAATGGACAGGAATGGGCTGTATGCAAATACTTCATGCTGAAATCCATGCCGAATGTGCTGCTTTACAGTTCTTAATATCAAGTGACATTAGCCTACTTAAATTGATGTGACAAATTATTCAATGTTTGATTTATTGCTAATCTTATATGTGGAGCCCAGTACTTCTTGGTTAATCACTAACTTGCAGATACCTCTAAAATACTCTTCATTTTATTTGAAGTATACAGTATGTTAGTTCATGCTACACTCCTGCATTGCAGCAGCTGTCCAAAAAGATCTTGTCACAGACATTTGTCCCCAGCAGCAAGAAGTGTATTTGGGGCTATAGCTGGCCAGGAAGCCTGCTAGCCTCGAGGGGATCACTCACAGTTTTGGACACTCTGTGTCCTTCCCTGCATGCAAGGGCCAAAGCTGTAAGTGACATGTACAGAGGTGTTCCACTGTAAGCAACTTGCTGGTATTTACGGAGGCGGTTCGAATGCATACTGGGTCCTTGAACTGATTCTATCACCTGCAGCAGCCAACCCCACTGGGTATCATGCAAACATTATGACGCCTGTGTGCCAATGTTGCTTTACAGTGATCTTTGTGTGTTTTAATGAGAATCAACATTACAAAATGAAATGTACAAACAGCTACAGTATTGTTGACATTACTCAATAAATCTGAACTTACTATTGGCTCTTGAACTTTTTCAGCTACAGCCACTGGCTTTGTCAAAATGCTTTTAAAATGACATCCTTGCATGATCTGACCTGGGAACAACATTGTAGCGGTGACTACAGTTCTGTCTCAGCTCGTAGGGCCCAGGTATTGCCCTAAAACTTCTTTTCCCTCAGGTAAAGCTGTAGTAAGTACAAATACCTGTGTCAGATTAAAGAAGAGTTCGTTTTCTTCAGAGAAAATCTTGCCATAGAATTTGGACTTCAGGCTGTTTGTGTTCTACCTGAGGCAAATTCCTCTGGTAAAACGGATTAGAAAGACACAGACTAATTTAGCTGCTGTTTAACTCTCTAGCTTCTTTAAAAGAAACTGCACTAAGCTAATTACTCTGTATCTTTGGCTTATTCCGTGGCACTTTGGCATTCCTGCCCCCCCCCGGCCCCCCGCCAAAACTTTGCATTACAGGGTGGCCTTATGTAAAAGCTGTATAAACTTGAAAAATCCCTCTCTTAATTATCAGGTATTCTTACAGGGTCTGTCCAGCTGCTGAAGAGATGATACCTGTAGCCATGCTCAGAGAACACAAATCCCACCTAACACTTTTTCCAGGCAGTTGCCTAAAGGTATGTCTTCATTGCAAAGGTCAACGTGGTTCCATGCTGTAGGAAATGGTGCGTTCACAGCACTTACCTTCTCTCCAGTCTTTCATTGAGAAAAAGAATTTTTAAAACTTTAAGGACTTCTCTCCTAAGGATAACCCAGAAAGCTTTTCAGTTTCTTTTAACTGAATGTACTTGAAATCGCAGTCATGTACTTTCAGAAGAAGCTGTGTAGGGTACAGGTGTGCTTGTTGACTTAGTAGTACTGCCTTACAGCAGCCAGCATGGGGAGAGACACACAAAATGTCAAAGGCCACTAGGGAAAAGAGAAATGCATTTATTTGAAGTAACTAACTACAGCCATAGAGTTCAATGAACCAGTATCTCCCCATCCCTGTTAAAGAACACACTGTAGCATTTCCCAGCAGCTGCTTTTGCTGAGGTAATCTGCAATGCTTATTGTTCCCTCTTATGAATAAGCTCTTAGTACAAGCTGATTTAAGTAACACCTGATTTCAATAGCCATTCAGTCCAAGTGCTGAAGACCTGGATGCCAGGCCCAGCAGGGCTGTTTGTGGCTGCCTCCCACCTCCAAAACACAGTAACAGCAGTTTTAGAAGAGTCAACTCACTTCTGCTGGTTTGGTTATAAAGGATGTGAGAAGCTGTATTTCCTCCAGTAATCCTAATACGTGAACAAAGAAAAGAACCTACACTAAGATATCTTCTTGGCCTGTAACATCCCCAATACAACAGAACCCTGTAAGACTAATGGAAATCTCAAGAGAACTCGAATTCTTGCAGCTGTAACTACACTGTGGTAGGAACACAGTCATGCATTAACACTGCACTAAGGTTACACAGAGAGATTTAGCTTTAAACCAGAGGGGGAGGGCTAAAAATAGAACCATGATCAAGTACCTTGGATGCACTCACCCAGGGCCCTCTGCCAGTCAATGTTACAAACAGTTTCTTGGTTTGAATGCCACATTTTCTTCCTTCTACCAACAGCGTGACACTACAAAGAGTTTAGGTTTGGGGTTTTTTTCCTATCAGTGCATAAGGAAAACTGTAACTATACTGGTTTCTGAGTTATAATTTACCTGAATATTTTGCATTTTACATCTTCACAAAAAATTTTGTGATATCACAGCCGTACTTTGTAGCTAAAGAACGTCTCTTCAGCTGGCTTCTTTCCTTGGCCTGTTTGGCAGTTCTCTACAAAAGAGAGATAGGTCTGTTCAGTAAGCATGGTTACTTGGCAACAGCATGCTCATGGCAGCATCAGCCCACCGCTTAACTTCAGGGTAGTTCTGCAATACATGGCATTATAAAGTGCAAATGTTTAAGGTGACATTTTTCCAAATTGCGAGGAAACTCTTGTTCCTCAGATGAAGATGAAAAGTTTGATGGATGGGATGGAGAGGCTGGGAGCTATGGGGTTGTTGAGCTGGTGCCAGCAGGGCAGAGGAGGAACCTGATTACAGTCCCAGGGGTATGGGAGCCAGGCCCTCCCAGGGGGTGAGACAATGCAGGACTGCACAGGGTGGTCCTTGGCAACCTGCTCGAAGCCCGGGCTCAGGCTACATTATCTCTAGAGCACGGTCCTCCTAAAACACTTCTGCAATGACAAATACTGCCCTGCTGCCCATTCCACAGTGAAGGTGAGGGTTTCTGGCTACACCATACTGACCTCTCTGTGGCAGACTGTGCACAGAGTCTGAAGGTTTTCCAGGGAGCACTGTCCTCCTCCGCTGTAAACAGGCCTGATGTGGTCTACCTGCCAGAACTGGCCTTCCGTGGGGTTCGTTATCATCTCGTTCAGCTGCAGTGAACAAAGGACATGACACTGGAAGTGTTAGATACTCCTTCTCAACTACATCTGTGTTCTACCATAAGAACAAGAAAGTATCTCAAAGAAATAGCTATATATAGTTTTCATCAAGAGAAAGTCATTGTTAGCATTTTTTTGTTACTCCTGCTGGACAAGCAAATAACTAATTTTAGTTGGCATATTTCCACCTTGTCTGCAACATGCTGAAGCACGTTGCAGTGGATCACAGGAACACAGAATGGTACAGTACTGGTACAGTAAGTTATCTACAATGTCATTTTATCATCAAGCCCTGATATTAACTAGAGACAGTAAAAAGAGCACAACAGCTACAGTCCCATCACAAAAAGTAAAGACTCTAAGTAGGTGTTTGTCATTTTAAGTTTTTGAATGAGACAGTGGGAATTGTATAGGGAGCACTGAGAAACTGGAGGTAATAAAGTGCCATGCCAGCTTTCAAGAAGGTAACTAAAACAGAACAGTTCCACTCTCTTGGTAGGTTTTAAGAACCCCCCAATTCCAGCTAGAGCTCTCAGGTCAGTCTTGACTGTGCACCACCTTATTTTCAAAAGCTGCAAGCAACAAAACTCATCCTGTGCCTGGGACCAGTGAGAGTAAATGACTTCTTTTCCCTTTTGCAAGGTTCAGTAGGTGCCTGCAGAATTTAAATGATTCAGAACCAGCAGCTTCTGAAGTGGAATTTCAACTCTGCAGCAGAAAATAAAATAGCATTTTAGTTTCTGAATAAAAATACCACTTTCTGTAGGGATGTACTCCCTCCCTGCTCTGTTGCTTTCAAGTCAGTGAAGAAGCAATTGCAAAACCATGGCAGCATGGTGGTAGTTTGTAAAGTCTTTGGAGGTCATTCTGAGAGAAGCTGCGACAACTGGCTTTTGTTAAGCTCCTACCAACCAGAGGTGAAGTAACTCAGTGCTACAAGACTACCTCCGATACTAACCTGTTTGATAGCCCTAAAGTTTGTGCATTTTGAGTAAATCTGGCTGCACTATTCACATCCCTAAGGAATCTGAATTCTGATGCCTGTGACTTTTGGCAATGAAAAACATGTTAGAAGACACTGGGGGGGTTGTGTTTATTGTTTTTCTTACTCTGATGCTGGTGCTAGGTTAACCCTCTATCTTAAACCACCAGACAAAATGGCTTAAGAACATAATTCTGGATTTCTTGAAACTACCTGCTACAGGAATACACAGATTACCTGTTATTGCTTAAAAACCAGTATTATACCTGCCCAAGGGGAAGGTGAGACATCCAAGAACTCTCCAGAAGTTTCTTACGCTGACTCTTAGGTGCATCTCTGATGCTGAGATACAGTTCCTGAGCATTTTGATTACAAAACTGGCAAACACCATGTTCAATCTCAAACACTTTAGTCCTGAGGTAGCTCTGACTAGACCGAATTGAGAAGTCCTCCTGGCAGGCATGAGAGCAGAATCGCGTGTCCCAAGCACGGGCCTGGCTGCCTGGGTCAAGCTGAGCTGTTGGCTGTTGGCAGCTGAGACAGAGTGGGTTCCCTTGGCTGTCCAAGGCTTGCAAATAGCCTTGGGAAAGGGAGAGGCCTTCAGCTTCAGGCTGGCCTGAACCAAGAACTGACAGACCTTCTCCATTTTCCGAAAGCAACCTGTTTGCAGAGAACAAAATAATAAAGGAGGCATTCAGCAACACGATTCAATAGGCTTTTATGCACTTTGTGTTTCCATTAGGTATCTTTTACGCTCTGAAATACCAGTTTAAATTGAAATACATCTTCTCTTGCTCAGGTTGGTATCTACATGCATACCACTTGGTTTATGTTTCCATTTAAACAGAATTTGACAATATAAGAGACAGGTCTTGCTTCTGCACACCGAGTTAATTGGCTGAAATAATGCTGTGTTTGTAAAGAAATGGTGCCTTCTATCAGGCATCTACACACAAACATAAAATGCTGCAGCTCCTTTAACAGAAGTAAAGGAAACACCCTGCTTTCTCTCAGCAACAGCTACCTATACATTTCCTATTCCAAACAAGGCTTACCTACAGGCAGGATATAATAAAAATCTTTAAAGGGACATCTTCTGTCTACAATTTTCATGTTCCTTTCTCCCTTCTAAATTTTGAGGCAGAATAGAAGAAAATCTGGTGTTCCAAATTTGCTGTTGACCTCACAGGCAGGCCTGAGCTAACATTTTCTCCCTAACCCAATCACGTACCTCTTTCCTTGTTTAATTTTAATCAGACTTAGTCAATTAGCCGCTATATCAGCAGACAGCAGATGCAATCTAAATTGTTACAAGAATAAAACATAGCTCATTAGCACTACAGCAAGTTTCTTATCTGAACACTGCAGTGAAGTAAACATTCACAGCAAATAATTTTGCTACCTTAAAACAACCTGGGGAGAAACAGCTTGATCACCTTATTCCATTAATAAACTTACTTTGTGGAATGACCTGGTTGTTCAAGAGAAGCATTGCTGTTCTTCAGGCAATCCCCACCCCCTTTGGAGAGGAGGCGAACGCTGCCCCCGCTGCTGCTGGCTTTGCTGAGTGAGGCTGCTGCTACATCCTCCTTGGTCACGTACCTAAAATCATTCAAAACCTGTCAATGAACTATGAATGTCCCTCAGTTGATACTCATTCTTGGCTGCAGCAAGATTGGTACAGTGTATTCGCTTTAAACATCCCTCATTTCCCAGGTGAGCAATGAACAGAGGTTTGGAAACCAAACTTCACCGTAATACTTCCATGTTACAGAAGAGATCTCCTAAAACCATACTCAGCTCTAACCAGATGGTTTATATATAACAAAATGTGAATATGAAACGCTTTAATGTGAAAATATACAAAGTAAAACTTAAAAATGGCTTCACTCTGACCATCCTTCCAAAACCCAGACAACTTCTCACAGGCACACCTCTCTCCACCATACATCTATCACACCCTATGCACTGCCTCAGAAGATTGCTGGTAGGGTATGGATTTTCTAACATGGTTCAGTTAGATCTTTCCTACATCCCATGGAAGGAAACAGTCTGGCAGAAGGTTAAAAAACACTTACTACCCACTGGTTCTCCTTATAGCACTGAAATGACAAACTCTGCTTACTGGAATTCTCACCGATAGCCAAAATAGAGTCACCCTGGAGAACTGACCAGTAGTGTCTGAGAGGAATAAAAAGGTTTAGATAAAAAAGTTTTGCAGAAGCACCAGGAAGGCTTGGAGCAGGCTGTGAGTTCTGAATAAATTGTTATATAATTGATGGCAACTAATGATTTATTTCTGGTTTTAGGTGGCAAAACCAGGATTTTCTTTTTTAGTCCCTGAAGTCATGGCTTTCCCTCAAAAATCTCTGGCAAGTTCCAGATGTCCAAACATGCAGTGCAGCGAAGCAAGAACCACTGCTGAAGGCAGCACAATGCTGGACAGGAAAACAGACACTTACATTCCAAGAGATCTACTGACAAGCTTGGCTGCCTACGTTTGTCACTATGCGACAGTCAATCACTGAGTGACCAGTTGAGTCTCAGCATCATTCCCCAGAAAGTTATTCAATTCAGCAAACTTCCTGCAGCAATTAGTAAGAGGAAGAAAACCACATACCTTTTTGTGCTGCTGACCACTGACTGCTTTTTAGACAGCTCCTCAGCAGCATGAATAGGACTGCAAAACAACTGACCACTTTTTCTGACAATCTTCTGTTTCATTGCTGTGAGATGACTCCATTCTTTCACAAACTTCAGTATCTGGTACAGAATGCTATTGTCAGCAGCATGACAGGCATTACATGGAACTATTTCATGACAGTGAAAGTGCGCTGTGAATTAGTACATTCAAAACTGAATAAAAACAGCTGGTATAATCAGAGACGGGCTCTTCAAGTCATTTTTGATACAAGCTGCAACCCCCCACCTGCTCCCTTTACTAAAGCAATGATTTTGCTACTATCAGTGTGTTGATCCAGAAGGAACAAGGCCAGAAATAGCCTTTAGTAATCTAACATAGAGTGACAGGAGGAAAGTTTCTTGATAAAGCCTCGGGTAAACCTTTCTTGTGTAAGCAAGATTTGGCTGATGGGACAGGAAAACAGACATGCAAGAGTTCTCTTCCTGCAGCAGCCATTCTCCCTGCCACAGCAGCCCCTCAGAAAAGGGAAGTTCACTCCCATGACTTGAATGGCATTTCTAATTGGGTTTATGGAGCTCCTTTCTTCTCTCCTCTAACCTTCTCATACGTGCTTAACACTGGATTAGCAATCTGGAGTGTACAGCCCCTAATATCAAGTGTGAAAGGCTACAGGGGAACTGGAAGAGCTATTCAATTTAACCAGGTCTTAGTCCATTTCTCCACAAATGTTTTCTTGCTTTGGGGTTATGATATTCCTTTATAGTAATGTAGCATCAGAAAAACACATGTAATAAAAATTATTAAATTAGCAATTAATGAAACAAGAAATCAGATCACCAAATTAACACGTCTGGTTTTACAGCAATGCTGCTATCCCTCTTCTCTGTGGCACTCCAGCACAGCACACAGAGATCTGACTAGCAAGTAGAGACGTGTTTTACCATCTAAACAGTCAAGGACAAGAGCTTTGAGCAGTTTAACCTGCCTTTCATCCTTTCTCACAGTAATCTCAAATTGACATAACCACAGATCCCGAGGAAAAACTGGTGAATTGTTTAATGAACTCTTTCAGAAAGGAAATAGAGCCTACAGCATCACACTGACCACCTTTCCTTATTCTGCATTTAGAATTTGAAAGTATAAAGAAGCTCAGAGCAACTTAATTTCTGGTACTGGATCTGATTGTTTTTTACAGGAAGCAACAAAAAGAACCAAAACAGCCCAAACCAAATCCCCACCTAAAAAAACAAAGCACACCCAACCTCTGAAGCTGTAAACTGACAGGACTGGTAAAATTAGGCTTTCTCAGTGACAGTAACTACAGAATAACTGAGGAAGTGAGGGTGGAAAAACAGTTCCTACATCAAATTTAGAATGTACAATGTGGCTGCTTGCTTTAGGATGTGCAGAAGGGAAAAATTACTTCATCGCATCCTCATTTCTATGACAGAAAATGAATGGGAATAACTATATGACAACTGAACAAGTGGCTTTGTGAGGTTTTTTTCCCTTCTGCTCTCTTCCTCACTGACTTACAACTCCTTGTAGCAGCCAGTATCATACTCATGCTACACAGATTATGGGAAGAAAACACATACTGTGCAGTAATGGACTTAAATGTGACCTTAGCTTTATCCAGGTACAAACTTCCACACTGCAAGACTATGACATGGCAATGGTTTTCTTAGTCTCCTTGGAGTGTTTTTACATAGCAAAGTATGCAGATGAGTCTCACTCTGTCAGAATCAGAGCAGCAAGAAAGAAGGCCATGGAATGGCAGGATATAATGGAAACAGAAACAAGAAGGTATTTCCCTTCTTCTTTTTGGGACCATTTACTAATATGGATCTTCTAAACCAGAGCAGAAGGCTGAGGGACAGGAAGTTCCATAAGGCCGTGCCGCTCCCTGCCCACAAACAGGGGATTTCTTAATTTGTCTTTTCAGGTTAGCAAATAGCCTTGAAATCTTGCAGCAACATTCGTGTTACCCACTCTTTAGCTACTTCACATAACCCTTGGTTCAACCACTCAGGTATCTATCTATGTGTCTGCCTTACAAATTTTAGTTCCAATTGTGCAGAAGAACCTACCAAAAAGAATCAGTTTTGTTCTCACATAATGATAGAATCTGATTTTCCAAATTATATTTATCTTTGCATGGAGAAAACAGTTAAGAAAAATATGTTACACAGGTAATACTGCACATGCAGTAGAAATTCTGTATTTCCCTCCTTGAGTACTTGGCTGTACAGTGTTAGTGTTCTCCTCAGACACCATTAAGAATGTGATCTTTATTACTGATCTAACTAAAACTACATGTCTCAGTGGAGCTGTGCCCTACACAGCTTTGAGCATTGCTAGGAGACCAAAGGAAGTAGTGAGACTGGAGACTTGCTCAGAACTGCAGCTCTGACACAATCTAGCACGTTCTTATTCATGATGTGCCCCATTTAATTCATAACCTTTAAAATGCTATTTTGTTGACTTATGAATGCTAGTTACTAATCCTGCAAATGAGAAACTAAACGATGCCTGGTTGATTCCATCTACTGAAATGTTAACAAGAGGCATGATAATTTGCCAAAGTAACAGACTGCATAATTAATATTCACATCAACATTTATGAGGTCTGCTTGCACTGACGAAACTATGCCTAGATCCCCAAGGCCTGGAAATGTTCTGCATTTATTAAAAAAAGAAGCCTAAGCTCTCCATATCAAATATGATATTACTGTGCCAGTAGAATCTTGTCTTACCAATGAACGATTCCGTTTATGTTGGAAAGTCTCTGGTAAATCCTCCCAGTTATCCAGCTGTATGTCCAGTGGAATGAAGTTATGATTCAGTGGTTCACCATCCTAGACAAGCAAACAGTTTTGTTTACAGGTACAATGTAGCACAATCTAGAAAACCAAAATTACCTGTTTCAAGTGAACTAACTTAGTTCCTCATGGTAATATTTTTCCAAGAGACAACAATAAACCACAGCTGTATGATAACACCACAGATGCAAGAAACATGAATCATTACTGCATCTAAAAGTAAGCAGGGTGACTGGTTTAGCTTTGTATCTATCTGAACTCTTTTTCTTTGCCAATAGTTCAGACACCCAAACTACATTAAATTAAGAAACAGACATGACAATCCTCTTGACTGAATTCCCAAGGGAAATGAGCGATGGGAGACTGGAGAATGTCACTTCATTACAATTTAAAATCAGAATCTTAGATAAAGCTTTGTTTATTATATTTAATTTTTTTTTTTTTAATGTCTGAACAGGCTCTCCACTTCACTTTTAAGGAACAAGTTGTCCCAGAAGGTACATATGACCCAAGAACTTACTGATAATTCACAAGCATTCAAAGATTTTGTGCAGTATCTGGCATAATGCAACTCCAATCCAAGCCAAAAAAAACCAACTTAGACCAATACACAGTCGCCCAAATACCATCCAAAATGCATCTGTGTCTTTGAATAAAATGTGTGAAGGAACTGTACATTTTAAGTATATTAAACAAATTTCCAGGTGCAATAGGACATTCTTTTGTCTTTTTCCAGCTGTATCAGTTAGCCAAATACATATATATTATCTCAGAGATTTGACCTCAATTATTTGTGATGCTTTGCACCTGAATACACTTACTCCTTCAATAGCTTTGAAGAAATCTTCTCATTGAACTTTCCTATTACTTAAGAGAAGGAACTGGACTCCCCCTTGAAAAAGCTTATGGAAAATTACCAACTCCTAGTTTCTGTACTATTATCACTGCAGATTAAAGACAATGTGTTTTATTCACGAAGTGACAGACTTAGCTTGTCACTGCATTTCCAGAAAGGTAAACATTGGTCCTGCATGTAAGAGAAGTGTTAGAAATTGCATATCTTGTGAATTATTACTTAATTACACTGAGAAAGAGCTAGATTTATGAACTACCTGATTTTTGTACTAGCTGAAGCTTACAAAGTTTTTGTGTTTTATATAAAAGTATATAAAAAAATCTATACATACACATTTCATAGGACAACATTTCAGTTTGTAATTTTAAAAATATAATAAACACACATATTTCAGGTTTACCTTTGTATAGAGGTGAATTCTATCAGTATTCCTGCTTGCACAAAACATAAGCCCATCATATACTGGAAACATGTCTGATTTATCCTCATCTCCTATCAAGAGAAAAATGTTGACATTAAAAAAGATTTTTTCTTCATTCATTTCATTCAGCCTACTCAGACATTAAAAATATTATACATGTATTTAATTCCAGAACATTGTAAGATACACAGCTCAAGCAGAAAAATATGAAGATATTTGTATATTTTATGTTCCTGTTTCTCCTGAGTTACATCTCATCTGTTTTGCCTGTGGCTGTCCTCAACACAAGTAAATACCATCATAAGCAAAATTATACAGGTTCACAGCTGCTGGTTTGACATCACCCTTAAGTCAGCCAAAACCTGTGAATTGCTTCAGGAGTTGGATGGAAAGGCTAGGTTTATCAATCATCAAAATTCAATAAACATCCTAAGCTAAAACAAGAAAGTCATGTCCTATTGCATGCATTTCTGTCTATCTTTCAAAAGTGTAGGTTTTAATTTCAAGTTATTTTTCAGGCCAGAGGCATTTAATACAGTTTCACAACAGGATACAATCTTTCTTTCATAGGAATCCCACTTTACCTTCTCTACACTTTGTTTCACTGTCTTCATTTTGAATTCCAACAGTTTCCTGTTCAGTGATTTCAACAGATTGCTGGGTCACCATTTCCCCAAAGTCTTCTCTTCCATCTTCAGCACTGCAGTCTGCTCTCTCTTCATTTCTTCTGGAGTTCTTTGACACATCTTCCTCAGTTTGGCTCCTGGGAGCTTCACAGTTTCTCTCAACTATAGATGAAGAAACAAGAAAAATTATTATTTATGCTACCTGTACAAACATGTACCTAATCAATACACATCTGGAAACAGGACTACATAATTGAAAGACAAAGAAATTACATTTTATTCTCTAATATTATGAAAGTGTAACCACTTAGGAAACTACAGCTACTTAAGTATTAGGACAATAAACACCAGAACAATATTTTCCATTTATGCAACCCCATGAACCCAGCTTAATGTCAAAAAACATGCAGTAAGCAATGCACTTAGTGATTCTATATTGTATACAGTTACTGCATACCATAAACACACCAAGTAGTTTTCCAGGCATCGATCTATACCTATAAAATTCAGAAGCTGTCCTTGAACAAGCACAGATACTTAAATAAAATAAATAAAATACCAAAGAACCTTACACCTTCCTTTCCAATTGAAATGGCAAACATGGGGATAGATTTATAATTTCAATAATTTTCCAGATACACTAAATAGATTTACCAAAAGGCATATACTCTGACCTGCTGGAGTAAGAACCGTGGTACTTTTCAGGCAATGTCTCTCACCACAAATATATAATACCCAAGTTAATAAAACATATATACTGTATCATTTAGTCTTGTGAGGCAGAGAACATGTTTGCCATTAAATTGGATTCAGAGTAACCATAAACCTCAAGGAAAAGGAGAGCTACATTTGCTGCAAAGAAAACTGAGCATATATTCTTTCTCACAGAATTTATATCTTGTTCACATTTATCTGACTTGTCCATTTGTTTCAAATTAGAATAATGTAAAAGATCCTCAGGGAAAGTAGTTCGTGTACAAACACCATTCTTCATATTTTGCCTGGATTTGTGTCTAGTCATATATTCAAAAATGTTGTATTTTCTTGAAGGAATCACAGCTGAAATGAAGAAGGTTTATTTTTCCCTGCAGCACCTGTTACTTACCATCTCTGCTTTGAGGGCAGTTGCACATTTCACAGTAAGGGAGCAATTGATTATTACTGTAAGTGCAAGTACTGCACTGCCAAGCTTCATTTAAATCTGTACTTTTGCTTGAAGGATTTAAGCCACAAGGAAGCACTTCATTGTTTTTTTGTGAAAATGGAGAGAGCTTTTTTCCACTCAAAGGTGTTTTCTTACTGGAACTGACTGGAGTAGATCCACTTAGGCTTCTTGCTCTTTTAGCATCACGTTCACATGTACTTTCATGACAAACTGTATCCGTATCACTGATTCTGGTGGAATCCAGGTTTCCATTGCTCTTCCCTGCATCACCTTCTTTCCTGACTTCAGACAAATCTGAATCCTGAGGTAACATTTCATTATCAGAAAATATTTTGCGTTTCTTCTCATTGGAGGATTTTGGGGAGAAGAATGAACGTATGTCATGCTGTCTTTCCTTTTCAAACTAGGAAAAGGGAAAGAAATATGTAAATCCTCTTCATAATTACTGCATCAGAAGCTGTTACAATGAATATATTCTCCATTAATCTTACTCTCTAATACAGAAAGCTGGTGTTACTGTGGAGATGGAAACAAGATATTTTCCTTCAAGAACAAACAGCTAGCAGAAAAAGCAATTCAACATTCCTCTTCTGTTTTGTAAAAAGCTCTTTCAATCTTCTCATGAACATTCTGAAATAGCACTATCAGAAAACAAATACACAGAGCAGGTATGCTGTGCTGTTTGCTCTTTCTGATGATGTGTACTAGAAGGAAAGGCTTGTAAACATAGTTTTAAAAATACTAGCCAATTAAATTCAGTAGAGTTAATAAAGAAGTTACTTAGTCTTATCTGACTCTGAAGGTGTGTCAGTGACATAACATAAGGACCCATCGAAAGCCTGTAGATTATATTTATACCCAGCAGACCTCTTTCCCCAACTTCCCTAACTTTCAAAAATGGAATTTACATTACTTTTTCCTAATCATTTAGTATTTCAGCATTATTAAAGTCTGCAGTGCACAGAAAGCTTAAGTGAGGAACAGTTATAATTTTTTTTTCAAATTAAAGGAAACAGAAAAACATAAGTTTTGAATCTTACGTGTGTAAATAAAAGTTCATTTTTGGGATCTCCTACACTTTCATTTGGGGTCCAGGTCTCAGCAAAACTCAAAAAATCCCATTTCTCCTTATCACCTTCTTCAGCTTGCATTTTTTCTTTCTTACCATTCAAGGTGCTGCCTGTAACTTTGGCCTGCAGAAAGACAACTTGCATAAAATGTCTAAGGAATTCACATGTTGGAACAAATCTATTTACCTATGCTCACTTAATTTACTTCCCTTGCACATTTCATTCAGCATTTGCATAGTCCTGTAGTAAATCAAAATAACTGAAGTGATTAAAAGTATTTCTCTTCCAGCAGCCATTTCTGTATCAGCAGCAAGTAGTGTATTTAACACACTATGATTTGTAGAAAGGTATCCACAAAAGGTCAGTCTTTATTGAAGTTAGAAGAGAATATATCGATTTTGTACCTCTCTTACAGCCTTCACATGTTTTGCTTGGCATGGGGAGACAAATAATGACAGAAATAATTGAAAGCAGCAGCTTAGTGACAGACTTGTAAATTGTTGGTGAATTACTGAGACCCATCTGTGCCATGTTTAAGGAGACTCATAATGTACTGGACTGACTGAAATCTCTTTCAGAGGTATCTACTGGAATTAGAATGCAGAATTTCATTCCCTAACTGAATGCCAAACACAGTTTGCAGTACTTAAAGAATTTAAGCAATGATTTCTTTTCAGTAGGAGGAATATATTGGCCAAAAAAAGAATTTACCAGTTTCTCAAAAGTATTGCAAACCCATAACAGAACTGTATGGACACAAACAACTGCTACAACACAGCAAGAACAACAGCCCTAAGTCAGCATCTGGATCAGGAGAAATCCTGTGTAACCAGTCTCAAACAATTTGCATTACTAGGCTTTAAAAGGCAGTTCTTTCTCTGTTGACACTTCTGGAAATGTCAGAAACCAAGAGCTGACAGAATACTAATACACATCCAGTTATCAAAACAAGACACTAATGAATGGTATCAAGGGCTACAAAAAGGTCACAAAAGCAAAAGAGACAAATTATTTTTCTTAGTCCTGTGAACCCTCAAAAATCTTCCAAGGAAAGAAAGCAGGATGGAATTACTACTCCTTCTAACAAGGAATGGGTAATATTTGAAGAAAATGGCAACAGAAGATTGCTGTAATCTTGGGTCTACTGAAAGAAGCATTATTTGAGAATGCTTCTACCTCAGAAATTAAGTTTAGTTAAGGGACAACATTCATACAAGCTAAAAAACACTACAAGACTAAACCAACAATCTGTAGCTGATGTTATTGTGCAAAAACCCTTAAAATTGTAAAGAGAACAACCAGAGCAATAAAAAACAAGAAGAAAGATAAAACAGTGGTTCTGTATATGTAAACTATTACATTAATTTCTGCAGAGTCACCTTATTTCTATTTTGATCTTAAACAGAAAGGAAAAAGCTAGGAAATCCTAATTTGGAACAGAGACCTGGGCATTCTGATGATAAGCAATTCTATGTCTATCAGTTTGTCTTATAGTAGGATACTGCTCTAGATAAGCAAGAATGTTATTTGGCACCCACACTTAAGTGCTGTATTAACACTGAGGAGTTCTTCATGACCCAGTTGTATCCCACACATACCTTGCGATTCAGCATTGCCCACATAAGAGTGTCCATTGTTCCTTTTGCAATAAGGAAGTGAATATTCACAGAGCTGCACTGCCCGATCCGGTGTGCTCTGTCCTCTGCTTGCTTAATGTGGCCTGGATCCCAGTATAATTCAGCAAACACAACATGAGTAGCAGCAGTGAAAGTTAAACCCTACACAAAATAAGTAAATGCATTTGAGAAAAAAAGATTACACACACACAAACAATTGTACAGCTGAAGTAAAATAAAGCTAAATGATGTGCAGAACATTTTAAAATGGAAGTAAGAGCGATCACCTGGACAGAATATGGGTCTATTACACTGATTTTTTTTCCCTCTGGCCTCAGATATTAACTAGGTTCAGAAAAGAATTCAGTATTGTGCAAAGACTGCATATGTACTGCTTTTCACTAAGGAAGTAAAACTTACTTCTTATTGATCTGGTACTTTCAGAGAAATTGGATTTTTCCTCATTAGTCAAGAAAGAGATGATACTGCTTACCTTGATTTTACCAATTTCAACAGAGGCTTAAAACTGTTGATGTGATTAATGAAAAAAAATTAATACATTAGTCTAACAAATGATATATTGCATTAACTGCCTTCAGCCAATAACTGCAGTTATCAATTACTTTAGCATCACAGAATTGTAGGGGTTGGAAGGGACTTAAAGAGATCATTAGGTCCAACCCCCGACGACCTCTTGATCTATATTCAAGTTTCTTATTTAATATATTTTCTTTTTTGCCCTACCTGACCAGCTGCCTGAATACTCAAAATAGCAACCCGGGTGTCAGGATCCTTCTGAAACTGATTGACCAGATGTATTCTTTCTGCTGAAGGAACACTTCCATCTATTCGTACGTAGCGAACCTGTAACGTAACAGTTACGACATGAAGTTATCGGTGTCCATTTTTGGGCCCTAACACCTTCTGTCCCCCAAGAAAAACATGAAAACATCTGTTCTCTTCCTCTCATGGGTATAGGGACACATCAGTACTCTTCTGCCCTTTGATTTACAATTAAGCCTCTATCTAGACAGGTGCTGGCTTAGTATTCCTTGTTTGCAAAAGGAGAACACAGAACAAACATGGGACCTTAAATTACACCTCAGAAGAATCTGTAATTTCCCCTGACACAATTTATTAAAATTCAGAACATTTGCAAAAGCATAACAGTATAAACCAGCCATATACATAGCCACCTAGCAACGTACACCTAGCAACGTGTACACATTTGTTAAATCATTACCTTATTTTCTATAACTGCCTCTGTACAGGCTTGAAGCATGCTTAAGTGATGAGCAAAAACTAGGAACTTCAGTTTGTCGTTTTCAAGCATCATTTTGATATAGTCCTTTACTGCTCCTGCCTGGAGTAGGAGAATGCATTTTTATTAGTTATACAAAATGTTCAAAAAGGCATTTTAGTGTCTTTCAGTTTCTTGTAAAACAAAAAGGTAAAGTGCCATACTTTTTGTTATCCATTTAAGACTTTATCTAGCACTGTGTAAAATTATTCATATGAATTTTGTTTTAAAAGTACCACAACTTTATGTCTTTGAGAAACCTGTGTTGTTCCTTCAGTGAAACCCCCCATTTATCAACAGATCACATAATTACATGGCACTTCTTCCAGATTAGTAAGTAGATAAACCCCTCTTTAGTTAGAACATCATTAACTTACGTTTTAAGCCATCTTTAAAAAAATACAAAACAAAACAAAACTGATTTCTGCCCAAACACATTTCAAATGCACAAGGTATTGTTTAATCAGACCTTTTGTAGCTGCACCCACATAAAGCCAAAGATCAAAACTGAAAGAACAATCCTGATACTTTCATGATACTGTAATCATAAGACTGCTCTATTTGAACATTCATAGAAATCTTTTGTGTCAAATATCATTTTCAGTATCTCTAACAAAAACACTAAAGTAATCATGACAACTAATAATTTCATTTATCAGTGATCAATGGTTAATGCAATACACACTGCGAACAGTCCTAAGATTTCCTTTTTTCTCTTTGTCTTTCAGCCTCCTGTTTGAAAATGGATTATAGAGAGCAACTAGAAGAGTAGGGAAGAAATAGCAACAGAACCACAGTGATATTATTAAGATAAAGAGAGAAAAATTTGAGGTAGCCGGATAGATTCTCAATTCTGCTGCAGCAGTCTCCAGCAGCCTACAGAACCTTTTTTCCTATGATGCCTTGGAAATCACCTATTCTCTCCTAAAAATAGGTTTAGCATAATGAAACCTGGTAACAGGGTAAAAAATAGGCATATAAAAGATTACAGTTATTAACTTGGGTTTTTATCACATCTTAAGCTACAGAACTATGGGAATAAAATACAGAAAAGGGGTTCCCATCTGACAAAACAGGAAGAGAGCAGTTAGAGGGGGCTGTTCTTCCACATTTATCCATGAGGAGAACTAGAACTGAGAGAATGCAGCCTACGTAAGGGTGGCATCAGTGCTGCCCTGGATCAGCTGCAGCAGTTGGTGACACACAGGTATGTCCCTGAAGTACTTGCCTTCCATATATCCCTGAGTCTGTGAACCACAATTTAGTGCTTTTGTGAGACCATGTCTGGGCAGTCTCAGCCAGCTTGGTGGATATCTAATCAATCAAGTTTTAATACTTATGTCAGGTCACTATAATGGGGTTCAGCCTATTCCACAAACATACAGGGAAAGAGTGTTTCTCCACATCGTGGTTATAAAACAAACCAACCAACCTCATCTAGTATTCAGGCCAATACAGGTAATTTTATTGTTAAAACTACACTAAGTATTTTAAATACCCTAAGAAAAGACTTCCACACTTACCTTAGCAATGGCTGTTTCTTTATACATGCGTGTAATTAGATTCATGACTTGGGAAAAGTGGCTTTCAGTGGCATCTGTATGCAGATTTCTCATTAATTTCTCCCACTCTGCAAAAATGGTATTCATATTCTAGTTGGCAGAGGAGAGCAGTGGTTAGATATATAGTACAAAGCATGTTCTACCTCAACATGCACATTTCAAACCTGAAACGTTGAGGAACTGAGTACTTTTGAGAACTCTATCCAATTGGGCTAAATGTAACCATATGATTTAAAATCTAAGCAAAAGGAAGAGAGAAAGGAAGAAGACTGTACTAAAGTCAGAGTAAATTTTATCATTAACTGATGAAAAAAATGCTATGCTCATGTTCTTCATGTTTTATTTTAAAAAAAAACCCAACCAAACCAACAGAGATGCTATGATGGATATCCACACATTCTTACACAGGCATACATATAAATACACAGGTATTTGTTTTTAGCAGAAGTGGAAAATGTACCTTAGCTGCAGCTTGTGGGAGATCAAATGGAATACGCTGCCTAACTTTGGGAGGCAACTGAGTTAGGACATCATTCTTCAGTCTCCTGATCATTATTTCACTTAAAAGTTGATGCAGTTCCTCCAGATTTGAAGCTCCTCGACAGTCCCAATGAGTTCTTTTACCAAAAAACCTGAAAATGGAAAATTAATACTGAGGGTAAAAACTAGCCCTTCCAAATTCAATAGACACTTTCAGTACATAATTCATTTTAAAACACACTAATAGATGTGAAGGTGTGCTGGATAACTTGGCGTTCCTGTTTATGCCAGACATGACTGCTGTCTCTCTGATTTCTTCAGTCAGAGCTGTTGCAACTTCCCATCAGATACTGCTGCCCATAGGTATTACTACTTATCAGATATACACAGTCCTCTATATCATCCCAGCTGAGCTTCCTTTTCTATAGGAAGAAGTTTCAGGTATAATTTTATAACACCTATTTCAGTGGACTAATGAGAAGAACCAATGTTCTTTATTGTACTATAGAGGGGAACAACTGATGGGGAAGCTACAATGAAGGCTGCAAATATAACCATGAATAATTTCCTCATGGAGAATTCCCTCCTTATTACAGAGACTGGATTTAAAGCTTAAGGTACTCTCTTTAAATTTAATAATACTTAATGAGCAAGATTAAATAGAGGAAGTAGGTTTAAGGTTAAATAGCTAATGGTTGAAAAGAGAAATAATTTATTAACTTAGTCTTCCCTGTTTCTTTTTTGCTTTGTTGTTTTTAAGGAAGTGTTGCAGCAGGAACAGCAGCTTTTCTCTGTCAGCATTGCCAAGAGATAACACAATAATGAGCAGGACTGATTTTGCTGCCTTTGGAGAAAAGCCCAGGTAGCATTTTCCAAGGCCAGGAAAATATGTTGCAAGCATGTAATTTTATTAGTAATTTTTAATTTTTTCTTTTAAACATAATTTAGATAATTTTAAGCCTTTTTGAGATGTTCTAGTTGGCTGCCTCTAAACATTCAGGAAAAGGGCCAAGGGACTCACTTCTACACTGGTGAAGTATTGACATAACACACTCAGAATACTACATAGACAGAAGACAGCAACATCTTTTGCTCATATCCCTTCTTTGGTTTATTTATATGTGTGTCCTTAGAAAGGCCTCCTCCCTCCACCTTGAGCACAGGGGATATAAAAGAAGCAGCAAGCAAAACCTCACAGAAATACTTTGGATGTCATCTTTAGAAACAGGTGTCTTCAACCCCAAAGTAAAACACCTCAACATTTACACAAAGTGCTGGCTGCATAAAATAATCCTATCAAGTTCAATACTTGGGATGTTCTGGTTCAGCCAAGTCACGAAGACAAAGTTATTTATTGAAAGCTTGCAAAACCCTGAACTTGATTTTTATTACATGGTATTCCAAAAATAAGATAATCATCTATGATTGACTAGCTAACCAGGCTGCACCCACGCACACTTGTGGTGCGAAAATTACAGATGCATTCAGTCAAAACAGCATGGAAAAAATAGCATTCCTATGTCTGAAAATTAGACAGCACTCTTCCATGTTATTTGAAATTAAATGCTGATAAAATGTGTATGATGGAGGGAGAAAAAAGCCAAGTTATATGAAAATGAAACCATGTATTTATTACTGTAAAAATTAAAGCTAAATACTAGCCAATTTAGCTGCCAAACTCTATTGTTCTGAATATACACAAAGTTGTAGATAAGAACATTTTTAGCTAGGGATGTTTTAAAGGTTCTCATAATTTCTTTCATTTCAGATTGTAACATAGATTCAGATGGGTAAAGCTAAGCGTTTTCAAACAGATTTTCTTCTACCCCCTCTATTTTAGAACATAGCTAGATAAACCAATCATTAAACTAAAACCAATGGAAGCAAGTCAGATGGAAACAAAGCCTCCTTAATTTAATAACTTAAGGCACCTGAAACTTCAGGAAAGATGTAAGGGATAAAAATGGGTTAAAATTCATGTGTGAAAAAATGAGTAATGACCAATGTTGCCTGGCAAACTGGAGGCAAGTTGGTAGACAAGAACTTACAATACCTATATTCAATCCTTCAAAAGGAATTACAAACACACTATTGTGCTTTTGGGAGTTTTACACCTTTACTTTTATTCAGTCAAACTGAAAAATACAGAGCAAAATAGACAGACACATAAATTATTACATCATATGAATGCAAGACTGGGGTTCAAAAACTCTTAAGTTTCTGCTGTGGCTGACACCCCAGCTCTGAAGGCAATACCTATACACTTCACAGTAACAACAGTACATTTGTAAATCATTTTATTTTACAGATTAAAATTAATTGGCACTCAAACTTTATTGCAAACTTTACTAGCTCCCAATTTTGTCCTCAAATAAACTGGCCAGTATAGTCCGTTTCTCACTCCTATTTGATGAAGAAGATGGTATCTGACCACTCTGGTATCTTCCAAGCAAAATGGTACAATAGAGCAACAGAGGTACTGCTTCCTGATTCTCTCACTTAACTTGACAAGAAAACCAACACCAGTCAGGAAAATAAATTAACAAGCACAGTCATACCTGACACGAGCATTGCAGTATTTTTTGGCATATTCACTCCAAGTTCCAAATCTTCTTGGAAACAGTGCCTCAATCTGCATGAAAAGCTGTATGAAAAAATAACAATAGTGAAAAATTGCCTTCAAATGTAAGGCTATTCAGAAATAATTATTACAATTATTGCATTAAGCTTACATTCAGTAGCTGCACAAAAAATACACAGCTTCACATATGCAAAAGACATGCCATAGGGATTGAAAGTGTCTTTAGACAGGAGAGTTTTGGGAAGTCCTCAAAGAGCAGAGCACCCTGACCACTATAGCACAGTGCTGACAACTTGGAAAGGATTTATCTGAAGAAAACATGGATGAGAGGATGTTATTCTTAAAAATACAATATTTGTCCTCTGCCAGGTACATGGACTTCTGCAAAGCATCAGTGCAGGCATTCCACGAACACTCTGCTGGTTAAAATACATGAAAAAACCTACTCATTCTTAGTTTTACTTTTAAAAAAAAGGTTTTTGTCAATACAGACCAGAAATTTCACACCTTCTCAGTTGAGTAACAGGAGGTAAGTATCAGTTTAGACAACAGTAGCCAGAAAGAATCCTACTTTACTAGCTGTTCTACTGTGAAGGCTTTCTGGATTGAAAGTTCACTACTAGACCACAGACACACTGTTGAGGGGTAGCAGGGGTTGCACAGACAACAGCATTACAGAAGGCTCTCTCCTAAATGCATCTCCTTGCTATCCTATGTCTACATCACTGTACATCACTTCTGCCATTTAAACTTTCATAGTACCTAACCACATGAGTGATCTCTCCCAAAGAGAAAGTTAGTACAACCCCATTTTGTTTTTCACAGGCTTCTTACAAGACAGATCTTAGAAAACTGAAAAGCAGTATTAAGGAAAAAACCCAAAACAAAAACGAACCCCAGCTTATTCTCCCAAGTGAAATGCTGCTATTTTGACATCAATGTAGGCCAAACTAGAAACTGCCTGTAATTATTTGCTATACATGTACATAACTATAAATGAACAATGCCTTTCATTTTCTCTACATATCCCATTTAAAGATTCTGCTATAACACAAAATTGATTGAAGAGATAAAATGCTTTTTACACTCCGCCTTATAAGCCATGGCAGAATGCTGGTATCACTATATAAATGCCTCATATCGTCATGGATCTGGATCCCAGTAGTGTGATCAAGGACAGCTTGTGTGGAACTTCCTTTGAACATCTTTAGCAATGTTGGTACTGGTCTTGGTATCAACTCACTGTACAAAAGTCTAACACTTTCTAACTTCAAGTCTTCTTCCAGGGTTGGTTGCAATGTCTTTGGTACACATGTAGGAAGCTTCATAATTATCCACACCCACAGATATAAATATTTGCTTTAAAGTTTTAAGCAAACACTCATAATACAACAAGCATTTTTTCATATAGTGGGTATCTTTTCTCAAGTTATAACCTCCCTGAACAAATTAAAGGGTCTTGGTATAAGTACAGTTTACACAACAAGAAATTCTAAAGTGTAAAGTATTATTTCTATAACCCTTATAAGTTCCTTGGATACAAATCAGTTCTTACATTCTGTTTATTTCTACATTTGATAAACACAGTTTTCTTGGGTTCAGCATAAATCCCAAGTGGTTTTTGTTTTCTTCTCTGTTCCTCCCCAATTTCTTAAGCTGAACTTCTTTCAAAGGAAAATTTGTCTTTCTGAACTGCAACAAGCACAGGATTATATTTTAATTTTTTTCCACTTATGCAATACAAGTGAGCATTAGGAATATCCAAAAGACCAGCAATAAACAAAGGACTTCCTATATCAGAGGATGAAGTAGAAGATTTAATACAGGTTCTTGTCTATCAAGGATTCTCCTACCCAGTAGAAAAAAATAGTTCTCTGCCTAGGATCTTTATTTTCTATTTCACCCCACAGTCAGTCTGGTAAATGTAGGATTAATTTCTGATAAGAAACACTCTGAAGTCACCTGTGCATGAGTTTGAAACATGTTTGTAAAACATCAATGTAAATCAATTCAAACTACAAGACATCGTTTTCATTTCTTATACTTTTACTTCCTAGTGCAGCTAGTGTGCTGCCTGATGTCATAATGCATGTCACTTATATATGCAAGAAAACAACAAAACTGTTCAGATATTATCCTTAAAAAACCCAAACCAAAACACAACATGTCAAATACCTCTTCAGGTCTTCCTAGAGCAGGAGTTCCAGTAAGAAGAATAGCTCTAAGTGCTTTCTGCACGATTGGCAACAAAATCTTGCTGCGGGTGGCATTTCTGGATTTCATATAGTGTGACTCATCAATCACAACCACCTTAAAGTTCTGCCTGTACAAAGCATCTACTAATGTCTGTGCATCAGAAGTTAATAGGCCATACCCCAGAATTGTTACTTTGCTGGTTGATATTCTCCTAAAAGAGAAAATAAAGAATATTTCTTACTAATTTTTCATTGTAGGAAAGTTAATATAGCAAAAGAATGATACCAAACTAATTTTTTAAGAAGGTATGTATGATGTGTTTTGGATTGAATAATTAGTGGGCTGTCAGGCTAGTAATTACAGCTTTTGGTGTTTAAAACATTCTAGCATCTCACACTTACAAATCACACACATTCATTAACCGTTTTCAGAAGACATATGTTGGATTTAAAAGCAAGTTCATCTATCTGGCTGCATTATTTCCACTTGTCCTCCTTTCCTGGAGTATTGCATGGGACTAACCTATTTGGTGGATAAAAAGTTATATGTGCATCTCAAATCATTATGAGCACACTATGTAAACAGCACCCAAATACCTTAAGCAGTAATATTATCTCTATGCAAGCTATCTACTGCTCTGTATACAAAAAGACAGCTTGCCAGCAGCCTAACTAGACTGTCTCTGAGTAGTTGGGTAGTATAAAAGTGCAGTCTGGGCTGAACCTCAACACCTGAAAAAACATTCCCATCAGAGCTGTCTACCCAGCATATTTTCTTGAACAGAATATGAAGAAAAAAAACCAAACCTGGAAGCATGGAAACAACAAGATAAAAACTCATATTTAGTTGGAAAGGAACTTCTTACAATAAATTTATTGACATATATACACCCCAGGCATAAACTGGCTTTAAAATCACTAGAGAGCACTGTGGCCCTTCAGGAGCCTTTGAGCAGCACAGGAACTCTTCAAGTTGTTAGACAAACAAGTCACCAGAATGAGTCATAGCTTATCTACGCATCTGTCAGACACTATGGCTCTGCTGGCATGATTTTTATTTGTTCTCCAGTAGCCACAGATCAAAAAACCAACTAAGGTGAAGTTTCCTTGAGTTTTTAACAGGAAGAAAGTATGTGCCTGTTCTCATTCTGGATATGGATGATGAGGCAATAGTTAAGAGCACTGGCACTGTGATCAATGTGCTGTATCGTCTATTGTTACTATACAGGTAAAGGTAGCAAATAGGAAAACAAGAATTTCCCCAACCCCTTTAAAAAGGGTGGATAAAAAAAATTACAAATGAAATCATATATTCTTAGTGGAATCAATTTATTCAAGCAACATCCATTTTCAAATGTATTTAGAAAATAAAAGAACCTAAATTAATGCCTAAGTAGATTTAAATCTGTTTAAGGAGTTAAACAACATTCAAGCAGTAAATTTCACCGCTGAAATTTTGAAGAAAATCAAAGTAATGAAGTGAGAGAAATCAAAGCTGAACATATGGAAGCAGAATTTAACAAAAAGCTAAACCAAGTTTGGTAGCTGTATTTTTACATATGCATTTTCTTGCAAATGCATTGAACACTTCTTAATGTTAAAATATTAAGTAGTTCAACAGCTACCTCACTTTTAGCTAGGAAGTCTCCTGGGAGTTAAACAAGCAGAAACCCAAGTTTTCTTCTTCCCTTGATTTTGAATAAAAGCAAGTGATACTGCTTAAGCTTTACTCCTTTTTTAAAAAATCTTTTAAGATAAAATGGACAAATTTCTGTTTGCCGTTTACTTTTCCCATAATTTCCTTTATTCCACACTTCTCTCTGCATTCAGTATATAAGCATTAGGTTTGTGTGCATTTTAACTAAATAGCTTTATAGCTTATAAAGAAAAGAAAGAAAAAGAAAGAAAAAAAGAAAGAAAGAAAAGAAAGAAAAAAGGCTCATTGGATCCTTATTTTAGTTCCCACATTCCTATGACAAACTTAAATTTTGACTATCAGTAGGAACTACCCTTTGATTAAGCTTTTAAAATGCATTTTTAGTATGATTTCTCATGTTACTACAAGGAAGGTTCCAAGCTCTTGCCTCAACTGTACATCCTGGTGGGTCAAGTCACTTTCTGATGCTCCCCAGACAACATGAAGATCAGTCTCCCTTATCCAAAGGTTTTAGAACAACATCTAGATATTATCATGAAATCAACCAAGTCACTTACAGTAAAGCAGACTAAAAAATACCCTTGTAATTCAGTGTAATAGGAGAGTTATTCTAATAACACAGAAGACTTGTAACTCTCTTTGATTAATTCATGCTATTAAGTCTAAAGATAGAAAATCTAGGTCATGATGACCTTTTCAGTTAACTGATAAATTTTAGTTATTTAACTGATAAATTTTCTCAGTATGCTAAATAGACTTTTAACAGTAATTACTTCCTTATTTTGTAACGTATACCAGAAGTTTTCTAAAAATGTGTTCAAAATGTTTCACAGAAGCTAATGAATACAATCTAATTCATCTGAGTTGAGAAATAACTGTAAATGCTCAATTTGAGACATGCTGAAGTAATCTAATTTTCAGCAGACAAGCACTTGGTACTTTGCAAAAATCAGATCTCTCCATTTCAGAGGACATGAGTAACTACAATAATATAATAATAGAAAACTAGGAGGAGTGGCTGAGGGGGGTCATGCTCCCATCCAGAAGGACCTTGACAGGCTGGAGAAAGGGGCTGACAGGGACCTCATGAAGTTCATTGAGCCAAAGCGCACAGTCCTGTACCTGGGGAGGAATTAGGCCATGCACCAATACATGCAGGGGGCCACACAGCTGGAAAGCACCTTAGCAGGAAAGGATCTGGGGGTCCTGATGGACACCAAGTTGAGTGTAAACCAGCAGAGAAGGTGAATGGCATCCTTGGCTGCATTAGATGAAGTATTGCTAGCAAGTTGAGGGAGGCTGATCCTTGCCCTGTACTCAGCACTGGTAAAGCCACACCCACAGTGTCATGTTCGGTTCTGGGCTCACCAGCAGGAGAGAGATATGGATGTACTGGGAAGAGTACAACAAAAGGCCATGAAGATAATTAAGGTACACCTCTCCAAAAGGAATGGCTGACTGGGACTGCTTGGCCTAGCAATGAGAAGGCTCAGGGAGATTATTAATTTATAAACATACCTGAAAGAAAGGTGCAAAGAGGATGGAGCCAGACTCCTTTTAGTCATGCCCCGCGACATACAAGAGGCAACATGCCCAAATTGAAACACAGGGGGTTCCCTCCAAGCATCAGGAAACCTTTTTTTTTTTTTTACTGTAGGGATGACTGAGCACTGGTACAGGTTGCCCAAAGAGTTTGTGGGGTCTCCATTCTTGGAGACAGTCAAAAGCCATCTGGGGCATGGTCCTGGGCTTCCAACTCTAGGTGTCCCTGCTTAAGCAGGCAGGTTGAACAAACCTTTCTATAGAAGAAGAATAATGAGCTTTACTTACCCAGTATCGATTTTGTTCTGAATGATGCTAATGTCATCTGGAGAGAGCTCTGGAATCCATTTCTCCATCTCATCAACCCAAGGGTATCTCAGAGATGAAGGCACTACAATTAAGAGAGGCCATTCATTTTTATAGTAATAGGAAACAGCAATTGCTTGAATTGTTTTACCTAGTCCCATCTGGGAAAAGAAGAGAAAACAACAGAATTAAAAATAGGTATCTCTTTTCAGAAAGCATATTCCATTCAGAAAAGCCAAAAATGTTTTGCAAAGACAGAACCAGATAAAGGAAAAAAAAAGAACTAGTATCCATTTAATTGCCAATTTGTTACCACAGATCATCTTTCATGAAAGCAGCAGCTTGTCTTTAAATGGATTAATACACGTTTTGTATTAATCTGTTATGTAACCTGGCTAGCTCATTCAAGCTAAAAGAAGCATCTCCATTCATTTCAGAAGATTTTCTGCTCAGATGCTCAGTAGAGTAGACTGTAAAGATCAAGCTTCTTGGAGTTCTTAAGCTATTAAAAACATTTTTTAAAGACTATTTAAAGGAAAGAAAAAATATGGAATGTCTTCTCAACATAAAAATGGCAACACTGCCCTAAACTGCACAGGCCACTGAAGAATAAAAGATTTATATGAAGAACTCTGTTTTTGACCCAATAGGTCAGCAGAAAGAAACTGCTGCTTTCATTCACCATAGCTAACAGTTTTCTTTATCATAGAATCATAGAATTGTAGGGGTTGGAAGGGATCTCGAGAGATCATCAGGTCCAACCCTCCTGCCAAAGCAGGTTCTCTAGGACAGGTGACACAGGTCGGCATCCAGATGGGTCTTGAATCTCTCCAGAGAAGGAGACTCCACACCCCCCTGGGCAGCCTGTCCCAGGGCTCCCTCACCCTCACTGTGTAAAAGTTCTTCCCCATGTTGGTGTGGAATTTCCTGTGCTCCAACTTGCAGCCATTGCCCCTTGTCCTGCCCCCACAGACACTGAAAAGGGGCTGGCCAACTTCCCCTGCATCCCATACATAAGATATTTATAAATACTAATTAGGTCCCCCCTTAGTCTCCTCTTCTCAAGACTGAGCAGTCCCAGCTCACTCAGCCTTTCCTCATAATACACGACAGGAAGCCCACCTAGTAGAGAATTCAGATTTACAGACAAGGGGAAGACACAAGACATAAATATATATATTCATATTGTTAAGGTAGGAACACAAGTAACGGAGCTGAAATGAAGAGGAAATGAAAAGCAGGTGTCGTGGTTAGTGCACTTATAATTAAATCTAGATCATATATTGCTGAACACCAGTCTAGAGTGTAAGAATGTAAGATATAAAAAAAATTGTAAAAAATATTATGGTCTTGGATTTTTTTATTTAAACACATCTTTTATAGTCATGGAAATAGATGACATAGAAAACCTGAAATTCTGGGGGAAAAACACTATATCCCCACTCCAAGAAAGAACAGCAACATATTTTTAGAATAGCTTTCAAAAAGAAACTATTATTATTGTACTTTAGTCCTACATAATTCAGGTATATGTATGGAATTGTATCTACTTTTCATACATAACTTCTTTTTGTATATGCTCTGGTTTTGACTGGATAGAATTCATTTTCTTCACAGTAATTAGTTTAGTGCTGCGTTTTGGATTTAGTGTGAGAATAATGTTGATAACACACTGATGGTTAGGCACTGCTCAGCAGTGTAGACAATTAAGTCAAGCACTTGTCAGCTTCCCAGGTCCAGCCAGCAAGGAGGCCTGAGACTTCTGCAGGCCATTGCCAAAGAGCAGGGAGGGAATATGGTCAGGAGAGCTGACCCAGACTGGCCAAAGGGATATTCTGTACCATACACCACCATGCTCAGCATAGAAATTGGGGAAGAAGTTGGCTGGGGGGACAATCACTGCTCAGGTATGGCAAATGTACTATGCATCGCTCATTTTGGCTTTGGTTTTTTTTTTTTAAAACTCTTCCTCTGCTGTCCTATTAAACTGCCTTTATCTCAACTCACAGTTCTACTGTGAGGTTTTTCTCCCCTCTTTCCCGATTCTCTTCACCTTCCCACTGGGGGAGAAGGGAAGCAGGGGAGGGAGGGAGTGCCTGCATGGTGCTTAGCTCCCGAGGTCAAATCATGACAATATATGAGTTCACAATACTGGTGTTTTCCTTTACCAACATGTTCTTCTTATTTTAGAGATATGCCAACAATCATAAGAAACACACCATGGCATAATGCTTCCTACAGTGCCAGACATACTGTAATTATGAAATATACATTACTTCAGAATAAATGTATCTTGCAGTATTCTTTATTACTAACGTAATTGCACATGATTTATTTTCTCATTCAAGAAAGGAAATAAGAAACTTTATTTTAATAAACAAATAGCTACTGCTGATTTTTAGATTTTTCCCAAGCTTCCTTTTCTTCTCCCCTGAATGCTTTTATACTCTCCACACTTTCCAGAAATTTCATATTCTATCCCAGGATAGTTTATTTCCAATTGTAATGAGATTTTTTTTTATAGTACAAGGACATGCTTTCATCCCAGTAATCCATCTCTCTCTCTCCCCTCCAGTGGTTCAAGAAATCCCCAATTAGAATTGGGAGACTATATCCATCCCCAATCATTACTACTTTTTGAGTAGGGCTTTATACTGACAATACATCACAAGCATTATGCTCTACTGCAAAAATGTTTTATCTGTGGGAAGAAATGGAACTCAAATTTCCCTAAGATGTAATAAAATGTAAATTTCCAAATGCATGGAAGTAATGAATTTCATTATTACTGCTTGATCCTTTAAGGAAATTAAACTTCGGAAGGCATATCTGTTCAAAATCTGTGTGTTTGGGCCAGGAATGTCACCTAATCTGTTAAAAATAGCTAGCTATGCAATTATAAAGTGCTAAAAATATATTAAAACTGAGTCAATATTTTTAAGATTTAAAAATACAGGAGATTTAACCTACCTAAATACAATCAAAAGTAACCTTCTAAGTTTTCTCTAAGATTCTTTTAAGCTTATTTTTTCCTCCACTTAGGTATTTTCAGAGTAAGTGTTGAATATCATAGGAAATGGGCTTTTTTTCATTACCAACTTTTCTGCCCACATCTCTCAAACAGAAAAAAAGTCCTATCTGCACAAATACATTAAAACCATAAAAAGGGTGTTAGAGGAATAGGAACATCACTTACCTCATCAGCAATCATACACCTAAGAAAGAAACAAAAAAGGGAGGAGAAAGCAGAAATTAATAGTAAATACGATAGACCAATATTTACAAATTGTTTACTATACATTTAAGTTATAGTTTTACTGAAGCAATGTTAGGAAAAAGGTACACTTCATTCCTACAAATACCAACTACAAAAAGAAAATTTGGTATGAATTTGAAAGTAAGCGTGCCAACTATTCTAAAAACATGTACTTGATTTGTTAGCAATACTGAAGAACTTGCATCGTAAATCAAATTGCTGCTTTAGTCTAGAGCTGTATTAATTGACATCTTAGGAGATGTTTTCAAGGCAAGAATTGCATCTTCAATTTTTTTTTGTCTTTCAGAAACGGCAATGTTTTTGCTACTTTATGATTAAGGATTATTTATGTCAGACTGGTTTTTAAAAGCTGGTTTCCAGAGCTGTCACATTTGTTTTGAAATATAAACAGACACTCCCTCCCCCCACCAATTATACTAGATAAAGTATTAGAAAGTGAATGTGATTTTTTTTCTTTTCCCCATTTTAGAACCACTTAATTAATACCACTCCATGTAAAGGCAATGGCAGCACCAAGTTCCCAGCCAAAGCTAGTAAATTCTGTTCAGCATATTTACATTTTCTAAACAGTAAATGCCATCTGTGACAACAATTTATTTAGGTATTTTAAGTTTAGTTTCAGTTCGTCGCAGTTTTGCATAGTTGGCTACTGAGAGAGAGGGCCAGGTGCTACAGAAAATGGCTGCTAGAGTCTTCCGCAGGCCTGCTTATAGCGCCTCTGAGAATCACATATAGGAGACAAAGACTCCACCAGAACACGGAGTGCCAGGAAGATCGCAATGTTGGCCCGTTAAGGGCATTGGGATGTCTATTTGCATATAAATGTAAGCAGTTGACAGAGACAAAAGGCCGGGAAGGCTGGGGGAGGGGTAGGCGCCCAGGTACCCAGGCAAGGGAGAGATTGCCCCTGCAGCCCGAGCTGAAGCACATGGAGTAGCCGGAGGAAAGGACCCATGAAGGAGGCAGAGACCTGACCTGCCCGGTGGAGAGGCTCCACGCGGGATGGAGCCGGTGGAGGCATAGAGAAGATGCCGTGACTTACGTTGGGATAAGCCCCTGCCAGCACAAGAGACCTACAGAGATGAGCCGAACAGGTTTGCTGGAGGAGGCATCATAGCCCCGTGGAGGACTGGGACTGAGAGACACTGTGAGTTGTTGCTGCCTGCCATAGCAGAAATGAAGCCCGGTGGGAAGAGATTTGCCTTGGAGAAAGTTCGTGGAGGACTGGCTCTTATGGGTGAGATCCTACGGTGCAGCAGGTGGAGGGGGTGTGGAATGGATGCCCCCATCCCGGCCGAGAAGGAAACCATCTTGCCCCCATCTCCTAGTCCCTGCCCCCCTGTCCTGTGCTGCGAGCAGGAGAGGGGAAGAAGGGAGCAAAATCATGGCTGAACGGGAAGTCTGCTTTAGAATGGAGGGGTGGGGGGCAGGTGTTACCGAGATCCCCATTTTCCCCAGTCCCTGCCCCTCCTGGGCTGCAAATGGGAGGGAAGAAGGGAGCAAACTTCTAACTAAAGCCTGCTAAGGAGGGACTGATGGGGGAAAAGTGTTTGCCTGGTTTGCATTTGTTTCAAGATTGCTGGTTGCACTCCTGACTCTGGTTCTTTTTCACTGTTTTCTCTTTAGTGTAGTGTAATAAATTAGATGACTTTCTCTTCAGCACTCTGTGTTGAGTCTGTTTTGCCCGCATCATTAATGAGTTTGCCCCTTGAGCCGCCCAATTATATTATTTCTCCCCTGTCCAACTAAGAAGGGGAGTAACAGACTGATTTTGGTGGGCGTCTGGCCTTTGGCCAGGGCTCAACCATCACATACTTACATAGTGCATGCATTCTTGACTCAAGTAGGGTTTAGGGAGTTTAAATGTTTCTAGCCCAGGCAAGATTCTTCGTCAAGTCTTTCAGATTGGATGAAGGACAAAGAGAATTATTTCATGGACATTTAGCTAATCCATTAAATGGATGATGCTGCACCTTCCCAAATGCATACCCTCAACTATTCTGCAAACTCAGCTCTCAACTATTTCACAAAATTTTACCTTCAATACTTTAGAAATTTTTCCAAGCAGAAAAAAGAAATACACAAAGCCTAACCAACAAGCCTAGCCAATTCAAAGGCATTTTCTAAAGAATTCTAAGAGCTTGTTCTACCTGTAGCAATTAGTAGATAAAAGACATGTATCAAATTCATACACACTAGCAAATTCAGAGCAGCACGATTCCAAGCAAACACTATGAAGATACAGAGGTATGGAGACAACCTACCCCCTTTAAGCCTTACAGCAAGGTAATGATTTAAATTTCCCTTTTCTCCTTATAGCAACCCTGGACTGCATGTAGATACAAATTTTCCAACTTTATTCTGACCAGAATCAATGCTGGGACTTTCAAGGCAAGATCTGAAACAGGCACAAAGCATGAATTTCTGCAACGTCATAAGAATGCCATAGTTCAATTCCAAAACCTGCTTGGGCTGCAGTCAAATAACTGGCAAACAGATTAAGTCCCCAGCAACTAAGTAACCTGGGAAATTTTTCAAGCACTGTATGATTTTCTAAATTGACATAAAAAGCAAACTGCAATAGCAACTCCCACCAACTGGTATCCTAGTGCCACACCAAGGGCATGGGCTTAGTCAAACCGTTGACTGAGAAATACAGCAGAGAATGCCGTTGGTTGAACTCAGTCACAACAGACTGACAGCCCTGTACAGTATGTCCCTTAGCTTGAGGATTTATAAACATTTGCTAACAGGAAAAAAAGGGCCCAATCTCAGAAACTATGAAAGATTTCAAACTCTGGAAGGGAATAAACTTCACAGGCCACTCTGCTGGTTTCCCCACAACTCAAGAATCCTTCTGCCTTGAGTTACTCCGGTTGAATTCTTCCTCACAGTCTGTTCCCAGGCACTGCATCTTCTAAGGAAACTGAAACTTCTACTCCTACCCACATAAGTAGAAATACACCCACTGCACAGTGGCAATGTGTCTTCCATGAAAAAACACAGGCAGTGTGTCTTCCATGAAAAAAAGAACTTCCAGGTTTTTACGCCCCTAATAAAATTTAACACGTTGAGATAGGAATGTTCTGTATTTTGATGGCCAAAGTAAACCAGAACTGCCACTTTTAAAAACCAGTAAACCACTTTTAAAGTCAACCAGAACTGCTTTTTTTCAGTCTTAGTTAGTGTAGCTATCCAAATCCATGAGAAAAGTCATTTCTAACCCCAGCCACTTTGCACTAATGATTAATGCTGGTAGTAGCACCATCAACTCAGAGCTGCCATTCTGTCTAATAACATACATCTTGCCATGGGGCCACAAAGCACATTTCTGTGGTCAAAACAGAAATCTCAGCAGGAAATGTACACTGGAATTTTTCAGATAGAGGTGTGAGATAAATGTTTGGTATTTTGAGAAACACAGTATATTGATTTTTGCTCACTCCATCTGCCAATGTAAATTTCAATCTCTACCAATTTCATCAGTTTCTTTCAACTAACAAAAAATAATTCAAAATATATCTTATGTAATTTTTTTAATTAAAAAACTACTTGCAATAGCTTTGTAACCACCCTTCTCCACAAGTTACTAGGGATGGAGTGATAAAAACAAAGGAAGAAAACATACTACCCCCTACGTCCCCAAGTCTGCACACATTTACAAAGGAAAAAAAGCAGGAAAAGAATTATTTTTAGTGAGGACTCATGATTTTAGGGCCCTTAATGCCAGTGATTTGCAGGTGGGCAAAGACATTTATTTGCAGACAACTAAAACACAATTCTAATTTTAAAATGTCAGTTTTCTCCTCACTTCAAAGACTTATTTTTGTTTTCTTTTAATACTTATTGTTAATTACATGCACTAAACTTTACAAAACAAGTCTTTCCTTTTGCAGATTCTTTCAGAGGCCAACTGCTTTCAGTACATTAATCATGTTTTTTTAAGAACTGTTTGAAGCTTCAAATCAATTGGAATGCACGACAACCCAGTGTTTCAGGGTTTTAACTCCTTACACAAATGCAGAAAGTGAGGAAGACTACACCAATTAGCCACAGAGTAGAGGCATTTCAAGAATAAACCAAAGACCTTCTTTAATAATATAGTATATTTAATATAAGGATATCAGAGCAAATGTATAATTATAGCAATAATTGAGAGCACACTGCATCCAGGTAGCATCTGGTAGTAAGGAAATGTGGTAAAGAGGACAGGAATACAAGTGTTCTGTGTCAACTTGTGCTGACAAATAGAGTACTTCTCAGTATATCAACTTCTATTTTAGTAGAACTGCATAAATAACGAAATGTCACTTATGCCAGTTCAGACATAGAGAAGAAAGTGAGCATACATAAGATCCTATTACACTGCTCTTTAGCATAGGTGAACTATTTGTACCCTCATTCTTTCATTCAGGATAACAAACTAAAATGAAGAAATTCAGTGATTTATAAATTGCTCTGACAATTAGAAGCTGAACAGTAACTAAAACAAAAAGCCTCAAAAATGTCAACCACTGGAACAGATGTTTTGCCATAAAGCAAGATACTTTTTTTTTTTAATCTGAGTGAACTGTAGCCATTTCAACTTTGATGACTTGAGTATATGTCGGAGAAGAAATAGCTCTAGTTTGCTTCTTGCACTCATTTTCGACTGTGCTCACAGAATCTTTGCTGCTATAGAGTATTCTCTGTTTCCATGTCTATTAACACCCACTTTCTATGTATAAAGTTAAACTCTTTATTTAATAGCAAAAAAGATTCTGCCTTTTAAATATTTACAGAAACTCATCATTTTGTTGTTGGTAAATGAATGGAAGCACAAAGTAACTGTCATAATTTTATCAATTTTATCCACTCTTAAAAGATAAAAAACATGGTAAACTTAACAACACAGTGTCCTTGTTTCTGTGGTACCAATACAAACTCCACAGAAACACCCATATGCTTAAAAGTTACCTATCTATAAGTGGTATTATGCTATTCAGTTAAGTATTCATTCTCTTGTCCCACCAAATGAAAGAGCTTTGCCATAAGTAATTCAGATTTTCTTCTTATACTTGCAACCCATACATTTTTTAGTCATTTGAACATTCGACTAGACATATCACAGATTGATGTGAATCAGGTGCCCAGAATTCTCTCAAGCTCCAGTTAGAGCATCTATACATGTTAGGTCCTGTTATCATACAGTTAGCAACATGAATCATTGCTTTGATCCACACTGCTCATACTCAAATTCATTAAGTGCTACAGTTTTAAAATTGCTGATTTATGGCAATTAATTAACATTACTGACAATTACACCTGATACCTGGTATGTCATGCCAAAACTTGAGTTTACGATACAGGTAGAAGTTAATAAAACTTATACAAGTGGAAGTTGAGGATATTGAAATGATTTTCAACTTATGCATTTAAAGAGCATTCATTCTCTGTAGTTTTCAGCTTTAGAATATGGACCTTAAAGATGCCTGCTTAATGTAGTTACAATTACAAGTAATCAAAAATCTTTTCTATAGACTCTAGTACAATGGGGAAAAAAATCAAGTGTTTCTAATCACAACTAGATTTGAAATGTAAATAACTTGCACATCATTATAGTCCAGATCACACAGAACTTATATCTAATAGCTGCTTTAAGCTGTTAAAAAGCAATACTTTACATTTTGTTTTACGTAATCTTAAAAATATGCAGCCTCTAAAGCAAACTTCAGTATGTTCTATATTACTGCAGGCAGACAAGCTGCCAACATGAACATAAAGGTTCCATGCTGTCAAAGCAGAAGAAACAGATCTTCAGCTACACTGAAGGGACAAATATGTATTTTTGTTTCATGTATTTTGACTGCAAGAAGACAGACTTCTTGTTCTCTGAAGTTCAATTAGTCATTTCCTCTCAACTGGTAGTTACCCAATCTGAGCTTCATCATTCATATCCCATCTGTTCATATGACACCTTAATAATAGCTCTATCCAAGAATATAAATCAGAGCCATGATACGCAGTTTCATATCCTGTTACAAGCTCAGCCCACATGGTCAAAAGTTTCAGAAAAGCAGAGGAAAAAATACCATTTTAGATGTCTCAGTTACACTTACTGTCAGCAGCAAAGTCCAATTGTGCAAAAAGCACACAGTCAATGGCAAGTTCTTTCCCATTGCATTTTTAAATGTTTCCCTTCTTCATAGTAAATCCTGTGGTTAGCATTTGAATCTCTGTCCAGTTATCAAGGAAATCTGCCTTTTTTTTTTTTCAAACAGAGAGCATCAGAATCTCATTGGGATGCACAGCACACACTGCTAAAATCTTCCTACAATTCATAGCCCTTCTGCAGTTGTGGGGTTAGCAGTGGGCTTCGGACACAATAGTATCTTTAATAAATAGAAGGGAAGAACATAGTCTGGCCCCACCAGGATTTAACAACCCTTTCATTTTGAGATGTAGTAGCTTTAAAATAAAACTACTTTTTCCATTAAAATACAGAGAGCAAAACAGGAAGCTTTGTGGAGAACCCATCGTGGTAAGTGAATATACTTGTATAGAAAAGTAGTCTATTGTGTTGGTTTACCTCACATGCACCTATGTCTAAAATCTTATAGTTGATCCCCACACAAAAGAGAACAAATGGAATGTCCTGAAGTTACACATAAAATCCACCCCTGTGTTTGAAGCTTTATTCTAAGAGTAAAGAATGGCATAATTTAAGGAACCATACAAAGCTGGAAGAGTCTGAACCCCGTTCATAACTTTGCACTCACTACTGCGCTCCATGCAAAGGTGCACTGACAGATTCTTACTACAGCAAGCCTTGGAGACAAACCAGAAGTTAGCAAAACAGAGGAGAAGGAACCAAGGAAGAATCCAAAACCTAGTCCAATGAAAGTTCTGGTCAGGAAAGTTCTGCTTCTGGCAGGACAGAAACCATAATTTTTCAAACCTCAAAGAGCACAGAAAGAGTTCCTGGCTGTATTGATGTCAAGAAGGTTGGAATCAACTTTGCAAAGCAGAAGGAGAAGCAGATCTTCAAAATCTTACGCAGATGAGCTGATTGGAGAAGCAGAAGGAAATTGAGGCTAAGCTCATGTGGCATATGTCATACAGCCACATAAAAATAGTCTGCATCAAGAAGAGGTTAACACTAAAACAATTTCATAAAATGAGTTTCAGGGAAGGAAAAGAAAAAAAAGAAAATAATTTCTATTTCTGTGTGCCTGGGTTATATTCAGGTCACCACTTTTAAAATGTTAGCAATATTAACCAAGCAAACAAAACAGTTATAGTTTCTTGTATTACTTATGACTACTTTGCAAAGACAAAGAATCTCATTTTGAACTTTACTCTTGCAAGTAATGCCAATTAACACAACACTGGAATATATCTAAGGTCCATATAACCCAGAATCCTACTACATCATACAGTTGGTGCTAGAGGTTTCTTGTAACTACAGACATATTTTGCAATATCCTCTCTACACTGGACAGTGCCACTTCTTTACACTGAAGATTAAAAGCTAAAGGGGTACAACAGGCCAATACAACTATTGCTTGCTTATGAGGATAATTTAACTTTTTAATTAATTTTCAACAGCTATTTATCCAGGGGAAAAAAGTTAGAATCACAAGTAACTTTTCCAGAACAAACTCCTTCACTTTTAATGTGTTTTCCAAGACAAACAGTCAAAGCAGTAGCAATTCCTATCTTAAAACACTGAAAAATTGTTACTACTCAAACAAATTAAAGCTGTTTTTGTTAATGCAGTCTTTGGAACATGTTGTACAGAGGAAGCTCGCATCTTTCTTTCACCAGTGTGGGTGTCCTGATATTCTTGGGATTCTCACCTACTCATGTGAGTCAGTTTTATGTAACGCTACAACATATAATTTACCTCCTACTCACAAGCCAACACTTTAGCACTAACATCTTACCCAAAGGTTATTTAAGGAACCTGAACTTCATACGTTTTTATATAAAACTGCGCAAGCAACCAATACATTTGTGTGTCAGTAATCACAGCACACAGTCCTCAAACAGAACAAAGAGAGCTGACTTCCTTGCAAAAATAATCAAGGTTGCTTCACCAAAAATAGAGCCCCAGAAGATTTAAGCTTGATGATACCCTTGCTCTTGAACTACACTAGGTGTTTAAACAAAATAAAAAATAACCCCCAACCCTCCATCTAGTGTAATATGCACTAAATTACCACATCTGCAGTGTTAATGACTCTCTAAAGGAATGTAGAAGAGAATGGTTATATTGTCTTACACTTTTCTCCAACAGTCCTCCACATGAGGCTGAAAAAACCATCTAAAATTCTTCATCAAGATTTGAAATCCCTGAGAGAACATTTTCCAACATATTTAGTATTTAACTTTAACAAAGATGAGTGGAATAACACATACAAAAACATTCAAGTTTAAGGTTAAGATCAGATACTTAATAGGTTTATAGAACATAGTATAACACCTAATAGTGGTAGTGAACACTATACCCATTCACTCACTGGCTTTAGAGACAAATTGGTTCACCACCTGACTCGACGCTTGAAAAAATTACCTCAGTTAATTCGAACATTTTGAGTAACATCAACCACTTTAAACTGACAATCTAGGCTACAAACCTTAACCTTGGTATTAATTAGCATGACTGAAATACCTGTGATCAACAGTTGCTCTTCCTTAGTATGTAGTCTAATGGCTTTCAATGAAATTTATGTACTAACCATTATTTTTACAAAAAGCACTGCTTTCCCAAGTGACTCTCCCCCTGCAGGGATTTGCACCACAAGAGCTGCAGAGAACTACTCTTGTCTTCCTTCTTTTAAGTTAGCTTAATCATGTAATGGGAAAAAAATTACCTAGACAAGTTTCTCATTACTAGTTTCTCCATTTTGAATTGGTACCAGATTAAATGTCTTTTCCCTCAAGTACACCAAGCCGTCAAAGTCAGTGTTTACTATTCTCCCACACCTGGTTCCTTCTCCACACCAATACTTCAGAATATTTCTGTAGCTTCCAAATACGTCAAAAACCACCATCCATTCAACTGTTGACTGCATATTCCACTTCTTAGTTCAGAGCTATATGTCTGAAAAGCAATCTTTTGTATGTTAATTTATATTCTCTAACTTGTCCCCTCCTCAACACAGTGCAAAGACATCATAAAGCATGTGAATTTGAATTGTTTACCCAGCTATCTTTGGGGTAGGTTTCTGCCCATACTCTTCCTCTACTTCCAACTTCCATTAAGACAGTCAGAATTTGACTCATACGAGTTTAAGACCTCATTTTTTTCTCATTTGCATTAAAAGAGCTTATCTCACTCACTCTCACCTTATTACTTTAATTCTGTTGTTAAACCTAAAAATTTTTTCATTGTGGATTCTCCATCTAGAAACTTCCATTGCAAACAACTAACCCCTCCCTCCATCACTGTTGACAACCTACTACCTACACTTGTAGTCTTTATCTTACTTGGTGGTTCTACTCAAGTCTAACAAATCGTGACCTGCATTTCTAAAAATCTGTATTTTCCTCTGTATTCCTGAAGCTAAAAGTCCATATTTAAGCCCAGCTAATTTCTCAGATTACTACCATTGCTTTTCTCTGTTCTCAAATCATCTTTTTTTTTAAACTCCACAGTTCCTTTCCTGAATGACATTCTACATTCACTTACTGACAATGCATTTTTCATTCCATTTGAATTGCTTCCCAGTTCCTCCAGCATCACTTCCAAATAAGCTTCCTTGGCCATGAACACTCTGCAGAATTTGGCTCAATCTCTCATTCATACTTCCTGCATCTGAATCTCATTCTGTGAGCTAGCATCTTCATTTAATCATCTCTCTCTCCTTTGACACTTCTCAGATGTGAAACCTACCCTGAAACATTACAACCAATGTCTTTAACAAGAGAAACCCTGCTTAAAAAACCTAGTACTCAGAGCTACTCTGCAATATTTAATTGCTGAAACACATTAATCTGTTTTATCCTCTATGTATTAAATAAATGACCATTGTGGGGTTTTTTTCCAAAGAACTATTTTGAAGATTTGTTTTCTAAGACTAGAAACAACTTATGATGCAGGTTGGAAGGACTCAGATTTATCCCAGATTTATAATCATTTAATAGATATAAAATGAGTTGCTGAGTATTTTGTAAGAAAAGAGGATTTCTTTCTTACTTCAGAAATGGAGGTATGCCTTGTTTCACACATCTCTTTCAGAATGACTAACCAAAATCTACTGAGACTAGAGACAAATCACATTAAAAAGTTACAATTATTCCAAATCCTTTTTGATCTGAAGATCTACAAATAATGGAGGTATTTGTTGGTGTCACTTCTTGCCTCAAGTCAGGAAGTATGAATTAAAATAAAAATATTCCTAGACATGACTAAAAAAAACCCCCAAACCCCAAGTTTAATGTTAGAAACCTATTTTCTAACATTGAAAAGTAATTAATTTGGCACCCATTAAAGTCAGTGTGACAAAACTAGAGAGAATAAGTAGACCTCCCCAAAAGAGACATGATAAACTTAGTTTTTTCTGGTTTTGAATTTATATTCCTTTTATTAAATTTTGAACTCTCCATCATTTAATAACAAGAATTCAGATTAACTCCAGTCTTACCACAACAGTGATATTACAACATTTGGAGTCATTAAAGAATATGTGTCATTAAAAAATATTCTGTTTGGTACTTACACCAGTTCTACATTTTACTTGCAGCATAGAGGAATGATATATAGTCATTATGTGATTACAGGGAAATAAAATGCTAAGATTTTCAGCAACATATTCAAACCAAAATAGCTAAATATTAATAAAGCTTTAAAAAAAAAAAAGTCTTTTTATAGATGTCCTCCAAAAATACCGATGTCAAAACCAACACACTGAGAATTACAAACAGCTCTAGCTTCATAAAACGTGAACTGTCCGTGTCAACCGTTTCTGTTATATTGTTTTCCCTTCAGAAATCAATGGCTAATATTTTCACTGCATGAATGAAATTGCTTAAGTTAAACTAAGATATTAAGTTAGCGAATAGACTGGAGTGTTTTGAGGACACAGAATAGATATGAAAACAGTAATGAAACATTCAGCTGAAAATAACAATGCTTCATCTCTCAGAAGAGAAATACTGAGAAATAATACTGGGGGGCAATTCAACAGCAGACAGTAAAATATTTTTGTTAAATGTTCCTTTAAGCCATGTAGCCTATTCTGAAAAAAGAGAGATGATTTTAGACAATGGTAAAAAGCAGTTGGTTTTTCATTTAATCACCACGTGGACTTGCAGCAACCCATGACCTTCCAAATGAAGGACAGAAAAATTAGCCATAGATAATAACAGATATGAAAACAGGAATCTACACTGCACTTCAAAATGGAAATTGGAGAAATCTGTTTTCTTCTCTGAACTTTTCTAATTCAGAGCTACTATGAAAAATAAGGAACTGAAGAAAAGAAATACACTGAAAAAGCAATTTAATCAGATATCATGGATCAAAAAAATTCTAAAAATAAAGGCAAAATAAAATGAAAGCTCTGGTAACTTAAAAAGCCAATACAAGAAAAAAATCAACAGTGGCATTATCCAGAAAGAGAAACAAAGATTAATAGACAACATAACAACCAGAACCAAACTCAGTCAAAATGACAAAAATAAGAGTGAAAGGGAAAAATAAATCAAAGTGTAAAAGAAAAGGATCTACTGTTCTAGTATAAACTAAGATGTGCATGGAAGCAAACACAGACCGAACATATTTTCTATTGTATCAGTTTCCAAAAGGTAGAAATGTAACTCCTTTAGATACTCAACTCAAATGGAAAAAGATGCCTTTCATACTAAATCAATGGCTAATACAGAAGAATTTGTCTGATTTAGGCTATCTAGTTCAGAGTCCAGACAAATAAAACTTAACCTGTTCCTCAAGGTCTAATAAATTCTATTAAAGATACATTTCCAGTCCTCCCCAACCCTGACCAATGCATCGGACATGCAGACTAGAGGGTGGGGGGTTTACATATAAAACAGCTTTCAAGAACAGTATTTATGTGTGTCAATCTTTTCTGCACATTAATGTTTGAGATTATAAATAAAAGACCAAACATTGCCCCCATCCTTAAGTACCCAAGTGCACTTCTGAAGAATAATCTCTAGTAAGAAGTCAGTAGCCATACAGTTATTTACCTTTAAGGGATGTCTGTGAGCTAAAAGGTATCTCAGCATATGTTGAGCTATATACTGTCTTGTTGGCTCTAGAATTATTCCCTAGAAAAGCATTAGGCAATTTCTGTTAGTCTAGACAATGCCTTTGGAGCATTCACTGAAAAAGGCTTTGATTCATTCACTAATGAATCAAAAGCACAAATGACAGCAGCATATTTATTTTATGCTCCAGGAAAAGACAAAGGAACTAATAGCTCACAGCCAGCTCCTTCCATGCAAGAAAGAAAAGTTGGTTCTAATAATAAGTCCCTTTTCACACCGGGTACTTGTCTAACCTAAGATAACATTAATTGAATCTCTTCAATCAACAATAGATCGTTTTCTCTACACCAGTTTCCTGCCACTACAGAAAAGCATGGATTAAGTGATGACTGCAAAGGGAGTGCATAGCCTGAGGGAGAGGAAAAAATGAAGAGCTGAGATACACATACTGCTTACTTCAACTCCTATGCTTATACATTTTTAAAACTAGAAAAGACAATTTTATGGAAAAGCACCAGACCCTGCTAAAATATACCACTGGGAATACTGAAAGAAGGCTTAAATCGTTACAGAGTATACAAAAGGCAAAGACTTGAGCCAAAGGCTGACAAACTAATAAGAATATTCAGCTATAAGCAGCAGAGGCTTTTGTTCTCTGTTTTGGGACAGGAAATCAATCAGATTTGCCTTAGCAAGGGACAGATTTAAAAAAGTATTCCTCAGGAAAGTTTGATTTAATACATTTTACTTTACATTGAGGCTGGCTGAGGGCATGCACACAATTCCTCAGTTTGATTCAGCCAACACATAGAATTTGCAGTATCAAGGAATGAGATTTATTGCAGTCACAATGAAAACACTTTCATACACATGCCACAGTAAAATCAACAGTACCACACTAGTTAATCTTTTGTTAGCAAACAGTTTCAAGAAAACAACATAAAGTCCATAACCATACTGAAAATAATTCCTTCCTTGACCAAGAGTCATTAGGCTAGGTAGTCCAAACCTTTTTAGATATTTATTGCAGGCAATTGTTACTTCTTAAACAAAAAAGCAATATCTGATTAAAAATTATTTAGTCCTACAGTTAAGCTGCTTCCTGAGGTACTTCTATCTTATAAAATAGGCTGCAAAAGATTATGCTACTTTCAAATACATCCACCAGACTACACTAATTAAGATTAAAGGAAATATATGCATTTAACATCTTGTTATTTCACACCTTGCACATATAAATGCACTTCAGTTGCATACTATATAAACCTCACTTCCCCTAGCTAGCATCTTTCATCTTTAGAGAAAGAAATGCACATTTTTCTCCTGAAAAAAAAAATTACAAATGTTAGCAAGCAACTGCCTTATGCCCTAAGCCTCTTGTTCAGAGCAAAATGATTATAAACTAACTTCATCCTTATTTAAGACCTAAGTTAAAATAATCTCATTTGTGCCAGATACCTATGTCATTACTTTCCAAAAGAACAACATTCAGTAATTCCATGGCTTTAGGTTGCAATTGCCTTAATTTTCTAAAATTTATAAACGTGGAAATAGCATTTCCCTTCCCTACTCTTATTCAGCAAAATATTTCCAGCTTTTGCTACATAAACTGGTTTTTTTGATTCATCAGGTATTTAATTGTTGAATGCCTGCTCTATCAGCTGTTGTACTTGCTAACTGAGCACTCTGCAAGGCTTCTTCTGCTCTGCTGTTGCAGCTCAGTGAGCCCCAGAACACCCTGATTACATGCCAGAATTGTACTGAGTTTAAAATAGAATACCACACAGATGCATCGAGATCTGTTAGTCATTCTCTTAACAGCTCTACCACACCATTAAGAACTAAAGAAACAAATGTGAATTAACTTATTTTAAGAATTCTCTATTAACATGACAAAAAGGATGGTCCTACTGATATGAACCTCTTCTTACATGAGAAGATCTTTTGATACTACTCCTTTGCAAAATGAATTCTTAAACATTTCTGCATCCTCTGGGGAAAAACCAAAACCACCCCTCATTTTAAACCACCTTATCTTATAGCTTACAAAAGATTTCTGTAACATAACTTACCTAAGAGCTGCTGGTATTGTGTAACCTTTGTAAAAACTAATTTACACTTACCTAAAATAATTATTTGTAGCAAATGATACAATAAAGATTTTACCTGCCACTTCTCTGAAGTGCAAACATGATGCCTTTCTCCTGAAAAGGAAGCAGTTTCTTTCTCAGTCTTTTAGGTAGAAAGGACAGTTTAGCATCAACATTTTCTGAATAAGAAGCTTCGAGTGTAGGTGTTTCCTGGAATGTACTAGCCATGTTGAACCTAAGGGAAACAAAACCAAATAAAAGATATCTTACTTAAAAGTCAGGTCTGCAATATGGTACAGAATAAAGCTTCATGGAACACCAGTAACAACTCCATCTTGAACTATTCAATACCTACGCAACTCTTCTCAATCTTTGAGAAATCCTCCTAGAAAGGTTACAATAATGCAGATGATGGAAGAAAAGCCCACCACCTTCATATCCATAAAACACTGTAACTGTTCCAGTATGAGTTGGTTAGCATGTATCACCTCCTCAGTGCTATGAAATAGTTATTTAGGAAAGTTCCCTATTTGTGGATGAAAGTTATGGCCATTCTACAACTTTAAATCTACAAAATCAAATCTTGGAAAAGGAGTAAGATACACACAGTTTGGAGGAAAGAAAAAGGAAAAAGAACAAGAAAAGCATACGGAACTTTACTCCCCTCAGAAAGAAACAATCTTAAACCACAGAATTCATCAATGAAAATTCTCACATTGTGCTTCAGAATAAAAATGTAGATTCTTCATTCATTTTGTTCAAGTGGACAGGGTCAGGGAAAAACACAATTCTCTTATAACTCCAACAGACTTTAAACAAACAAACATAAACAGCTCAGCAGCCAGCCACTAACTAAACATGAGGAAAGCAACAAACTTGACATTGAAGGGTGACCTAATTATTTTGGATTCATGGCCTGAGAGAGGAGCAGGATTACCTTAACGATTACAGGAACAAAAATATCAGCCAATGCGAACAGCTAAGCATCAGAATAAAGTCCAAGTATGCAAAACCATTTGCAACACTTTCCTTTTATTTCCAGTTTCATGGAGTAAAGGTGAGGAGACAAAACAGATTGATTCAGATGACACTATGTGCCACGGTGAAAACCAGTCCCTCTGTATTCCTGATTAATTCCATTTATGATTTTTTAGCTACAAAACTTGATGTACATCCCTCCAGCTGAAGTTACACTCTCTCCATTGAGGAGAATATAGCTGCACTGCATCTATCTATAGCCCAAGTCGAAAGAACCTGGGCTTGTATTCTAGTGCAACTATTAAAACTTTTTCTAACACTACATCTTCCACAGGCCGATGTTCGACTACAACTGAGAATTCCTTCCACAGGGATGGGGTAGGGTGGTGCCCTACTGGCAGCTTTCCAAGCCCACGGGACCTGCCTGGGCCCCGAGAGCCCCTCTCCATGGTGCTTACCGCGGTGGCAGCCCGGCCGCGGCTGAACGCGGCGTACGGAGCCCTTGGCCGTGGTGCTGCAAGATGCGGTGCGGTTGTGCGGGAGTGGGATTAGCCTAGCCCCTGCTGTACACCTCTCACACTGCCGAGCCCTGTCTTTTTGACAGTTAATATTGCCATAAATACGGGGAGAATCACAAAAATTAAAAAAACAACCAAAAATACCCTGGAAAGTTGCCACTTCTGGGGGGCAAAAAAACCCCAAACTGGCACTGTGAATACTGTTGACAAAAATGTCAGTAACTGTGGGGAAAAAACCCTAACCAAATCAAAAAGGCCAGCCCATACACCACACCCTCCCCTCGCCCTCCCTCCCCCCCCCGAAAAAAAAAATAATTAACCTGATTGTTCTCAAAATCCACTAAATTAGTGTAGAACCCCAGAAAAAAATGAGGATTTGGGACAATCCTATCATTGGCATCACTGGTCAGACTAATGGCATTCAGACAGAAAATCAGAGCCGTTTTGGTTACATGATGACTTACAAACATACCTATCAAGATACACAGATATACAGAGAACTAGGAAGAAAATGCAGGGTATGAGCCTGCAGACAAGTTCCATGAGATTGTCGATGCGAAAGTAGCAAGCAGGGTAACCATAGAGAACAACTTTTGCACATACCCCTTGGGCACCTATTGCCACTTCACTGTGTGTAACTACAACTGTTTTGACATACCATTCTGCTGGACAGTAGGGGCAAAACAGCCACTTTTAGTTTAAAGTGTCAAGCAACACTCAAATTTGAGGCATAAGGGTGGTATCTGCCACTGCTATGGACTTTGTTCTATTCTGTATTAAGTTACTTAGCTGCTAGAGAATCTGTTTTAGGAGGCATATTCTTGAAGAGCTATTCTTTCTTCCACATATAGAGCCCTAGAAATATTATTGCACATACATGAAAACAACCATCCTAACTGAAATCATACATTACGTATGTGGATGTATATACACACACTTAAGGACTTCTGTATAAACATGTTTTCAACTCTGGCATCAGAAACTGTAACTCAAAGACCTGAAACCTGATGTTACTCACTGGATGACTGCAAGTGATTCACACAGCAATAGGAGCTCCACAGCTGGAGAGAGGCTGCTGTTGTGCTTCCAATGGCACAATCAAGGTTTAGAAATCCCAGTTCTTGATTAAGTCCAGTACTATCTGTAGAAAGACCAGGACTTACCCCCCGATTCATATCAGGCAATGCACTCAAGATACTAACCTATCAAGAGACAAGCCCAGTGCTGCTAAACCTCCACCTGACACAGAAGTCTGACAGATGACCTTCTACAGCATAGGGATATGTTTTGAGTGTCAGTGAAATAGCAAGTTAGAGAGAAAGGAAATCTGGATTTCTTTGGAAGCCAGACATTCTGTGTCATGTAAATCTGACTGCCCTGTTGACTGTGGTTTGGGTCGTTTTGTTTCTTTTATAAATATAATCTCTCTCATAACTTTAAAGAAGCAATATTCTTATATCTTGGGACTCTGGAATATTCTACAACAAATTAAAGTATTAGAATCAGTACCAAGGCTCTTTGATGCATGTCCATCACTGAATTTTGCTTAATAGAAAAAGGAAAGCCTATGGTTTGCCCTGTACACAAGAGATGCATTTCAGAGAAAAGAAGCCATAAAGCTTTATCTCTTGATTGAACAAAGATAAATGTTTCAGCTCTAACTGTTGGTAAAGCATTCATAATGACTTCAGTAGTTCTATCACAACATTTTCCATAAAGGGTTTTTTTTTCTTTAGAAGTTGATTAAAGACCTTCAAGACTGTTGGCAAAAATAAATACTAAACATATCTGTAGAGGCAACATTTAAACAAATATGCTGCAGGATTGGTGGACTCAAACACCTTCAACACTCAGCTCCGTGATTCACCTCTAAAGAAAATTTCTGACTCATTTTCTGTGATGATTTTCTGTGCTGTAAAAGAAGAGATTATATACTTCTGATCAGCTTGCTTGTTGTGAATGACAAAATGAGAATGAAATCTTTAAGAAAACTAACTTTCTGTTTAAATAGATTATGACAAGATTCTTTCACTCAAACACTGAATAAACCCCATGCACTTTCAGAAGCATAAATCTGAATTACAGAAGGCACATATGATTCATCCTCATATAGCAATATCACCATTAAAAAAATGGTTTTGGATTAGTCACTAATAAGGTTAAAACTGACTGTGCAGGTTTATCTTAAAAAGCAGTAACAGCAACATAGAAAGCACTACCAGGTTTGTACAAGTTTTCATCTACCTTTTTCTCTAGGTGAATAAAGAAATAAGTCATGAATAATTAAAGAAGCCTACATGCAGCAAACAATGAATATTACAAAAACACTTACAGTGACTAGTGTGAGCACAAGACAAAAACATGAATTGTGCATTACTAAACCTTTTATGCATTGCTTACTGGAAAGGCAAAGGAGTGTGCATAGTTATGTTACCCCAGTATTTGCCTAATTAGCAACTTTATGCTCCATCCTTTGCATTCACCTTATCTACACTATTAACTTGGACTACAAGCTTTCAAATATGGACTTTGCCATCTGCTGTGCATATAAAACCTATCACTCTCATAGCTGATTACTATGGAGATCATGGTAAATAAAAAAATACCTCAAGTAAAATATTTGATGCTTGAGATACAATTGCCTCAGAGCACGCACTTCAGAATGAAGCTTTAGGAACTCAGAACACTAAAATATACCTTTTTTGAAAGCAATATTTATACAGTTCTTTCCCACACTTTCTACTTAAACTACTGCAAACACACACTTTTTAATGATCATACAACTAAAACAGGTCAGATCCTGAATACTCAAATATTTGTCATAATTTCTGAATAAACAGTAGTGATGAAAACCATACGCAGCCTATACTCCTGGCTGCAGCACTATTTTATCATATCCAAAGCTATGAAAGGCACTATGAAAGGTATATTGACCCTATGAAAGATTTATTTTGATTTTGCAGAAAAGGAGAACGAACAGTGATGAAACAAGACATAGAATGAAATTAATTCTACCAATTTGGCTTTTATTGATTTGCTAAAGTAATAATTATACTGAGAATCGATGCCCTACTTGTGTATAATGACTTTGGCAGTGGTGGTCGTTTATATTTTGGTTTGAGACAGATCAACTGTGTACACCACAGCAGTAATGTCAACAAATAAAAATAACCACTTCAAAAAATTTAGTCAGCGTAGTAAAAGACCAGTTTGTGTCTGTTTTTTCTACCCATTGCAGATTGGGGTGTTCTAAGAAGAAAGATCAATGCATGTTTTCTCTATCTAGTTTTTTATTTGTTGCTGTGTCCTCAATATGTTGCAATATGCATCCTGTGAACCTCCTGACATCTCTAGATCTCCAACTCTGTAACTATAGTTTCAGAGAGTATATTCAGCTACAGACATATAATGAGGAAAAATTAAAATAAAACCTATATAGTATTTTCTAAAGTGTTTTAAAGGAAGCAAAGGACTAGACAGTTGGAATACCAAACCCACTAACTGTTGATCTAACATTGCTTTGGTGTCTCAGGACTTTGGCAAATGATCCCAACTTTCAAACACAGGAACACAGAAGACTCCTGAAACCACAACATGATTCATTAATAGGGTATAGAAATTTTGAAGTGCAGAACTTTGAACACCAAAATAAATACATTTATTTGTAGGAGTCAAGACTCACTTTTACAAAAGGTATGTTATTTTTCAAATTTATCAAATTTTTTTGAAGGGGATCTATAACAATAAACTGGTTGATACAGTTCAGTTTCCACTTAAAAAAATAATAGATTTTATAAACATATCTGTACAGTAACTATTATTTCCAGTACAGGTTTTGAGAACTGAGCTGTCATGTGAAAAAAAAAAATGCACTGGAACTTTGTTTTTTTTTTAATATAAACAACTAAAGTGATCACATGCAATGAATTAATAAACGATCCAGAAAAGTAAGTAACCACCAAGGGATAAGGATGGTATAAATACCCGTAAAATAAATAACATTTTAAAATCTGGACTTTTCTTTGTTATGGTTGCTGCTACACTGCACTTCACTACAGACATTTATCCTACAGGTATGTATTAAGACCCAGCTTGTTGAGGGTATTACCCAAGGTGATGTTTCTTTATTGGAAGGTTGGGTGGAAGACAAACGACAGCTTCAAAAGTGATTAAATTTTGCAATATGTATTTGTCAGCACAAGCTGATACCACAATATTAACATAGTATTTCTTTTTATGGGCCACTCAGTAGAAATATTTTCATCAAGCATAAATTTCCTCTTGATGGCCTTACCTGCTCCACAACCATGCGTTCCGTAAGAGCAAATTTAAGGGTCTAAGAGAGACCTTGGCTGACTAACGCACCGACCATTTTTCCACCATTGGAATAATAAAGAATTTCAAAACCACTTAGGTCATTAGAATATAGCATTCTTAAAAACACTACAAGGTAAAGCATCCAGAAAAAAGGACATCACAAAGCTCTGCGGTAGCAAGTTCTTCCATAGGTCAGTGAAGGGGATGTGAGGAAAACGGACACCTTAATACCTGCCAAGGGGCAGCTTATTCATTTACTTTCACTTACGTAACTCCCTACCCACACCAGCGCCCTGCGATAGCAGAACGACCCGAGCACGTGCTGCGATAGACCAGCAGGCAGGGCGAGCACAACTAGCGAGACGTCCTGGCACAAACGTGAGCGGAAGAAGAAACGAGTGACCTAAGAGCTCGCACCTTTACAACGAGCGACTCCTACTCAGAGCACCCCCCACGCTCTCCGTGAAGCCCCTCAAGCTCGTCACACCCCACTCCATGCCTAGACCCCGTCCGAAAGACAGGACCCGGGTCGCCCCCTCACAATAACCCCCCCACCTCCTCCCGGGCCGCTGCGCAGCGCGACCGCACGGAACAGGCTGGAAATAGCCCCACCTGCTCCCTACTACCCTGAGCGACCGCTCGCAGGCAAGGGCCGCCGATCCAGGCTTCGCCACGTCCCTCACGGCTTCAACCACCGCCGCGGGATCTGAACTCAAACCGCCGCCGACCGGAAATGACGCGAAACCTAAGGGGGGAGAAAAGGGGGAAAAGGGAAGAAGAGCGCACGCGTAGACGCTCCCGCGCGCTTCCCGCGCCTGATTTGCGCGCGCGGGGTTTCCAGGCCTGGGGAGCGTTTCTCTTTTACGTTTATTCGCTTCCCACCACCCCCCGCCTCGCTTCCCTGGGAGCGAGTTAAACGGCACGTTCCTGCCTGGCGGCGCCTCGTAGCGGCCTCTGCTTCGCTCGGATGGTGCGCGCTGGCGGGACGGAGGGCTGAGGGAACGGGGCGGGGCGGCAGCGGAAAGGGGGAAAGAAAGTGGCGCTGTTACCTCGCGGCTGAGGCTGCTTCGAGAGAGGCTGGCTGGCTGGCCGAGAGGAGAGGGTGGCAGGCGCAAGGATTACGTTAAGGGCTGAGTGAGGAGCCCGCAGGACAGGGCGCTCCAGGCAGTGTCGCTAGCCCTAGAGGTCAGCGGAAGAAGGCTGGAGCCAGGGTGAAGGGCCTGGAGGCTTAAAGAGGTGCCAGAGGACTACAGTTCCCAGCCTGCCCTAGCCCGGTCGAAGGCGCGGGCGCTTTCGTGGTCCTGCTGGGAAAGCTAAGGGGAGGGCACCCTGCGGGGCTGGGGTGTGCTGCTCGGGGTAGGCCGCGTGCCAGACGGCAGCGGGCTTCTGGGGGTGCCTTAAAGTCAAGGGAGGAGTGCCCCCGCCCGGAGAAGGGAGCAAAGAAGAGGGTACACGCGGCCAGTCAACAGCCGCAGGAACAGTTCGTCTGCGCGCCCGCGCTGCCAGTGATCGGCGGCGGCCCACAGGGGGCGGGCGCCGAGCTGCCGGTCCCGACGCCTAGACTGAGTTTCTATTGGTGACCGTAGGTGTCTGTCAACGCAGTGGCGCTTCTCGATTGGCCACTGCCGTCTGGGCGGGCTTGCGTTCCCGTAAGCGTTGAGAAGCACCAATCACTGGTAGCGCCGAAGGGGGGGAGGGCGCCACGGCTTCAATTGGTTCGCGAGGCCGTTAATCATTAGCATCCCGCGCGACTATTGGCGATGGTGGTGCGGTTGGGCGGGCCTTTCTCCCCGCCGCGGCAGCAGGAGGAACCCCGGCGGCTGTCGGGGCTGGCAATGGGGTTAAGTGCCCCTCGTGCGTGAGGCTGCCGCCGCGCCGGCCCCAGCCCACCGGCCGTGCTGCTGCGGTAAGGACCCCGCTGTCCCGCCAGGGAAGGCGCCTTTGCGGACTGGGGGCGGGGGCGGCGTCGCGCATTCCGCTGAGGAGAGCGGAGGGGGAGGGGGGAGCGGTCGGCCGCGCCCGCAGTGCGGAGAGCGGGGGGCAGCCGCTGAGGGAGAGCGGCCGCCCTGCCGGAGCGGGCGGGCCCGCGCGGGGGGAGGGGCGCGTGCCGCGGCCATTGGGGCCGGCCGGCGGCGGGGCCCGGCCGCACCTGCACGGTGTGGGGGTTCAGTGGGGGTCCCGATGCGGCGGGGAAAGGCTGGCCCCGTTTCCCATCCCTAATATAGACAGGGCTGGTCGCCGCTGTCGGAGGGGGGCACCACACGGCGGCCCGGAGCTGCGCTCCCGCGCCGCCCTGCCGTGGGGCCGCCGGTCGGCCCGCCCGCCCTGGGGCTGCGCCTTCGGCCTGGGCCGCCCGGCCTGGGGTCTGTGCCCCCTGTGCTGTCGCCGCTACTTGCGGGAGGATGTTGGTTCCTGGCCAAGTGCTTTCTCTCTGGGAGCCGGGGGTAGGGAGCCGGTTGGGCCCCTCGGAGCACTCCCGAGCCCTTGAGGCGGTGGGCTCTAGTGTTGCAGGGGTGGGGCTTTCGGCTTCAGCCCCTCGGCTTAGCAGTAGTTGTCCCCAAGCCTGCTGCGCCCGGGTCGGTTATCGTGGGTGCCTATTTAGACCTATCCTTGTGTTTTATGGGGAAAAAAGGTTATATTCGTGCTGCTTATGACATTGTTGGAAGAGTGGTGTTAACCTATTATGGGGTTTTTTTTTCCTCTCTTACGTTGGACGATTCTGCATGTGGATGTATCTAGCATACTATGAGTCTAAGTGGAATCGGGAGCAAACTGTGTCACAGCCTGGTTTTTACAGTCTCTTTTAATAACGTTTTAAACTAGTTTTCAGGACTGAAGAAGGAATTCACTTTACGAGCAAGACAGAATGAGACAGAAAAAGTGAGGCATAGCTGTTTTTTACATCGGATTTTAATTCTTATTATGCACACTGAGAGATTTGCACAAATTCTATTTTACTTAACTAAGCCTGCAGTGCAGGATATGGTGGATTCTGTGATGCCTGTAGAAAACTGGATTAGGATGGTGATGGAAAAAACCCAAACAAACCAAATTGAGGAATGGATACCTACTTTGCTTAGGTTTAAAGTGGTTTATTTTTTAATATTGATGCTCTCTTTTCATTAGCATGAAATCAGGGAGATCTTGTGTGTGCCTAATGTAGAATAGGAAATGTGCTGTGTTTCCTTTTTCTCTTCCAGAGTGTGACACTTGCCTTTTCAGTGGGGTTACTTTCTTGTATCTTGTCTTCTACTTGGAGTATTGTACTTGAGATTTGCTTTTTGGTTGAATACTAAGGAGAAGACATGCTTACAGCCATCTTTCAGTGCAACGTTTCTTGTGAATGTTAGGTTAGGAATATGTATTTATTGTGAAAGTAAAAATTACTGAAATATTTTTTTAAATGTTTTATTCATAAAAACTTGCTATTCACGTTAAAAATGGGTATGGAAACGTGCATTCTTTAACAGTCTTCCATTTGTTTGGCAGGCAGCTAATATTTAACGCTTGTTTTACAGTAAATACTGTGATGTCTGGGGATTGAGTATTTTGTAGAAAATACGTAATTTATATCTTGTACTCCTCAATTTACAAAAAGCCCCAATGGTAAAGATAATATAAAGACTTGTGCCTTTTAAATCTTGGCAGGTCAAAAATGTAGTATGCATAACTGCATTGTTCCATTTGCAGATCACTCTTTAGTTAACAAAACTTTAAAGTGCTTTCAACTACTACTTTTCTCAGGAGTAAAAATGAGTTTGACAAAAAACTAGCAATTTGAAGGGGTCTGCAGTGTCCTGGATTAGGTTTGTTTTCCAGAAACTACTTGATAAAGGTTTGAGAAGGATGAATTGCTCAAATCTGTTGCAGTGATCCTCGATTATGTTTGATTCTTGTGTGTGTCTGTGGTGGAGCGAAGGAGTATCTGAGGAGATAGATACTGCTGCTCTCTTCTTTCTTGTCTTAAGCATAATTCTGTCTAAGTTTTTTTTTTCTTTGTTTTGGTCCTTTGACTTATAATAAGTTTTTCAGTTCTCATGTTTCAATATATTTGCCTTACATCATAGTCTCAGTTCTTTTATACTGCTTTGTTAAAGTCTGTCTATGAAACTGCCTCAAAGTAGCTGGGCGAATTACTTTAGGTACAGCTCTGAGTATACAATACAGATGCCATAGTTTTCTGTTGTCAATTCACTCCAGTAGCCGAGGTTAATTGAAGTTTGGGTATCTTTGTATCACCATTTTTGCACATTCACTTCTCCCCATAGTTAATTTCACTAAGAGAGTGGTAGTGCCACATCTTTTTAAGTACAGTGATACTTTTAAAGTTTTAAGGTACTTTATTCTAGACTTTTAAATGTAGTTGATACAGTTGCAATTTTTTTGGACTCTCTGGGGAAAAGTGGGACTTCTGAAAGCATGTTGGGGAAGAGTGGGTTGTCAGCTAACGTCAATGGAGCAATATTAACTTCGAGCTGGCTGCACTGTAGCATATATTCCTTTATATATATGTTGTCAGCGTTGTTAAGTCTTGGTGAGTCAGACCACTCTGTTATAACTCTTATTACCTGCATAAAAAATAGCAGCAAGTTTGGATGTCCTGATTAGTGGTTGGCAACAAAATTAGCATTAAAGCATATAGTATCTGAAATTTTCTGGCATATTCTTAATTCTTCTTGTTTCACAGAGAATTCAGCACAGCAAATAAATACAAAATACTGTAATTCATGGGTGTGACATGTCAGGCGCTGTCAAAGACCGGGGTATTCTGTAATCCTGGCACTGCTAAACTGGAAGGACTGCAGGACTGTTGGGATTTGGGACCCCATTCGAGGATTTTAGCTGCAGTTTTCCCATGTACATTCCACCAGCAATGGCTAGATAGGGATGGCCCAGGGGCTTTTGTTAAACGCTGCATTCCAAATCGAGGCTTTTAGTAATGGAAAGATGAGTCGTTTGGCAATGGAGACCTGAATAATAAGGTCATTCACACCGTTCTCTTTAGGCAAGAATACATGTGAATGCCTTAATATGGTGCTTGCTCTGAACGATAGGTAGCATCTATGCGAGCCCATTTAAGTAGGTTTTGTGTTTGTATTTGTTTCTTTTTTGGTTATTCTTTGAGGTGGTAGACTGATGTGCTGTACAGCAACGTTAAGAAATTTTTTTTTAAAGCTGTATTGGGAAGCTTTGTTTCTAGGAGATCATAAATCTGCAACACATTATGATTATATATTGGGGAAATTGTACTTTCAGCCTGACTATAATCTTATTTGGTTTTCCTAACTTTTTGAAGGAGTGCTTTAGAGGAAATAATGTCTGAAATCAGATTTATGGAAGCTCAGCAGCCATAATTACAGAACAGTCCACTGCTAGTGTTGTGCATGAGTTAGGCTCCTGCAGTTCAGTGTATGTATTACGAGAATCCTGTCAACATGTCATTGTATGATATGAACTCTTCTCCAATATATAGAATTAAGTTTCTAAGAAACTTAATATTTGGTTATTGTATATTTGTATTCAGGCTGCTGTAGGATACATAAAGATTCAAGGGTTTCTTTTCTGTTCTTTATCTTGGATCTCTAGAAGGGAATGGGGCATTATCTCTCTGCAACCATTGGTTTCTGCCTATTTATATAGTGTGTTGCTGACCAGTCTTTGTTCATCTGCTGCTGAGTTTTTCTGTTCTTTTATCTCTTTCCAGACATCAATCACTGTTATTCTCTCTAACTCAAAAAATTTATTTATGAAATGGAATTTTATCATTTATCACTCTCAACTCTCTTCTCTGTGCCCCTCCTCCCTTCCCAGGTTTATTTGTGAGCAAGTTCATAATGCCATTTCTGAAAGGTCTTTTGTTCAATAATATATATTAAATTTACTGAAGGCTCAAACTTGTCAGGTTAAATAGCAAAGCATAGTTGCTCCTTCTTTGTGAAAGCATAGTTTTGGGTAACTTTTGTTACTGTGTAACAGTCTGAAAGACACAAAAGTAGAAGGTGTCATTGCTGGATTAAGTTTAGCTGACCATTCCTAGCAAAGATCCAGTGCTGAGCTTTGTATTTTTCTAAAAAATAGATAGCATTTAACCTACTTCAGTTGTTTTGAAGAAGTACGTTCACAGCTAAGTGAAGTGAAATAGCTTTCTGTTAGTGTCCAACCAGACCATTTTACTTTATTGGAAGGTGAAGCAGGATATGAAGAGATGTGCTCCTTGGAAATACCTGCCTTTCTGAAAAAGGCCATCACATTGATATATCCTTAGCTTTTTGGTCATACCCTTTCACCCAATCTGATCTCTTTAAACGAGCTGTTATTGTGAGGAGTTTCTGAATATTTCACTTTCAGCTCTGCAAGATGTCCGGCTCTTTCTTACTCATTCTATCACATTGAAACATGTATAGGGAGGCTCACAGGAGCAGTTTAACTGGCAGATGGAGGAAATGGTGACTGGAAGTGAGACCAGTAACTACTTTAGCAAAGCTGAATCTAGAAAAGGCTGTTGGTGTGCAGCTTGTGAGTGAAGTTTGAACTAACTTGAGTATTTCTGCCAACAACAGATTGAGGAGTGTTCTCACAGTCCTTTTTGATGTCTGAGCTCTGGGCATAAAAACCTCCTGCTGGTGGTGAGTAACTGGGAGCAGTTGCATCACTGACCAGCGTGCTGGATCCACAAAGAGATTTGTATTTGTTTTCATATTCTCAGTGAGCTCTGAAGAACTCATTGTGTTCTTGTGGAGGTACAGTTGGAGTTTTGAGAGGTATTGGAAAATCGTTGACCCTTATGACTTAGATTTAACCAAATGTTCAGGTTTTTGTCCAAATGATGCAGTAGCAAAATTAGTAAATCAGTTTGTGAGTTATGTAGGTGTTTAAAGAATGAAACTTGCTGCTAGAATTAGGTTCTTTTTTTTTCTCCCTTTCTTTTATAAATGAATCTATTACATAACTGAAAGCATGAACCCAACCCTTGCTAATTTCTCTCCTCTCTTAAAAGTAGCTTAATTGGATAGCATAGCTACATAGGATGGCAATACCTTGACTCAAATCTTGGCTTGTCTTTTTGTGTTGTTGGATCCTTATCCTTCTTACACTTGGGAAGCCATACTACTCCTGAACAAGAACTTGCTGAATGGCCTTCCAAGGGAAAAGCAAGGGAAGCTTACTAGTTTTCTTGTGTTAATGACTGCTGCATACAGTTCAGTGGAGGAAACTGGTAAAATGGGTAATTGGATATTCATAGTATCTGCTGATTTAGCTCTGCTATTAGAATTGACAATAATGAGTCTTTGATTTTTACTTGCAATGAAGACTCTGAATTACTAGTCTTCTAGTTTAGGTGTTGTGGTTTCTTTCTAGTTTTAAGCACATCAAAGTGATCTTTAATGTATTTTCATTGCAAACAATCTCTAAAAAGGATTCTAGGCACATGTTTTGTTGCAGAGTGCATTATTGTCAGAAAAAATAAACTACTCTTGAGGTTTTAAAGCTGTACCACAAGGCAGCACCAGTACTGCTCTGAGGTGTCATCTTTGTGGTATGTATTAGGAGGAAAAAGAGGACATAACTTTATGGAAGCTGCCATGGGAATAGCGATGCCTTCTGGTTAAACTTGTGGTCTAGTAAATAGATATGAATCTTTCACACAAAGTATTGTGTTAATTTATTAAAATATTAAGATTTTTATGCTGGTGCTCTGTATGGTAATGCTGAACAGGTCCTGTTTCCCTCTCTGTTTTCAAAGACTGTCTTCTGGAGAGGAACACTTGTATTTATGTGGACATTCTTGTTAGTGAGAGAAGCAACTGAGTCCAGACTGAGCTTAGCTGGTAATGATTTAAATACAGAAGAGCCTTCATCCAATATAATAAATAATATCAAGATTTTGAGCTCTGAATGCAGTCTTAAGACTAAAATTTTAAAGCAGCAATATGAACAACAAATGATGTTGGTGAGCTAACCCAATTATTGCAATGTATGATATTCCAGCAGTTGTCTGATTATTATTAGGCATAATGACATCCCTTTAGTTGCTATTTAATCTTGTCTTTACTGACACTGTAAAGTTGAATTTGCAGAGCACAAATAGCAAAAGTCCTCACTAAAACTTTCATATCAAAATAGTAGTGAAAGCTGTCCCAGCTCAGAATACAATCAGCTTTTTATCTAGCCTTTCTGTTAAAGTATTGGACAGTTAGAAACTGTATTTGTGTTGTGTGTGTGTCTTCCTTAGTCCATAGCAGTGTGAAGGCTTAAAATTACAGTCCTGCACTAAAGCCAAGAAAATTCAATGAAAATGGAGGCTAGTTTATCCCATTTTTAATATACAGAATAATTGGGGGTGGGAGACCTTGGAAAGACTTTTTGTCTCTAAGCAGACAGTGTGTGAATTCAGGCATGTTTTAGATCAGTGGTGACAATTCTGTATAGCTTGTTGCGTGACTGAAGTCAGAGTGATCTGATGAGGTTCTTAGCTGTCTGGCTAAGTATCTCAATTCCCCATGCTGCTTCAAAAGTCAGTGCAGTCTAGTGTAGATCTGTGTCCTATCTGCCCACGCTAGATATCTGTGTCTGGGCAGCTGACAAGCTTATGATACAAGTTAAGAAAGTCCTCATGCATGAAGTTAACAAGCATTCAGTTTTAATACTGCTCCTGACTTATTAACCTCGGGACTTTTATGTTTGTGATACCAGTAGCTGTTTTCTGTATGTATGTTTTATTCATGTCTGCAAATACTGCAGTTACATGGTTATAATGGCAGGGTTTCCAAAGCTTAAGCTGTGTTGGAATGCAGTGTGCCTGTGCACTTATAGAGGTTAAATGTAGGCATGACTACTGTAGGGAAGATGGATTCTCTCACATGTTTGATGTTATAAGAGATGTCCTCCAACACTTTATATGGAAGTCTCATATTGATTTTAAACTATTATTTGGAAATTTTAGAAATGAAGTTAAATAGACTTTCTCCTTTCTTTTAATATGGAGAAAATCTTGCCTGGTCCTAAGAAGGTTTCCAACCAGGCTAATTGAAAGTCAAGTGGGATGAACAAAAACTTTCCATTGGTTCCTACTGAATCAAAACCATCCAGGTACTCTGGTATTATATAGCAGTAATTATCAGTGAAAGAATGGAATGTTGTGGACAAGTATGCAACTTAATGCGTTGTGCATTGCATGAATGTGTCTGCAGACTGAGAGACTGTGGGTCACTTAGTCCAGTCCCTGTATATTACAGGAAGTAAAAAGTTTGACACAGTTATGAAAGGATTGCCTTAATTTAATTGCCAGTTGTCATCTTTGCTGCTAAATAGCAGTTGTAAAATCTGGTTCAGTGAAGTCTCCTGGCCTCCAGCCTGCCTGACTGAGGGAAACTTAAGAGATACATTATTTTGTGGCAACGTTTTCCTCTAGCCTTAGTAGCTCTTATAGCTGCCTGTTACATTCTACAGCCATACCTCCCATCTAATATTAAGACCAGTCCTGTATAGTCTGTGTTTTGATGAAGCTAGATGGTAATTTTCAGTCTCCAGCTACCTTATTTTAACAATTAAATTGTTTTCTATGCAAGTTTCTACCAGTGCAAATACTATCTTCCATATAAGGTCTCACCAGGGCATTTTTAGAATGTCATTTATATTTCTGTAGTTTTTCTGAGAATTACTTGAATGGTGGGTACATCTTTTACTGCATTTACCTTTTTCAAGTCTACATGGCATTTTGAGTTTAGTTAGAGAATCAATACACGTCTTAGTATTGGTTAACTCTTCCATTTTATTTCTATAATTAAGATCATAATTTTGCCTCTGCTACTAGTACTTCCCACATCTGTAATCCAATGATGTTAGTATTACACCTCCTCTTCACTTCCCCTCAATGCCTTACCCATATGTCCCCTCTTTTAATACCTCTTGTTTGTAAGCTGCCTGATTACTATAATAAATTTTAATTGCTACTGTGTCTATTTTATCAATAATTTCCTGTATAGTAGCACAAATAATTCAGATATATTAGGCCTACTCCACTTATTTACCTAAGACATATTACTTTGTGTCAAGCAGCTCTATTTAATAATCTGTTACATGTTTTTCTATCAAGTCATTTTCCATTTACTTTGCTGTCTTTGGTTCATTTGTTCTTTCCTTTAAAATTTCTTCAAAGGCTGGGCATATATTTAAAAGGTTCTCCTTACCTTTACCTCCCAGCCCCTTTTCCCTCTGCCTTAGGGAATCTGTTGTAAGGGCAAGTTCCATCAGTATTTTAGAGAACATTCCTTAAGTAAATTACACACATAACATGTTAAAATACTACATAAAGATCGTCACTATCTTTTCATATATGTTGTTGTAACTGTATATTGTATTTCTGCATAAGGAAATGATACATCAAGGACAGCCTGATTATCCTCAATCCCTGGGTTGTTGTAGCCTGATACTATATAAAAGTCCCTGTCCTGTATTGTACATAAATTAAAGCATTTTAGGCCAGAGACATGCAGGATTCTAACAGTTATTAATAGTTGTTCTATTAATTATTAATTAACCCCTCTTTGAGTATAATGACTATATGAGTAAGATTCTTAAGGATTGACTAGCTCTGTAATAGACCAGTGCTAAAGTTTGCTGTCTCTTTAACCCAGCTCCTTTACTTATCTAATGTTTGGTATCACAGAGAAATGACTGTAGTGCTGACCTTCTGGTCTGTTCACACTTCCCCAGTGTGTTAGGAAAAGCATAATACAGGTTGCAAATAAGCACTTTTAAAATGTGAAAAGTCGGACTTGCAGCAGGATTTTTCTTTCCTGTTTTTTTTTTTAAAGCTTTCAAAACCTTCCTGTCCCCAAACTTGGGTGTATATGCTTGTGTGTTTAGCTAAGGAAAGGTGCAGTTGGTGTTTGCATTTTAAGAGCGTTTTTTTTTCTCTGTCAAATTTGTAATGGCTTGCTCATGAAATCTTGGAGATATTTTTGACGATAACAATAGTGCTTATTTTTCTTTTTCCTAATACTTCACTCTAGTTTGCCATAAAACTGTTCAGATAAATCCATTAAGCTCTAATGAACTGTATTAGTTTCTCATGGAAGAGTTAGAGATCCTTCAGAGTATAAGCTTTTACTGGTAGCAGTATTTGCTCTATGTTCATACTTTTAAATTAAAAAACCCATCACCAGAAACCAAATCTTCCTTAATTTTACTTTTTCCTTCTTCCCTCTCCTCTAAGCAGTGATACTGTATTTGAGCAAGGTAAGTTGTTGCGTTTTTTTTAACATGTAGTCTCTTGTTTTGATCATTATACAATGAAAGTGGAGGATATGCCATCACCAAAAAATGGTACTTGGTGCCAAAATTAGCATTTCTTCTTTGACTGAACCCTCTGCTTCTTAAGAAGATGAAATAGCTTTGAAAGATATGAGTACCAAGGTTTGCAGAAAACGATGCTCCGTGTTGGTGTTTTTTTCAGTTGGGGTAAGGAAGAATCAGCTCTGTCTCCCTTGTGCGTAGGTCTGGACAATTAAACTGCTGTTCTGGTGATATGCTTTCAGAAGTGAAGTAGCAAGATGCTGGTTTTACTCTGCTTTCCTTTGTTTCCAGGATTTTCAGTTTAGAGATATAAAATGATGTTTAAACAGCTGTTAGATGAGACCATCATATTGGTGAGGTAATTGTTTTCTAACCATCCTCACATTAGAAGTTGAACAAAAGAATCTACAAGATTCAACTGCAATGCAGGGCACTGCTCAGCACTAGATCTTAAGCCTATTTAGACTGAAGCTGCTACAAGGACAGTAGCTCATTTATAAACAATGCAGGAAAAAATAGCTGCAAGAATCTGATACTTTAATCTCCTGCAAGTTAGGCTGTCTCCACTGAACATTATTCTTGAATTGTGGATTCCACAGAAAACTGGTTTAGCGAACTGGGAAAGCTTTGCTGGTAAAACTTGACAACTTGACTAGATGTCAGCTTATTGTTGTGAGATTTCATTGCAAGAACTTCACTATTCAGATTTGCACAGCTGTCACATATTATAAGACAATTTAATGTGTAACTTGTTCCAGGCATTGTCCTGAAATTAATGCACATTAAAAGTAGTCTGAATTGAAACAGTTGCACATAGTAAATCATAGAATCATTTAGGTTGGAAAGAACCTTTAAGATCAAGTCCAACCATTAACCTAGCACTGCCAAGTCTACCACTAAACCATGTCCCTAAGCATAACAACTACATGTCTTTTCAATATCTCTGTGATGGTGATGCTGCCACATTCCTGGGCAGCCTGTTCCAGTACTTGACAACCCTTTCAGTGAAGAAATATTTCCTAACATCCAATCTAAACCTTCCCTGGCACAACTTGAGGCTGTTTCACTTGTCCTGTCAGTTGGGAGAAGAGAACAACACCCACCTGGCTACAGCCTCCTTTCAGGTAGCTGTAGAGACTGATAAAATCTCCCCTCAAGTCTCCTTTTCTCCAGGCTAAACAACTCCAGTTCCCTCAGCTCTCCTCATAAGACTTGTGCACTAGACCCCTCATCAGCTTTTGCTGCTCTTCTTTGGACATGCTCCAGGACCTCAATCAGTGCCTGTCTTGTAGTGAGGGGCTTCATGTAGAATTGAAGAGTATTTATCAAAACAATATCACATAATTAGATTATCTACTTTTACTGTATTTTAGCAACTTTTAAAATAATATCAGCTTTGTGAAACAGCTCTATTTACAAACATTAATATGCAATCATTGGCTTATGAATGTATATCTCAATACATGGACTATGTTAATATCTAGAAACTATGAACTTTGCTTAAAATAACTACAAATTTTAATATTTTATTGGTGTTTAAAATGGAGATCCAAATCTGTTGGAAAAGAAGCCCCAAATTGTGGGGCAGGGGTTTTTATTTGCATATTTCATTGCAGCTTCTCAGTGAAGTCACAGGGAAGAAGAGTTCCGTTCTAGAAGCTGTTAAAACAGTTGTCTTCTGTTACGTTCAGCAAAAGAAGAACGTTACAGCTGGCTTTGTCTAAGTACTAAAATCATTGGTTTCTAGCTAATCAGAGACTTTTTTGGAAAGTCAAATGAAGGACTTTATATTCGTTCTGAAGCTTTACTGGTGTATTGACTTACCAGAGTTGAAAGTGTTCAGTTAAGAAAAATCTTGCCAAGTCTTGATGCCATTGCTTTTTGGGTGCAGCAGTAGACTACTCTAGACTGTTTTAAGGATTCTTCCCCTTGGCATTTTGTATGTGGCAAAACTCCTGCTGTGTATGTGTATGATGGATGAAGTGCGTCCTGTTCTTCTCCAGTCTGGTCCTTACTTTGTGATTGACAAGACTTGTTCCTGTGCCCTTTGGAACTGTTTAATCAGTGCAAGGAAAACCACAGACACAAAATTAGATATAGCTTTACCATAGCAAAACTATTATTTTGGATTTTACAACAGTATTTTATGCAAAATAACTGCTTATATCTCTACACTAGAGCCATGAACGTTCTTGTTCAGACTAGTGATCTTGCCTTATATGTCATGTTAAAGCAATAAAGATGCATGTTTAAAACTCTAATAAATATTCTAGACAGGGTATATAGTATTTCCATTTGTGGTGATGGAATAAGGCTATTGCTTTTATAAATCTCACTATTCAGGAGCACATATGAATAATTCAGTCAGGAGTCTAGGATCTTCATATATTGCCACCTGCTCATTATTCAGAAATTCTTGTTACAGTCTGCTGTTGCCCTAGCAACATTCTGAAAATTAGTGTTGCATCTATGAAAAGCTTTTGTTTATCTAGCAAAACCCACTATTCAATCTGTATTTTTGCACAGTGTATCTCAAGTGGCTACTCCAGGTCCCATTGAAAAATAATATCATTTTATCTGGCTTTAACTGAAAATTGTTCTTTTTTGATGGTGGTGGTTTGTTGGATTTTTTTTTTTTAACTAGTCATAGATATTAGATAGGATGCTGATTTTTCTTAAATCTCTTTAGGGTCTGATAATGCCATTATATAATCTTGTTTGACTAGAGATGCTTGACGGTACAGATAGGCAAGACAGTAAAAATCACATGTTGACTCCTGGTGTTCTTAGGGTCCCTCTCTTTCTCCTACCCATCTCTCTCCTTGTCTCCCTCTCCCTGTTGATTTTTCCAGGAGAATTTTTATCTCGCTTGACCTTAAACACTCTCTGACTTATAAAGATCTTTCTTTGTGTTGATTTGGCTGATTTGACATTTTGGGGTGGGAGCAGGGGTGGTGTTGATCCTTGAAATTGATGATGCCACAGCTCTAACAACTTCAGCTCTCACTGTTTCAGGTTGAACGTGCTTATCTCGCAAGATATACCAATTCCATTTACTTTTCGCACAAAAGCTGATACTCTGAATTTTTTCCAGAGAGAAAATAATTTGGAAAACATTAAAAAATAATGCCCAAATCCTCTCCATTGTTATGAAACAAGAGCTGCAGTTCTTTCCCCTACCCTTCTTTCATAGGTGATTCAGATCCTCCTTCCATGTTGTACTGTCACTTGTTTGGTTCATACCTGCAGTTACTCTCTTACTTTTCTGTATGGGTGAAAGATAGCATATACCTGCTCTGAGGAAACTTGTTGCTCTTGTCTTATCTGATTTGTTAATTTTCAGGTTCTGAGTAACAGAGTGTGATAAAGACTTCTGCTAAAGTAGCAAGCTGTAGTTGACCTTCACTCTAGAAAAATACTTACTTGTCCAGACTCTTACATCAGCCTTGGTTTAGACAGATGCATTCCTTAGTCTTTTTGCCTCTCCAGTACCCGAGGATTGGAAGTGATGAGAAGTTTTGTGATTTCTCAGGGATTTTCTTTGTGGCGTTTCATGATATGGTAGAGTACTCACAGCCATTGCTACCAGTTTGCAATGTTTGTGGGAGCGCATGGAGCTACAGAGAGAACACAGAAGGAAAGGACTTCTGAGTAGTAACATTTCCAAGAACTGTCTGGTTTGGCCTATAGTGATTTTAAGCATGTTTAATCGAGTCACCTGATAACTAGTGACATAGTAAATGTTAAGTTGTGGGAAAGGTCAGGGAACAAGTGAAGCAAGCGAGAAACGTTGGATTTGCTGATTGTGAAGTCTAGCTGAAGCTTCCCCCTGTCCTGTTCTCTTGCTTTTAGGCACCTGGCACTGAAGCCCTGTTCCCATGTTCACAGTTGTTTAGAATTCTTTGGGATGATAACGCAAACATAGAATTTTATAAATGTGAGAAGGTTTATTGTTTGGGGTTTTGTTATTTTGGGAGTAGGCGTTGTTATTTGGGAACTTCTATTTCAGCTATCCCATTGCAGAAAATAACAGTGGTTTAGAATAAACAGTGTCTTGCAGTTGTCTATTCTCATTTTTTATGTTCACAAAAACTCCTAGTCATTGTGGCTTTTTGCTGGAATAAAAATAACAACCCCAAAAACCCCTTTAGCTTTATTTGTTGCTTGATAGTGTCTTTAAAAAAAAAAAAAATAAAATGTTGATTTTGCAACCTGTCAGCATTTCCTGTCGTCTGCCTAGTGTGACAGCTCTGTATGTATTGCTGGTGGGTTTTGGACAACATGGCTTCAAAGTCAGTGTGTTATAAACAAGGAAGATTTGTGTATTTTATATCTTATGGAGACCAGGTTTTGTTCTGAAAAATACTGGGGGGGCGGGAGGGGTTAATGGCAAAATTATATCCCGTGAGACACAAATTTGTTCTGAGTGAGTGTTGGTGTTTAAAGCAGATACTGTGATTTTTAAAACTTCCTGTTCAGTATCTGGGATGTTCATAGAGCTGGCCTACTATGTCAGTCCACTTGGTCACCCTGGGGAAGCCCAGAGGAAATTTATCAGAGATGTCACTTTTTGCTCACACTGTTTTTTTTTCATAAAAAAACCCCAAGCAAACAACAAAACACAACCTGAACCTCATCTGGTTCAGGACATTACAGTATATTGTTGTTGTTTTCAGGCAGTTAGGGTGACCTTAAACTCCAAGCTGCAAGTGATGAGTAGCTTAATTTTATGCTTAGCCAATGCCTGGGCATTTGGATGAGACTGGCTAAAAGCAGGATGTCTAGAACAGTCTGAATTTAAACTACAGTTCAGGAAAAAGTTTACATCACATGGTGTGTTCATTAGTTTGAATCTATCATATTGAGACTAAATTTACAATTCCTTTAATACTTTTAATGAACAATTAAGTAGGTTAGGCCTCATTTTTGGAGAAAGTTTAACGGTGTGCAATGACCTACAGACCCTTTTTTAAGTAACAATGAATGAGAATGTTCAGATAGGAACAGTTGGGAATGGAAGGACAGAATACAGTGATTAAACATGTGCATGACAAAACTAAGTAACTGATTGTTAGTCTGGCTTTGTGATATATTTAGTCTTTTGTTTAGTATGAGGCATTTCTCAGTTGTCTGCTTAAACTGCAGTACTTGTGAGAAGATTTTTAGTTTTAAATTCTATGAATGCTGTAACTTTTTTCTCAGCTTGTTTTTATACTGTTTCTTTACACTTTTTAATTAACAAATAAGTTAGTCTTTCATCAGCGATCATCCCTACAAATGGACCCATCAGACAGATACTTGCCCAATTGGTATCCATTGTGGAGAAGGCATTTGAAACGTAATTGCCTGTAGTCTTTAAGAGTAGCTTTGCAGAGTCAATGTCTTGAGATTGTTTCAATTTAGGACTTTAGCTTAAGATCTATTGTGTTTAGACCTGGACATTTTTTCTTTATCTAGTAACTATAGCTTATCAGTGGCTAGTAAAATTGTTTCATTTGTACTAGTAAGAATGGGGATATATTTAACTTCTTGAAACAAAAATAAAACCACCAGAGAAAGATGTTTATTTTAGTTTCACCACTACACTGTCTAAACTGTGCTTATGGTACAAAGGAATGAAATTGCAGTGCTTTAGGGTTTGTGCTTTCTTGGAAGAGAGAGGTTTTTTTATAGGGAGATAACATGAACTAAATACAGAATAGGCATTTATGACCAGCCTGGAGTTCCGTACTTTCTCTAAGGGTAGAGATAATGGTATTTCTGTTCAATCAGAGGTTTAAGACTTAAAAACAGTTCAGAAAGGACAAACTCAAAATCAGTCAAGTGGATGAAACTCAATGTGATCAGGAGATGTCTTCATATGGCACTTCTGTTAAGCTCACATTGATAGCCCAAACATGGCTTAAACTATTAAGTGTCTCCTGGTCTCATGTAACTGAGGAAAGCTGCTCTATTTCCTTTAGGTTTATAGATAAACTTAATTTTGGAATTGCAGTATGTCATTTACTTGAAGTATTCCATTGTAATCTATTTTTCAAGCTGCTTTGGTTCTTAGGCTTTTTCTTAAATGTCTTATGGTCCTGCTTTTTGAGTTTTCAAATAACTAATCTTTCTCTTCTTTTGTTTGTTCTTCTAAAAGGAAAGGCTGCTGTTAGAACACTCCAGTGTTCCAGCTGTGTGATTCCTTCTGCAGGAGTCTGTGTCCAGGCTTTTCTGCCCTTAAAAACTACAGGCCTGTAAATCTTACCTGGAGTTGTTTGGGGGAATGTGCCTCCAGTGATTTGGTATTGCAGAGCCAGTAACACCTGCTTCCCCAGCATGTCCTATGTAACAGAGCAGGCTGGTTTTCACTAGTTTTTAATCAGTTCAGACTTCTGTCTGTGGCAATACCCCTGCTCTGTTTTAAAGAAAACGTCATTCAGGGCAGTCCAGTCTACTCTTTGGGTCAGATTCTGGTTTGGGGGAACTTGATGGTGCACTTTGGCCATCTACTAAGTTGGATATGTTTTTGTTGCAAGTTTTAAAGTAAATTTAGGAAAGCTAAGATGTGGATTTTCACAATAACTCATTGAGGTTTTCAGCACAACTATGATGGAGAGAACTGTTTTGTCAGCAAAATGATCTTGAAGTGGTGGTAGCTGTGTTGCATATCTTCACTTCTTTCTGGAGCAAGCCTAGAGAATCCTTCCTCCCTTAGGAAGCATCTCACTGCTTTCTAGACTGCTTTTCATTTCTCTTGAGTATCTGACTTGCATGCCTGCTGTGTGGTATTTAAGTTGAATTGAGGCTTTATATTTGTGCATCTGTTTCTGAGCTCATAATAGATAGTAGTTCAACAGATGTAATTGCATTTGGTAAGAGATGCAGTTTACTTATGTTTGAGTTGAAGGTTGACTGAGGGTTGCTAATGCAACTGTAAGCTAGCTCCAAGTACTCCAAATTGTGTTTCCAGGATGTAAGTTGTTATTTATCTTAAGCATATTAATTTTGTCTTGTCTCATATAAAAGAAACTTTAAGGTGTTGTTTTTACAGTAGCCAGTTCAAAATATTTTCCTATTTCACACACATTAAGAAGTAATTTCTGTATTCATTCACACATATTTGCATTTGGCACAATCTCTGTATAAAGGCATGCATAGAGCTGCATGCACAACATCAAACAAGCATTTATATAGTACACTTCCTAGGCAGGACTGTTATCAGGTTAACTATTCTTTCCTGCCAAAATCCTCTTTTGCTTTTTAATGTTAAGTACAGAAGCTCTGAAGACTATTTTAATATTAAGCTAAAAATGATGTCTCATCTCCTTACTTGACCATATGTCTCTTATCTTTCTATGCTTTTATTCAAAAGGGCATGTGGTAATGATGACAGTTAACAGACTTAATTGGCCATGGGTACACATCACAAATACCGTATTTGTTGGTTAGTTTACTACTTTTTTTTAAAAAAAAAAGTCTGGTTTTTATTCCCAGTTCTCAACAAGATTATAATTTATAGAGCCCTATTGCAGAAGTGGAAATTCTCAAGTATTAAGATGAAATTCATTCCATCATTCTGACACACGTTTTAAGTCATGAGAGGAACTTGTAGTGCTAATGGTTATAGGGTGTAATAGTGTATAACAGCCTGGTTTGTTCTTTGCTTAGAACTCTTTTTTTTTTTCTCTCTTTTTTTTATATATATCTAGAAATAGCATTCTCTTCTGCTCTCAGGCTAGATATGTGGCCTAACCGTAGAGATTCTCTTCTAAATGAAATAATGAGAAACTGAATTCTTAGAAAGAAGGAATGTTATCTAATAGAATCTGTACAACTAGAAGATGGGGATTATATGGAAGTGCCTCATGGAATTCACTGCAGGCTATTTCTTCCCCAAGCTCCTGCTAAAGAATAAGCTTCTAGTTGAGGGGAGGGCAGGGGGGAACATGACTGCTATTCTCACTTTTATTACCTTAGAGCAGACCAGTAAATTTGGGGGGAAGAGCAGGGGAGAAGCTTTTGCTTTGCTTATGAGAAAGTAAACACAGACTAGTTTGATTTTTCCTGCTGGATGACAATCTTCAGGATAGGAGTGATGCAAGCTAGTAAAAGCAAAAAAAAACCAACCTAGTTTTTGATATTTTGATCTGTTCATGACTTTATGATGTGTGCATGTATGAGTCTTAGAAAAGGTAACAAAACTTTTCTAAGGAGCAGTACAGAATATAACACTAGTTCATTGCCCAGTTCTCCTTTTCCCTTTGCATACTGATTTATTTCCTGTTGACGGTTAGCTGCATCTTGTTGCTGATACTATTGATTGAAAACATACTGGGTTCTCTGCAGAGATGTATATGAATGCCAAATCTGACTATAACAGTAGGTGGATACAGAAGTCTGCCCAGGCAGCATTGTGTAAGGAGACTACTTAAAAGATTATTCTGACGTTAATGTAATCTCTATAAGGAGTCCAAAAATTAAAAACTTGGACAGCAGAGTACAGACTGCAACAAATGGCTTGTGTCTGTAAGTCAGTCACCTATATGGAATTAATGATATGATTTCCTTATCTAACATCTTGCCAATTAAATCTTTACCATGATGAATAATGCTCCCATTGAAGACCAAGTAAAAGAGAAGTGGTGAAACCTCAGTGAAAATATCAAGGACCTCCCCGAATTAGGCCTTTTAAAATGTATTTTCTTAGAGTTGTTAGAGACTTTTCTGTTGGGAGCTTTTTGGCACAAGCATGAAATGGTGGAGCATTATCTAGATCAAAAGAACTGGGAAGCCATAGCCTGAGGACAACAGGAATGGCTGGCTTGTGTGCTAATCTAAGGAGGTAACTGTTGAGCAGAGAAGAGATAACGCCAGCAGTTACATTGAACCTGCCAGGCACAAGAAGAGAACATCTATTGCAAGAGCTGCCAACTTCAGCTAAAGGTGAAAGGCACGTTTTGGGTTTGTTGGGTGGTTTTTTGTATGAACTTGCTAGTCAGAGATGACAGCCAAGGTGCAGGGTGCGTGCACCTCTGTCACTTGCAGCCAGGAAGAGTGGAGGCTTTAAAGATGGAAGATAGAGGTAGAAGAAGAGGGTAATAACAAGTGTAGGAAGAATTTGGTTTAGGCCATAGCAGTCCCAGTACCAAAAGATATTTTTACATACATTTTGTTTATATGCATTTATGAAAAGATCTTTTGATACTGAGGCTGCTACAGTTTCTCTCAATCTTCCTGTGTTTATTGTGTGTTATTTCCTTTGCTTGTTGCTAGTATAGAAATGTGTGTTTATGTATGTATATATACATGTATTTTTATATTTTTTAATATTTTTTTTAAACTCCGTCACTTAAAACTATAGGGTCCTAATTTCCTGTTGGTCGGGAATGGTACCCTCACAAGCTTCCACCTTGCCTCTCTGGAGCCTCCAGATTAAACATCCTGCTCCGTTTGCCTTCAAGACTGACTTATTATATTAGATTCTTCAAAATGGTCACTAGAGAAGTACCAAAGGGGGATTATTGTTCTACAGTGGTACTGCTGAGCACTGTGCTAATGCTACAGATTAGAATAATGATAGCAGTTTCTCACAAGAAAGAAAATTATAGACCCCTAGTCTGGATACTCATTTTGGAAGTATGATAATTAGCATATCATAACTGGCATTTTTCCTGCCCCCCTGTTTAGAAAGTTTTTCTTCATTATTTGGGTTCTGGTAGTGGTTATGTGCCAGTCAAGAAAATTATCATGGCATTCATACTGTCAGTGACAACAGCATTTATCTGCTGGCACTGAGAGCTAAATTACTGATGGGGAGTTTTTTGTGTTCACAATGCCAAACTGAAGAAATAAAAATGTTTAGAAAGGAAAGCTATATATTTATGGTAGAAACATTTTTGTCCCACTTGTGTCACATGAAAACTTTCAGCGTGGTACAAACTTTTAATTTTGAGAGTAGCCTGACTGTTAGTGGCAAAAGCAATTAAAATCTGTACAGCCATTTTATAAGGCTTTTTTGCATTCATTGCTTGCAGACTGCTAACAAGGAGCTCGGTTACAGGCTCTGCACGTTTTGGTGGCTGCATGTGGTGTCCCTGTCAGCACGGTGCCTAGCTGTTGGTTTGCTGTTGTCTCGGAGGCTTCAGCAGCAGACTGCTTCAGCAAGTGCCTAGACAGACTGCTTCAGCGTGGACCTGTGGATGCTGGGTGTAAGCTAAGCCTGTCTGCGCAGTCCACTGAGCCTCCTGTGTTATGGAAAGCACGTCTTCAGTAACTGCATAATGCAGCAAAATGCCCAATCAGTGCGGGTATGCGAGTTCTGAAACAGGGTATTTAAACATGAGAAGGAGAATAAAATGTCTGTAGGCAAATTGCAGTTTGCATTTAGCTTGCCTTTTTTCCCCAAAAAGCTATTTTAGGTCTAATCAGTTAAGAGATCATCACCATCCCTAAATATCTTCTTAAAACATTGACTTTAAAATACTTTTTCTTATTTAATCTCATTTAATAACAGCATTCGTGCTAATTTTTATTTAGTGGATATTCTACTTGTGCTAGGATTGGAAAGCCATTAGAAATACCTCATCTGACAATTTTGCTAGGTGGTAAAAATGGGGAAGATGCCTATTTTAAGTGCTACTCTTATCCTCCATTCAAATGAGGAGCTATAATTAAGATTGATTTTTTTTTTTAAATAAAGATAACTTTTGCACTGAAAAATTGATTTCAAATCAAAATAGCAGGAGTATTAACAGTGGGCTACATAAAAGTGTTTTTTCCTACGCAGGATGTTGATGACTGCCTTTTGTATTGCTGACAAAATCTATTGTTGAAAGAATAATTAAATTTTGGATAACTGTTAGAAGTTATGACACTTGATTCCATCAAGTTCAATGGAATGGAAACAATTTTTTCAAATTTTTGCACTAAGTTTATGTCTGAATTGATGTCAGAACTGCTATGGCTTTTTTTATAAACTGAGCGAAAATGCACTGCTAAAGGATGGTGTTTATTAGATGCTTTTAAAATACTGATTAGTTGTTACATGATGTTTATAATCCAGAAATTTTTTCAAGGTACCAAACTACGTATTTATCTTGTTGATATGATGTAGTATTTTGTGAAGCTATGGAAATAAGACATAGGTGAGAGTATTGATAGTGTCCCACTGAAAGTTTTGTCATGTTTCTCTTGTTTGCTGTGATGGTTTTTATCTTTATTTTACTTTATGCTGAGAGGGACCATAATGGTAAGTTACTTCACCAAGTTAGTGACTCTTGTTATAAGAGAGAAAGTGCCTGTTGTATTTGAAGCTTTTTCTTTATAACTTTTTTTAACCCAGCTCATTTCATAATTTTTAGTATCTAGGGCCCTAACAGAATCTTTAATCTGGCCTGGTAACTCTTAAGAGTCTTTTCCTGCTATCCAGGTAGATGCTTCAGTTTTGGGCCCTTGATCTGAATGACTTTGACCAAAAGGTATTAAATGAATACATAATAATATTCTTCAGTGATGCAGAGTTTTGTGCTATGTGGTACTACAGTGTGTTTCATGGAATTGTTCTGCTGCTGTAGAGCTCCCAGAGCAGAAATGGCTTAAGAGACAGGAGGAGTTTTTCTGCTGTCAGTTAGGTTTCTCTGAATGATGTAAACTAAGTCAACAAAGTCTTCTGTCAGCATAGTTGTTTCTACAGAGCTTTTGCTGGTACAGCAATGTCATGTGAGAAGGGCATTCATTTTTCACTTCCCAAGTCAACAGAACTATGCTAGCAAAAAAATGAAAGATACATCATGTTGTATTTCATAAGCATTTCTAAATACTCTTTACTCATGGCTTTACAGACCTATTCTTTGGGGGAGGAGGGGCTTAGCCTTTCAACATAAATTATCCACTAACCTAATGCTCTGCTATTTCTGAGGTATGTAATTTTTGAAAGGTTAATGTTATAATGGGTGCATGGCTTTTGTCTGCCAATGTATGCTGCAGATGCCTGCCAGTGAGACAATGACACGAAAAAAAGCTTTTAGTTAACTGTCTTTAGGTCTGTTTCAGAAATTTTCTCTTCCCCCATGCTTTTCAGCTGAAACTCCCTCCCAAAACCCAGCAAGAACAGATCTTAATAGAGCTACAACGTTAAATAGTGTATAAACCATTTGAAATTATTGTAGTTACCTTAAGGAGAGTGGACTAGCCACAGAATTGTGCTTTATACCAAGGTTCATGTGCCAGGAGAGGTTTTTTTTATCCAATACAGAGTATTGAGTGCTAGAAATGTAACATCAGAAATCCTGCATCTGATAAAATTAGGATTGAACATTCCTGGTATGTCAGGAGGACTTGTTCAGTTCTTCATTCAGTGTAGTTCCCATAGTCCAAAAAAGGGACTGTAGTATGGTTTGGTTGTTTTTTGCCTTGGGCTGCACACGAGTATGCCAACCCTTTCCTTTTCCTAAAAATCATACAACAGTTTGGGTTGGAAGGGACCTAGGAGAATGTACTGTTCTAGTGAAGCTATTGTACTGTTTGTTTCACCTCTTTTCCAATACAATATATTTTTATTTATAATACATAATTTAAGTGACCTTCATACTATACTGTCACATACAAACAGCAATTTAATGAAATCTCCTAAAATGGGATCTGTAGCCCCTTCAGGTAGCGGAAGGCTGCTGTCAGCTTTCCCCTCAGCCTTCTCCAGGCTGAACAAGCCCAACTCTCTCAGCCTGTCTTCATAGGAGGTGCTGCAGCCCCTCTGAGTGTCTTCGTGGCCTCCTCTGGACTCACTCCAACAGCTCCATGTCCTCCTTGTACTGGACACAGCACTGCAGGGGGAAGTCTCGCCAGAGCAGAGGGGAAGAATTCCCTCCCTCAACCTGCTCGTCAGGTCCCACTTCTTTTGATGCAACCCAGGACACGGTTGGCTTTCTGAGCTGCAAGTGCACATTACTGGGTCACGTTGATCTCATCCACTAGTGCCTCCAAGTCCTCTCCTCAGGGCTGCTCTCAAGCCATGGTTAAGTGGTTCCATTGTCTGCATTTTTTTTTTTTTAATTGAAAGTGCATACTTTGGCACCATAAAAAAAGAAAAATACCTGAAGCCTGCTAGATTTAATGGTAAGCAGTAAACACCCTTAACAGAACCCCTTTGTCAGGCTACTTTGTAGCAGGACCTGCATCCTAAGGACTGTCTCATTTGCCATGAGGAAACCAAAGTTGTTTACTTTGTACTTTGCCCTGATTTTTCATATCCTAAATTAAGTCCAAGAAGTGAACTAATAAGAGAGTGATAGTGCTTTGTGCAGAATGGGATGGCTGACCCTGCTGAGCAGCTGGTTACCCTGAAGTAGCACTGTGTAGCTTCAGTGGTTTTTCCAGCCTATCAGTGTACTTTTAGAGTTTTCTGGGACAGAAGTTTGGAGTTCATAGATTACATGCCAACAACAAACTCTAGCAGATCTCCATAAGTACTTTACTACTGTAGTTTCCCATCAATATGCAGAATAAATGCCACTCTAAACTTGCTGGTTGTAGAATTTATTCTCATATATGCATCTGGAGTCTTGAAGGAGTTACCTTGTTATACTTTGTCAGCTAAGCATTTGTATTGCATTCAGTAGTTGACTCACAGAAGGTGAGGTGAGGTTAAAGAGCCTTAGTTTATTGCTCAGAATTTAAAATACTAAGAAAGGGGAGGGATGGTTACTGATAGGTCTTGGCTTCTCACATGCCTATTATGTCTCTAAAAGCCTGTCATTCATCTTATGAACAATGGTAGTGTCTTAGCTTATAGCTGGAGTGTGACAGAGGGACTATATTGGATTTTTTTAATTGCTTGAAAGATTGTAGTATGCAAAACTTACCAGTAAAGAAAAGGTCTTTTAGTAGAAGATTGATGGCAACTTTTGTTTCTAATACGCCACTTTGTTGTGCAAATAAATATAGAGCAGGTATACAGACTTTGGATAGGTACAGGTTAAGTTTGAAGTAGGTGTTTTGACAGATATGTTCTGGTGAATCTCGCTGTGGTGTTTTAAGACAGCTTATCTTTCTGTCTTGTCTTCCTCTCTCAAGGCTGTTCACTTTGCACTGAAGCCTGGATGTGGAGGTAATCTGATGGTGCTTTGGTCACACGGTGCAAAGCAATTGTGGGGTTTTCCTTCTGTCTTCTGAATTTCTTTTGAAGGGAGTTTCCTGAAAAAAGTCAGCAAATGACTTCTGATAAATTTGGTGCTATTTATGTCCAGTTAATTTCTTAATGATGTCTGTGTTCAGTAGGTAGTAGGACATAACTTGCATAGACAGTGGGATGCATCCAGTTCTTAATTAATCTAGGAAGAGATAGAGTAACTGCACAGTATGCTTTTGTATTCTGATGCATGGTCGTGCTGTTTCTCTCAAGGCCTGATTACTAAATAGCTTGATAAATTGAATCAAATAAAATGTATCTTCTGATACTAATGCAGTTGTTAACTGATTAATATATAACTTCAAAACCTGTGTAGATGGTTCATTGGAAGAGCATAAGTCTTTGATTTAAGTGCAGTATGGATTCATTTGTACAGCATTTTTTAGTATATAAATGTAGACAAGATCAGGGTTTGGTTTTTTTAAATTATTCATGCTTCACAAATGGACACATTTCTTCTTTAAATGCTATGTTATTAATCAGGTTAGATCTGCACAATATCATAGTACAGTATGGAGGCCAGGATTCTTTGCACTCTAATTAGTTGTTTAATGGGTCTCAAACTTTAGAGATAAGATAACATGCAGAAAGCATGTGCAGTGTGATGTGTGTGTTAGCATTTTTTTTAAAAAAGGAGAACAGCTACCTCTGCATAATTCCAGTTTCTGTGACTCAGTTGGACAGAACTGCTTTGAATTTCTGTTAAATGAATGGTTATCTTAAGATCAGCTGGTATGTTTTTATAAAAGCTGTGTGGTAGACTTTAAAAAGTCTTTGAATCCCCAGGTCACAGAGTAAAGCACGAATTGAATGAGGAGTAGTGAAACTTTGGTTTCAGACTATAGTTTATGGCTCTCAGACCATCTGCAAGTGTAGCTTGGTCCGTTCTTGGGCAGGAGAATTGCTAAGCCATCTGGAAACCACCCTTGTTCTTCAAGTCAGAATTAAGTTTGTATGTAATTTTTGTTTTTCCTTCTCCCTTCCTCTCCTTTACCATGTAAGGCAGTTTCGTCTAGTGCTTTTCCCACCCCTTTCCTAAGGAAACTTTCCCAGAAGGATGTAACCTGTTCCAAATAGAGGTCCTTATCAGCCTGTCCATCTTTTGTCTCAGGATTTATCTATAGCCTCTTGATTAATATGTACTTTCTTGGGAATGAAATGAATATTAATCTGCACCTTCACGTAGCTTTATTTTAATTACCTGGTGCTGTGGAGGAGTGTTTTCTAATTGACTGCTAGGGCAGAGCTGATCATAAAAGTCACCATTGCAAAAACAGAAGGAGATATAACTGTTTCTCCATCCTTCTTGTTGCTTCATGCCAGCTGGTGCTCGTATAAACTTCTTGTGCACCTCCATAGCTTAGCCCAGCAAAATCTACCCTAGAGCTTTATGGTTCTCAGTTGCTTCTTGTTGATTCACACCATGGAAAAGTTAAGCAAACGCCAGAGCTGATGTGCAGTTGGGACCACGCTTCAAAAGCATAGGGGGAGGCTACAGGGAAAAGCAGCAGCAGCAAGACCTCACTTTTATGATAGCAGTGAGTTTCCTGATGGGTGAGTTTTCCATTGATTTAGCTGTTTGAGGCATTGGTATAATTGCCAAAACTGTTTCTGAGAACTGTGTAAACTGTGTCCTCGAGAACTAAGCAGTAGCTGGATGCATTAGTTTTTATACCCATAGTTTTAGTTAATGTAAGAATGAGCGACTTTTGATAAGTATCTTTCTGCTTAAGACATAAACATTTTCCCCCTTTATCCTAACAAAGAAACGTGTAACTTTTTGTTAATGTTTTGAGTTGGTTGAGAGGTTTGGTGTCTGTTCTAATCACAGTAACCCTGAGGTTATGATGCTATATAAATATGCTTATATTCTATTTAAGTATTGCCTACAATGAGGTGAAAAATTAGCTGGACAAGCTCTTGTGGCATGGCGGGGGGAGGGATTTATAAGTCTTCAAAAATCTTTCTTCTAGCAGACATAGTAATCTTTCTTTAAAAGAGAAAAGCATATATATAGTACCTCCACACCCAGGGCAGGCTTGTATCACCCTTATACTAGGGTAAGGCAAGACTGATCCCAGTAACTCATCAGTCAGTCCTTCCACTTAAGCTGTGGAGGGAATTGCTGCATGAAGTTGCCATATAAGAAAGAGGCCAGTGCTGGGCTTTTTTTAATCCATGCAGCTACTTCAATAGCAGAGTTTTTAGAAATAACGTGGATCCTGTACAAAGCTTGGGTCTCCCAAGGGACAAACAGGTGAATTTGTAGATTCCTTTTAAGTAGACAGTACAGCTTCTGATAAGGACAATACTAATTTAGTCTTTTTGTAGTAAATGTAACTGTTTATGCAGAGCATCTTTTTTTTCCCCTCTTCTGGATACTTTCTATATAAGGAAGATTATCCTTACAGTCCTGCTTCCAAGAGAATAGGTACAGCATTGATTCTTCTCAGTTTAATGGAATACAGCCTAAATAGTACAGAAAATAACCTACTGCTTTGATTTCTGGATATGTGTACATGCATAAAGGGGTCTTTTAAGCAGAGGAATGTCAGCTCTGTTACTCCAATCTAGGAGAATTAAGAAATGTAGTGAAAGCAAAAACAAGTGTAATTGGAGATATCTTTTTGTTAGAGTAATAGTCTGTTCTCAACTCTGGCCCCACTGTTAGAGCACACTCCCAGCCTTTTCACCTAATTTTATTGTGAAGATGGTTCTTTTAGTTGTGAATGGAAGATTTCTCGTTGCTGGTCAGAAATCTTCTGTATTGCACCCTGTGTTTGTTTTTCCTAGGATGGCTTTCCTGAAAGACGTGGAAGGATTTGGAAGTATGAAGTGTTTTGGAAAGGTAGAGGTACTAGAGAACATTAGTTTATGTCTGTATCTCTTCTCACACTTAGCATATAGAAAGTGTATAACGAATGTAAAAAAGATAAATTTTTTCACATGTGTGTAAGAAGCTGAGGGAAATATGAGCCTTTCTCCGCCTGTCTCTATGCCTTAGTATTTATTTCCCTCGCCCACCCCATCTGATTCTTGGTCCTGTAACTCACCTGTCTTTCCTGTGAGTGTTGGGATAGACAAGCAACTCAACTACTCTTGCTTTCTGCTTTAAATTTTAATAGATTTGATAGATTGTAACCATAGTTGTTAGTACAGCAAGTTTGGCTTTCTCTGCGCTGTTTCACATAAACTTGTTCTGGCTTTGGGGAGAGGATGGATGGATAATTACATTCCAGTATTAAGTGCTCAGTTAATACAGTGAAAGCAACTTCTGAAGAGAAGTACAGCTTTATGTGTAACTTGAACAAATGTTGTGAGCTAAGACAAGGCACTACATACAGTCTGTAGATATCTGAATGACTTGCACTGAGCCTCACTGAGTATTAAGCACTGACTGATTTTCATCTGTCAGGTTAGAGGGTAACCTACTTATAACCACAGTAAAAATTAGGTAGGAGTATATTGTATGCAGCAAGGAATACTCTTTAGATGCATGCAGGAAATCAGTTGAAACATCTGATGAACAGAAGCCTTTTTAAGAATCATAGAAACAGAATGGTTTGGCTTGGAAGGGACCTTAAAGATCATAAAGTTCCAACCCTTTGCCATGGGCAGGGACACCTCTCACTAGATTGGGCTGCTCAAGGCCCCATCCAACCTGGCATTGAATGCTTAAATAATTTTCATTTTACCTTTCCACTGACAATGTGTCCACTTTGCGTGTTGCATATTAATTTTTCACCTTCATGCTTCTAATCCAGTTTCCTGCCCTAAATTTGACTAATACCAGTTTTGACAGCTGTTTCTGGAGTATTTCTGACATAATGATAAAATAATAACCCACAAAGAATAAAAAGAAATCATCTTCTGTCTTTTACCACCTCCTTAGAAGAAAAAGAATTGATTTCTTCCATCGTGGACAGAGCAAAGCTTCCTATTTCCGTCTGCATTGCCAACAAGGAGGAGATGGAAGCTTTGATGCCTATTAGAGAAATTGGATTAAGTTGAGTAGGTCCTGTTCCCAGAAATATCCTCGCTCTTCATTTGCTCATTACAAGTCACTTTAGTGGGTTTGCATATGAATATTTTCAAGTCATAGCCTTAGACAAAAGACCTGTTTCCTATGTATCACAGTTCAGGGCGGTTCTGTCATAAATCTCAGCAGTGGTTTTGCTTGCTATCTTTTTTTATCGCTTTTCTTTTGCACAATCCAGAAGACAGCAATGAGAGCACAGCGATGACTCCTATCTCACAGCTGGTGATACCAGCTTTCCTTCTGGAAAGGGGCACGTTCAGAGTAGCTGCCTGGATAAAGTGGTTACTACTCTTCAGAAAGTGAATGTATAGAATTTAGACTGTATGGTAGTAGTATGGCATTGCTAATGTGATGGAGGGGAAGAGCACACATTTCAATAGTGTTTGGAGAGGGACAGCAATCACAAAGGTTAAAGAAGATAAATGTGACATGTTTTCCTCTGCTCTGATATACAAGTCCTCGTACTTCCTGTCTGTTAAAGTAGGTGCCTGTCACTGTCACCTATAAGATACTAAAATTGGGAGACTTCTTTCATGACACCTGTTGCTAGCTGTTTGAATCTCCTAAGTGCAAAACCAGGTAATGTTCTACACCTACATCCAAGTACTAGTAACTCACTATTGTGGGTCACAAACTTAGGGTTGCGTTGCCAATTTTAATTAATCTTTGGCTGTTACTACTTCCAAAAAAATAAAAAAGTTGGGTAAGCAAAGATTGTTATGTGTGTTTTGCTGTTAATGTCAAAGCCTATGCTTCAGATTTACTTGTGGGTGTGTATAGTGATTGCAGTTGATTCAAAATAGCTGCATTCTATAAAACCAAAAAGTGTGTATTATTTCACATGGATTAAATCTGCAGTAAAAGGAACAGAATCAAGGAAAATCCATGTGGGTTGTACAGCACAAATTCTGTGGGCTTTTAAATCTATGCAGGTGAAAAATCTGTAAGTTATAAGCTGACTTGCAAGTAGGTTGTTGTAGAAAATATAAGGACTTTTCTCATCAGTTTTGTGGATTGGCATTGGTAAGGACATACGTTCGCAGCATGAGTTCTGCTGAGTGTGCTGATAGCTTTTTTTAATGGTGTTGCAAAGGGACAGGAGCTTTTAGTGAAAAACTTCCCAGATGTTGATTACAGAGATTGCATTTGTGACTTGTGTAGTGAGTAGTAATTAAATTACTCTTAATTTTCAAGATTATATTTGCAGGTGGACATGTGGGTTTTTTCCCCTGTCTTCAGCCCATAACCTTTTTTTAACATTTCTCTAAATACAATACAAATCAAGTCAGTCAACAAAACCAAACAGCATCCCTATTCAAGTCTTGTTTACACTAAAGGTTGTTAATCTGAGCTTCTTCATAAGTCTTAAATCACCATCTGGATTGTCTGGAAAAAAACTAACTCAACAACCCAACAGTACTGTATATTCTTTGTTGCATTTCTGCATCTGTTTGCAATTTATTCTTTCATCTAATTCTTTTCCCTCTACTAGATACACCAAGCCCAGACTCTTGCAGACCTCAGTCACAGCCCATCTCTTATGTTTCTTCTCTATGCTTCTTTGCAGGAAGTTTTATTAAATCAAAACACCTCTTTTTTACCGAACTGTGTATTTCTTCAGATCTTAAAGAATTAATTGTAGCCAGGCTTTTTTCTTGCCTCTCAGGAAGCCTGGAAGTTTGTGGGCTGTAGCTATACAGAGTAGCTCAACACAATGAGGTGTTCTCAGAGTTGTAGCTATTTATGATGAGTTAAGATACCTTAGTGCTTAAGGAAGAGGTGTTAAATCCTACACATGGTTTAAATTTAAAATTCTTCTTACCCAAAATTCTTTTGCAGGGCTTATTTGGGGGCAAGGAGAAAGTACATTATTCTTCATTCGTTATGTTGTTTGTATCTTCTGAAGAGTTGCTTTGTGCTGGTTTTACAGTAGCTGTGATCCAGGAAGGGATCAGGAGACTGCAGTATCTTTCTGTGTGTATAAAGTGGTTTGAATGCAAGCTGGTGATACTGTTGTGGAATGTAGAAAGGATAAATTATTTGGTTTCTTCTGTTTCATTGTAAATCCTCCTTCCCATCTTCAGTTCTGTAGGCTTTTCTTGGAACAAGATATGGCTTTTTTCTCACAAGCTCAGTGTTAACCTGTGTTATATTTAGCTGGTTTTCTGTTAACGTCATTTTTTATTAAACTCTGAATCACTGTGTCGACAAAGCACTAAAACTGATAAAAGTCTGGGCACTGTCACAAGCCTGACCTTGTAATTTTGATACTCCTTTGTAGCGAACTCATATAACAGAACATTTAGATGCTTCCAAATTCTTTCAGCCAAGATGCAACTTGTTGTAGACATTAAGATGTTGCATGACTTGCCTTTCTGACCTTTCCTCCTGCATTTAGTGCAACTCATCATTTCAAAAGAGAACAGTTCACTATAGGTTCTTCGCTGACATCGATTAAAATTGTGTTTATAGCTGTGGAGTAAACATCTCTGTTTAATTTCCCTTCAAACAATTCTGATGTTACTCACTTGTTTTTCCTGAAATAATTCTAATTACTGTGTCACACAGACATGAAGTAGTTCAGTTGAGGTGACAGAAGGTGTTTGGGATGTTTATCATCATTTGTACTGTTTTTAGTAAGCCCCTGACTAGTCATGACAAAAGTGTTTGGGGAATGCAATACAGAGAATCCTTTACAGCAATCTTACTTCAGTGTCTCTTTCACAGGTTTGAGTGTGTGTTATTTGTGTTCTTTGTGTTGGGATATTTTTGCTGTGTTCACAGGTGACATTTTATTTGCTATTAGACATCTGTTGTTGCCCACGACTTGAAATGCATGCTTCCTTGTGGGTGGTGGTATTACGTAGCTCTCAGAAGAGCAAATCTGCAAAGGAGGGGAGGTAGAACACTGTCAGTTTTGTAGAGATTTGTAAATCCTCATTCAAGTGTATTGCTTTGAATTACAGGTGGCAATTTTATTTCTTCAGATTGCCTAAAATATGTATTGTGCATGTACAGTATTAACTATGACAGAAAAATGCTGTTATGCAAACACAGATTTGTGAGCTTTCATGGGGTATTACTCCTCCACACCTACTAGGCCGCTTATTTCAGACTCTTCTGGAAGATACCTGCTTGTTTTTAGAGACAGTTTCATTAGGAATGCCAACAAAATATTTATTATGACTACTTGTTAACTCTGTAATACGTAAATATCTTGGAAGTCTAATGAAAATTATTGCTGCTGGATAAAGCAAGTAGAATTAATAGATAGAACAAATGCTCAATTCTTCTGTGCTTTTTTTTTACATTACTATTTTAGGGTTTAAGTCTCATCATATTCCCTCTCCCCTTCCACCCCAAATAAAACTATTGTGTGTTTTCTTTGTTGATTTTTAGGCATTTGAAAGGGATGTTCTTGCTGATTCAAGACAACATAGTTTTGTCCAGGACTCTACACTGGGGATAAGGACATGGGACTCCTCCTGCCAGATTCCAGATGGTTCATTACAACTGACATCTTGGTTGACAACTGTGAAAAGGAACTTTGGATTATTTTATTTTACTTTTGTGGGAAGCCACAATCCCCAAACTGTAGGACATATCAGGTACTAAATCAGATACTTACTTTTCCATAATGTTATTTCATTGTTACTTGTTTTCTGTCTTAAGGCATTCAGATCTTATTCTTTGTTTCCCTTAAGAAATGGAAAACTTATTTGTATGTCTTGCACTGTAGCTGAGTGATGTCAAGAAGTTGTGTTCCTTCTTAAATTGAAGGTAGATTTAGATTATGTGTTAGGAAGAAGGATGGTGAGACACTGGCACAGGTTGTCCAGAGAAGCTGTGGCTGCCTCTGAATCCCTGGCAGGGTTCAAGGCCAGGTTGGTTGGGGCTTTGGGCAACCTGGGCTAGTGGAGGGTGTCCCCGCTCATGGCAAGGCGGTGGGACTAGATGCACTTTGATGTTCCTTCTAGCCCCAACCTTGCTATGATTCTTATTTCTTAAGGAAAATTGAGTGGTTCTGTTACAACCTACAATTGTTATAGGTATCTTCAGATAGTATTTAAATTATTTTTATAAGTCATTATTCCACTAAATTATAATTACTGATTTCTGTTGTTATCCTAATGACCAAGGCTGGGTCTTTTTTTTACTGCTTTTGAGAAAGTACTTAATAAAATTAAGACTAATTTTGCTACATTTAATAAGTAAGATAGTTCCTGCATACAGAGTTTGTCTAGTTGTTATCTGGCTACTATAAAACTTTAAGGTTATAATGAAAGTTATGAATGCTCGCACACTTATGATGCAACTATTTACTTTCAACCCTTTTATAAATCTCTATGTAATTCTCTTCAGATGAGAAAAGTTTCCCTTGTTTCTGTTGGAAGCTAGTTTGATTTGGAGTACCTGAATGCATAGGTGTCTGTTTTAAAGAACAAAAGGGAAAATCTGCAAGCAAGCATTATCTTATAGTGTAGCTCTTAATTCTCGTTTGTATAAGTACCTGTTATTAGAAGCATCTTGATAAAAATGGTTAAGAAAATGATCGCTCCTCTAAGACAGGAAAAATATAACAGGAAGAAGAATCCTTTTTGCAACATAGCATATTTATTTTGGGTAGCTATTTAGGTAAAAAAAATTAATTGAAAATTACTTTTTTCTTTGTCCTAAAGGTTCCGTATTTCTTGTAGAATTTTAAAATAACTTTTTCTAATGAGGATGTCTGATATTCTTACTGTAAAAGATGAAACTGATGCAATGAAGGGTTCAGAAGCTGAATTTAAAGATACAGACCCAGTTGAAAGCCTTATAAAATCAGGAAGTCAGGAGCAGATTCAAGTGGAGAAGGATGAAAACTGTCCTGATTGCAAAAACAATATGCCGGTAAGAAGTGTTTCACCTTACTTTTCACACATACTTCATGTTAAGTCTCTGTCTTGTTCTTCTCCCTTTTTCCTCTTACGTGTTTCTTTGGTACGGGCCAGGAAAAAGCCTGACTGGTGTTAAGGAAGCAAGTATGATGATTATTGCTTCCCCTCTCCTCCTTTGCCCCACTTCTCTGTTTATAGTCATGTAAAAATGAGAAGTGGTCCTTTTTAATTATTTGAAGTAGATGAGCAGTTTTCATGGGAACCACACAATTTGTCCATATTTGTGTTTTTCTGAGTGCACATGTGAAGATGAGTTGTTCTGCTATACTGAAACAAGAGAAAACCGTGGCACTTAACTAGTCTTGCTGTTGCTCAATCGTGACTTAGTTTCAGAGATTGGTCTGGATAAAGAATACACTATATAGTCAAAACACTAAAAATATTGAGTGTTGCTTGTATGACTACAGCACAGCTCAGTATGTTTGCCCTGAGTAGAGATTACCCATCTAGAGCTCTACGTGCAGCTTGCAGGTGGCTCGGGTCTAACCTTTCCAGCAGGGCTGTACAGCATAAGGCTAAAGTAATCAGATGTAGGTAATCCAAATCCCCAGGTGTCAGAGGAATCAAGACAGCAGAGCTCCTGAGGCCAATAGGCCTGGGTCCTGCCCTAGCCATAGGCAGAGGGTCCAGCCTCTTCCCCTTGCATCAGTGGTTGAGTGAGCTAATGAGCTGTCATCCCATCATGGCTGCTAGCCAGTACTCCCCATACCTTCCATTTTCCTCTGCTCTTCACTGCTTGACGGTTTTGGTATATGATTTATTAGGTAGGAAAGCTAAGCAGTCCTCACGCGTACACCAAAGGGCTGATGCATATAAAAGAAGTGGCCTTTGCAGGGTGGGAGATGTAAAGAAGTTGTGGCATCAAATCTCAAGTTAGAAAGTGAGAAGAGGGGAAATAGCACGAAAATATATTTGGTTAGAGGAGAATGTGCCAATAAGGATGGATTAAGAATTTACAGCAGCAGATTTAATACCTCTGAAGTCTATGTGTGTAGTTAGCATTTATGCTCCAGAGCACTGAAAACCGGCTCTTTCGCATGGGACAGACTAGCCAGCTCCTGGCTGAGGCTGTCCACTTGGTCTTTGAAGATTGTGTCTTAGATGAGGTGAAAAGTTAAGGAAGGCAACTGAAGTTGTCTGGCACAAGCCACAGAAAATACAGAAGCTGGTTAGACAAAAACTACTTTTCTATAGGAACTTTGTGTCTGTAGGTTAATAATAAACAATTTTCTGATAAAAATCCTGATTGGGACATGGCAATACTCTACTGGGCGTTACAAGAACAGGACAGTAGCTTATTAGATTCATGTTATTGAGAGTTGAGTAGAAGGTTCTTTTGGGAGTAGTTTTGTTCAAGACTTAACAATTCAATATTCTACTGAGTGAAGTAAGCTTTATCTGCTATGTTAAATTGCTTCCGAATAAATCTTGTAGACTGCTGTAATAACAATACAGTCTTACACTTTAATATCTACTGGCTTTATTAAGGCTGGCATCAGTGTAAATACGTGATTTTATGGAAAAAATAAATCCTTTAAAATGAAATACTACTCTTCAACATATGAGAAATAAGTGCTACTGAAACGCAGGTAAATGTTATAGCTGAGCTCATATTTTCTTTAATCAATGAAATATCTCAGAAGTGAGCCGTAAAAATTAATTTAAGGTTTATTTATTTTCATACAGCTCAGGAACTTGAGGAAAAAAATCTCATTCACATTTTCTTATTCAACAAATTTAGCATGGAAATTTCTACGAGACCCGAGTAGCAAACCTGCCTTCCTGGAAAGAAGCGTTGCTGTGCAGTCAGACCTAGCCTGCAGCAACAAATCTGTCAGTGCTGCAAGTGGCTGTGGGGTTTGGCAGTGGTGTTGGATGCTTGATTTTGTTCTTTTACAGGAGGAGTAACTGGTGGCTGAAATAACTGCCTAGCATACACACAATGAACTGAAAATTGTATGAAGGCTGTTCGATGGAGACAGCGTTACTGTCATCTTTAGTGCTGCTGTGAGTGTGTTCAGGGGTCTCCATCAGAATCTGAACATTGTTGCCACATGAGCAGTGTAATTAAAACCTCGGGTTTGTAGAGTGAGGGTGTTGTTTTCCAGACTGGTAGTTAGAAAGTGGTACCTTGCTAGTGGAAGCCCTTTGCAGTGATTGAAGTCAGTGGAAGTTAATGTCACTTGTACTGTGGCAGCTGCTGGTGCAAATGTGTGTGTCCTATATTTAAGGCTTTCTCATTGAAAGCATACCCTGTGCTAAAATACAAACCAAAAATTTTGGCTTGTCTGTATTGGACAAAACTTCTAGGAATGGCAGAGTTGTCAGCAAGCTTTTTAACTAATAGATGATTTAATAGTTAGACTAGTGGAATTTCACTGTGATTTAACTCGCTTGCAGCCAAGTAACAGGTATGCTATGATATTTCCCCTGTCTAAACCTATCATAGTTTGAATTCAAGCATGTTTCTGGATCTTCACAGTTCCAGAAACTGGTGATTATATTTTGAAATGTAACTTCAGCTCTAAATTGATATGCAAAGTACTTCTAGAGAAGTTATGTGCATGTCAGCACTATGGTAGTTTTTGTCTACAGTCACAGTTGTCTCCAACCTGTTTATCTTATCCAGGTCAGGTAACAACATACTAGTTCCAAATTAGCTAGAGTACAGGGTCTAAAGTTTGTTGCCTTTGTCACTGGGTGGTGGGACAGGCAATAATTCATTGTAAGGACTGCTGTAACAAAGTTAATGTGTCAGGAAATATTGACAGAATAGCCTGGATTTATCTTACGTAGTGGTTCCTTTTATTTGTTATTAAGAAGATGTATTTTTTTTAAATTCACATTGGTTACATATAACCCAGAAAAGGAGGTTTGTTCTTATTCTACAATCCATGCATTATGGGGTATGGGGGGAAGAGGAATGTTAGTCTTAAATGCTGTCATCTCTGCACTGAAAAGTAACCATTGATAAGCCAGTGTAAGATCCTTGATGGGATGATGATTGCCAAGGCAGTAAAAGAGTGGGAGAAAACAAGGGACATACTGCTCTGTATGAGGAAGAGCACTTGCAAGCTGTGAAGAGTGAAACCACGTACCACCAACAAAGTCTCACAGAAGGATGAAGGGTGGTGCATGAATGCAGAAGTTGGAAGCATCCACTCTCTATGGGCAAGGCAAGTGTATTTAATCTAGTTAAGCAGAAGTCCCTGGAATTGGATTTTTTTACCTAGGAACTAGATATCTCTCTTTGTACAAGTTTCTTCCCTTCATTACTAGCACAAACCTTTATATTCTCTCTGTTCTACACCTTGAGTTCTCTGAAGCCTTTCTTTGCATCCTCCCCAGCTGTTTTGATCTTGTTGGAATTTCCCTGCCTGCCTCCAAAATATGTGACCTAATACTTTGTAATAGAGTAAAGATCAGGCAGATGTAGTTTAGTTGCTTGTGAACTGTTGAGAATGCCTCTGTTCAACAGTGAAACAATTTTTCCTTCAGTCATCCTCTACTATGTCATGGAAAAATGCTGTCACTGCTCACTGAGACAGGAGAGGAAGTAACCATAGACCACGTTCTTTCCTGCAGTAGTATGAAGCTATCTGTGGTTGTTCAGTCCTTACCTGGATTTAAAATTGAGACCTAATTTAGAGGGGTGAAAAAACTGAATATCTTTGTTCAGGTCTGTCATGTCATGCCCGTCCTCTGAAAAGTCCACATGGTACTTCAGAAATAGATACAGTACCTTCTCACAAAACCTTTCACACTTCTAAGTTTGTCATCTTGTGTCTGACCTGTTTTTATCCAACTTGTTTAGAAAGCAGAGTGATAATAGAGGCAGGCATGTAACAGCTTCAGATCTTCACTCTGTATTTAATATGTGTGACCTGTGGAGGTAATTAGGAAAAAATAAAATAGGCAAATACTCCTACTCCCAGATATATATGATTATGTGTGGCTGGAAGATTCTTTATCTTAATTCTCTTGTAGCTGGAAACGAAGCATACTTGGTGGTCTTCAAGGCTGCTTGGTTTTTAAAGCAAAAAACCTACTCGTTTAGGTTCTCAATTGTTTAGAATACTTGCTTTTAAACACTTTTTTGGAATCATGCCCATAATCACTTTAAATGGGACATTAAATTCATTTTTAATCTTGCTTTCATTAACACAGGGTTTTCTCAAGTCAGTAAAAGTCATTGAAAGCTGCAAATATAAAGAAATTGGTTAATTTGCACTCACTAGGGACTCGCTAGCTGTACATTGTTTTTCACAAGTTGGGAATATAAAGCTGCTCTGTAGGAGCAAAACTTAATAAATGGAGAGAAATTAGGATGGAACTACAACCCATGGCCCTGAAAAGAGAAAATGTGCATTAATAGCTACAACATGCATTGGCTACCTATTGTCCTGGAATTTCGGCAGAAATGTGTAGTTATCCTCAGTTGGTTGTGGGTTTGCCTGAGAGAGGAACTCTGCTCCATCATCTTCAGGTTCTGTGAGTGTGGTTACTGTTGATACCACAGGACTCTGGGTTTTGTATGTCTAGGCACAGACCTTACATCATATGCTTTTTCCCACATTAGCTGTCCTTGTGATCCAGCCATACCAGATTTATTCTAGTGCTGCTTACTTGTGAAGTGTGTGATGCTTAATCCTCACAGTGGATGTGAGGGCTTGTATTTCAGGTTTTGACATCCTTAAAAGTCATGCAGGAAAGCAGAAGTCTATCAAAGGATTGTTTTGCAAGGCACTTGTTTCTAGATAATGGGTGGGATGATACTTAACTCATGTTACTTTGAGGTTTGAATTATTTCAGCCATGGGAGAATCTCCCTCCTACTGTAGTCCCACAGTACTGGTATTGCTTGGGTCGCCAGAAATTGTCAGGTGCTCATGAAATGGAGCACCATGATATTAAAATACCTTAGGTTACTATCCTAAATATCCTATATTGCTTTAACCTGTTCCTCATAGGTTGCAAATGTTCATCTTTAAAAACAAACAAAACCTTTAAATGCAGCCTAATTGAGAGCATTAGTTGAGTTTGCTTTCCAACTTGGAAACAGCACTGGTATTCTGCAAGCAAAATGGAAGATGAGATACAACACACACGAAACACTTTGTTGAATGTACCATCCAAATGTTTCTATTGTGATTGAAGTCTGAAAACCACATTAATTTTAAACACTCTGACAATTTATTCAGATTTAATACTGGATCACTTCAATTTCAGTATCCCAATTAAATTGAGGTAAGGTGAGGAGGAGATATGTGCTTTGTACAGATCTTAATTAAAGTCGTGCTATGATACAGTGACAGTCTCATACCTGGTTTGGTATTTTTGTTTGGTTTGGAGTTTGGTTTGGGGGGGGGGTGTGTGTGTCTTTTTTTAATCACTTTGAAGATGTAGAGATTTCAATTACATGTCCAGATTTGGTCAACAGTATTAGAAATTTGGTTTGGCTACTTTAAAATGTCTTATTTCCTGTATAATGAAGTTGATCTTCCCCCACCCTCCAAATTGTGTATCTGGGGTGTTTGCCTCTGTATACTCTTCCTCAGTTTTACACTCCCGTTTGCACAAGGTAAACAGTTGTCCCCATGTAGGTTCTTTGGCCTGCTGTTTGTGAACACAGGACTCGACTGGCAGAGCTGATTTGATTTTAAGCTTGCACTACTTGATTTGAACTCACCTAAGATAATTGATGCTGGAGTAATTGATATGAGGTTGGGAAATCATCCAGTTCTTGAGTTTAGCTTGGTATAATAGCAGCTTTGCAAGGGATCGCCAGCCTTTAATATGCAATGTATGCTTTCAGCAGAGCTGATGGAAAGAAATATTTTGCAAGTAACAGCAAAACTTAGTCTCTGTATTATTCCAGGTGTGAGTCCATTTGAACAGTCTTTGCTGCTTAAAATCTCAGCAAGCTTCCTTTGAAAAAAAAAATGTTAGTTTTCAGTGCTGCGCTTTAAAATCCTGTGATGAGCTTCAATGAGTGCCCTTTCTGCTGCTCTTCAGCTAAGCTGGTGTAGTATCCAGAAAAGACACTTGAGGAAAATGAGCGAAGTAGGACTTGTAGAACCCTTTGCTGGAGTTTAGATGTTTGTTTTAGCAATATTTATGTCCTGTGAAGAAATCAAGGCACTCAATAGACATCTGCTACTGTGAGTCTAGGGGCAAGGAGAGCTGTTTTCATCAAGCTTTCAAACAGGGATTTTTTTATTTTCTTCTGAAAGGATATCCCTTTCACAAAGGAGGAATTATTGTTTATTAAACATTTGAAATTATATTACCAGTGTTACTTTTTCTTCACAAATATGAGGTCTGTGCTCAGTAAAACCAGTTCTGTTAAAAGCTTGTCCATTCATCAGTGTAGTTTTACGGCGAAACCAATATTTGAATTATTTTGTCATTGTAAGTGCTTCTGTTTCTCTGTAACTGTCACAGAGGGTGCAGTTAAGAAATTAAGACACTTCTGTTGATTCAAATGTACTTTTCAATCATACATACTGGAATAACATTCTGGTAATGCTTTTTTTTAAAAAAGAAACAATAGCAATAGAAGAAGAGATCTGGGGGAAGAAAGAACAAAATAATGCACAATAAGTTACTGAATTGGTATGGGGGAAGGTTGACCAATAGTCCATTTTCATAGTTCCTAAGATGAAAGAAAAAAAACCCATCTGTTTTAACCTACTTATAAGTAGTCATCATCTGTTCCCCTGGTAGAGGCTTCTGTTCCTCTTCCCCTGTTTTTCAGGTGGGTTTCAAGAATAGGAAGAAAGTTTATAAAACACATGTCATGTTGCCAGGGAAATTAGGACATGAGAATTCAAATTGTCAGAGCTGGTTGAGAGAGTAAACTGCTTGGATGTTACTGAACAAGAATAATGCTTGCTTCCTTTTCAATTCCTGTAATACACTGTTAATAAATGAAGAGGAGAAATCAAGGACAAGCATGGTGAAATTGGGAAAGCATATAATCCTTCAGCCAAAAGCCCCTGCTGGTCCTTTTACAGATTTGACCATTATGTCAGTAATAACTCTGAAAGCTTTTTTTCTATACAGACTTTTGCATTAATAAAATTGTTCTATTAAGTTTAATTTAAACCTTTTCTGTTGTGCCTATCGTTCAGCGGCCAGTGCAGTCTTTTGGACAGACAGCAAAAAGGTCGAAGGTACAGTAGACTTGTGTGCTGGCATGCTAAGGAAGCCCTTCGTGCTTGATGAAGCTTTGTTACTTTGTGAAAAGTGCCTTTAGTTTTATTTTTTGGCATTGAAGCTTTGTTTTATTCTGTTGGATTTTTTTGTCTTGCCTAGTTGTCTGCTTTTGTGGTTTGCCTTTATATTTTTGGTGGCTTTTTATTGTTATGGAGAGAAACACTTTCCCAAAGATTTTATTTAATTTTCATTAGATGTGCTCTATTGTGCTGACAGTGCCTTCAAAAGCTGCAATTGCTTGGGTATTTTTGTCCTATAGGAAATGATTTATTCTATTGAACATATTAAAAATGCTGGTTTTCAGCCATTTTGTTTTACATTAAATGAATGGGAAAAGAATGGCTTATAGTATATTTATATAATTTTTATGAGCCATAGGTTTTAATTTTACATACTTTCCTTTAGTCAAACACAAAGTTAAAGTTAGTTCGGAGCCTTGCTGTATGTGAAGAATATCCACCACCTCCCACAGCTGAAATATCACAGGATGTCCAGGTAAAAATCACATTACTGAAGTTTCTGAAACAGTTTGAAGTAACTTACTGTTCAAAACTAAATCTTTTGGGTACTCTTTAATAAAAATATGCAGACATCATATGATGTGACTCTCTTCTTTTATACAGCTTTAATAGAATTGGCAATATCAGGCAAAGAATTTGCTGCTTTGTTTTTCTGAACTATACTGGTTTATCTGGGCAACAGGAGGAGGAGTTTTGTTATTAGATTTAACTTTCTAGTGCAACAGCCCACTTGAGGCAATATTAAACTGCTCAAGTGCTATCTCCTATCAGTAAGACAGAAAAAATTAGAATTGATATGCAGTGTAATTTACCAGCTGCTTATATTTTGAAAATTTGTACAGCTTTAAGTTCTGGTGTGTTAACTGAATTCCTGCATATTAGCCGTAATTGTTCGTAGTTCTGTTAACACATGCCTGAGCTATGTCTATTGAGAAGGGCAGAACACACTTAAAGTGTGCAAAAGATGTAAAAAACACTTTCAAGAATTTAATATCTAGCTATCCTGACTTTACCTTCACGCCAGTCTGTATTTTTAAAAGGAAAATACTAGTACTGGTTTTAGCTCTGTGTATGAATGAGGGGCATCAAAATGCTTTTTTTATTATTTTTTTTCACTCCTAAACCAAAATTAGTGGTGACTTGCTGTTATTTGAAAAGCTTCTATGCTTGTGAAAAGACTCCTTAAGCAGAAAGAACCAGTGTAATAGCAGGGTGTGAGGGTTTTTGCTGGGCGAGCGGTCAGTTTGAGGGAGGTTGAGAACTCATGTAGATACCTGTCAAGCGAATTAAAATGTTGTAAGGATGAACCACAACAAACACTTTCTTTTTTTTTCCCTTGAGAAAACTGAGAAAATAGTATTTTTAGGGGTTTTTTTTGTTGTCGTTCACTAATATACAAATATTTCAAGAGCTGACTGGAGAAATTTTGAAACCGGGCCTGATAATTTGATGAAAATCTAAGTCTTGGATTGGTATAGGCTGCAGAGTAACAGATTAAGACAACAAAAGTTAATGCTATTTACAGTGATTTACAAGCGCGTTGTAATGTTTTGCATAGAACTAACAAAAGTGACTGAGAGGTGTAGTTCAGGCTTAATTGTTTAGTCTGAAACAGTAGAGTTTAACTTCTTCAGTCACTAAGTACAGGAAGAGAGGATCCTGGTTTGAGCAGTTCATCCGTAGTATATCTCAAATTTAAGAGACACTCAGATTTTAAAAACCCCCAGCACTATAGAAACACCATATATTTTAATTTTAAATCAGATGTTTGTAATAAGTGTTCTCTGCAGATGGTATTTGTTACTGTGTCATCTGGGAATCTGTCCGTAGCTGCGCACCAGTCCTTGTTGTAAGGAGTTTCTGTAATAGGAGAAAGAGATGTAGAGGCCAGGTCTGCAGAATGGTCTGACCTGTGTGATAACCAAATTTGAAATAAAAGGAAAACCATGAAGCCAATGGTACATTAAGAAACAAAATTAGATGTAGCTGCGATTTTCTTTAGAAACAGTAATTAGAGAAAATGGCATAGCCCAATAACTATCCAAATGATCAAGAGAACAAATATAATTCTTCCCTGTAGAGTGGGGAAATGTGTGCTGTTGAGAAGTTACAAGTAGGAATTTGTTACAAGTTCTGATGCTGAAGTGCCCATCCTATGAGGCACAGGTCTTCCATGACCCTCTGTAACAACTCATACAGGAAATTTCTGTGCCTATTCTGCTTTCTTTCCCAAAGAACCTTTCGGAATGGCATGGAATACTTCTTCTGTAAGCGCCAGTTTACTGCTGGCTGCCTCAAGCCCCGCACTGTGAAGCCTGATGTGTATGTGTTAATTGTGCCTGTAAGGTCAGGGGCCAGGCTAGGTGTGTTCATATATAAAATGGATTTTAGGCCTTAGGAAGAATAAAATTCAGGATAATGTTGCTGATGATAATTGAAGAATCCCAGGTTTTAATTATTAGAAAGCATTAGCCTTGATAAGATGTAAAATGCACTTTCTCAAACAGGAACTGTTGTGAGTTTTGGGATAACTCTCTAGTCTTGCCTGTGACTTTTTGAGTCACCCCTTCTTCACTTGTGTGTGTATGGCAGCTCCTAGCACGGTAAAGCTCCTAGGCACGTGCAGGTGTAGGAGTCATTAGCAAGTCACTGCTGGCTGCTTATCCAGAGGCTTTAATGAAAGAGTTGGCAGACCTGCCAAATTGTCTCAAGCAGATCAATTTGTTTTCTGATACACTTTTTTATTTTTTCTTCAGCAATTGCAACATTAAAAACAGATACTGAGAAATAGAGGTAGAATCTCACAAACTTTTATGACTTCTTTGTTGAAATGCACTGTCAGCCTTTTACTAAAAGGTGCTATGAAAGAACAAGCTTAGTCATTTGTTACGGGAAGACAAACATAACTGATTTATTTGATCTTTCATCTTTGTAAAAATGCCAACTCCTTATTTTCTTGCTATCCTTTGTCTAAATATTAGCTGGGGTTGTTCTAATTCTGTGCACATTAGAAAGTACAAACACTAGCAAGGATGAGCTGTTTCAGCCCTTTAAGGAGTGGCTGTTTGGATATGAATGACAGTTGTTGTTATCGGTAAAAAAAGAAACCTTCCAAAGATTTGAACTCTTTCTTTGGCAAAATAAAAGAACAGTGGCAGGAGACCACCAGGGTCTGTAATGCTGTTTATGCTGACCTGTATAAATTCAGGTTTAGAGGTTGCTGGTAAAAAGCCAGGTAAAGGTCTCAGGACACAGGGCATTTGAGTAATACTCTGTAGTGTTTCCTGACTCTTACCATTTTCTCAAGTGTTTTTAAGCTGGAAGAATTTAGCAGGTTTTGATGGGTTAAGGGATTTTGTTCTTTGTCTAGCTTGTTTAATCAGGATTTGGTGACAATTTCTTCTGCTACAATGAGGACTTCAGGTAGGAGATCTGAGTTACAGCGAAGAGTTGGCTAAATCAGTATGCCATCAGAGACACGCTACAAAAATAGTGTGGGATTGAAAGTATTTTAGGAAATAAAAGTTAAAAGATTTTTCAGCAGCTTTCCCGTCAAGTAGGTCATATTTAATTAGATGCTACAGTTCTTATAGCATGAATTCACAAGAAAGTGCCCTTTGGTACACCATTCTCTTGTATCACACTTTGAAGTGGAATTGGTGATAGTAGAAGTGGCTGCTCAGATGGCTATTCCTTTTTTAGCTCTTGTTGGGAAAAGAAGTATGAAAATGATTACTTGCTGAAATCCTTTGACTAAACTGTTGCTGTAACCCTTTACTTCAGATGAGTTTAGAATATGTAGTCAATCAATTTTCTAGTGAAGAAAAATCAGACTATGAATATTTCCTTAATTTACCCGTAGTTTTGTAGAGTATTATTGTAAAATTGAGAATATCATATTGGTGGATCCAAGGATAAGACAAACTGTTTCTTTTTCAAGTAACTGTTACGCAGCTACTAGGTGAACAGTAGGTCTCATGCACTCTACAGTGACAAATAAAGCCATTTATTTGAATTCAGGTTTATGAGGTAAGGAATGCAGAGTTTTGGCTTGGACTCCTTAAGGTTTGTAGCCAAGTGAATTCTCAAGACAAGGAAAGAATTAACAAAAGAGTTCTTTAATAATGATTGGTAATGGTTTTTATAAGATTTGGTTATAGATAATGTCATAAAAGCTGAGAAGTCTTCATACTTGTAATGCTGTGTTGCAGGGAGTTCATGAGTTGATAAGTTTAATGAGAAGATTTAATGTGGGGAAAAATCACGAAAGGGAGAGCTGATAAAACTATCCTCTAAACATTTTTTTCCTCTCATTTGAAAAACTTCTCTAAAAATGTGTATTGAAACTAGTTTTTAACCATAACCTTGTGGGTGTAGGGTTTTCATTACCTGGCTTTGAAGGTACCAAGGGAGAGAGAACACTTTGGTGTACTAGGGCAGAGAGTAGTGTTGCTGCAGGTTGAGCAAGCATGTGTTTGTATGTGAAACAGTCTTTAGCCTTGGATGAATCCTGACTATATTTAACTCTGGCCAGCTTACGTGAGTGAGGTCGAGTCTGTGGAATGACACATGAGGAGAAGCTTAGAGCAGGTTTGAAGGATTGCCTGGGCACACATGGGAAAGGATTCAGTGTAGGACAGAAGAGTGGTAGGTGAGAATGGATGAGGGGCAGGTTCTTTGGGTCGGGAAGGATCAGATGTTCTCAGTTTGGGGAGTGCCAGCATCAGCTCAGTTTGCGTCTGGGGAGCAGAATCAACGTTTGAGGGAGCTCAGGATAAAAGGTGTTGGGGGAGTTGTGCTCATACCTCTTGGAGTCATTCAGACACATGGTGTCTCCATTTCCCCTTGCCTCCTCAGGTTTTGCTATCCAAAATATATTAGTGCTTCACTGAGGGTTAAAAGAGTAGAGAGGCTTGAAAAGCAAATTACAATCTTCCACTATTTAGCAGGCACCATTATGTTGTCATAATTTCACATAGAAGTGCTTTTTTTGCTGCATTTGGGAACAGGCTTCATGATACTTCACCTGCTTGTATAAAAACATGGATTTTTGAGATAAAAGCACACAAAAGGCTGCTGTGAAAATATACAGGAAGTTAAGAATTGAAGATGGCAGTAACACTTGCAAAGTTTGTTTTGATATATTGTGCTGTAAATATTTCCCTATATCCCTTTCCCCGTGGATCTGGGAATGTTGGTCTGTGTTAAATTGAAACATTTTTTGTGGGTTGTTTGGGTTGGTGGTTTGGGGTTTTTGTGATATAAACCAAACTGAAACTTGAAACAAGCTTTTACAGCCAAGAAGTGAAGAATGGGGGTGGGGGGAGCGTTGTGGATGATGCATTACTTTAAAATATTACCGGTTTTTAGATTTATAAACTTGATATACCCACTAAGTTTTTATGTGTACTGTGGTACTTAAATTCATTTTGAAATAACACCTAGGACCTTGGAAGTATGTGTAAATCCCAAATTTTATATGATTACTTTCTGTGTTGTCTCTCTAATGTTTGATTTGCTGATGAATAATTTCATTTTATGGTTGCATAAAGTACATGTGGGATCAGAAAGAATATGAAGGCAATTATTTTCCTAGTTACTTCTTTATTTTGCAGGTAATATATTGCATAACAGTTCTCCTCCAGGTATTGTTTGAAATAATTTCCATGATGACTGATTGTTTATTTTTTTTACAGGAGAAAATTCAGATCCAGTTGTCACAGTCTTTTGAAAAAGAAGAAAAGCCTGCAAAAGATGAAACAGAAAAAGAAAAATCCAGTGATAAACTGTCCAGAAAAATGTTATCAAGAGGTTTGCTACCTGTCATGGTGCTTTTAAATATACTGTGTAGATAAGAATATTTAAAGATGATGTGTTTTTCTTCCAGGACATGATTGCATAAATGTTACTGTTCATTTTAGCAAATGAAGGGAACAGACATAATTGAGCTGGAGAAGGAATTGGTCCCAGAGATCACAGTGCTTTCGAGGCATCATCAAACACATGCACTCCAGCATGTGCTTTTCCTTTCCTTTCTTGCCTGTCAAACTATGCAGATCAGCCTAAAAGCAGTTGTGTTGCCTCACTTCTATCCAGATGTTCTTTGTAAAACTGACTTTACTGGTCAGCAAAAGTTACTAACTCGTTCCTAGACTTTTTGTTACCACTTTTGTGAAACTTAAGTGAGAATGGCAACTATCTTTTGTACCTTTTCAGATCTTTATTCAACAGAAGCCAATGTCCTTGTTTATTTTACTTTTCATAGTACTTAGAATTTTTTTACAAATTTTTGCCGCAAGAGTGGAACTGTGTAAGTAAAAATGACAAGTACTATTTTCACTTCAGTTCCCTGCATTCTGGATTGAAGATCTACCTGTTGGAAACCTTTGGGTTTATACCTTGAAATGGAACTGCAAAATTGATGATATAAGCCCATCTCTGTCCATGTTTCCTAATGCCTCCTAAGGGTAGAAGGTTTTATGTATCTAAACTGGCAAATCATTGTACAGCTTTTGCCTTACATAAAGGATACAGAGTGTTGATCTAAACATCTTAGATGCATCTGTGTGTAGGAAATGTCTTTAAAGCTAGAATTTCTTTTTGAGACAGGTAGCACTTGTCCATTTTGTGTCCTGCAATTCCATAAGGGCTTCCTCTTGTGGGATTTCAGTGCATCTCATCCCAGCTGGCAGGCAGGTATTGGTGAAATAGAAAGCACTGGCATAGAAAACTTGGCAGCATTTATAAATCTCAGTCTTGGAAATGATGCCTTAAACTAGGGTGTTCTTTAGGAGCTAACTTGCTCCACCTTTAAAGTACATACAAACAAACCCCCCCGACACAAAATCACCACCTACCACCACAAAAAAACCCTGCCAACGTATTAGGCAATGATAAAGAATTTAGATGAAAGTAACAAAATGCCTAAGGTAGAAATAGCTGTTTTAAACTCACCTGGTATATGTTCTGGAGATTAATTACTTCCCGATTTAGGGTATGCTAAAATAGAAAATGATGCAATTTAAGCATCAGTCTTGGAGTAATTATAGCTAAATTATTGCTTACTTGCAAAATAACAAAGTAAATAATTATTCAATCTTAAAGTTGTTTTACCAATTGTTTTTATTCCTTTTTGCCTTGACTTCCTTGGAATCAGCACTCTTCCCAAACAATAAATGTGCAAAGTTAGTTTCATTTATGCTTTCTTGTTTATGTAGTGGTTCCTTGTCCTTGGATTTTCTCTGGGAAAAGTTTAGGTCTCATTTTTTTTAAGACTGGACGCTTGAATTACCCTGCTTCCCACTATGCCAAGATGCTGTTTTGCTGACACCGTTGCTCCTAATGAAAGAGCCTGCACAGGTTCCGTCTCCATCGAATCCTACCCTTCTTTGTGCATAGTCCCCTCATTGCCAATAGAAACTGACTTTCAATAACTACTCTCCATACTGACCACAGAAAGACCTGAAACAGCTAGTATGTAGGCATAAGTTTGAGCTGTGTCTAGCTTGATCCAGTAGTTCTTGAAAGAAATCTAGTTCTAAGATACTGTTAAAACACCTCTAGCTTTACAACTAAGACCTGAAACTCTGGAAGGTGCTGATGTGAGGGTAGATTTGGTGTTACACCGTTGCTTTTAGTGACAGATTTTAGAGAAGAAAATGTAACTTTGAATATTTTATTTTAATAAAACCAGAAAGAAGACAGAAGTGAGACTTTTTGAAAACTTCTAAACAATATGTTGTGAAAACAAGTCCAACAGAACAAGGATTTTTGATAATGCAAAATAACATTTTTGAAGTTTGAACTTGTTACATTCGGAATTACAGTATTTCTTTGAGCATCATCCAGTAATTCTGTCTATCAGCTGCTGGTCTGCAGAAGTGTATACAACAGTATATTGGAACTTGGGTGATTCAGGGTGATAATACTGATTCAGAACACCTAGTAACTGTTAATAGATGGGCAGTGTTACTGAAGCTTTTGGTTCTGTATTACACTTGAATTAGGGGGCTCAGGAAAGTGATGCTGGGTTTTCTGTTTTGTTTTTTTCACTTGTGAGCCTTTTCCCTGGAAATTGTGTTTCATTTGGGGAGTAATATGCCTAATAGTTAAATAGTATTGATTCAGGAATACCATGCTCAACAATAATTGTAAAAAAGAATAGCATTCGTGTTTGTTCAAAGTGTAATTTTGCTCTCTTCCCCTGACCCTTAGATTCCAGCCAAGAATACACAGATTCCACTGGTATAGATCTTCATGAATTTTTAGTAAATACGTTAAAAAACAATCCCAGGTAAGCACTGGTAAAGTCAACTTTCTGCTTTTCTTTCTTGTCATTGCCTGAGGTGTAACACCATCTGTTTGAGTTTGGTTTTTCATTATTCTTCCCCTGCCCTTTACATGTCTAACATGCCAGCCTGTGCAACAAGAATCTCATCCTAAATACCTGTCTGAAGTACCAATCCATTGTAATTTGTGTGTCATATGAGCAGAGGTTCAGGACACTGAAATGGTTTAAAAGCTTTTAATGTTTAATAAGCAAAAAATGAGTTCTCTCTGTGTGTAATTCTATCCCTGTTGGGACTCTCGTGCTCTGTCTCTAAAATTTCTACTCTTTTGGCATCTACATGTCAGAGACTACACTGCCTTCTCTCACTTTAATCTGCCTTGCACTGAATTCCTAGACAAAGGAAGTTGTTCTTTTTTAGAAAAGCTGTATAACCATAGTTAGAGGTATAGATCTTCACTCTGCACGTCAGGAATCAAAGCTAATCTAATTCAGGTCCATCATTTTGTTAGCAGTGGAGTTGACGTGGTTCTGATGCTTTGAGGTTTGTGGTACACTGCTGTCTATCTTGTTTGTTCTTTTCCTCCGTGGGGTTTAACAGGAGGTCTGTGGCTTTATATATATACACAAGACAAGCAGTCAACTCAGTGAGATTGTCACAAAAGCTATTCCACTACCATTTGTTTTTTGTTAGTATTATAGTTATTATTTCCAGTATGATAATGTATTGGCATTCTATTTTATTGGCAAAAACTGTAAAATGAGCTGTAATAAGGGGCCAACACTGTTTTGTCTTACAGAGTCAAATTAGAATGCAGACTTCTCTACTAGACTGTTATGCTGTTCCAATTTGAAGTCATAAAGCATGCCAATGACAATAAGAAATTGGATTTACATGCTCAATAATTGAGAAAACTGGGTTATCTGGTGTGCACATGATTAATTTCATCGTGCTAATGATATATGGGAACTGGCATAAACATTTTTAAGACTCGTTTTCTGGTGATTCAGTTAATGTTCACTTCTCTCACTTGGAGTTTTAGCTTTTTTTCATCTTCTCTTTATATCTCATCACACTGCAGCGTGTGTTAGCTGTTGGTATGTTGTAGTAGTGTCTCCTGTTACCAGTACTCTGTCTCATGATGTTCTGCACAATCCAGGGACCAGTTCAGGCCCCTGCAAATCTTACTACGCGTACTAGCTAACAGGAAACAACCTAGTCCCTGGTATTCCTCCTTCTTGAGACTGTCTTCTCAATGACTGTACTTTCTGTTGATTCCTCTGGGCAGAAATTACTTGAGGGATCTTTGTATTCTGATTTCTGAGATGAGAACCACATGTTTCACTAGGCAGGTTCAATAAAATGAATACTTAGTCCTAAAAATAGTGGTTTGACACCTGGTGGTCCTGTTTAGAGTCTGCCATCATCCCTTGATCACAGATCTTTTTGTATTCTTAAGATGAATACAGCTGCAGTTATTGGAGTGTCTCATATGTGAGTTGCTGTGTTTTTATTTTCAGGGACAGAATGATGCTGCTGAAATTAGAACAGGAAATTTTAGATTTCATTGGTAATAATGAGTAAGTACTGTAATCTTATAGGAAAAAGAATTCAAGAGTGTTCCTGTGTACTTAATAAAGCTGCTGTTCCTTTTTTCCAGAGTTCCAAGGAAAAAGTTTCCCCCAATGACATCTTACCATAGAATGCTGTTGCACAGGGTAGCTGCTTACTTTGGATTAGAGCACAACGTGGACCAGAGTGGGAAGTCAGTCATAGTAAATAAAACTAGCAATACAAGAATGTAAGTGTAACAGTCTTGAAAAAAGTTTTTTGGCACATAGGTTTAACACCTGGGGTACATAATGCACTGATGCTGCATCTGTAGCAGCAATGGTCTATCTGCTCCTTGGGAACCATGCAGCAAGGAAGAGGTAGTTGCGAGATCTTGACTGTTCGACTTCCAGCTCTGTGTAATAATGCCATCTGTTTCATGTTTAAACTTCTTCTGGGGGAAAAGGGGATGTCATCTGTAAATTAAGACTTTGTTGCTTTTCTTGCAGATGCATTGCTAACTTTGTTTCGAGGAAATAAGAATTTATATCAAAAATTTATCTGCTTAAAGGTTTATAGCAGTAAAATGTACAAACAATGTTCTTTGTTCCTTTTGGCAAGGAGAACCAGCTCTTAACTTAGAGTTATTTCTGTTTTGGTGAAGAGAGGGGACAAGACTTGCACAACTTGGGCTTTTGTATTCTAAAAATCTACTGGGAAAATTCAGGCATTGGAGTCTTCTGTGGAAATAGTGTTGCTTACAGATCTCACATGGCCTTACAAACTAAACGTAACAGGGAAGAGAGACACCTCATCAGTGGAAGTGTCAGGGTAGCCGGTCATGGCGTGCTGCTTTACTATGAGGGCTATGGAGTTTTTGGAGAACCACAAGGCAAATCCATATTATAAAAGAAGTAGCCCACAGCAACTCCAAACCCCATGCACAGCTGACATTTTCATTTAAAGGACCCAACTCTTCTCTCTGTCCTCTGCACTTGCTCTGTCTCCTCATTTTTCTCTCAGTAGGACAAAGGACTGATGTGTAGGTATATTTCTACCACCTACTTTCTAGTTTTAACTTAAAACATTTGCCAGACACCATTTTTTATCAGCTTTTTTTAAGTGCTGTACAATTAGGATGTGGAAATAGGAGTTTACAGCTCCTGCATGCTAATCCCAGTCTCTCTACACTCCCCATAGCTTTGGGTGAAAAACCCCTAATAAGCCACCCTAATTTTAGAGTCACAATTAAAATAATATACTGAAATTTCACTTAAACAATTTCATCCCCAAAAGTTTATAGAAAAACATATAAAGTCTATTAAATATATGTGGAATAATTTATGTATTCATGTATGTGGTTTTGCTTTGGCTATACATTGTCTATCTAAATTGACTTACAAAGGCATATATTTCAAATCTGCCTTTGCATCTGTCAGCATCTCTAGACTGAAGCTTCAATCTAGCGCTTCAAGTGTGGAATAAGAATTATTAAAAGATATTCCTTTATTTGAATGCTTTTTTTTTCCTAGACCATATATAAATGGCATATGGCCTCTGGAAGCCCCTTCTAGGTGTAGTTACTAATTAGCAGGCATTTCATCTAACCTGCAGACATTAAGATTCTTAATGTTTTCAGCATTCTTATTTTAAATCACTTTGGATATAAAATAAGAATTTAGAAAGAAAACCTTGGAGATCTGCTCCATGTTGAATAAACCCGAACTTACCTTTTCCTCATAGGCAGATTCCCGGCTCCATCGCCGATCAGTGATGTTACTGACATCAACAACCCAGTGCATACTGGGACGTCTCAGTGGAGTGGGAAGTTGGTGATTGCAGGGCAGTAAATTCAGGGACCTTTAAAAGAAAGAGGTAAGACAGTCTAAAGGTTCTCTGAAATGCCTGCTAATTATGTTTGGGCATCCAGTAACTAATAGTTAGGCTTGGCTGTTTTATAGAGAAATCTCCTGACTCTATACAGATGTCCTGGGTAATGAATAAAGAAACAGAAGTAGAGAAGAGTATACATGTTTTGTCTTTTATTAGACAAATATTTCCTGATTGAGAAGTTCTCTTATGATTGTAGCAGCCTTTTTTTATTGTTTAGGTACTTGGTATCTATTTTTAATAACAAGAGTTTGCAAAACACCTTACTTTCTTTCACAAAACAATATATGTATATAATCTGTTACTTCATCTTCTCACTATGATCTTGTGAAGCTCTTGCTTGCCTGCATTGTGTACTATTCTTCTCTTGCTCACTTCTATTTAATTTTGTTTTAGAAGTTTGTAAGTTTCGATGCTTTCTCCTCTATCTTCTCCTGTTTTTCCCTTGAAATAAATTCTGAGGTATTACAGCTCTAGCAGAAAGCACCTATCTTCTCTTCCATGCATGCCCAGTATCCCTTGCATGGCACCAGTGTGGATTCGAGAGCACTTCTGATTCCCCAAGGGCATGTGGTTTGCTTGCCATCTTAATTGGAAATTGAAGGAAAAGCTTTGAAGGAGGAAAAGGTTTTAAAAGCAGGTTTGTTATGCCTCAGGAACAAGACTTCAGGGGTACACATAATCTGATGTCTTTGGTACCTTTATCATTGCCTGGACGACAAAAACCTGTCACTTCAGTTAGAATATTACATATAATTAACATCAATCTCGAGTATATTTCAGTTTGTTCCACAGTCTGTAGTATATGTTTACAAAACCATAAATCTTTTCTTTTTGACAACTTTTCATAGACCTGACCAAAAGTTTTGTGAGCATATAAAGGATGAGAAGAGCGATGATTTCCAGAAGCGGTATATCCTTAAAAGAGATAACTCTAGTTTAGACAAAGAGGATAACCAGGTAAATACATACTGATTATTTCCTTCCGTTTGCTGTATTTGATTGTGTATTTTTGCTATTTTCCTGTAGAAGTTGACACTGTATCACTTAATTTAGATGAGAATACGATTAAAAGATGACAGAAGAAGTAAATCCATAGAAGAACGTGAAGAAGAATATCAGAGAGCTAGAGAAAGAATATTTGCACAAGATGTATGTATCAAAGAAAATCTGATGGTATTTTGTACTAATACTTGGCACATGTACATGCACATGTGGGTTTTTTAAGATACTTTTTTCCAGACACTTTCTGTATCTGACAGGTACTGAGCAGATAGGAGTCATCAGTGCAACTGGAGTGATACTGAAGTTACAAAAACATTCTCTGTCTTCTCTAATCACTACTGCTTTAACTCAAGCAACTTTCCAGAATGATTTCAGTGCATTATCTAGCATTACCTATTTTAATGCATTATTTTGTCCTTTACTGTTAGAGTCTTGTTACTGTGATAGTTTCAGTTGTTACTCGGAGCAATAATTAGTTAACCCCCAGTATTTTGGTTTGGGCTTTTTTCTCACTTGTGTCTATGTTACCTTGTGACTAGTCAGAGTAAAATGATTTGAATTCTCACTTGTGAAATTGCAATCAGAGATGTAGAAATATAGTCTCTCTTGACTGGAGTTATCAAGGCAACGTTGTAAACTATAAGTCAACCACAAATAGTGATTATGTTTTATTATATTGAGTGATACAGAACAAATACGTTTTCAAAAATGTGTTACTTCTAATAATCCTTTTTTTGACATTTATCTGCAGCTCTTGCACATCCAAAACCAGATTTGTGTTCTGAAGAAAGAGTAATGAGCTCTGAGAGGCTAATTGACTATGCCCAAATCTTTTCCAAAAGCCTGGTTTTGTTCACCTTAGTTAAGAACAAAAAGAATGGTCCTTTGGATATAAAATTATCTTTTGCATACTTGCTTACCGTGTATTGTAGCCTCAGAAGTTTTGTGCTAAATGTTTGAGGTTAATAATAGACTTTTTGATTGTATATTCTGTCTGCTTTTTAGCATAATGCAGATTTGTGCCTAAAGAATTCAGTGCAATTACTGCAGTCTCCTACTTCACACTTTCAGTTGGGTGTTGTTGACAGAGTTGTGGTGAAGTATCGGCTGGAAGATACATAAGGCAGCAAAGGACCAATGGAAAAATTGTAATTTCAGGAAAAATATGGATATAAACGGAATGGTCAGTGTTGTAACTGTTCCAGTGCTAACTTTTCTTTCCTGCAGATGGGCCATTTTATCTTGTTTTATATTATTTATATCACCTTTTTTCCTCATAACATGGAAATTATACACCAAGGAGCTTCATGTTTCAGGCAGTTTATTATAAAGAGATGTGCTGTAAAAGTCCATGTATAACACAGAAGACTCCAGACTGCAGCATGTTTTGTTACTGCACTGTAGTAGGGTTTCTAGATGCAACTTGTATTAATTTCTACACTTCTTTGCCCCTCAGTCCCTGTGTTCCCAAGAGAATTATTTCACTGATAAAAGGTAAGAACACTTGCAGCTTAATTTTGTTTCATTTTCCTATTTTCTTAATAAATATTAAGCTATCTTATTAAAATGTCAACAGAATCCAGGAGGAAGAAACTAATAGTACACAACAAAGACGACAGATACTTAGGTATTTGATGCTTTCTTTAAAAAAAAATAAAACCCTAAAGTATTCTGCATGCATTTCACCTTTTCTTTCTTCTTTTTTTTCCTTTTTTTTTTTTCCCTTATTTTGCAATTGATGCTTGTGCTAAAAGTTTAGTTTATAACTTACAGAATCAATAAGGAAACATCAGGGAGATCAGCCAACAGCCATCAGAGCAGTACTGAGAATGAGCTGAAGTATTGTGAACCCCGTCCCTGGAGCAGCACCGACTCGGATAGCTCCATCCGCAATCTGAAGCCAGCTGTAACCAAAGCCAGCAGCTTCAGTGGGATATCAGTTCTGACAAGAGGAGATAGCTCTGGAAGCAGCAAAAGCACAGGCAGGCTGTCAAAGACAGGTATAACAAACTTTGTACAAATACATTGTTCCGTAGCGGTGATGTACCTGATGGTGTGATACTCGATGCGTGTGGCAGATGGGTACATGTGTAGAGGCTTCAGTCTTGTAGGTGCTCCATGAGTGCAACTCTCTCTGGATGCACTGGGTGCTGTGTACATGGAGTCACTACAGACACAGCCCTGTAGTGCCTAACTGCCACGGAAAGCTAGAATTAAACAAATTAAATGAGAACTCTTTTGACTTAGGAATTAGAATTTAAAGTGCATTATAATGGCTTTAAGCTAAATATGTTTCATATCTGGGAGTGTTTATTAACATAAGTATTTTGGTCAAAATAAAAATTTAGAGATGAGCTCTTCAGTTTTAGCCTGGCAAAGCTCTCTTGTGCAGTCTTGGGAAACGATGCACTGCTGTCCTCCTGGCTAGGAAAACCAGCATTAAAGCCTATTAAGTGTTAGTTATCTCTGTTATCTTCCCGTGCCATTGTTACATTTATATGACTAAAAAGCATAGTTAATTTTTAGATTGCTGAAAAATCAGATCAGTGGAACAAAGTGTAAGATTAGAAATGCTGGGTGGGGGGAATACATGTTTTATGACTCTGAGTTTCAAAGTGTGTTAACTTGTAATTAACATCAAAACAAAATCCCAGGAAATAGGGATATAAATCTGCTGTGGGATAAAATTGAAATTTAGGAAATACTTGTATTCCAAATGGCAACATAATTTGATACAATAGATAATCTTGGTTATGAAGGATTTTGAGGCTTGTAACACATGGGTAGGTTACAGATACACTACTTCAGAATTGGAAATATAACAGTAAAAAGAGCATGTCGTTGCTTGCCTGTCTTATGTTTGGCTTTGATCTTATTGATAAAGCTTATTGCTTATGAGGATTTGTTTAAATGTTTTGCTTTCCCTTAAACCACCACTACCTTCTAGGCACATCACCACACTTCTGTATCTTAATGCAGTGAAACAACTACAAATTCTGTTTGTCCATTGTATACTTGTACAAAAGAATGAACATCCCAAGGTACTTCTGCATATGCTGTGAAGTTGTGCCATCGTGTTGAAGTATTTTCTTTAGCAAAGTAGTAATGCTGTTTGGCACAGCTTGAAAAGAAACTACAACCCGACAATAGCGTGTATATAAAATACAGTCTTTAAAATATTTGTTTTCTAAATTGCAAGAATATACATGGATTCTTATAATTTCCTGGAAACTGTATTTTGGCATTCTGAGAGTCAACATTCGAAGTTCAGAAGGCCTGTCTTGATGGTGGTTACAGGTTGTGGTGATTTTTGCATGTGTTGAGACTGGTTTGTTTGTTTGTTTTGATCAAGGGTATAATTGGCTTTAATTAGGAAGGCTTCAGCCAAATTTCTCTACACAATCTAGAAGTGGATGTGCTTGTAAACAAATTTCAGTCCAAGTATAATTGGTCAGGTGAAGGTTGTTTCGCAGAGCTGGGTTATGCTGCTTTGCCCAGGTTAGAATTAATAGCTTTGTGTTTTACTTCATCTAGCCATGAAAAAAGGTTAACAGTCAGCATCAGCAAATGCTTCAAACTACACTATCTTTTTATACACACAAGTTAGTGTCACAATTTGAAATTTTTATGAAGGACTGCAGAGAAACTTCAGTAGATGAATTTTGTCAAAGCCCTTTTTGAATCTTGCGTACTCTTCTAGATTGTATAGAGGCTGCTAATGAAGACTTAAATTTAACTACTACATTCTGCTTCCAAGTACTGCAGCTATCACAGCAAAGACTTAATAAAAAGATAAATTGTATACCTAGATATCTGGGTATATAATGATCGAGGATCAGAGCAGTTCTACAGACCTCTCCCTCTTGGAGTTTGGGAAAATTGCTTTAGCTGCATGCCTTGGCTTTCAGAAAGCTCGGGGTCTGGTTCTCCACTGCTTTGCAATGTTGAGTCAGTCGTATCTTTAAGATTATTACTGCTTTCACACAGCTATTCATGCTCCTTTTGAGCTTTGAATTGTTGTATAAAACTAGGCTAAAGCTACCCCATTACCATATTTTTTCCAGCTTTATTCTTGATTTCCGTCTGAAAACTGTTGAAGGAGGGAAAAAAATTGTTTTGAGGGTTTTAGTATTCTGCAATTTGTCAAGCAGGTGAGTCAGAGATGATCTCTGGCATCTAGTAGCGAAAAGAAAATGGTCATTGCTTTGCACACAGGTTCTATCTACAGAGCTTGTGAATTAAGCAAACATATCTGAAGGGATCTTGGGCCTGCCACATCTCCATTAGTTACCCCGTGGCCTGCACATGTGCAATCGTTGCAGGCTGTGTGTTCATCACCACAGTGAATCCAGCTGACACATGTGCATCCATCATTTTTGGAATAAGCAGGCATGGATTTTCTGTCCAGAACATCAGCTAGATATGAAAACCTCACTTTCAGTGCAAAGCAGTGCTGAATTGACCCTTGGTTCACAGAAGGAAGCTTGTAATGATATTCCAGGGGAGATGAAGCGGGGGGGGGGGGAGTTCATTGAAAAGGCCGCTGTTTAATTACATACTTAAATGCTGAGCTGTAAGGGTAAGCGTTTGCAAGTATATATACTTTTAAGTGAGCATGATGTTTCTGTCTCTAGGTAAAAACAATTTCTCATTACTCCTTTCCTAGGTTCAGAGTCTTCTAGTAGTGTAGGGTCATCCACGGGTTCTCTTTCTCACACCCAGCAGCCTCTTCCAGTGCCAGCTCTAAGCCAGCCTTCTCATGGCACGCCTGCCGTCTATCCAACTGTCAGCACTAGTAACTCTCTTTCCTTTGATGGTGGCGGCGTAAGCGGGCAAGTGGCACCTACTAGCGCTAGCTTCTTTCTGCTTCCCTTGGAAGCGGCAGGCATACCACCTGGCAGTGTTCTGATCAACCCTCAAACAGGTTGGTACACGCTTGTGGATGTGTTTGTTAAATTGGGAACGTGGAGAAAAATGCTCGAGTGTTTACATAAGGCTGAATGTCAGTATTGTCCTTCTTTTTTTCCTTTTCTTTCTCTCTGTGGTTGTGTTTGTTCAGTGCACTTAATTTAAAAAGAAAGCATGACTCTACGTTCAAAGGAGTAAGTTACTTGCTTGTTTTATCTGGTAAAGTTTTAACTTATATGTAAATTTTTCAGTGATCTGCATAAAATAAGAAAATCCTGATTTCTTACCCAGAACACAGAATAACTTGAATTAATTGTTTCAGATTTTTCAGAAAGGGGAAAAGTCTACTTAAAAGTCTGTCCAATGCTATTATAAAACAGTTTCTGTGAGGGGAGAGCCTGAAGAAGTATTTATATTGACTTGGGAAGAATTATCATAATTTTGTTTGTCGCAGCATGGTCTTGTGCCTCTCTGCTCCTGACACTGACTTAATACAAGTGAAAGAAATAAGCGTGAGGTTACATGCTATTTCCAAATGTCTGTTCATCAATTTAAAACAGGATGAAATCGATATTGAGGTAATTGGCCAATACTGATATTTTAGTAAATATTAGGAAATTGATATTTCATAAGGTAGATGCAAGGAGATAGGTGGGTTAAATGGCTAGTTAGCATTCTCTGGGCAAGCTTAGAGTTTGCTGTAGAAGTTAAGAAATCCTGAAGATTTTAATTTACCTTTTATATAACACTTAGTAATCTTTGGAAAAATTATTAAATTTTCATTTAAAGATTTGCTTTTCTTGTAGAAAAGAAAATACTCCAGGCTCTTTTCCCCACCATTCTGTAGATGGACTTTATTATGCTTTAATATAACTGCATGCGATCTTTTAAACTAAGTTTTTGTCATTGGGATTGTTAAGATAAGCAGTTGTTATTTCTTTTCTATAACTAAAAGGTTTAACATCGGAATAGGTAATTTTCTTTAATACAAATCAGTTGCAGTTATATAGAAAATAAGGTGGTTTTTTTCATTTTAATAATTCTGCATATTGATATGCTAAGGTTTCTCTTAAATGCCTTACTGTGTAAATGAATGGTTTAAGCCAAACCTGCTAAAAACATTGGTTAGAAAGGAGTAGCTGTAGTGTCTAATTTCCATAGATAACCATTGGATGTGGAGCAGGATGCATTTGCCAACTTAGCTCTAGGTTCTGGACTGTCGCTCTACTGCCTTCGTTTTTCTAGTTGTGCAGCTTAGACAAGGGTTTTCCGTTCTCTGACCATCTGAAGACAAATAGGATTAGCAAACAAGTTCTGTAGAAAAATAAGTGGGGTTAGTGTCTGTATGCACTAGGGTACTTGTACTCTGCAGGAGGTATGAAGAGCGTTGGTGGTGTTTGTCATTCTGTGAGTTTATATCACAACCACACTAAAATCTTTAGAGTTGCTGCACAGCAAATACATACTGCAGGCACTGAAATGATACCATCGGCTTGGAAGAGACTGCATGTGAAACATGGTAGAGTTTTGCCATTTCAAAAGTAGCAGGTTTTAAGTCCTTTTCGCTTCAGTTATGCCCTTGTCAATATTTTTTGCAGGTGATGTGTTTGACTTTCTTCCTCCTGTACTCTTGGTCACTTTCCCTGTTACATTGATGGGCCTTCCACATAGCAACAGGGAAGGACAAACAAACATGATTGTGAAAGTTTTTCTTCTGAAAACATCTTGAACTTGCACCCCCTTTAGAAAAGGCAGCAGAATTGTAGACATTGTGGTTATTCCTACAGTGTGTCAATTTTAATGTATTTAAACCAGTCATTAATAACCTTTTCTAACAAAAGTTTATGTGAATGTCTAACTGACTGTCTAATAGAAGATAAAGTACCCTTCCAGGACAAGGGATACCCAGGTTCAGATAATCTTTCAATTTACAATGTACTCAAATTATCATATTCTGTAGCTGTTCACCTGGCTTTACTGCTCCAAATGACAGAGCTCAAAAACCATAAATTAGTTTCTCGGTGTTTTTGACGGAGGATCTCAGAGCTTAGGTCAAAAAAGGGTGTTCTCAGTAGTTGAAGACAGTAAAGGTCAAGACACTCATTCGGCCACCATAGGACACAAGTAGGGGCAATCGCCAGAAAGCTGTAGAAGGAAATAAGAATATCTGACTCTGTGTTAGTGAGAACATTCCCAATTCTTGAGAAATCCATTCAGCTACATTGAATATAGCTTGATCACCTGCAGTTGAACTGATAATATGTAGCTTCCTTTTGCAAGTCTGTAGGTGCTTCCTGCCTAGCGCTATTCATTGCCCCAGGCCTCTCTCCAGTAACTGCTACGCTTTTCTGTTGGCCAGTTGAATTAAATCAAGGCCAGGCTGCATGGAGCTTTGGGCAGCCTGGTGTAGTGGAGGGTGTCCATACAGGTGGGTGGATGGGCAGGCATGTGGGGCTAGGTGGTCTTCAGGGTCCCTCCTGACCCAAAGCATTTTGAGTGTGTGAAATACGATGGAATGACGAAGTCTGAAGGAGCATTAGTCTCCTTTGCACCCCAAATAGGGTCCTGTCATAGGCTTTAGTCTCAGTTTATACCTTTTGGGAAAGAGGCTCAGGCTAGAAAACATTTATATCAGAGAAGAGAAAAATATACATCAGTATTTGGACCTTAAATGTCAAAATAAACTATTGAAAGGCACGTGTCATTAAGCAGCTAGACACGGGTCCTTGCTAGCTAATCTGTTGTTCCTGTGATTTGTTTTGGGTATTTCCAACCCAGTCACCAAAATAAATCACTGTTTGTGTATAATTTACTTTTAAGTAGTTTATTTTTTAATTTTTTTATTACTCCACTGCTGTAATATTGAACTGCAAATTATTAAATAGGAAAAAAATAATACATTGTTTAATTTGAAAGCGGAAAGCCAGTTTATCTATGAATAGGGGAAGAGCCCTTTGACAGTAATCTTATTAGCAGTTACGGGAATACCATTGCAGCTGCTGCTTTTTATCTGTGTTTTTAAATATTTGCCTTTAAGCTCTCCTGTGTTCTGGTTAAAGGAGATTCATTTAATGGTCTTTTAAAAGGTCCTTAAAAATAGCATTTTCAGGAGGTTTTTCTCTTTATTACTCCTGCCCTTTTCAATCCACTTTATTAAAAATGAGTCTTCAAGACCAGCAAATATTTATCTGTAGAGACTGGGGTATCTTTGTTTACCTTAAATGTTTGGGGGTTTAATTGCATGTAGCTTGAGATGAGGCCTGTTTAGTCATTGCTGTTATGAGTGCAGTTGTGTGGATTTGACTTAAATCATCCTCCACGTAAGCCAGTATGACTTCTTTTTTTATTATTATTTTATTAATTAAATCTGCCTACTGTAAATATATTTGTCTTTATTTTCTCCAAACCTAGATGCTGCAACTGGCTGTCATTTGGTTGTGTTCTCTTTCAACTTCCCAGGTCAGCCATTCCTTAATCCAGACGGCACTCCAGTTGTGTACAACCCTCCTATGCCTCAGCAACCTGTTAGGACCCAAGTGCCTGGACCTCCGCAACAGCCACCTCTTCCTGCACCGCCTCAGCAACAGCCAGCGGCTAATCACATCCTCTCACAGGTGCACATGTCAAATACATGATGCTTGTATTGGTGACAGGTTGCTGTCTGGTAACAAGGGGTCAGCGGTAGGCATGTCCTGTTGAAGCACAGAGTAAGAAGTACTGGCTGTGCAGATACAGGAAACTGGATGTATCCCTCCTGTAGCCCTCAGAACTGCTGATAACTGACCATGGTAGACAGCCTTTTCTTAGAAATCTAGAAGGTATTTTAATATGAGAAAACTTAAGTTTTGAGAACATACTGAGCCTAGATTGCTCTGGAGAAGAGGCTCTGCCTTTGTCCTTAGTTACACCGTGTGGTTACCCCTGGCATTAACAGTCATTTATTCAGCAATCTGGAGAGAGAGTTAATAGAACTGTAATATTTGTCTCCTTGTCCTGAGGTTATTTTTCAGCCAGATGAACTCTTGGACTGTACTGCACAAGCAGTATGCATGGCACAAAAGTAGCTTAAGATGGTAGAGTATGAAGGCTGCTTTAGTAGCACCTTGGCTGACTCTTCAGCATGCAGTTCTGTGAGCTGTACGGGATGTATTTCATCCTAATTTCGTAGAAGAGGCATTTTGTAAAACAGGACAGATTAAGGATGACCTCAGCCCTTGAAGAAACGTAAAGAGCATATACAGGCAGGAGGAGGCAGGGTTCTGCCTCTTTTCACAGCAGCTATTTCAGGCAAAAACTGGCTGTAGTCTCCTGTGGCTTTTTCAAGATGTCCTCAAATTTTATCACAAAGCTATTTATAGAACTTCATCTAAACATTTGTCTTTGTTCCGTTTCCTTGTTTAAATCTTCTGTTCAGGATACCTGCACATGCCACAGTAGAGATGGTCTGTTTTGGAAAAGGCTCGTTTGTAGTCTTTCTCCCTACCTAGCTTATGGAAGTGTGGATGTGGCATTTACACTCTAATTCACAAACTCCTTCCTACTTCTGGGACTGTTGTCTCAATGGAAAATGAACCTGTCCAAAATATTATCAGCAGTGACACCTGTTTGATGTTTAGATAGCCACAGTCTAGAGAAAATATTTTAGTTTTGTTGACTAAGCCCAGGTAATACATTTTCATCTGTAGTTAGTAGTAAATAAATTCTGGTTTAGATACTTTGAAACAACTTGTCTTAAGAATGAATGTGTAGGCTTCATTTTATAATTGAAAAAAAATCCCTCTAAAAGAAACAGTAAATGTTAAATGAAAGCAATTTGCTGATGTATAGCTAGTAGGCTATATAACCAGTAAAGCAATCGTATTTCTGCGGGAGACAGCTATTGAAAACTACTTCTGTTTTAATTCTACGCAGTCTTGAGCTTAAAAAAAGAAGTATCTGTTCCCTTTGTAGTAATGCAGCATCGTTGCTTTTCTGGACCATAGTTGCTTTTTCTATTAGAAAAGACTTTGACTTTGTTTTCACTTCTCTTACCCTGATGTTAACCATGTTTATAAACCTGTTATCTCTTCAGCCTATGCGGCCTCTGCAGCCTTCTTCCCAGCCTGTTCAGTACTCTGCAGTCTCTTATCCACCCCCGCTCCTGCCAGTCTCCTCTACACAGCAATATTCTGTGGTATTATATCTTCTCTTCATCTCCTCTCTGCGTGGGTTAATCTTTAGTGGATGCTGACCTTTGCTTGGTTGGTTGTAAGTGCTGTGTGATACCGGTGTAATGACTGGCTAGCTTTTTGGTCACGGCCAAACATTACCTGGGAGGGAGGGGGAGGAATAGTTCTGAGATGTTAATGTGTTTGCTTCAAGTGCAGCAGAAGTGTATACAATTAAGGCTCGGTCTGTGTATCTCTGTATTTAGCTATCTATTATTTCCCCTTTGTAAAGGAACATCGTTACTGTTTTGTTAGCCAGTCAGTACCTTGCTATGTCTGGATTAACCTCTTTCCATCCTTTCTTCTTGTTTCTTTGTCTGCTTGCTCTTCTGCTGAACCCTAATACATTTTAGGGGATCAGCTGTTCTGGTTTTTTGAGGTTACCTTGTTCCAGCCTCTTTGCCAGAACTCTTAATGCTCCCACTTCACTGGCATCCCGTGTTTAATAAATAGAACCTGGAAATTAAGTATCTTAGTCTTTAAGGAAAAAACAAAACCAAGACTAAAAACCCAAACAAAAAACCCCACAACAAAAACCACATACAAACAGCCCCCCAAAAAAACCCCACAACTTGAAACTGAAGCCTAGTGAAGGACAGAAGTTATCCAAGGCAGAATCAGAACTAGAGTCCAGGTCAAAAACTGAGGCTTCTTAACACCCTGTACTGCTCTGATACTCTGATGAATACCTATTTGTATTGGTTTTATGCAGCAAAATTTGGGGGAGGGAGATCTGCAGGGCTGTCTTATGTGAGAACAGCCCAGGAGCTGCCACTGTGTCGGACAGAGCTAATTTCAGGTGGTTTCAAGACTGCCGCTGTCCTGCCCAAAGCTGAGTCACTCATCAGCACTGGTGGCATCTCTGTGACAATGTAATGGAGAAAGGGTAGGAAGTCCTGTGCAGCAGCTGTGAGGGAGGTGAGTGAGAAACAGCCCTGCAGGCACCAAGGTCAGAAGGAGGAAAGGGAGGAGATGCTCCAGGTGCTGGAGCAGAGATTCCCTTACAGCCCTTGGAGAAAACTATGGTGAGACAGGCTATCCCACTGCAGCCCATGGAGGACCATGGTGGAGCAGATATTCACCCACAGCCTGTGTAGTATCCCACTCCAGAGCAAGCAGTGATTCTATGAAGGAAGCTGCAGTCCATGGAGGGCAGGAGCTGTGCCCCATGGAGAGGAGCCCACATCAGAGTAGGTTTGCTGGTGTGCCCTATCACTCCATGGGGGTCCCACACTGGAGCAGTCTGTTCCTGAAGGACCCTGTCCCATGGGAGAGACCCACACTGGGGCAGGGAAGAGTGAGGAGGAAGGACCAGCAGAGATGAAGTATTAGGAACCAATCACAACCCTCATTCCCTGTCCCCCTGTGACACTTGGGGGAGGAGGTAGAAGAGCTGTGAGTGAAGCTGAGCCTGGAAAGGAGGGGAGTTGTGAGAAGCTGCTTTTAGATTTGTTTGTATTTCTCACTATCCTACTCTGATATTAATTGGGGGGGAAAAAGTAAATTAATCTTCCCCAGGATGAGTCAGGTTTGCCTGGATGGGAATTGGTAAGTGATCTCTCTCCTTTTCTTGACCCATGAGCTTTTCATCTTATTTTCTCCCTGTGTGTTGGTAGGGATGGGGGAGTGATGGAGCAGCTTGGTGGGCACCTGGCAGCCAGCCAAGGTTAAGCCACTGAGGTGTTACGCAATAGCTATTTCACTGTGTATTCAGAGGCTTTGTTTTGTTATGATTTGAACACTAATCAGAAACATCTTCTAGTAATAGGTTTGGATTTATCTGAATGCAATACCCTGCACATAATTAAAGCTATATTGTAACTGTTATCTGTGTGTTGGGTGTGCCATCCTAAAGGAAACTGCACTTCATGGAGGGTGTTTTGATAGTAGCCACATCTTCTCCTGTTATTTTCCAGTTTGCATACATGTGGGCTTCAGTCAGTGTAAGTTACCTCCTTAGCCTCAAATGAGAATGGTTAATGAACCAGTGTCAGCTTCCTACACGAGTTCAGCATGTGACTGAAGTGCTGGTAGTGCAGCTAGTTCAGGGGCTCTGCTGTCATTCCCAACCACTGTTAAAGCAGAGAATGAAACTTCATCCAGGTCTATAATAATCTCAAAGCCTTTCACATGCAGGAAATGGGTTAAATACTGGCAATTTCAATAATTTATTCCTGCCTATGGTCACTTCAGTTAGTGAAAAGGGCTGATGGTCTTGGTTTGTAATCTGAATGCAGCACATCTGCAGTTAGTACCAGGAATGTTTGCTTCATCCAGTTGTTGGTAGTTCCATGTTTCGGTGGTTAATCATGCTTGTACTGTACATGTCACTGTAGGACAAACTGACCAGGTGAGAATTTACTCCGCTTGGTAGTGTGTAACAGAAATAGATATGAATTGCTTGGGTGTATTCTTTGCATGTTTTTAGAGTAGCATTAACTTATAACTAAATATTGGTATGTCCTCTCTAAATGAGGTATTACAAAGAGCAGCATGTAAAATCCGGTGTAGAAAAGCACTGCAGTTGTGTTAACAGGCATCATTAAAGAATGAAATGCCAAAGGCAAAGTTAGACTGTTACCTAATGAAACTAGGGCTTTTCTAAGCTGTAAAGGTACTCTAAATATAGGTGCCTTTTAATATTTCCAGTGATACTAAGAATATCTGTAGTCTGGGAACAATAAAATGTCATAAAATGTGAGCACAGCTAATCAGTAAAAGACAGATTTTGCACTTACTCTTTCTCGATTAACTCCTACCTCCTTCAGAATGATCTAAGATCAGTTGGTCTTCAAACATTTTTAATGTTCCTCCACGTTTGGAGACTCCACTTCTGAAGCATGAACCAAATATTCCTGTTTAGCAAAAAAAAAAATTACAATACTCATAAGTTCTCATTTCCAAGATGTGATAATGCTGAGCTGCTTGTAAGGAAGAGGAGTTTGGGGTTTGAGGTTTGGAATTTCGCAGGACTCCTGCAGTGCTCAGGGCAAGGAGTATTGTAGTTTTAAAATACGGACACTAGGTACCCACTGGCATACCTTTCTTGTGACTGTTAGTTGATTTCAGGCTAAGAAAAGTTAATCCTTGCATCTAGTGTAATACCAAGTTAGAGAAACGTACCTCATTATTCAGGATTAGAGCCTCATTAACTTAAGCTCTCAAAATCAGGAATTACTTTAGCATTCTGCTGTTTTAACTGGGGTTACATGTTTTCACTCAAGCTTTGGAGTCCAGTCAGACTTCATTTTTGACAACTGAAGTCTTACAGTAACTAGATACAGGCAGATGTAATCAAAAAATTGAATATTTGCTGGGAAATGAGTAAAGCTTCTGAATATGGATGTTCTTTCCTGCTGTCAGCCCTGAAGATCATTTACTACTGTGTTCCATCTTGCTCTTTCCTGTTGTTCCTTGGCTGGTGTTGCTATTGCACAGTAATCCAAGATGTGCATATCTGAAACTTACTATTTGGCTATTTTATTCTTTCTTTCTTGAATGTACATTTGAGAATGTAATTTCTTTTTTAATTTTTAACTATCACAGCAAGACAACCTGGGATCACAATTTAGCCATATGAGTCTTTCCCGCCAGCCACCTGCTGACCCAGCTGAACCTCACACTGCTATGTTCCAGTCCACTGTCGTGCTCCAGCCCCCACAGCAGCCCGGTTATATCATCGCAGCTGCTCCACCGCCCTCTGGCCAAGCAGTTTCTGCTCCAGGCTACTCAACATCTAGCCACCCAGTCAACCAGCAAGTCCTGCAGCAGCAGGGATACGTGCAGCAACCTGTGCCACAGGTACAATGGCTCTGGTTTCATCTGCCTAAAACACTGTATTTAAAAATGGATCGTGCTGTTCTATTAGTGACCTCTCTCTCTGCGTAGTGTGTTAAATTGCAGCTGTGTGCATTTGTTCTGAGGTTGAGGGTTTTTTCTGGCTTAGGCACTTTGGAAGTGTACTGGGTTCACACAAACCTTGACAGAAATGACTGATTTCAGTTTACTGGACACTGTAATCACCCAGGTTTTCCTATTTCCCTGTAGCTCGTAAAACTCATGTTCTGTAGTCTTCTAGAAACTGGCAGTTGTTAGTGAAATCAGTAGTACAGTGAAAGTAGAAGAAATCAGCTGTTAAGGAGGGAATTTATGTAGTACAAGTATTTTCTTAATTTTTAAACTATTTAATGAGCTTTGCATCTTCCTTCCTCTGTGTGATTCATTTTGCATTTAGATATCTGCCTCCTATAAACTTGCAGGTAATGCATCTCTTTAATTGCTGTTTGTTTTTAGATGCCAGCTTGTTACTGTACCCCCAATCAGTATCCGCACTCCAGTCAACAATACCGACCCGTTTCTGTCCATTACAGCACACAGCAAAACCAGCCACTGGCACAGCCTGGGCAGCAGACAGGTTTGTTGAACTTTTTTCAGCATTTCTTTAATTATAGATTTTTTTATTTTTTTTTTTAGTTTAGAACCAAATAATTTTAAAAACTTAGAATTTTGCGAGTAACTTCAAAGTTAGTCACTAGGTAAGATTAATTAGTACCTTTAAATGAGGTAACATTGCAGACATACCTTAACAATAAGACCTGAGGGGTTAGAATAAGTTTTCTGCTCTTCCTGCTTCTAGTAAAGACTTTTCTACTGTTCCTGAGTTACCTATCAATGTTATCAAGCTGTGTTTGTCTCCTTTTCTCTTGTCTCTTTTCCTTAGAAATTGTAACTGGACCTACCATTATTCTAATAATCTATACTGTAAAATATTGTTATCACAACTTCAATAAGAATTGGATTCCTGAGACAAATTTACTTCTGAGTAATACCTTGACTCACAGTCAAAACTTTCAGAAGTAACTAGTGCTGCTTGGAGGCAGAGATCATTAAAATGCAGACATTTATACTATGAATATATAGTATATATACATTAGACTTGGTGTCCTTTTGAGTTTCCTTTGGGAAGAAGGACTTTTTTTTTCATTACCTCCCCCTGCCCCCAACTCCATTGCTCAATAGATACAGGATGAACAATTGGCTTTTACAAACATTAATTGGATTTCTTTATAGCTGTTGTATGAAGTAGCCTGTAAGAGGGGTGTCTCTCTCTTCTGCAGTTCTTCTAGGAAATGCTCCAACAGCAGCAACGCTTGAAGTTGTTACTCAGGGTTCAGTTCAGAAATTTAGGCAAGATTTTCATTGCTGAATCATCAAGATGAGATGCCTGCTTATGGTGGGGTTATCAGATCATTTAAAAATACTATTAGTACCTAGTTACTGCAAAAGAGATGAGAGATCAGCACTTCTCACTCTTCAGAAGTGAAAGCATGTCAAGGTTTTTTCAAAGGAAAACAAATTACTCCGTTTTGCAACTCATTCATCAATGTTAAAGGTGTGTTATCCAACTGTTACACAACCTGCTTTCCTTCCTTGGAACTTATCATACCTAGACTACTGATAGCAAAAAGTCTGAGGCTCAGCTGTGAATAGCACACACGCTAAATCTGAGAGAGCCTGGTGTTGTGTGAGTGTAGCTAAACAAATCAATCTGAATTTGAAAGCATGGGATGATATGGTGCACCAGCACCAAGACACAAGGGGAAGAATCATTAGGTAAGTAAGCTTTTTTTAATTGTATATTTTTAGCTCTGTAACTGAATTTCACTGCCTGTGATGTGGACAGAGCAAAAAGCATCAGCAGCAAAAAAAATCCCCATCTGTGTCCTAGAAGAAACAAAATAAGCAAACTGTGCAGACAGCTCCTTGGCTGCTCTGGTAATACACCTTGTACCGTAACCCTGACATCAGGGGGTCATATTTAAGAAGTGAAGGGGTGGTCCAATCAGTAATTCCATGCAGGCCTGTTTGGTTACTTGGTGTTTACTAGCATTAATGGTACAGGGAAGTGTTTTGCTAGCAACAGCATAACTTGCTGCTTAACTTGAAATCTCCCAAGTTGCTGCCTAGCTGTTGCTGAGCTCATTTGCTTCTTTATCAGCATTCTAGGGATGGAAGGTTCCACATTGTGTTTGCTGTTCTGTAAACTCATGAGATGCTGTATTTTGAAGTTCTCTCTGGTAGATTTCTTTTAAACCTTAAATCATTTGGATTAAGTTGACTCTAAGCCACATCCGAAATGGTTGAATCTTGTTAGCTATGGCTGGTTTTGATACAGAGGGCAGCAGTGACTTGGCTAATGCAGCAGTATGTCTGGTCAGAATATGTAAAATCTGTGGGTCTTACTCCACTAATAACAAACTGGTTACTAACTGTGAACTAACTTTCCAAACACAAATTTAGATAACAGGTGACAACTTCAGTGCTGTGGGGTGTCCTGACTTTGTGTATGAGCTGTTGGATTCGGGGCCGTAACACTGTCTGAGAGGTTTACATTTCTCACAGTGAACCGGTCTCTTTTTCAGCTGCTTCCTGGCTTCCTTTTTAAAGGGGTTTTGGGTGAAATGCTTGAGGGGGGACCCACTTTTAATAAGAATGCTTCTGTTGGGCCAAAGATACTGGGAGAAGAAAACGCCTAAGAAAAAGGCATTTCTGTTTGTCACGATAATGGAGGCCTGGTTACTGTGAGACTGCCTGCAAGTTGTTAATTTTTCTTACATTAACATTGACTTTTTTCTAATTATGTGAATACTAAGAAACATGCTTTTTTATCTACTATTTCAGAGTGTTTCTGTGTAATGAGACAGTCTGCTGTGGCAGGTGTGGGTTTTCTGCTGAGTGCTGCATTTCTGTCAGACCACTCTCTATGCAGAGGTGAAATCGTGAAGCTAAAAATAGAGCATTCCTTGGAACGGTGTGGGGAACCTTCTTGGCAATCAATTTATATTGTTCCTCTGCTCTCTGCTTGCAAAACTGAGCATGTCTGGCTCTGGAAGTGCCGGGGAAAAAAGCTGAAAACTCTTCACAGCAGCATTGCCATTCCTGGGAAATGAGAGGTTTCGATTGCAGATGTGTGGATTGGGTGTGTGGTACGCCACAGCTCCACGTTCTGCTGCTTCTTAGGTGCCACTGGTTGTTTTGTAACGAAGTACATCTGAGCCTTGCGTTCGTTACAGATGTGAGCTGGATTTCTGTGCAGGGCTCACTCTGTTATTCTAATTACCAATCCTGACACAAGCACGTGTCGTTCTGACGTTCTGTGTAGGCTCTGAAAATATTTATATTGCCCTGTGTGCTTCTAATGAATAGCTCTCTTGGGTTTAACAAACTGAAGCTGCTTCTCTTTAATTTTCTGAAGCAATATTTGGTTATATTAACAGTCTTTTTTAGTCTTCATTGTTGTGATTTCTATAGAGACAGCCAGCTGAGACTGCTAACCCACAATGTGCATTGTACCCTGCATGTATGCAATCAATGAACATTGCTGGGCTTTGTTTACCAAAAAAAAGTGGTTTCTGTTAACTGAATAATTATTTTCAAAATAGACCATGCAATTTTTTTAACACAGTTGGGGGAAAAAAAAAATCCAAGTGAGTTTTTTTGCAGCTCTGTTTATGTTATTGTAGTTCCATAGCAAGGTAGGGAGGATGGGGAATGTCAAGGTCAGAGAATGTGAATGTTTAAGTTCAACACAGACTCTTCTTGCCATCAGTGCATCTTGACAAACCCCGTTTTGTTTTTCTGGAGTGATAACTGGCTTTGTCTCAAACACTAATAGTTTTGGGGGTTTGCTGATGTGGTAAGTAGCACGTACCTGTATACTAGAATTTAACAGAAAATAAATGTACTTGCTTTCTGCATGTGTTTTGGTCGTGGTAGTAGTTACTACTATATGCTTTAAAGAAAAAAACAAGCAGGGGTTAAGGTTAGATCTAATAAATGCGCAGATTTCCTGTTTGGCACTTGTGCTTAGTTTGGGTTGGTTTGTAGAGTTTGGGGGTTCTTTGAAGCCATTTTTGAAAGATAGCTGAGGATATCTGTTAATATTAAATGCTCGTCAAGGCCCTGTAGAGGGTTGAATATGAGCAACTTTCTTTTCTTCCCCCCAAAGATAACTTTGAATAGGAAATACCTTCCACTGTTTATGAAGATGGCTTTTACCTGGAAGGTTTTTCTCAGTTGCCCTTTGAAAAAGTGTAAACCCATGCTTTACACAGATTTTATTGAAGTGTGATTTGGGTTTGAATCCTAGTAAAGATACTCTCATCCCTGGGACACCTGAAGTACTAGCAGAATGTAACATACCTAGGTTTTCAAGGCTGAAGTACCTGGGATGGCCTTCGTCATCATAATAGAGAAGTAATTGGTTCTGATAGTCTCGCATGCTTTGTTCAAGTGCTTTCAGCTTTCACCTGTCAAATCGAGGTGTTAATGCATGTAACTCTCTGGAGCATAACTAACTATCAGAAGCATGTGAGAGCAGCATTGCAGATAGTATGTGTAGCGTTTCTTGCTGGATCAAAATGAATAGAACTGTTAGTTTTACTGTTGGCTTCTTTTTACATGCATGATGAGTTCAACTCTTCTCTGAAGTTGCTAGATTTAAAAAGCTGTTGGAAAATGCTACATGTACATTTTCACATAGGCTGCTGTGCATGAAATGTGTTCATTATTTCAAAATAAGACTTAAATGTATAATTTCAGGTTACCAGGTTCTGCCTAACCAGCAGCAAAACTACCAGGGTTTAGTTGGAGTTCAGCAGTCTCAGAATCAAAATCTAGTCAGTGGCCAACACAACAACGTTGGGAATCAAATTCAAGGTGTGATTGTTCCATATCCTTCAGTGCCATCTTATCAGGTGGGTAACTTATTCATGGCTTTCCAGGCACTATTCTGTGAGTTCAAGTGGTATTGTCTAGTTATATGGGGTTTTTTTAGAGTGCATTGCTTTCTAAACAGTAGAAAGCTGCAGACAGCTGTCAAAGGTGACTCTAGGGACCAATTAAAAACCAACTGAATAAGAAATCCCACAGTTGAAGTGAGAAGAAAAAATCTGTCACAAGTGTACAAGTTCTAGTCCTGTTAAATGCCAAGTGCTGTGTTAATTTATGTTTCAGAGGACAGGGAAGAAAGATCTCATATGACTTCCTTCCCTGTCACCCTGCTCTGTGCTGTAAAGAAAATTATTAATTTATAGAATCCCTTGGCACAAACCTTTCCATTTTGGGGGAAGATAATATTACTGATTTATTTGTTTTAGTAAAGTGTTCTAACTAGTGTTACCGCTAGTCATCTGGATTTAGGGAACTCCAGATCTTTTGTGTCTGTTTCTTTAAGCATTCTTACATAAACCAGGTGATGGTTGAGAGGCAGAAAGAAACATTATCTGCAGAAGAGAATCTTAACGTGTCCTCGATTTTTAGGTTTCGGTGCCTCAAGGTTCCCAAGCAGTGCCCCAGCAGACATATCAACAGCCTGTTATAATTCCCAGTCAGTCAAATCAAGGACTGCCCACAACAGGAATGCCAGTCTACTACAGTGTCATTCCATCAGGCCAACAGAATAATTTAAGGTGAGTTCACCTGAGTTATTTCTTGGAAACAAGGCTTAATTGCCGTGTAATTACTGCCCGGATCTTCTATAGTGTTGCACGTATTAAAATGTATTTTAAAATCAGACTTACAGAAATATGATTAGCTGTTTCTTTTTGCTCTTACACAGTGAACTAAAACAACCAGTGCTGCTTTCGTTGGGGCATGCTGGTTAGGGAAACACCTTTTCCAATCTATCAGCAATAGTTCATACAGTTTCATGTCTTGAGTTCCTTGTTTGTCAGCGCTCAGCAGCAGTGCCTCTGGCTGGTAACACTGAAGGTGGCTATCTGTGTTCGCTGCCTGTGTCAAAGGTACAAGTTTAATTAGGTGCAGAGAAAAGAGAATTGGAATCCCAGAACAAGACAAGCTTCCTTCTTGTTTTGGAGCTTTATCTGGAAGGAGCTTAGCTTACTTCCTCCGTGTTGCTAACGAGGCCTTCTGGCACGAAGCTGGCTCTGAACCACACATAGGAATGTTTTCTTGGGATCAGCCTTTGTTTGATAAATAACTTTTTTTACTGACCTTGGTAAAAACAAATCGATGTACATGTACAGACCTCCCTGTGTGTGCACCTGTGTTCCCAGCACAGTTTGAGTGTTTGGGAGAGAACAGATGGACAGATACCTAAAAGGAATTAATTAGGGTTAATGCTTATTAGAAACTTTTCTTTCTCTGTTTTTTTTTTTTTAACTTAAATGTGCATCATTTAAAAACACAGCTCTTAAGCAGCAGCAGGATGACGTTTGCTTCATCCTTTTGTGAGTGCAGCAACTTAAATAGTATTTGTGTCATCGCTGCATGGCTTCACCTACTTAAGTCTGAATTCTTGCTCTTTGTATCTGAAGATTCTTTTTATCCTGTTCTTCACTGAACCTCAAATATAACTACAGATGCCATAGGTAGACAAAATTCCAGACTTTTTTGAAGTAACTTTAGTTTCTTGATCTTTCCTGTCATTTGGAACTTCCCTCCCTTCTGAACAGGGAAACATTTGTTAGGAATTCAGAGCAGAGTGACAACAGCATCTTGCTTTCATCCAGCTAGTTACATTGCAGCAATTGGACAAGGAACACAGAATAGTTTTCTGCAGGAACTGAATAGGCTCAAATCTATAGGTCACAAAGCTCGAATCAGTAGACAGATGAGATTCTGTGTGAAACCACAGAGCCCATGCAGATATAAACCCCTCTGGTTTAGTTTTCACTGAATTATGTCTGCTTTAGTGGAAGGGAACCTTTAAATTCAAATTATATAATTGAACTGTGGGACAAGGGACAGAACAAACTTCCTGTGATTCTGACAACATAGATAAAAATGCTAAACCCAGCAGGATGGTACCTACATTTTCCCCCAATTTGACATAATAAAATACTAATTTTTTTTTGTCATTCCCTCAAAATGTTTCCTTTATCTGTTAGTACAGAAATAAGTACAGGATTCTGTGGGCACCGTTCTGATTATGGTTCACCAGCATGGTGTTCTGGCTCTGGCAGTAAAATCAGTCAGTGGAAAGACAGAATTTGCCTATGTCTGTTGTTTACCTGTTTTACCCCTGAATGCCCTGAAAAATACGTTCCATAAATGAGCTTGTAAAGTTATCCTTTTCCTACATGTTACAAACAAATGAAAGGTGGTTTATCTCCTTGAGTCACTTTTCCTTTTCTTCCACGGTGTTTGGTAAAGCCATGGAAAGGAGCAGCGGGGTGCTCTGTCAGTGTGCTGAGCAGCCGGGCTCAGCTGCATGGGGCTAGCCTCCAGCTGAGGGACCCCTGAAATCCTTGTGGCAGGTCCCCTGATGAGACCCAGTCCTGGTTAGGTGGGCAAGGCAGCAAATTGTGTTTTTAATATTGTTCTACGTGTCTTTATACCAATATAGCGCTACTGACACAAAAATAGTTTATCAAAATAAGTCAGTTGGTACAGCTTCTTAATGCGTGCAGGGGGTAAATTTTTCCAAGGAAGAGATGTGAAACTTCAGTTTTCTGAGGAACAAGTAGATTTGGGGGGTAGGTGGAAATAATTTTGGTTTTTAAAATGAATGATCTGAGTTACTTGCAGTGTGTAGACAGCAAATGCAGCAGTCACGATTAAATGAGTCACGTAAACGCTTGTTTGTCATGTTCTGTTTTATTACAGTTCATCAGTAGGATATTTGCAGCCTCCTGGATCAGAGCAGATACAGTTTCCTAGAACAACATCACCGTGCAACTCTCAGCAGCTTCAAGGACAGCAGTGCGCAGGTTGGGGCAATAAAGTTGTTATTGAAAGGTTTCAAAATGTCTAGTTACTGTGCTGGGTGATTGGATAGCTGCTACTCAGGGTTTGATTTTTAAATTAACTACTGCCTTCTGTCTCCTGCTTTTTGAAGTTACGTTGGCGGCAGGTTAACGTGACATCTTGATTTGTTTATCTTTGAAAGCTCTCCAGTTCCTTTCTTAGAATTCAGTAACATAGCTCATGGATACCTTGCACGCTGCTTGTGTGTTGAGACAGACGTGGGAACATACGTTCTCAGCAGAATGACTTTCCCCTCTTCCTGAATAGCTACATGGCTCTGAAAAATCTGAGATCTGGTTTACATTTGATAGAACAAGAGCAAGGTACATTTTGGAAGCAGTACACTTGGCTCCTCTACTCAGGGAGCATTCTAGATTTCACTGAAAGGAGTAGGAGTAGCAATTTTCTTTAGAGTTCCTGAGAAGAGGGTGAAAACCGTAGGGGTTTGGATAGCAAAGCAGTAGTTTTTTGACCTGCTGAAAAGCTAAATGAAAATACTCCTGAGTTGTGTGGGGCTGTTTTGGTTTTGTCTTTATGGTAGCCTTATTTACTGCTTTTACTTTCATAGTTTATAGCAACCATTCAAGTCAGAAGCCATCACCACCTACATTATTGCCACCTTCATCAAAGTCAAAGCCACAACAGGCTGGTTCCATTGTGCACTACAGCATAGTGTCTCCACCCTCATCATGTAAACGTTCGCCCACTGGTCTGTCCATCATGCAGCCAATAAAAGGTATATTTTATTGGGATTTTTGTCTAAGCCACTCTGTCTAGAAATCTGTTGTAAAGTATCTGATTGATTTCATGGCTAATTGATAGAAAACTGCAGCTTGAGTACCAGCTCTGCAAATATTTTTTTTGTAATTCTTCATCTGAATTGCTGTTATTGTAACTTTTACAATGACAACTTGGAACTAAGGTGAAAGAATAGGCTTTGAACTGAATTCTCACTTAGCAGAAGCACTTAAATCACCTTCAGAATATTTTGATCAGATACAAAACATTTGGGTAATTTTTTAGAAGCTCTATAAATATCAGCCTCAGTGACAGAGAGCTTGTCATATCCATGAAATAAACGTTCATGTCCAAACACTTAAACTGACTTTCCAACCATGGAATTGATGGACTGGTCAGGAAGCTGAGAGCACTAGGGTTAGTCTCCAAACAAGAAGTTACAGAACATTCCTGTGATCACAGTGGTATTGTCTGTCTTGTACCAGTGGGAATTAGATACATCAGAGGTTTGGTTGCGTGACAAGAGGTAATCCCAAATACTGCTATGTCATTATTTTGCAAGCAAGTCATAGATTAAACAACCCTAGGTCAATGACCTAGATTCCACTACAGATGTGCTTGCACTACAGATGTGCTATGAACATTTATCTCCAAAGATATTTTTACAGCCCGCTCACTAGTAAGTAGATAATACGCAGTTAAGTGGCAAGATAGCTGGATTAGCACTGTGTTAGAGTTCACAGGCAGGTTTGGTTTTGGTCGTATTTGTTGGGCTTTAATTCTGGAAGACATTCATTTTCAGGATATCTGAAATCAGTCTCGCACTAGTTTGTTCTTCCACCCTCCCATCTACCTTGGAAGTGCTGGTTTTGTGCAGCTTTGAAGGCCCAGTTCAAACCTGTAAACTGTGTTTTTAAAAAAGTTTGAGGAAGGGGGAAGCGCTTTACGGCATTGAACAACTTTTGAGAGAATAAAGAAAAGCATGCTTTTCAACAAGTGAGAGGTGATGTATCAAGGTCACTGAGGTAAGGGTGGTGAGGACGTGCATAGACAAGTAACAGAGTTGTGTGTCTTTTCGTGTGAAGACATTTTGGAGGCCCACACTGTAAATCTGGGAAGCTTTTCAAGATTTCTTCTGGGATTCCCTTCTCATACGCGATAAAAACATCTGCAAACTGACTATGCGTTCTAGGGCACTTGGTTTTGCCAGGATGCTTGTTTAGGAAAAGCCTGAGATGCTGTGAAACTAGAAGCTGAGGAAAGTTCTTCTGGAAGTAGGAAGTTTTCTTTTATGTTTATAAATACATGCAGAAAATACTAAAACGAGAACAAATTTCTTGTGTAAAATGTGTGTGTAGATGTTTGCCTGGTACATCCCAGCTTTACATATAGTGGTTACATACATTTCTGTTGTGTTAGATATTTTTCTGAGTATGGAGTATCCATTCACAGTGCTGTGTTGTATTTTGCTGCACAACAAACTAGTTGTACTTGCTGTGGGGCCCTTAGAGGGACAAAGCAGGGACTCCTCACTTACACCCTCTGCTAACCTTGGCCAGGTAGCTGATGCTTCCAGTTCACTCTGTAATGCATGGGTAGAACCTCTTGCCATTAAAATGGAAGTCTAGCTGTGAAGACATTGCTAGTATTGCTTAATTTATTTTTATAAATATCAAGGTAGTAAAGATTTCTGAAAAACAAACCAAACAATGTAGAATAAAAACTCTTAATATTAAAACTACTTTAGCTTTTGTAAATCGTATTCAAAAGAGTCTATTTCTTCTTGTGGAGCCATGGGGTAATGAAAACAATAGCCCAATTTAAAAATATGGGTGCTTTTTACAATCTGCATGAAACTGCTCCTAACTGATGCTATGATGCAGATAGTAAATTGAGAAAATTGTAGACTTCCACTTCAAAGGTGGATGATTAAATGTTGTTTAAACATGTGTATTTTAACAGTAGTTTCTGAGAAATGTTGTAAATGGTGGGGTAGAGCAGAGAGAGAAATTGCAAACAACCATTTACCAGTAAACATAAATTACCTGGGACAGGTCAAAGGGGGAAGGTGGCTTCTCTCTTGGGCAAGCCTCTCATCGTAGCTCCTCAAGTGAAACCTCATGGAACAGGTTGGATGTTGAGCTGTGCTCCCTGAGTGGCATTTCTGTGGCTAAGTGGTACCTGGTGCAGGGATCCATGTGCAGTGCCTGCCCAGAAAGATGTCCTCATCTGCAACTTGTCAATGAGGGCAATTTTGCATCAGACTGAAGACCAATTCCTGGTCTTTCTAATTAATACTAGTGTACCAAAGAAAACAGCTTGAGTCTATGTTGCTGTATATCGCATAAAACTAGCTAGGGAACTTCTGCTTGTAAATAAAGCATATTTTTGCTTAATATAATGTTCTTCAAAGCATTCTTCTGACAGCAACTACAGTGAATATTGATAACTTTCAGCTAGTATTAAATAGAATTATTTATTTCCAAAATACATTCAGTAATGAGTTTGTGGTGGTTCTAGTTCTGTGAAGCCCTCTCTAAGTTAACTGTCACAGCTTTATCTGCCAGTGGAAATGTAATTGTACAGAAGACACTGCTCTAGTTTTCTAGAATTCAGCTTATTTAGCAAAACATTCATTATGTTTCACTCTTTAAATTCACATCTGTTCTGCTAAAATGAAAATGGCAATGTATGACAAACTAACTGTATCCCACTGACTTGTCTTGTAGCGGTAGCAACGCCACCAGGTGGAGGAGTAGTTATGATGCAGCTAAATATCCCTAACAATCCTCAGCCTCGGAACCATTCACCTCCGCAGTGGAAGCAGAACAAGTATTACTGTGATCATCAAAGGGGGCAGAAGTCCACAGAAGTTAGCACTTTAGACAGTGCTGCACAGGTATGAGTGTGTCACTTTGTTTTCCAGGATGATTTATAATTTGCATAAATCACATCTTCACATGTTTTTTTCTACAGTTCTATCTTGATTAAAAATCTGCTCTGATAGTACTTAAAGTAGCTATTTTAGCTTCAGTCTTTGAATGCTGTAGCTGCTGTAGGAGCTTTTTAAACATTAAAGTGTTCTTTATTCCAGTTGCAGCATAGTCCTCAACTAGGTAGCCCTGTCACCTCACCGGCCCAATCACCAGCACCAGCCCAGCTGTCAAACATGAAGAACATCCGTCCCACATTAACACCCCTTTCTATCGTGTCCCAGTTTTCTAGACCTTTTGTCCCTGGACAAGGTATGTTTCTGGTTTAGTTAACTTAAATATGGGGGGAGGTATTTGACTGTTTTAAAATACAAGTTATAAGAGGTTTTTCTGCTGAACTGTGCTGTGCTTTGATAGCAGGGTCATCAACATTACCCACTTGAGCATCATGGAAAATTTCATCTTCTCTCCTCTGCATTGATATTGTCCCCTGTATTCTCAAAAGCTTTTGATCTTCCTGTTATTGTGAGAGCTTCTATAATGCGCCACTCCTCTCATATGAGAAAGTCCCTAGCTAGCTAGGGACTAGCTGATCTTAACACATTAGGTAGATGTATTATCTTTTGGGAGAAAGGATGTAGGAGTGCAGTGCTAAGCTGAATGCGTTGCCAAGCTCATGTAGTAGTCGATGATGCACAGAATCAAACTACGGCCTCAGTGACAATTCTTCATTCCTTTGCAGAAAGACAAGCAGGATGGGACCAAAGCCCCTCCTAGCCAGTACTGCTGCTATATCAGTTAGTATTTCAGACAGTACCCAGCCAAAGACCAAAAAAATTCCTTACAGACAAATCTCAGTCCCCTGCTGCCATGTAAACAGAAAATAGGGAATTTTCACTGAAATGTGATAGGAGATAACATATAAAACTTAATGATTAAAAAAAACTCAGTGAGCAAAGAGGTCCTGGTACAGTTCCCAAACTCAAAATTAATGGATATATTTGACAGAAAGATTTACTTTAAAGCCAAGCTTACAGAAAATTCTATATATCTTAATCATTGATGAAGAAAATCTTATTCTTGTCTGGTTTATCTTCTGCGTGAAGTTCGTGTCATTGCTTGGTATTCCTATGTTCTGGCAAAAGTTCCAGGTTGCCTGCTGTGAAGTCTGCATCTCAGCTTTCTTAATCTTCTGTGATTATAAAAAGCTCTATTCCGTTGTCTCTGTGGATCCTTGGAGCAAATAGGAATGTGAAGATGTACCTGGCACTAATTAGGGATATCACCATGAAAATTATTAAATTGGCACATGGAGAGGAGCTTTAGCTTTATTAAGCTCACTTTGAAATGAGAGGATTATAAATAAGGCTGCAGTGAAGAAAAGCTTTTAGTGTTTTTCAGCTTAATCCTTAAATGCAAGACAGCTCGTACCTGTTTGCTCACCTTGTGATCAATACGTGACTGACATTTATTTGATTGTGCCAAATCTTTGCTAGCCTACCCAAATACACCTTTTTGTACCTGGTTATTATGCTTTCTCTTCTGTGTAAGATATACATCATAAGAGCAACCTGGAGGAAGATTCCATGTAGCAGAAAACCCCTTCTAATTACCTTTCTCTTTAAGGAGATGCCAGATACCCATTGCTTGGCCAACCCCTGCAATACAATCCTCCATCTTTATTACGTGGACAAGTACCAAGCCAACAGGTATTAAAGAGAACAATCCCTTGACAACACCAGGACTACCATTAGAACCACTATGACTAGGGCGACTTGTGCTTGCTTTCCAGTGACAGTGTGTTGATACTTCCCATTGTTCTTGTTTGTTGTATTAAAAATAAAGTGAGAAACAGTTTCCTGAAATTTGGCTGTAGGCATAGTGTAGGTCATGGATTTTTTTCTTAAGCAATTCACCTGCAGTTCCAAAAAAATCCCAAAGAGAATGTTTGCTAAAAGGCTTCTGTTTTATTTGAATAGCAATTTTTTTTAAAAAGGGTATTTCTAAACAAAGTGCGGGTTTGTTTCTTATAAGAAAAACCCAAAATAGTAGTGTTAACAAAGATAAAAAGTTTTGCCATCTGTTTAATTTTTGGGACAGACACACAACTTCCCCTACCTTTACCTTGCTCAGTTCTACCCAAGATCAGCCAGATCACGTGGTGGGCTGGATTTAAGGGTGATGTTATTTTTTAATCACTTTCTCCTTTTTTTTCTGAAGCCAAAGATTGACTGTGCTTGACTGCATGCAGGACTGCTAAACTCCAAGGCTAAAGTTGGAGATGTAAATCTTTTCTGTACTAGGGTAGCACTGGATATTTTTCCAGATGTTCCTCTGCAAGAGTTTTTCAGTGAACTAACCTAGAAATGTTAAGATAGCGGTGTGTTGTCATTAAAATACATCATTTATGTCAATCTTTCCAGTGTCAACCTGGAAACAGACACGGAAACAGGGGAAAGAAACCAGCAAAGAAGGCTGCTTCAGCAGATCTTGGTGCCGGAGAACCAGGTACAGAATCGCTGATTGATGGTGTCCTCCAGCAAAATGAGTTGTGGTGGTGGGCTGGGAATGTAACCAGAAAAGCACAGGTGAAAGGAGGGCCAGAATGAAGAGTAATTGGAGAGAAATGGACATACTGAACACTGGAATGTAACAATGGAGAAGAGACCTGATTTGGAGAGAGGGAGATTAAAAGAGCAAAGTGTAGCTTTGAAGGTTGGAACAGAGACCAAAGAAGATCAGGGTTGAACAGAGCTAAAAGGAAAAACAACTTTGTCATTGTACTGGACATATGGTCTATTGTTAATGAAATGTTATATGAAATATACATACCCCTGCTTCCTTTTGTTTGTGTGAAATCAAACAGAAACCACAAATTAGTTGGTGGTTCTTTTTTCTTATGTCCCCCCTCGCTACAAATAAGCACATGGATTTGGAGGACATACTAGGAGATCTATACCAACTCCAAGGAGCTAATCTAAAGATGTCATGCAAAGAAAACCTGACATAATCTATCTTTGTATCTTTCTAGGAAGAGTTTTTATTGTGTTACCTACTATTGACTCCTTGCAGAAAGTTACAGATTAATCAGCTTTTTCTATCAATTACTGGTGAGGATTTTTTGAGAGAAGACAAGACTAGATTTTAAGCAGGGTGATGCTTGAACAGTTTGATGAACAAAGCCAGTCAGATGCTATACTGAGTCCTCAAGCCTGCTGCAAAACTAGATGTTGATCATTATTCTACTGGTCTTTCCCTCTCTCTTTTGAGGGCCCTCTTTGTATTCACAGCTTTTATTTTTAGACAGTACTAAATGTGAAAGCAACAGGTTCTCTAGAATACCAGGAATGTCTGAGTGATTGGTAGCAGCCAGCTGGAGATACAAACAGGAAATAACTCACTTTCCATTGTGCTGCTTGTATCGTAAAGTGCAACGTCCCAATTTTGATTCAGTGTTTCTCTTGTTTCAGTTGCAGGAAAGGTTCTAGAAATTACTGAACTGCCAGAAGGCATAACTCGTATGGAAGCAGAAAAACTATTTGGAGAACTTTTAAAAGTTGGTGCCAAGATTCGGTGGCTGAGGGATTCACAGTGTCTACAAACACAGCAGCAGCACCATCGTCGTTACTGTGGCGGCGGAGATAATAGCGTGAACACTGAGCCATCCAAACCTAGTGACTTGGCTTCCACTTACACCGTTCTAGCTACGTTCCCTACAATGTCAGCTGCTCAGAATGCATTGAAGAAACAAAGTAGTACCTCAGTAAACAAGTTCAGGCTGAGAACAAGCAAGAAGCACTACGACTTTCATGTTCTGGAAAGGGCTAGTTCTCAGTAGCAGTTACATCAGTGGACACTCAGCCTTTACTACTTCCATGTCCTCCTCCTTGATTGGCTTGATGTTACGGGGTTTCTGTTCTCTTCATAGAGACTCCTGGGATGTTTTGTCATATGACATCATCCATTGAAGAATAAATAACCTAGTGATCCAGCAAGATGGAGAAGAAAAAAGAGTGAATCCCAGACAATAGCACGGAATCATCTTTGAGACAGGCAGCTTTCTACAAGGAATGCTGTAGAAATGCCCCCTACTTTTATAGTAGTTTTGTTTTATATTTTTGAATTCTTGTATCAGATCCAAAATTCTATTGTACAGCAAACGTTCATAGAAATCCATATTCAGATTTGTATTTTATAGACCCTTTTCACAGCCAGCACACAGCTGTCCATTCCAAGGCAGGAACCTGAGGATTGGTGGAGGGGAAAAGAGAACCATTTTCAAGGAATTATGCTCACTTTCTAGCGAACTACTCCAAGTCTTCAAGTTAACCTGTTCTTTGTCCCTTGTGGTTTTTTCTTTTTTTTTTTTTTTTAAGAAAAAAATATATAATTTTAGTAACTAACTCCTTAGATGGTTGTTATCTTTTGAAATTCATTCAAGCAATGTCAAAAGAAATTAAAAGAAGGTTGTACCCTTAAAGGATCCACTTCTGATCCAGCAAGTTTAATAATTATTTGAAGGGGAATATGAATAGGTTACAAAGAATGTTCACCAAATCACATTTTAATATTTCTTCTTTTTAGCAAAAGTGTGAAGAAACTAAAACATATCTTCACAAGTGACAAAATGTTTGCACTTTAATTGTGTTCCCACCAGTATGGATCTCTTTCTCTTCCTTTTCACGCTAAGATAATTGTGTTTGATAAGTGCTGGAAACCTTTTTAATGGTTTAAGTTTTCATTTGCAGATGCTCACTGGACATTAAAGATTCATTGCACATAAATGAAACAAACCTTTTTCAATTTGTGTAATTTGCAAGGCTGTACAATGTGTGCTGATGCAAGCCTTTTTCAGTTCAAGAAAATAAATGTTTACAAACACAAACTTTTTCAGTGCACTTGTTTAAACTTCTAGGAGTCACCTGAAGCCTGGATGAACACATATTAATGGTTTGGAACCCTTCAGATGTGAGGAAGAACAAACGACACAAATACTAGAACTTCTCGAAGAACCACTATTGCTCTTCCTCTTCTTAAACATTTACTTACATTATGCTGCCCTCTATCACTTTTAAACGTTTCCCTAGATAAGTAAAATGCGAGGGGAATTGATCAGCAACAGAAGGGACTGATGTGTGTTTCTATTTATAGCACAGGCACTGAGTTGCTGTGTAGACAAGTTCCCTCTTTAAGGCTATCACTTTGTAAAGATGGAGCTTCTCTAAGTAGAAAGTCAAGGTTGCCATTATGTTTAAAAACATGTTTTTACATAGAAGAAAAAATGTAGATGCCTAAACAAGCATCAGTTTTCATCTTGAATACAAAGAAAGCCTACCCTGAACAACCAAACACAAACACATGAGGTGGCAATGACATTCCTAGATGTGTTCAATTCTTAAATCTTTGATTCATAACATTAAAGTAGTTGGAAGAAAACTGACCTGTCTGATGATAATACAGCCTAGTAGATTTGGTATATGGGACTTGATTCTATGAAACACTATTGACAGGTATTCATGTGACTAATAACTTGCACACCGATGTTTCCCTAAAACAGATGAGAAAATCTTCAGCTTCAGGTCCCTAGCCAGATGACAAACCTACTTATCCCTGGCTGCTTTTCTAAATGGATGGTGCTTCTAAGTACCATCTGATCAAACTATTGAGTTCTTGAACCTACTACTTGAATGAGGGGATCTGTCTCTTCCTCCACAGGTTGGATTGTGGTAGTTTACTGCACCCAAAACCAAAGATAACCTCGGCAAATTATAATGCTCCCCTCCTCTGAAGAACACGAGATGACAATTAACAGAGGTTTGGTTGCTGCCTTTTCCTAATTTCCAGTGCTATGTTAAGATAAAGGTTTTAATCCTGTAAAAGTAGTAAATGAATTAAAGCTCTGTAATGACAGGTGTCAAAACTTAGAGAGGCAGCTGCCTCCTGTGGCGAATACATGCCAGGACAAGTTTTCACAGATTTAGAAGAATAATCAATAGCTGAGTGCTTCTGTGTCTCTGACCCAAGAACTAAATCTAACGTCAAACTTATTTCCAAAGGAGTCTGCATGGTTTGCTTCATTTAATAACTTCCTCCATAATATAAGAAAATGCAGTGAGGTAAGGATAGAGAACATAAGCAATCCAAACAAAAGGGGAAGGCTACAGTAATTTGGCCCAAGGCCTGGCACATATTTAATTCTAGGTTGTATATCTGAGCGCAAATTGCTCTAGAAAATAATGAGAACATTTAACAAGCCAGTTGTAGTCTAATCCTCATTCTGTTACTTGCCTGTAATTCCTACAGTCAGGTCACCCCTTCTGTCTCCCTCTGTGCTAAACAGGGGCAGTTAATGTTTTTGATCCACCGATACGAGCCACACAGATGGAATTAACAGGACTTTGGAAGCATCAATGGCCTCTGATGTCTACCACAGGCACAAAATTAAAATATTTTACTTTACAGTCTTGTTTATTCCTATTTTGTGCTATTTTATATTGTCCTTAGTAAACAAACTGGGTGCAAACTCGCTGAACCAAGAACATTTGTACTTCTCTGGCTTTCACACTTGTGCCCTTTCGGTTCCTTGAAACACAGAAGCCTAGGTGTACAACACCCCTGGAGCTGGGTTGGTTACTTAGATTTGGATCACGTTCTAGAAAGCAAATAAATGCACTTTATGGCATGAAATAGATGTTGTGTATGTAAAGCTAGCATTGTCAAGTGTTCTCAACAAATCTAGTACTCTAGGGTATTTTATCTTCCTGTCATTTAACATTTTTAAATAAATAGTGGCAAAGGGAAATAACTGGGGACTTATATTGCAGTGATTTAATACATTTAATTTTGTTGGGAACATTTAAAACTGAGGAAAAAGCATTGGAAAAATAACAGCAAAGCTGAACAAAGCTGGCTATTGCCTGCTTCATGAAAAGCTACTGTTTTTTTAATTTTTAATACAGTTAGATTGCTAGGTAAAATGCATCTCTGAACTGTGAACAGACTCAGTGTTACATATGACATTACAGTGAAAATGATAATTCAAAATAAAAAAGAAAAATGTAAGTCTCATACTCTGGGAACACTGAAAACCACATGGCCATGAGGTTAGACTTTGGTAGATTGGAAGAGCTCTGAGAACCTACCCAGAACCTCCACAGGCTGCCAAATTGCAGCCTCATGTACCTCGTTGGAAACAGGCGTCTTGCATCTTACCTGAGACTCCTTCTTGGGCAAATGTAACCTATTATAATCCAAAATCCTTTTAGTTGACTCACAGTAGTGTAACAAAGAAAGAAATCCAGTCCTATTATGTACTGAAGATCACAGCACTTAGGTGTCTCTACCTGCAATGTTCCCTAATTCTACTGGCTTTTCATGGAACACACATTTGCAGGTCCAGGTGGTACAGGACAGTGGTATGTAGATGGCAGCTCAGTTTTATCAAACTGAATTAGATAAGGTATTTCAATACACGACATGCCTTTCACAGCAAGACCATTTTTTTGTCTTGTGATGTTTAAATAGCTCTGTACCCCCCTAGCTAGTAATGCAAGCCATGTCCCTCTCAAGGTTGAATAAGTACCTATATTCTTATGCTGTGACACTCATTTGTGCCTTAAAACTTAACATAACATGTTTATTTTGACTTAATCTTGTACTAACTTGTTTGGATGTCTGAAGGGCAATCATAATTAAAATTGCAGCCTTATTTTATAAACATCTATTTTAGCTCTGTTACATTTTTTTGCCCTAGAGGCAAAGAGAGTTCATGTGAAGTTTTGGAGAAAATGGATCAAGTCACTTTAACTTTACAGGTCTCAGAAAATTACTGTTGTAGCTGGAATTTTTATATATTGCAAGCTGAGAAAGGACTTCTTTCAAACCCTGCAATGTTTCTAAAACTCAAGTCTTTGTGAAGGTTGATGTGCTACTTCTCTTTGATGTCCAGCTCCCGTTCACATTTGGGTTTGAGTATTTTTGGCTATTGATGTCAACAAGTGCAAACTTAAGAGTGCACAATCTCAATGTGACTTCATTTTCCTGGAAGACTTTCTTCTTTGGTGTAAACCAGGACCCTTAAAAGGGCACAATTCCCAAAACATTCTGAAAACTATGTCCCTTCAAGCCCTCTTATTTTGGAACCTGAGAACAAAGTCACTATCCCTTTCAGATGCAAGATTCAGTGTAAAATAAGTTGCCTCCTGGCTGACTTGAAAATGTATCATGTTCTTTTCACAAAATGTATGAGCCTCCTTTTAGTTTGGTGTCTGCCTCATGTGTTTAGGATTGTTGGGCTGGAGTTTGGACCTGACTCTGTGTGGCAGCCCCTTAGTAGTAGGGTTTATTTTTTTATCCTGCTTGTAACTACTTGGCGTTTTGTGATGTTTGTCGAAATTTGTCAGGTTGAAAGTAGATCTTGCTTAAGAAAAGATTTGGAAGCATTAAAATTTGGTCCAGGGCACAAACACTTCAGTGTTTGCTGCTTTTTTTCATTATTCAGTCTTGCTGGTAAAGCACACGAGCCTAGTCATTCGGTGGGATGCATGCAACTATAATGAACTGTTTCTGCACTTCTGAAGAGAAACTTGAATGTCAGATAAGACTAGCGCTGTAAACCAAAGAGCTATATAGCTGATGTGTTGCTGATAGTTGTATGCTTTTAAAACTGGTATAAATTGTAAAAATAAACTGTGCTGCTGTGGATAATGCTTAACAGTGAGGTTTATTCTTAATTCAGTTCCCATGCCTCAGGTAGCTGAGAATCTGAATTAGACTAAGAATTGATGATAACAGACCATACTGAGAATAGTGACATTTTTCAGATGCAAGGGCAAGAGATGTAGAAGGCATGCTGGAAACTGGCTGCAGTATGGACTAGCTTCAATCCTAAATAATTAGTGACATTTGATTTCCCAAAATTATTTTACAGCTAACTTAAAAGGAAATTAGCAATATTTCATATCCTACTTGACCTCAGTTTGAACTTGAGAGGGGAGACATGGGCATTCTGCTTCTGTCTAATATCTTCACTTTTGTACTAGTTCTAGGGTTAATTAGGGATGCAGCACAACCTTGCCCTTCTTACTCTTTCCAAGTTAGTTACTCTAAGAAACAGCATGAAGTGTGCTATGATACGTCTGTCATTGATTTATACATACTAGGAAATACACTAGAGCTTGTCTCCACATTCACTTACATTTGCTGTCTTTTTTCTTGGCTTAAACTGATACTTTGATTTTGTTAATGAACCACTGATTAGCATGAAGCAACAGTGCAATTAAAAAAGTAATTTGCTAATAATTGCCTTTTAAATCCAAGTAGATTCATGCTGGTTTGGGTGGGTGGAGGGATTGGTCTCTTAAATATATTACTGTCTTGCATTGTTTCCCATACTGATTGCTGAATCTGGGGTTATGTGTCTGTTCTAACAAACTAGAGTAATAGATGTAATTTCAGCCAAATTTGTCTTCATATGTTCCGAAGAGCCTTAGATTTCTAATAGCAAATGCTCTACAGGTGGATTGAGGCTTCCTCAGACCTTACAAAAGGTGATTACAAGCAATTTGGGAAGCAGGCTGGATGTGGCAGAACCCTTTCAAAACAGTGTTCAAGGAAGCCTCAGAAGCTACCCTGATCTATGTGAAGTTTTCTTTGCGTATGTTTGAGATGGTGCGATCCACCCAACTTGATCTCTCTCCTGCCTTAAAAATGTTCAGCCAGGGACTTCACATCATACAAGAGAACTGAATTCCAGGTCTGCTTCAGCTATCAAATTATTTTTATTTCTCAACAGAATTTTGTACTTACTCCTCCCTTTTCCCAGACCTACACATTGGAAGACCTCTGCTGTCTCCCAGGGATACCCATTCCAGGGGCTCTCAGATTAATTGCAGCAGTAGATGAACATGCCACAGCAGCAACTCAGTGACTCTACAGTTAGAGCCAGACTTTTAAAATTGTAATGATCTGAGAATGTAATATAAGTAATTGCTGATAATGGAAAAGACTGTATACCCTTAAAAGTGTTACCCATCCAGTCATTATTAATCCTTTCCACTTTTATGCATAAACAAAATTTCTTCCTTGGTTGCAGTGCTACGGAAATTTTTGAAAACCCTATTTGCAAAATAATTTCAAAAAAAATGGTGTTCAACACTTCATTCACCCTTCTCATGCAACCGACTTCCAAGTTAGGTTTTCAAATGCAGTGCAATAAATGCACAGTACGGCTGCTGGGAATGCTATGAGAATTACTGCAACAGATCCACACTCTTCAGAAAGCCTAAGATATTAACATTACAACCTATAACCTCTTCCTCTACATGCACATGCATAACAAAACGTTATCAGCAGAGCACCTGAAATTGTCCTGTCCTCCGTACTGTGAAATGTCCATCAAAGAGGCAGTCTGCCTCAGCTGGCTGTGCTCTCACTAAGGCTATGCTGCACACGCTGTGCCATCACAGTACCTCACTCAGCCTGACTCACCAGGGAACATGGAGATGTTCTAACCTCACTCACCTGCTGCCACTCATGCACGGTACTTTTAGCGTATTCAGCATGGATTTCTGTCAGTTACATCCTCCATCATTTTCCCCTCTGTTGTGCCCCCGACATACCCAGGGTGGATGCTCAGGCCAGGGTTAACTGAGGCCGCCCCATCCCCTTACTCCCTGCAGGTACCCCAGCCGGCCTCAGCCGTTTTGCGGCGGGACACAGCTCAGGGATCGGGCGCTGTCACGGCGGAGCCCCGACTCTGCCGCGGCAACATTCGAAGCGCCAAGATGGCGCCCGGCCGAGGCGAATCTGCCGCCAACCCGCGCGTGGCCGGGGGCGGGCGCGCACCGCGCGCAGACGCCAATCAGAAGGTGGCGGCGGGTCGCGTTTGCCAGCGCACGCGCGGAGCGAGGCTGTTGGTGCGGCGGCGCATGCGCGTGGCGGCGTCTCGCAGAACCCGGGGCCGGCGGCACCATGATGTGGTTCGGCGGCTCCATCCCGGCCGCCATCGCCGCCGCCAAGCAGCAGAGTTCGGTTTTCGTCGTGTTCGTGTCAGGTACGGCCCGGCCGGGGCGGGGGGCGGCGCCGGGCGCTGGCCCGCCCGCGCACTGACACGGCGACGGGGCCGGAGGGGGCCGGGAGCGGCCGCTGCCGCTCGGACAGGCCTCCGGGCTGCGGTGCCGTCCCTAATACCGGCCGGAGCGGCTCCAGGCTCCGCCAGCCCCCGAGTTGAGCGAAGATCGCGGCCGAGGCGCTGCCCCGCGGGGAGCCGCCGCCCGCAGACTTCCCCGTCGGGAGTGCCGCGGTTGCGTGCGGCCCTGTCAGCCGGCGCTGCTCGGCCGCTCGCCCCCGGGCGGAGCTTGCCGGAGGCTCCGCAGCGCCTTCGCCAGCTGTTGCTTCCCCGCCTCCACCTCCCGCCGAGCAGTGATTTCTGCTGTGTCAGTACGAGTCCCTGCTACCCGGCCCCGTGGGTCGTGGCCCGCCGCAGAGCTGTCCCGGCCCCCGGGCCTTGCCCTTATCCTGCTGCAGCGCGGCTTTAGGCACTGCTCTGGGTAGTGAAATTGATTGCTTTCCCTCCGCTATGGCCGTGCATGAACCTGCGATCCGTTCTTCCTGATGGAACTTCCTTAGCTCTCTGTGTAGTGTCTTTTTTCTTTCCCTAGCGTGTTTTGTAGCTGCATAGCAACTGAAGAAACCTATAGAAACTCACGTTGTCCTCATATATGTTGCCTTTCTGCCTGAGTAAATGAGAATGGGCAAAGGAAAAGGAGGATATAAACCAGACTTTATTTTTTCCTTCTATCTTTATCTGTGTTGCATCATTTATTTTTAGTCTTGCCCTAAGAGTTTGTAGTCTGAAGTTTTTCAGATGCCTCATGAATAAACAACCACACTAAACGTGTGGCTGGTGTTGCTCCCTTAAGAATGATTGAACCATGGGATTCACTCAGTTTCAGGAAGTTCATTCCCAAAGGGATCTGAACTGAAAAACGAAGTGCAGTTAAGTTCCTTTGTTGACACAACTCTCCTTCTATGTGGAGAACAGCACAAATGCTTAAAAGCAGGGTCTTTTAGCCAACGTGACGCTGTCTTGGAGGAGGGGATGGGGTAGTGTGTGGAGGTTTTAAGGCAGCATTTTAAAGCCCACAAATCATGATGACAGGTGGGTGCTATGATGTGAACATGTTTTACCGTTGGATTGTTTGTTACAAGCATATTCTTATCACCTACCTGAAAGCTGTCTGCCTTCACAGTCAATAATGAAATGATTGTAATGCGTTGTACAATATTAGATGGAAAGACAGGTGGCAAACAGCAAGCAGTATCCTGATGGAGAAGTTTGCAACACTTGACAGTTTCACCTGTCAAACATAATGTCTGGTGACTTCATTAAAGGCTGATCTTCCCCCCACACACACACTCCATGGAGGGTTAAAAGTTTACTATTACATTTCTTGAGTGTTTCAGATGCTCTGTATTGGGTTTGTCTGGCAAGGTTTTGCTAGCAGGGGTGCTACAGGAATGGTGGCTTCTGTGAGAAGCTGCCAGAAGCTTCCCCCATATCTGATGGAGCCAATGCAAGCCAGCTCCAAGATAGACCCACTGCTGGCCAAGGCTGAACCCATCAGTGACAGTGGTAGTGCCTCTGATAACATATTTAAAGGAAAAAAATCCAAGCTGGGCATCAGCAATTGCAGCTGGATAGAGGAGTGAGAAGATGTGAGAGAAACAACTCTGCAGACTGCAAAGTCACTGAAGAAGGAGGGGTCCCCTGCAGCAGACCATGGCAAGGCAGGCTGTCCCCCTACAGCCCAGGGGGGATGATGGTGGAGCAGATACTCCACCAGCAGTCTGTGGAGGACCCCATACCAGAGCCTGGCAGGACCTGTGACCCTGTGGAGAGAGGACCCCACACCAGAACGGGTTTGCTGGCAGGACTTGTGACCCTGTGAGTGACCAGGCTGGAGCTGTCTGTTCATGAAGGCCTGTACCCTGTGGAAGGGACCCATGCTGGGGCAGTTGGTGAAGAACTGCAGCCTGTGGGAAGGACTCACTTTGGAGAAGTTGGTGGAGGACTGTCTGCCGTGGGAGAACCCATGAAGGATCAGGGAAGGAGTGTGAGAAATTCTCCCCTGTAGAGGAAGGAGCAGCAGAGACAATGTGTGATGAACTGACCCCATTCCCCATCCCCCTGTGCTGCTGGGTAGGAAGGAGGGAGAGAAATGAGGAGAGACCTTAAGTCCAGGAAGAAGGGAGGGGTGAAGGGAAGGTGTGCTTAAGATTTGGTTTTATTTCTCCTGATCATACACTGACTTCTCATTGGCAACAGATGAAATTAATTTCCCTAAGTTTTACCTGTGACAGTAACTGCTGAGTGATCTCCCTGTCCTTATTTCGACCTAGGAGCTTTTACTTATATTTTCTCTCCCCATGCAGCTGAGGAGGGGAGCAATGGAGCAGCTTTGGGGGCACCAGGTCTCCAGTCAAAGTTACCCACCACAGAGACTTTTTTTTTTTTTAATGGTACCTGTATTTTTAACTTGATAGGCTTGTATTGGGGATTAAGCATTGCATGTTGTAACTTATTTCCAGTATTTTTAATGAAACTAGCAGTACACAAATCTGACCTTTTCTTTTAGATGTTGAGTAGGTAGATGTAGGACTATGTAGATGCAGAGAGTGGAGATAAATTCATGCTTGCAGGAGCGTGACCTGGTTTTGACATTGTAGCATGCTGTAAGGGTTGGTTTTGTTTGTTCTTAGGAGTACTGAAAAAAGGAGTTAGTTCATGTGACCATAGCCCCAAAATGAAGGAGTTGGAGAGTTCTGTCTAGCTCAGGTCTACCCCGAGAACAGCGAGGTTGGGGCAGCCGACCTGTGATGGTCTGGTCATGAAGTAGTTCTGTTAGGCCTGCTGGGAAAGGGAATTGGGAAACCCAAGGCCATACTTTCTCACATGTGTGGAAGCAGGTGTGTTTGAAGGATGCAGACTGCTGAAAGAATGGTCTATTTTTATGCTGGTGATGATTGGGTCTGCTGTTTGGGTAGAGCTGTATTTAAAACCGCACAGTTGTTGGTGGTAGCAGCTTTGAGTGTTTACACTACATACACACTTGCCCATAGGCACTGAAAAGAGCTTTCTGAGCAGAAAAACTGCTTTCAGGAGTGTTTTTGTATGCTTCATCCAATAATGCATAGGGGGACAAAAACCAAAGGAAAAAAGCTTGTGTGTCAGAAATGGAAAATAGAAATTAACAGTAATTTGAGGGTGGCTGCTGTGGAGGATAGACTTGACAAAATGAATGAATTCTGGTAGGTCTGTGTCTGGTGTCTGCTAACATTTCTCTGTCCCTCTCTCCTTCCTCATTTTCTAAACAAGTGCTAGAAGGCAAGGAACTGGATGATTCCTCCTGATTCTAGCATATTTTCCAGCCAAGCAAGAAATAATGCGGCTATTTATCTTAACAGCGCGGTGGCATTCGACTGCAAATGCATCTTGTTCAACCAGGTTTTTTTCTTGAACGTTTTTGTTTGCATTTATAATCCTAACATCTTTTAGTTCCGTTTTTAAAATCTTCACAGCACACTCTGGTCATGTAGTTGTGCAAGTATATTAAAAATCCCCTCTCATTCACTTTCTAGGATGGTTGTTTGTGTGGAAAAGTTAGTGTTAGCAAGTATTTAGGTATTTTTAGTAGTCTAATCGGATAAGCACGTGTGCTTTTGAAATAGGGTGTGTGGTGAAGCAGCTGTCTGCCTCTGAGCATTGGAAATGGGGGCAGAGGCTGAACCACTCTTGGCAGAACAGCTGCATCCGTTGACCACAGTTGGAAGCACTGCAGCTAAAGTAAGAGGAAAGGCTCCTAGATAAAGTATCCTAAATTGATGGGGTTATGCAGAATAATAGTAAAAAATGAATACTTTCTTACTTGCTCCAGTACTTCTAGGGAAAAATCAACAGCTGTGGCTGGAAAAGACTTCCAGGAATCAGTGTATTTTTGATGCGTGTGGCCCCTCAGTCATGGCTTTTAAGGCATCAGGGCTTCAAGAGGGGCCTGCACATACAGCTCCTAATCTTTAACAGCTATAAAATACTGCATGAAATGACAGCTGGGCTGAAACAAAGAAATGGTTTGTTGTTGTCCTGGAATAATGGGCTACTGTACTTCTCTACTTGTGACTCAAATTCCTCATCAAGAGTACAGTTGCTTCTAAGCTGCTGGGAAGTAATACAGATTGAAAATAAACAAATGGTTGCAGGCCAGTTTACTTGTTGAAAGATGGCAAATATTCACTGGAATGTGTTTATTAACCTAAATCCTCCCTAAACTGGTGCTTTGGAAGATAAAAGTATGATTGATGTAGTTTCTTCTGATAAAAATAACACTTTGGAATCTGTGGCCCCAGAACACCTTTGTAGTTTCCCTTCCTTTAGTATCTCCTCTTCTACAAGTTATTCTTGTTTCTGTGTGCTCATCTCTCCTTTTCTTCCCCTCCTGCTGTCGCTGTTCATGTCAGGAACTGGAATACAAAACTAAGCTACAAGTAATCCTGCAAATAAATGCTTTTTGCTGGTGGCTGTGATTTTGCTTTTGTGTTATCAAACTGTGAAACCTTGTGTGCTGAATTATGTATTTACAAGAGTTGGAAAATGTCGTTTTACCTATTAGCAGCTGGTGTACCAATAGGTAATTAAATTTATAATGAGGGGTAAATATGTTTTAGAATGTTCATTGATTGAGCCTAATGTCAGGGAGAAGCAATGGTTCACTGTGTTGTGAGATCTTTGCATATTATGAGAGAAAATAGAGAATTATCATATTAAATAGGATACTATTACATTTAACATTGTGTAATAAGATGCTCCTTGCATATGCATGAATGTGTAACGTGGAAGTGAGACCGTTCAGTGGCTGCACAATTAGGTGATGCAATCAAGCCAGTCTATGGACTTGCCATCACTTTCAGTACCTTCTGCTCCCTTGGAGCAGCTCACCATGCAGCTGCATTACTGCTAAAGCTACATGCTTACTGGCTTGGAAGGATTTGGGGTACATTAGGGTTTTGGCATGTTAACAAGGTGAATCAGCTGGAGGGAATTGTCTGCAGATTATTTAAAAAAATTTAAAAAAACCCCAAAACCAAACACCCCCACCTGCCAACTTGAAAATAATCTTTCAGAGGTGATGTCAAGTAATGGCAGCAAAGCTAAAATCAGTCATTTGTGGTGTTTTGCAACACACGTGTGCTGTATCTTGCAGGTGAGGATGAACAATCTACTGAGATGGCTGCAAGGTGGGAAGATGAGAAGGTGACTGAAGCTGCCTCAGATGGTTTTGTTGCTATTAAAATCGACACCAAAAGGTTTGATCCTATTCTAGTTCTGTCTCTTACACAATCTTTCATTGATGATGATAAGAGTAAGAGGCTTTTGAAGTCCTTGCCCTGGTTTGGTGGTAGTCTAAATATAAGATTCCAGAGCATAAGTGAATTCAGAGCTCCTGAAACCATCAGAGCCTCAGAAAATTCTAAATTTCAAAATTCACTGTTGTTTTCTGCAGGATACTCATTGCATATTTAGGACTGTATTTCAGCACCAGTAGAAGAATGCTTGAGGTTGTCCTTTTTCAACAAGAAGAGACACAAAAGTTACATTAGAAAGCTGGAATGAAAATGCCAATACTCTTGAGGCAATTCTTGATTTACCAAGTTACATAATGAATTAAAAAAACTCTCATGAATTCAGAAAGATAAAAATCTGTGAAGCCCCAGAGAAAATATCCTTGTCTCTATTGTAACACACAGAGTAGAGCAGCAGTGAAGCTCCTGGGTAAAATGCTCAGCTGGTTTTGTCGTTGTTCCAGTCTGTGTGCAGAAAGTGCATTGGTGTTTCCCAAAATGGTATTCTTTTTGAAATGCTCTATGGATGATTTATTAATTACTGTATTATTTGCACTCAACAGACTAGATGTCTTCCCTGAATTGCTTCTTAGCACTGTTTCCCTAATCCTTTTTTTAGTCAGCCGTGTTAACGAGGGATTGTCACCATGTCAACACATACGCAAAATGTTAATGAGAAGATGCAATGCAAATTTGCTTTTAGTGTTCTCTCCAGGATTTAAATAGTTTTGTGTGTGATAGTAGGGCAGTTATTTTTATGATGAAAGACTTCATCTGAGGTGGTTGTGAAGTGGTTGCTCCTCCTAAATCAGTCTTTTCTTTTAACAGCGAAGCATGCCTGCAGTTTTCTCAAATTTGTATCCTTTGAGATCAGTTTAGATGCTACATCATGTTTACAGGTAATTGCTCTTTGCAAGTTAATACTGTTCTTAAGACAAATGTTTAAGGCAACGTTAGTTAAAGTACTACTTATGGCACAAACATCCAATAAACTGTGTAGTTAAAAGATACCATCTGTGTGTTCAACTTGCTGTCAGTTCTCAAGATGGTGAAGTTGGGTGGGATTTTAATGTAGGTCTCCAAATAAAAAATGAGCCAAAGCTCGATGTTAACAGAATAACCCATTGGTATTGCTAATCAGTGTTAGAAAACAAACAAGAAGTGCTTCAAATTTATTAGCTGGAGTTCAGTGGTATGGAGAAGAGGAACAAGTAGTAGATTGGGTTCTATCAGATACACAGCTGTGAAGTTAGGCAAATATCTCTATGTTCAGTAGGTCACTGTTTATAGCTCAAGAATTCTGTATGATGCAGAGAAAGGGAATTCAGTACCTTAACTTGGATTTTTAATGCTGTAAAGAGTTTGTTAAAATCTGCATAAGATGATGTGTCACACTAAAACCAAATCTTGCAAGTCAAAGCATGTTGTTGGATATCTGTGGTGGAGAAAAATATTTTGTCTTAAACCATTTTAAAGAAAAGAAATATTAATGAGTTGTGTATATTTTCCAGCATTTTTCTTAATGTCTTTTCTTCTTCCTGCCTTGGGAATGAGTACTAGCAACCAGGTGAAGATAGAGTATTGGGCTAGAAGGTTCTGTAGGAAGCACTAGCACTTTTGCTTTTAAAGTTACTTTACACACTTTTTTGTCATTTGTTGCCCTTAACTGTTGCTGTGCAGATCCTGTAGTGTGCGTTCCATCGAGTTTTTTTATAGGAGACAATGGAATCCCTTTGGAAGTAATTGCTGGCAGTGTTTCTGTTGAAGAGCTTGTTACCAGAATCCATAAAGTGAAGCAGGTAATGCTTGCTGCCAGACTGGGTCTTTCCGATGGAGTTGGGTGTGCTCACATGCTCCAGAGCTGTCCCTGGCCCTTAGCTTGTGCCTCAGGGAACGAAGAGTTATTGGTTCTGGATCCTTGAACAACAAAATCTGCAAATTTAACTTTGGTACACAACTTGAACAGGTTGGAAAGGACTATGCAGAAGTGCTACATTAGTATTTTTGCTTCTCAGATTGATTTTGATCATCTGTGTAATACCTCCAGTATTGAAGAAATACATAAAGAACTCTAAATAACAGACCAATTACTCTGCCAGTAAAGTTTATATGCAATATTGTCTTGTAGTGTGGATGTTGAAAATTATGCTGTGGAACGTAATATAAATATAGTTTTATCACTTCAACTTCAAGTGTTAAGACTAAAATTAGGAAAAATACTAAATGATTGCACCACACTCAACAATATGTGATTATTTTAGTTTTGTATTTTAAGTAGGAGTGATTCTCCAAAAATACTTCAGTATTGACCTTTGAACCTGTGGGAAATATTTGAAGTTTCATAGTCTTGGGTATTTTTCTCCCATTTTCTTAGATGCACAGAGTAAAAGGGCAGCCTTTGGAAAATGGAAGTCAGCCATCTGCTCCCTGTCCCTCCTCTCAATCTGATGGTGCTCCAGAAAATATGCAATCCAGAGCAGGAGAGTTCCAAGACTCTCCAGAATCTGTAATGTCTGAGACAATAAGACCCTCTGCTGGTAATGTATTTTTACACAAATGCTAGTTAATTTGCTTTTGAAATAGTTTTCCTTTTCTTAAGTTGTTATGTGATGGTACATAAAGGACGATATATTGAATGGACTTGTTGAGGAAAAACTTGGGTATCCCAGAATCCTTCTTGCAAGTGTAGAAGGAAGAATAACTTCCCATTCTGCTCACTTCTGATGAGTGAGAAATCTGTTTTTTATTATATGCTAAAAATTGTACATGCTTTCTTGAAACAGGATTCAATTAAAATGGCTTCTCTGGGTTAGAAACCTGAAGCTAAATTGTTGGGAGGCAAGGGAAAGTCTAAATAGCAGAACCTCTTGTCTCCTTAAGATACTCTCATTGCTGTGAATTATGGCTAACAATGAGCATAATACTTTTTATTGTAAGAAGTACACCTCTTGTTTTTCTCCTATGCATTACTGTCTTGTAAATCACTCAAAGATGGAGCAAAATTGGGTCAAGCAAGCCAGGAAGCAAGTAATTCCTTAGAAGAACAAGTGAGCGATGCTCAGCCTGTGAATGATCTTACACTCAAAGTAGAAAGGTAAGTCGTCTTTAACAGACTTCCTAACTTACTGTATTTGGTTCAGGAGGCAGTTTTGTTGTGGGTTTTGGTTGGGTGTTTTGTGGTTTTGGGTGGGTTGTTTAACAAACAGGCTTAATTACAGAATTTTGCAGCTCATGCTGTTACCTGATAAACATTTATATGGTCGTATTTTTGTTCAGGCATCTGTGACAGTACTACTGTTGATACAAGAACAGCTTTAAAATCAAACTAATTTTTAATGTATTCTAAAAGAAAGGAGTAATTTGGAAAACTATAAAATTTCACCTTTGATATAACCTGAATACAGAGAATTATTTTTTTTACAAATTTTTCAATGAGTTGCAACACTGAACTGACAGCTCTTGAAACTAGGGTGAAAAAAGAGTGCTGGCCTAGCTTTTGTGCAGATGCCATCTTACTTCCTTTTCTTCCTGCCTGTTCGTTGACTGTTTGTAGTCTGGGCATATTGAAAAAGCCAGAAGAATCCTATTCTGAGACTCCTGTTTGGACCAGTGAACAACAGTGAGATCTGATGAGCTCTTGTATTTTAAAAGTATTTTAAAGCAACCAGAAGGATCTGGTTCAGCACATTAAACAGAAGTGAACAAAATGGTGCATTCATTAATTCAATTGATTAAAAAGTACAGGATTTGAGTATAAAATTGTGGGGTTTTAGTGTTTGTAAGACTGATGCTGTTTTTAATAGCCTACCTAAAACCAGGAGCCTGTAGTTAGCAGTAAAAATAATCCTATTTACTAAAGTATAGTGTAAAACTTTTTCACATTTCAGACTTTTTTTTGAAATATGTTGGGCAATAAGCATAATTTTTCCTTGCTACTGGTATAATAAGTTATTCACTGTTTTTTCTTAAATACTGAAGTTCTCTATTAGAACATGCATTAATCTTAAATTACACCACACTTGCATGTAACTACAGCATTTCTTTCAGGGATAAACACTCAAAGCCCTGTGATAATTACCACTTTCTGGTTTAGAAAGCAAACCAGCTACCTTACAAACAAAATTTTTCTGATTACCTGGCTTCTTATGTTGTTTAGTCCTGCCTGCCTTTTCCCCAGACTTAAATGTGTTGTAAGTTGCTATGGTTATTTTTAGCTCAGTCCTTATTATCAGGCCCCTTTCTGGATGGATGAGACAGGTGCATGTGCATCTGTGTCAGTGGTAGTTATTATTTGCTTTCTGGTTTAAGAAGTGATGTGCAGAAGAAACCAGATGACTTGAACAACTAAGAGAAGACTGAGATTCAGTGTTTCTGTTACTGCAGATGATAAGACATAAAATAAGTGAATACTATTTGACAAGTTGGTTCAACAATAAGATGTAAGATTCCTTGCTTACTGAGCAGAAAAGGATGGAGGGAATGTTAGAATTCCATTAGAAGTTGAAAATTCAGTGGGGATTCACTACCTTGTCTTTTTATGGGTGGTACGCCTGCATGTGAATGTTATGCTGGGTATTACCACTGTTACAGTTCACTTGTTTTGTTCTTCTGCAACTGTTCGTAAATGTTTCATTAAACTTTTTGAATGTTAATAGCAGGTACTGCAATTTTAAAGACTTTTCACTCTTAATTTAGAATAACAAAAAAGCTGGAAGAAAGAAGAGAAGAGAAAAGGAAAGAAGAAGAACAGGTAACACAAACCACTTGCAATTTTTTCGTACCTTATTTGAATAAGGGTATGAAGATGAAGAGGGGCTGAGGGAGCTGGGCTTGTTCAGCCTGGAGAAGAGAAGGCTGCAGGAGGACCTCATTGCAGCCTTCCAGTCCCTGGAGGGAGCTTATAAACAGGAGAGGAATCAGCTTTTTAAGAGGGCAGACAATGGCAGGACAAGGGGGAATGGATTAAAACTGAAGGAAGGAAGGTTTAGATTAGATATTAGGGGGAAGTTTTTACAGAGAGAGTGGTGAGGGGCTGGAACAGGCTGCCCAGAGAGGTGGTGGATGCCCCATCTCTGGAGGTGTTCAAGGTCAGGTTGGGTGGGGCCTTGGGCAACCTTGTGTAGCTCCAGGCCTGGAGATTGGTGTCCCTGCCTGTGGCAGGGGGATTGGAACTCTATGATCCTTGGGGTCCCTTCCAACCCATGCCATTCTATGAGTCTATGATAAGCGCTTAATTCCCTTTTAAGCAAATGTACTTTAGTCTTGTCTTACTCTTGTCCAAGGCAATTTTATGGTCCAATTTTTCTGTGTCTGTTGTTTATTCAGAAAGAAATAAAAAAAGAAATTGAACGGAGAAAAACTGGGAAAGAAATGTTGGAATACAAAAGGAGACAGGAAGAGGAGTTGACAAAACGTATGTTAGAGGAAAGGAACAGAGAAAAGGCAGAAGAGAAGGCTGCAAGAGAGCGCATACGGCAGCAGATTGCAATGGTAAATCTGTGCTTTTGGAATTTAGTTACCTGCTTCTCTCTCTCACAAGCGCCACCGGTATGCTAAAAGGGTAAATCCTCTCATTTGGTGAAACTTTGAAAGATTCTCTGGTTATCTGTTTGGAATCCTGTGGCCTTGTGTTGTAACAGTTTTCTGTGGTGCTTATGTAGCGTTTCCTGTCTAGAAAATGAAGGTTTTGCTTTCATAGTTGTGGTGATGTTTTCTATCTGAACGGACAAACCAACTTTTGTGTCACCATTTCTTGAGGCCAGTGGGGAGTTACCACTTAAAAATAAAAATAATTGCAATTTAAGCATAGTCCAGGAACAGAAGAGAGGGGACACGCAATTGTGGAACATGCAGAACAACACTGATCTCAAAATGGTGGTGAGGATTATTTTCCAGGTTTGTGGGTGTACATGTATGGAGATAAACAATTTGTAGGAATGGAAATCCTTCCTTTTGGCCTAGAGAACTTACACTGTGTAACGTGTTGTAAGGTTTTTCCCTTTATCTTTGCTGGAGTGTTGGGAAGGTCATCTTCCCAACTTGCATGGGAAGGTCATCTATTAACAACTGTTGGTGGGAAGGACTCACTGAAAAGTGAGTGCAGTTTGGCAGTGAGCGATTGCAGCGCTACTCTGGTTTCTCTGTGCAGCCTGCTTATACCTGTGCAGTTGGGTGCTGAGTATGGGTCGTAGCTCTCCATTTTAAGCTACAGTTTCTGGTAAATTTAAGGTTTCTGCTTGGTCCCTTCACAGGATCGTGCTGAGAGAGCAGCTCGCTTTGCCAAATCAAAGGAAGAAGTGGAAGCTGCGAAAGCTGCGGCTCTGCAGGCTAAACAAGCTGAAATAGAGGCCAGAAAAGAAGCATCTCAAAAGGAGCGAAGGTGAGGTGCTGCAGAGAAGGAAGCCTATGTTTTTTGGGGAGAGGGGTGAAGAAACTTTTGAGAGGTTTAACTTATCTTCTAACCTATTAATTAATACTGTGTTGAACTGTCTAAGTAGTGACATGAAAAGTTGGCTTTGGTTTTTTATGTTTATTTGTAGCTAGCTACACAAATACTGTGTTCTCTGGTAACTCATCTTTTTGACATTCCTGATTGTAAAGCACTAACCTTACCTTGTGTGTTACTTTAGTTAGGCAGGAGCTTTTTCTATCTAATCTTCAATTTCAGGGTCTATTTAAAACCTATTTAAGCTATGTGGGGAGCTGGGTAAGGTGAGAATGTGACCAAATATGGCTAGGTAATGGCAGAACCAGGCTGGGGAGCATCGTGCCACTCCAACTGTTTGGCCGTGTGTGCAGTTTGCTTGGATTCAGCAAGGCTTGATTTGGCTTATCAGCTGTCTTGGTCAGAGCCATCTTCTGCTTTGCCCAACAAGAATTTAAGAAATACTGTAACCTGTGGAGGAGACCTTACATGGAGTGACAGAGCCACTGTGAGTCCAGTACTGCCCCTGAATAGGGGCAAGCACGGGATCAATACCTGGAACTCAACCACAGTGCTGGGCCATAGCTAGTTGAATATAGAATTTCTTGCAAGCCAGCTTATGTGTCTATGCCCTCATAGTGCAACTTCTTGAGAAGAGAGCAAAGTAATATAGGCTATACAAAAGAAAAGGGGTGTTATTGAATGCAGTTGTTTGAATGGTGACGGGTCTTGGACTCTGATAAAAAACAGAGGAAATGCCTTGTGATATATAAGTAGATGGTTATCAACTGTGGATCCAAACTTAGGACCCACCAGCGCTGCCATAAGGATGACTGTCCCTCCTTCCACATCTCAGTGTTACCAAGCTCAAGCCCCAGAAGTGTTTTATCTGTAACTGTTTCTATGCTGACTGACCCGGTATGTGCCCTGCAGTGCAATAGCCAGGATCCAGTTCCGCCTCCCAGATGGATCATCCTTTACTAACCAGTTCCCATCCGAGGCACGGCTGGAAGAAGCAAGGCAGTTTGCTGCACAGGTAAATTGCTGGTTTGTTTTCTCACCTACATAGTGGTTATAACTTGGTGTAGCATCAAGTAGTTGTTGATCACGGTGGAATTGTTATCAGCTGCTTTCCATTTTGTTTACTTGAAGAGGTTAGAGTAGCAGCCTTTTCCATCTCATGAGTTAAGGGTTTGTAGGCTATGAAAAATACTTAATTTCTCTCTAAGATGGTTGATAGTTTGATAGAGAACAGAGTCAGTATGCAGGGTATATTCAGGTGGCAAGGCTGCAGTTGTTTGAAGTGAACAGTTACAAATAAAATCTTTTCTTTCCCTTTTCACAGACAGTTGGTAATGCTTATGGCAATTTTTCACTGGCAACAATGTTCCCCAGAAGGGAGTTTACCAAAGAAGACTATGGAAAAAAGTTACTGGACCTCGAGTTAGCACCCAGTGCTTCAGTAGTGTTGCTGCCGGTAGGCATTGGGTTTGTTTGCATTTCATTTTCCTGCAGACAGCAGTGCCATAGCTGTAAATTTGCTCTTAGTTGGCCATAATATTTGGCTTGAATGTTAGTCTTCTGTGACAGATTGCAAAATGATGTTAGTTTTTGTCAGGGCTGCTTTGGAGGAGGATGTTTTCAGAAGCAGATAAATGATGGTGTAAGTATTCTTCTGATGTGTAGCCAAAGGAGTTCTTTTGTGTCTGATGAGCTGCTGCTAAATGATGGGTGAAATACTCATGCTACAAGTGCCAGACTTTAGTATCTGACAAGTTTGTTTTCTGTGTTCCTGACCAGGCTGGAAGACCTGCTACTTCTGTTGTTCAGGCTTCAGGCGGTGACCTGTGGAAGTTCTTGGGCACAATACTTTACCCCCTCTTAGCAGTTTGGAGATTTATTAGCAACTTCCTGTTTACAAGTCCACCCCCTCACAATCTACTGTGAGATCAACTCATCAGCAAGAGCATTCAAATCCTTCAGCCTCTGGCAGCGTTGAGCAAAGCAGGTAATCAGAACTGAAAGTAGCTGTTTCTCAATTGGCTTTTATCTTACAGTGGGGAACTGAGCTTGTATCTCTTTCGGGCCACCACCCTTCCATCAGTCAGAGGGGTAGTGGCTGGTAAGTTGGGCTGACCTTCTTGGCTTCTACATGTGTGATGCAGCACATGTGATTGGTGTTGGCTTCAGGCTCCAGTGCCAGCATACAGGAAGTGTTGCCTTGCAATGGTTTCTCAATAGGGAATTGATCTGTGGCTACAGCTCTGGCTCAGACTGTTTGGATGATGTCAGATGGTTACGGTATGGTTGTACAAGAAACCTTGAGCAACTGGAGGCTTTGCCAGTGAAGGCTTTGTATTGCCAGGGGATGGGATCTCCTGTACCATGACAGCCACTCAGCCCTTTCATGGGGCTTCAACAGCAGGGGCTTTCCAGGGAAGAGGAAATTCTGTCTGTCTGCTGGCTAAACAGCACATTTTCAGCTGGGTATTACTTCCCCAGGAACCAAAGGGCTGAAGAAAACTATTACTGGGTGTAAGAGAAGGAAGGATGCATCATGTCTATCTATTGCAGTGGCTTCTCTTGTGCAAAGGTGACTGGGGAAGCTGTCAAACCTCACTGTCCTTTGTACCCTAGGCAAGCAGTCAGGAAACGAGTAGTGGAAAAGCGGGGGGAAGACTTCAAGAAAGAAGGCAAAATATATAGACTGAGGACTCAAGATGATGGAGAAGATGACAACAATACCTGGAATGGGAATTCTACACAGCAAATGTAGTTTTGAGTAACTGCAGAAATCAGTCTGGCTTGTCTCTTTTCTTTTTTTTTTTTTTTTTTTTGTAATTTCCCCCTCTCCTCCTTGTTTGATCTTTGTCAACTAAAGCTTCTGGATAAGTGGGGCTTATTTTACACTGAATTACTTAATTCTTACTCCTGCAGTGTAATATGGAACAAAGTCACCCAAGTCAGAAAAATGGTGGGGGTGTAGCCAAGACCTAGAAGCAAAGAGTTGAAAAGACCAAAAACCTCCCATCAGCTTTCATAATCATTACACTACTGCCACAGAAAGGCACTTTTTAATCTATAAATATCCTGCTACATAAATTTAAGGGCCAGATATATTAATATAAAGGTCATAGTAGGCAATGACTGATTAAAACGTGGGTTTCAGAAGCACTATAAAGTAGTAAATCGGGAAACTAATTTATGTTGTAACTTTTTTCTTGCTTCTGCAACTGCAAGCAAAAACTTGTAGTTTTTAATTCCCTGAGCACTCAATAAACTATTTTCCAGAAAACATAACTGTCTTCTCCTGTGAAGTACTTGGTCACATGGAAAAAAGCAGTTCAGAAGCAAACACTGAAATCTGAAGTACAGCAGGCAAGCTTTTTGTTCTCCTTTGTTACCTTACTAGGGTATAAGCAGTGTACTACTCTGCTCTGGTGAGGACCCCCCTTGCAGTAGTGCATCCAGCTCTGGGGTGCCCAGGATATAGAGCCTACTGGGTGAGTCCAGAGGAGGGCACAAAGATAGTCTGAGGGCTGGAGCACCTCTCCTGTGAAGTCAGGCTGAGAGAGTTGGGCTTGTTCAGCCTGAAGGTGGCTGCAGGGAGACCTTACAGCAGCCTTCCACTACCTGAAGGGGCTACATGTCCTATGTAAGGAGATTTAATTAAATATCTGTTCAAATGTGAAGGCATAGTATGATGACCACTTTCACTGTTTATAATTTGATAATTTAAAAATGTATTTGAAAATATATAACCAGTACAGTAGCTGCACTGGACCAGTATGTTCTCCTGTATAGACTCCTGCACAGCAATAGAGCTGCTAAAGACTGTTCTAGGACCCTTTAAAGAGATCCACCTCATCCAAGGGCAGATGATGAAGCAAGAACAGATAAAAGTTCAAGTTCAGAATCCTTACCAGATAGGAACAAACAATTTGACTTTGAGAAATCAACTGGGTAATGCCCAGGGTGAAAAGAAGCCATTACCACCAAAAGGAAAACTTGCAGTAGTACAAGCAGGTGGTTCTTCCTGCTGCTGTAGGCTTTTTTTATAAAGAGCAAACCAAACACTTAGCAAGTAGAAACATTACATTTTACTCAGTGCAATGTGTGATGGTTTCTTGGACCTTTTAGCTAATTTTCCATACTTGTAGGCGAACAGAGCCAAAGCCAACGCTCCGACTGCAGAGAGAGCAAAGAGCACGTACAGCGCTACCTCAGCACTCTGTGAGGTCAGATCTAATCCCAGAAAGTGCACGCTGCCAGCTGGTCCTGGTGTGGTCACTGTCCATGGGAAAACAATAGGAAAGCATTAGTACAGAGCCTGGAGTGAACTCTCACCCATGTGTGCATCGCTGCTTCCTGCTGCTGCAAGGCTTTCAGCTATTCATTACTCCAGCAGTGGCTGTAATTTGGGATTGGTGATTGACAGAATTTTGGCTCAGAGTAAAGGCACAACTGAGCTCACGGTGTAACTTGGGACTCAGGAGCGGTGAGTATTTGTCTGGCAGCTAAGATATTTAAGACTACCACCCCCCCAAGATCATTGCTGTCTGGTGTTCAGAGAACATAACTGACAAAAGAATCAGTATTTTCAAAGGCTTATGCAAAACAGAGATTCAAATAAAGTATTAAAAATTACTTAGAAATTGTGATGTGGGCATGCAGGATGTGTGTGGCTTGGAAAACATCCTGGGCAGTAGAAGGGAAGAACTTGTTTCGCTGGGGTTTTGAGACAGCACCTCAATCCATGCCTATTGCACAAACCTTAGTTGTTCTGGTTTTGCATGCAGAAGTGACATAATTCCACATGATTGTCTTTGGTCATTACAAAATGATTAGCCAGAGTGCTGCTGGGGCCCTTAAAGAGTACTGCAAAAATGATGGTGGTGATATATATGATGGAAACCTTCTGGGGTTAGATTCAGTTTCACACAGAAGCACAATTTCCACTGCATCACTTACCTTCAGGCTCCAGGTCCAGGCAGGGATGTGGGCCTGTTTTTGGGTCTGGAAACCCATTGCAGTTTATGATCTGTGAGTAATACCTGGCAGAGGCCTTGGGGTGCCGGGGCAAGTTGGGGTCTGTGAAATTCACGTTATAGAACCCAAACCTTTCATCAAAGCCCACTGCCCACTCAAAGTTGTCCATCAGCGTCCACGCGGTGTAGCCTCTTAAGTCAACGCCGTCAAGCACAACAGCTGTTACAAGGAACAGAGAGAACAAGTTAGTTGTGCAGCTGGGTGATGCCACAGATGCTGCAGGGTTGTTTCCACAGGGTTTGCCACATTGGCCTTGGAGGCACTCTCCCTGTCCCCACCTCTCACACACGCTGCCGTAGCTCAGATGCTGTTCAGCTGCCACCTCATGGGCAACCGAGGTAGCTCAGTCAGCCTGCCAGCACTGCAGACTGCTTTCATCTGCTCCAAAAATATCAAAGCTTTTGTCTGACAACCAAAGGTTTAGGGACAGAGAAGAAAAGCCATTAACATGCAACTTACTGCTTGTGGGGCTCTCACTGCTGAGAGGCAGTAAACAAGCTCTTCTGAAAAGCTGGCTGGCAGCTCTAGCCCTTCCCTGATGTTGTTTGGTCACTGCTGTACTTGAAACTGGTTTGGGGTGGGGTTTTGTTAGGTTTTTTGTTTTGGGTTTGTTGTTTTGGTTTTTTTAAAGATGCCAGCTTTAGACACAGTCAAACTAGAAGTTAGAACAGGTATTTGTAATAGTTGTCAAGTAGTGGCACCCTCACCTGCCAGATGCAGCTGTATAGGGAGGCTGTAGTGAGCCTACCCAAACCAGGGTTTGCTCACCTTCCCCCACAAAGGCAGTTTCTCCTGAACCCAAAGGCTCTCAGAAACAGACACAGGCTAAACCCGTGTGGGTGTGCAGCTTCCAACCGTGATGGCAGTGGACTTTCAGCTCCTTACAACCAGCATTATACAAGTTGCTCTTGTGGCAAGACACTGCTGCTCTCCAGAGGTGCTCAGATGTAAGTAACTCCTACCTTTCAGTGCTTCGTTAATGTAGCTCCGGTAGTAATGTGTTCGCCAAGTGTCATTGACATTTATGGCTCCCCTTTCTGAGACCCCATTTTCGGTCACATAAACGGGGGGTTGTTGTACTCTTCCTTTATCCATCTCAGGAGCTTTCGGAAACCAAAGGGTGTCACCTTTAGCCAGAGGGAACCAGAGTTCAGCCAGCTGCGGTCTGCTATCGAAGCAACACCCCTGTGGAGGAAGACAGGCTGGTCAAGGAAGCAGTCCCAAGTCCATGCTGCTGTGCCTGGTACCTCCAAGCTCCAAACTGTCACACTTTGACAACGTCTCTGCTGATCAGTGTAGGGCACAGTGCCTGGGCACACAGAATTGCCATTTACCTACGTACAGGAATGCAAGGTTAGGCCTGGTGTTGCTCCACAGGGCTTAACTGCAGCACTGGGACACCACAGCAAAGGGAAGTTAGAATAATTTCATATATTCTCTGTGAAAATGTTTCAGGAAACAACCTGTGTTCACCCTCATGGGTGTCCCAGTGTTACCTTAGTTCTCATTAGAAAAACTAGTACCATTTAGGTTTTGAAGATGGGGAAACAAGTTAGTATCTAAATATCTTGGTTTGCATATACTTAACCATGAAGTGAGTTAGCTATTTAGGCTTTGGCCTTATATCTATCCAGTGTCCTGAGAGAACCAAAAACTGTTAACTGCAACTGGAGCAGCAGCCATAAACCAGGATAATCTAGCAGTCCATACTGCAGATTGGGGCAGAAAACACCATAAATACTGTTTACAGCTGATCCTAAAACATTGTGAGACTCAGAAGCACATCTTCCTTCCTTCAGTAGATCCTCTAATTTGCTTTGTTCTTAGTATTCATGTTTGTCATCAGGTCTGTAAAGAAAGGGGCTGTTGCTGGGCTTTTGTCAGCATCACAGGTACTGTTTTGGGGTATTTTCCCTAGTATTGGTTGTAACAGGTTAAAATATCTGTCTCATGGCTTTACTTGCTATCAGTTTACATGGCTCAGTTGGCCCAGGCTCCAGCTGTCCATATTTTACTTGGGTAATTATTTACATTGAGCTCTTACCTATCAGAGTCATAGGACTGAACACCAGCTGGGTAGTTCATGTTGTAGGCTAGAACTGTGGTATAATGATTTAGCCCAAAGTAGTCATACGTGCCTTTAATCCTCTGCTTCTCACTCTCAGTAAATTCTGGAAGCCTGCAATAGGAGAACAGCATAAACCCCTCAAAACACAAGTCTCCTCAGGACATCCCCTTCTTTTGCTTCCACCCCCCCAGGCCTTTTCTTGCTAGAATATGCTGCTTGCTCAGAGAGGAAAAGCCCTTTCACTGACCAGAGAAGGGTTACCTGATGGCTAGAGGTCCTGCTTATGCTCAAACAAGGAGTTTTGACTGTCATCCTGCTTTCTAAGACAAGAAACAGTGTTTGCCCAGTCAGGACTGCGTTGGGAGGAACTGGTGACAGTCATTTCAGTTGTGTGCTGACCACCTCTCTGTGGAGACTCAGAGCTGCAGTATTGGTGTGTGATCTGTCCCAGCCACAATCCTGCACGAGCATGCCCAGCTCTGACAAAGGGAAGCATGAACTGGTGCCTCCTAGGAGCCAGTGACAGCCAGGGGTCCTGTCCCTGCTCAGGGGAGCTGGCACAAGCCCCCTCAAAACACTGTCCTCCTTGCACACACTGAAGGTGCAGCCAGCCCCTGTGCTAAGATGTGCTTCACAGCAGCATCTGCTACAAGAGCTTGCTCTTCTCTGCATGGCAGCACTAGGTCCTGGCAGAGGCTAATACAGCATTGTCACATCAACTCTGCCTGCTGCACAGGAACTAGTGAAAACTTTGACACTGTCTCCACAAGAGCCACTCTTTGAGCACACTCCATGTGTACTGCTGGTATCCCGGGTACAAGAGGAGGGACCACGATCCTTCTGGAGGAACACAGGAGAACCCAGGGTAACTGGGAACTTGGCTCTACCATTTAATGCACAAGTGCTTGGTTGCCTTCAAAAGGGAGGCCTCCTCAGAGAGCAACAGCCCCCTTTGGGATCTGCAGCCCTACTCAGTCTACTCAGAAATGGAGACAGGGACATCTAGGGTACCCTGGAACAAGGAGCAAGGGTTCAGCTCTTAGCCAGACCAGGAAGAAAGTTCTTTTGGGGGTTAGGTCCCTAGGCAAGCCCTGCTGAAAATGCAGCCAGTGCTTCTGGCAATTTGGGGATGCTTGAGAGTGTGCAGACTTAGATTGAGGACAGAACTTCTTCCCCAGATTGAGATGCTGAGGCACGATATCTTGTAAAGCAACATGTCACTGCTCTCTTAATAATGGCAGCAACTACCAGAGAAAAATTATGTGTCAGGATAAAAGTGCCAAAGAACATGTTTTAGGCACATATAGAAGTGTAACTTGAACCTTGAGAAGACCTGACTTTGCTGCAGAGCATCAACCAACCCTTCACCTCCCTCATTTCAAAACAGGTGGTCTTCCACATTTTCACTGAGGAATCACAGATTGTTAGGAGTTGGAAGGGACCTCAAAACATCATCTAGTCCAACCCCCCATCAGAGCAGGATCACCTGGACTAAATCACACAGGAACATGATCAGGAATAGTCCTAGATCTAATATACCCCATTAAAATGCTTTTGAAAAGGGGGAAAAGTGTTTTCCTTTTAAGTGCCAAGAAAGGGAAAAACATCCATGGATGAACCACTGCTACTAGAATAACATAATTAATGGGAATGGAAAAGAAGAACTGTAATTCTAACTAATTAGAACTAATGAGTTCTCAAGGCTCGAGTTCAGTCCATAGCTTTAAGAAACGTTACCCCCATTTACCATGGCTGTCAGGTAAAGCCCTGTGTCTAATGCAGAGCCTTTACTCTAAGCTCTGAGCTGCTAATTGATTACCCCCAAATACATTATATTAATGAATTTAGTTTATAAGAGAAGGAACAGACAAAATACACACTGCAGTTTTTTCTGGGAGGCTGCAGTAAGAGCTTTACAGCAACACTGCAATAGAATCACTGAAGTTTAGTATATCTATCAGAAAAGCAGGTCTCAGCACAGCAAGTAAGCCAAAAGCAGACATGGGCCTGGGCTCTTACCGGGACTGGTTGAGGCCCTGAGCCAGGCTGCGCTCCAGAATCCTCCTCTTCATGACTTCGTTATAATCACCGTTTCCGAAAATGGGGTGAGCAAACCAGCCTAGGAAAAACTAAGCCAGGAAGAAAGGGAGAATGATCAATTATGTAGCAGAACAAGGGATTTCACCATTTCTCCTTCACCGGCTGCTTTCTAGTAGTACCTGAATTTGTAAGAAGTGTCTCGTGGAGATACTGTGTAAGAGCAGCAAATGCAATAAGCTTTTGGCACTGCAAGGATTTCTTGCCTTGTTCCTGTGGCACACTTGATCAGCCACCAGAAGTGACACATTGCCTTGCAGTGATGCCACTGGCTCATTCTTTTCTTTCAGTGAGATAGTAACCCAGGTTCTAGGCACACCCAGCACCCAGAGAAGGGGTGCCACCATGAATAAACCCAGGAGCAGCAGGGAGAGCTCTGTACCTGCAGGTATCGCCTGGCAGCATCAACATCCTCCTGGTTGTGTGGGTTCCTTGGCTCTGCCCAGTCAGAGTTGATGGTGATAGAGATTAACCCTCCTTGTTTTGGCCGGTAGGTTTCATTGTAGAGGTGCCAGGCTTCTGCATGGGCCTTTATTAAGTTGTGCCCCACCACATAGGGGGCTCGCCCTGGCCGAACAGAGATGCCTGCAGAGACAGAGAACACAGGCAGAGGAGGAGGAGGAGTACCCAGCTTCTTCATCAGTTACTTCCTGGGTGAATGCCTGGACCTGCCCACAGGGAAATGAGTAAGAGTGCAGCACCTGGTGCCCTTGGGCCCAGCCAGCACAGCTGAAGGCACAGCTGCAGTGGGCAACCTGAGTGGGACTCAGCATTGCCCCTTCCTCCCCCACACAGCAGGACATGGGCTGGTGGAGATCTTACACAAGAGCTGCCAGCCCTGGCAACAGGCTGCTGCTGCCAGCGTGGTGAGCAGAAAACTGTGTGTTCAGCTCCCATCCCTCCTCTTCCCTGGCTTCTACCCTACAGTTGAGCTTGGTTCTCCTCCAGCCCTCTGACCCAGCACCACGGGCCCTGGAGCTGCTCTGGAAATGTGGTCTGCTCCAGGCAGCAAGTGGAACATGGAAGCTGCTGAGGGAGAGATATGTTGGAGTGGTAGGAGGATGGGTCTTGGAGAGGACAGGCAAACTGAAAGAAGGTCCTGTTCACTGTACCACAACAGTCCAAACCCCGTTTATCCCCACCACACCATCTTCCTTGTTCTACCTTTGCAAGCTTCTAGGATCCACTCTGCTGCAGCAGGAAACAGAGCTGCACCTACAGTGCTGTGAGGGCTCTGAGGTTATGCCCAGCAGTCTTACCTGGAGCAGCTGTGCCAACACCATAGCCCAAATATGCAGTGTTGTAGGGTTCATTGAAGGTTATCCAAAATTTCACTTTATCTCCCAGCCTCTGGAAGAGGAGCTCAGCATATTCCTTGAACCTCTGAATTATAGTATCGTTCTCCCACCCACCGACATTCTGCAGTGCCTGTGGGAGGTCCCAGTGATAGAGAGTTACCTGTGGGAAAAGACAGGAAGAGAAAGGACTCAACCAGTCACCCTTACTTTTGGAAATAAGGACAGTAAACCAGTGTTAGTTATGAACATAAACAAACTGCTTTGATCTGCAGCTACCTGTTCCTAAGGGTGTTTGAGTTTGTAGCAATCACACATGCACCCATATAAAATACCTTTTTGCCAGTGTTTCAGGTTTTTCAGGACATGGGGACATGACTCAAACTTGAAGATGAAGCTTTTACCAAAAACCACCACAACCTTGTGAGAGCAAGTGAGGAACTGCTGTGCCTGCACTGACTCTCAAGTGAAACACAGTCCAACAGAACACCTGTTTGGGCTCGTACATCTGTAGGACCAGTCCAGAGCAATGCCATGAAGGCACTGGTTTGCTCAGTGTAGATGTTCCTGGATTGCTCCCACCAAAGGCATGTACACAGCATTTGGTGCAGCCATGTGCACTGCCTACGTGTGCCAGCATGGTTTGGGGAGGGCAGGGACAGCCAGCAGTGGGAAACCAACAGCAGAAGAAAGCTACACATGCCCAAGTCTATGGGGACAGGTCAGATGATTGACTCAATGGTGCTGAAAGAGCTGACTGGTGCAGTAGTCACTGTCCATTGTATGTGACACACCATGCTGAGCAGTGGAGTTTTGTGGCTTCTGGGAGAAGAATAATGTTATACCCATCCCAAGAAAGGCAAGAAGGAGCATCCTGGGAACTACAGTACATGTTGGTCGGCCTCACCTCAGTCTCTGGAAAGATCACTGTGTCAGTCCTTAGGGAATCCACTTCCAAGCACATGAATGATGAGAAGGTATTTGGAAGCAGCCAACAACAAGGTTACTGTGATCTTTCTCAGTAGTAATTTCTAACATACCACTATATTCCCAGTTCACATGCTTATGCAGCCCATGTTTCCTCACAGAACGTGATGAAAAAACATTTCTTTGCGTATATGAACATACACACACACACACATGCTCTGAGCATCAGACTTGGGTTCTGCTATTATTTTTTTTTAGTTAACTGAAAGTTACCGGTTTTAGTTACCTGAGGCATAATGTTAGCTGCCAGAAGAGCATCAACAAGCCTCTCATAGTAGTTCAGTCCCTTTTCATTGATGTATCTGGTGGTTCCATCTGGGAGAACACGGGGCCAGGAGATTGAAAAGCGATAGTGAGACACCTTGAGGCTCTTCAGCATTTCCACGTCCTCCTCAATCTTGTGGTAGCTGTCACAAGCTACATCTCCAGTGTCATCATTGCTGATCTTCAAGGGAGTGTGAGAGAATTGGTCCCAAATGCTAAGTCCTTTCCCATCTGCTCTCCATCCTCCCTCAATCTGTAATTGAAGATTGGGGTGGGGGGAAATTGTTAGCAAACCCCAAATGTAGCTCTTGGCCTACCAACTAATTCAGCCTGGTTAGTCTTTGTGGCACCACACAGTATTTACCAGTTTAGGACTAAAAATAGCAATGCTTTTGCTGTACCAAACTACTAAGACCTCTTGGGCCTTCAAGTTAAGACATGTTAGGACAGCACAATGTCACAGAACAGTCATTGTTTCAGTTCTCCTGCTGCTTGATGTTGGTGAAGCCCATGCTGCTGTCTCAATTCCTGTGGTATAACCATGCCCTTACATACCTCCAAGTTACCCCTTTTACAGCAGTCCTCAATTATGGTAAAACCTAATGCTACAAATGCTGCAGTGTCTCATCCAAAATTAATTCACTGTCCTCAGTTACTTTAAGAGCCTTTCTCAGTTTTCTAACCTGGTATGCTGAAGTTGCTACACTCCACCAAAAGTTCTCTGGAAACTCTCCATATAAAAATTCATCTTCTTTTGGAAGTGGGATACCATTATTCTGGATGATTTCTGCATAGTACACAGCAGAGCGCTTTGGGGTTCTTGGCCTGTTGGGATTGTCAAAATCAACCTGGTGCAATCCAAATCTTGGCTCATAACCAAACAACCATTCAAAGTCATCCATGAGGGACCAAGCGTTGTATCCTCTCAGATTAACACCATCCAGCTTGTAAGCTGAAAGACCAGGAACAAAGAGAAGAACATCAGTCATATAATCCCACATGAAATGAATCACAAGGTATTCACATGCAAGCACATATATGCTTCCAGCTTCATCAAGCTGGCACTGGACAACTAAGGCTACAAGGGACTCTGTAGCTGAAGGACGCAGAGTAGAAATAGCTATGTAGGGCAATCATAAAAACAAACATTATGCTTACATTGCTTTCAGAATATTTACATATCAAATGCTTTTAAAAACCAGCCCTCAGAGGAAGAAAGGAACCAGAAATCTAGGGGGAAACCACACACCACCACCAGAACACAAGCAAACTCTAGTACCTTTCAAAGCTTCATCGATGTATGTTTTGTAGTAAAATATCCTGGCATTGTCATCAACATCTGATTTGGTCTTTTTCCCCACCCCATTCTCAATGATGTATATTGGGGGATTTCCATATTCTTCTTTGACCCAGTTCAGTACCCTCCTCAGCCCCCAGGCCACAGCCCGATTGCCAGGAATTGCTGTGGAAGGCCAGGAGCTGTCAACCTCTTCTGAGACTTCCCGGTCGTACTCATAAGAAGGGGGCCTCAGTCGGGTCGTTGCGTGGGTGACGATTTTGGTGCTGTAGCTGTTGAAGCAGAAAACATCTGCTGTGCCCCTGATGTAATCGCGCTCCTCCGCTGTGAAAACCGGTAGCCGCGAGGACGGCAGGTTCTGGAGCTCACTCCTGTTCCCAACTTTCCACTTCATGACCTCAGGGTAGTCCCCATTTTTGAAAATCGGGTGTGCAAACCACCCCACCAAAAATTGCAGGTGTCTGTCTGCAGCTTCTATGTCCCTGGGGTCACTCGGTGTCTTCGGCTCGACCCAGTCAATGTTGGGACACAGAGCAATGACCCCGCCCTGGGTCGCTCTGTATTTGTCATCATACGTGTGGTAGACCTTGGCGTGAGCTTTCAGTAAGATGTGGGCAACCCTGTAGGGAGCACTGCCGGGATCCTTGACGTTGGGTGGGAACTCCCCAGTGCCGTAGCCCACCCAGGCAATGACCTGGGGTTCGTTGAAGGTAATCCAGAACTTCACCCTGTCCCCAAAGGTCTTGAAACAGAAGTCTGCAAAACTGTCAAATAGGTCAATCAGAGCACTGCTCTCCCAGCCACCAATGTCCTGGAGAGCTTGTGGCAGGTCCCAGTGGTAGAGAGTGACAATTGGCACGATGCTGTTTGCAACCAGTCCATCAATCAGACGGTTATAGTAGTCAACTCCATGGCTGTTTATTGAGTTGTTCCTTCCAGTGGGGAAAATTCGAGACCAGGACAGGGAGAAACGATAGTTCTTTACCCCTAAGGCTCTCAGCAGGTAAATATCTTCCTCCACCTTGTTGTAGCTGTCACAAGCTATGTCTCCAGTGTCATTATTCTTTATATTCCCTGGGACATGGGTGAAATTATCCCAAATGCTGGGTCCTTTGCCATCAGCATTCCAACCTCCCTCTATCTGGTAGGCAGAGGAAGACACGCCCCATGTGAAGTCCTCTGTGAATGTCCCATAAAAGTACATGTCCCTTTCAAAGTCTGTTTGAGATGAAAACTTCTGCCAGACAACCTTTGCCTTGGAGGGAACTTCAGATGCTGGTAAATTCGGCAACTTTGATGGCATGGGTAGGTCAAACATCACTGGTGCAGGGTATCTGCCTGAGACTTTTGATGGGAAACCATTGTTTTCAATAACACTGGAATAGAAATATGCAGATGCCTTGGGAGTCCTTGGTCTGTTGCTATCTTCAAAATTCACATGATGTAGCCCAAATTTTAGGCTGTATCCCTCTGGGCCTTCAAAACCATCAACCAAGGATCGAGCAATATATGATTGAACATTGACTGTGTCTAGTTTTACAGCTGTCAGAGAAACAGTAGGAGACACTGTTGATCATTTGAACTTTTTCTGAATACAGCACAACATAAACACCACAACTGAAGGTATCAGTGTGATAAGCCAAACACCTACAAATGGTCTTTTAGGCAAAAAAAAACCCCACCCAGAGTATCTGGCAAGAAAAGCAGTCAGCACTGTAATAGGAGCTGGCCAAATGCTTAGTGGTGAAAAGGCATCAGCGAAGATGTATTAGTCAACTGATATTTAAGTACAGGGCACTGGTGCCACTGGTATCCCTGTCCCCAGGTTCTTGTTTTCAAGCACAACTCATCGCTTCAGATATGTGGTGCTCTTTCAAGTTTAACACTGCAGTTAAACTGAATCATTACATGTGTTTAGTGCTTGCCTATCTTCCCTGAGCAAAGAGAGTGTTTTAGTGCAACAGCATATTCAATATGTGTATCTCAACAGTGTCAGTCCAATCTCTGTTTGAAATCTCAAGCCTTTATATGTATCCAGAGCTTCAGTCACTAATACTAGTTTTACATCAATTGATAAGCAGTTTGCAAATATGCAGGCATAACTTGAACCTTGCTCAAAACTATTGAGATAGATAGATATAAATATCTCCCTAAAAATTCTAACCTGAGATAGTACAGAATGCTGTCAGGTCTGCTTAATCAGTAGACATTGTTCAGTCCTAATCTGTGAGATCTCTGTAGGCAAGGGACTGCCTGCAGGCAAATCATCTATAGGGTAGCTGAAGTATATAAACACTGTTCTCCCAGAGGGATGGACTATTAGAGTCCAGGATACATCAACCCACATGTATGAAAAACCTGCTCCCATATCTAAACAGAACGGAGAGATCCATACTGACCTCACATCACTCCACACATGGTGATGTTTTAAAAGTAATCACCATTGAAGGTGATAGAGTAACTGGCTGCCATGATTTGAAAAAAGAGAGTAAAATGTCTCCACACCTTTTAGAGCCTCATTAATGTAGCGGCGGAAATAATCCACTCGCAGGGTGTCGTTAAGAGGATCCCCTCCGTCTTCTGTCGGCATACCATTCCCTGCTATGTAAATTGGGACCTCTGTCCCTGTGTACTCCTGGGACACAAACTTCAGCAGCCTTCTTAATCCCCAAGGGACCACGTGGATCCCAGAAGAGGCAGCCTGTGGCCAAGAAGGATCTACATGCACAGAGAAGTTCCCGATGCTCTCGTAGCTTGGCGTGCATGTCCCACTAGTCCCAGCGCTGACCAGGCGGGAAGTGTAATGGGAAAGACCAAAAAAATCCGCAGTCCCTTTCACCCAGGACTTCTCCTCTTCTGTAAAAACAGGCAGCTCTACAACGGTTGAGGGGCACTGCTGGTTTACTTCCTGGATCTGAGCCTTCAGGATATCTGGGTAATCACCATTAACAAATACAGGGTGAGCAAACCAGCCAAGCATGAACTGCAGGTACCTCTCAGATGCTCTCACGTCCTCGGAGTTGGTTGGAGTCTTGGGTTCAGCCCAATCTGAGTTCAGCACCAGTCCCACCTTTCCCAGTTGCTTAGAACGGTATTTGTTGTTATACAGGTGCCAGACCTTGGCATGAGCCTTGAGAATTGTGTGAGCCACCTAGGGCCAGAAAGCACAGGAATATGTGACACAAAAACTTCACACAAAAACTCTTAAGTGTTGAGATTACTGCCACATGAAAATGTCATCTCACCCAAAAGAAGAAGCCTTGACAAAACAACTAATCATTGCCAGAGAGTAGTAGGTTTTGAATTAAGCAGAAGACACTGGCTATCCATCAATACCAGCTTTTAGAATAGAAAAATAAACCCATAGAATCATAGAATATACTGAGTTGGAAGGGAGCCATAAGGATTACCAAGTCCAACTCCACACAGGGCCAAAGACAGACATCTAGCACCCATTAACTACCCCATTTTTTTTGCAGGTATAATAAATACAACAAGCACAGAGTTGTCTCAGGGGCCACATTAGCCTTAAACACAGTTAAAAGCATGGAACCATCAGAGGAAAAAAAACCACAATGGCAGTGGCAGGATCCTGGTTATTCCTGTGTCCCTACCTTGTAAGATGCTACTCCTGGGTCAGCGATTCCTGGAGGATGCTCTCCGGTGCCATAGCCAGCATAGCTGATAACCCAAGGCTCATGGAAGGTAATCCAGAACTTCACCCGATCCCCAAAAGTGGCAAAGCAGAAGTTGGCATAGTTTACAAAAGCATCTATGATACTGTCATTCTGCCAGCCACCAAGGACCTGGAGAGCTTGTGGGAGGTCCCAGTGGAACAGAGTCACCATGGGCTCAATGTTTGAGTCTAACAACTTGTTAATTAATTGGTTGTAATAATCAACACCCTTGGAGTTGATGGTCTCGCTGGTGCCAGCAGGGAAAATTCTAGGCCAGGATATGGAAAATTTGTACAGCTGGGGATGAAGACCCCTCAGGAGGTAAACATCATAGCTGGTTTTGTAGTAGCTGTCACACGCCACGTCTGCTGTTTGGTTCATGTAGACATGACCTGCATGTCCAAACTGATCCCAGATGCTCTCTCCTTTCCCATCCTCTGCCCAAGCTCCTTCTATGTTCAAGGCACCTGTGGATGTGCCCCAGAGGAAACCATTTTGAAAAACATCTTGCAGAAAAGAATCCCTCTCCAATTCAGACTGTTGGGCAAACATTTCCCAGACTGTTTGATAGGAGGAGTGAGAGGCAGGACCAACGTCTGGGTGCTCCTGCAGAGTATCTGTTTTCCTAGAAATAAAACAAAAAGAATTTAGTCTCCAAGGTGGGTGCCAGTGCCACAGAACTTGCAAACACTGAGGATAAAAGAATTGTTTGATTCCTATTCAGGTGGGATAAGGCACTTAGGGGAACAGTTCCTTTGCCATCTGATCAATCCAACCCACTGCCTAGCAGAGGAAGGTGGAGTGCAATGAGCTAACTGCAGAGCAGCTCAAGAGCTACCTATCTAATGCACTACTTTGGAGGTAGATTCTCATAGTTCATAATTCATTACAGCTAGGTCACAGGTGCAGACAAAGTCCTTGCAGTGTGCAGCAGTATCACATGCTACAACATCTCTCACAAGCGTCCAAAGGATAAGCTAAACCTAACCAACCCTTCTTAGCTTGTCCCTGTGCAGTGACATCTCCTGCACTTCTGTATGCCCAACTGGCTTTTCTCTCACAAAAGCCTCTGCTTATTTATTTATTTATTTATTTGGAACTATTTTGCTCTTGAAAAGAACAGAAGGCTTAGAAAACATTTCTGTTACACTTGGCTTGAAGGCGCAACCTGGGTAACCAAGGATGAGAGAGTGGAAGAGGATTATGCTGCCTGTAGGACTGAGGCTTGCCTGTAGCAGCAAGAGGCTGGGCTCAGCAGCAGGCATTCCTTTCCAGTCCTCTCACAACTAACAGCAGGCTTTACCACTAAAACTTCCTTGTGTCTGCCTGCACACACATTTCTAGAGGACACAGTTTTATTACAGTATTTAATTTAAGGGACAAAGCCCATACCTTAACACATGAGATGGTGACAAGTCCAAGAACTCATTAACATCATACCCAATCGTACGCGTGTCTTCTTTATTAAGAGCTGAAAACAAACAAATGGTAAGTGATGGACTCAGTCACAATGTTGGTGCTATGGACTGCATGACACTATTTGTACATACAGTTACACCTTCAGAAACAAGGTGCTTTTCATAACAAATAGCTATTCTTCTCACATCAAAAACATTGGGGATTTATTAGATATTTCCCATTTCATGTTAAAAAAAAAATCTCAGAATTGTTTTCCTAAAGGAAAACACCTTTAAGGTCATTGAGTCCAACCATTAACCCAGCACTGCCAAATCCACCACTAAACCATGTCCCCAAGCACCACATCTACACACCTTCTAAAAACCTACAGGGATGGTGATTCAATCACTTCTCTGAGCAGCCTGTTCTAATGCTTGACAACCCTTTTGGTGAAGAATTTTTTCCTAATATCCAATCTAAACCTCCCCTGGCACAACCTGAAATTGATGAGAATGATGAAAAGCTTTGGGAAAGGCTCCATCAACACTTACCATCAACCCTTAATTGTCCAAGGCGGCTATGAAAGAAATCATGAAGTTATTTCATCTAATAGAATCATAAAATCACAAAATGCTTTGCGTTGGAAGGGACCTCAAAGATCATCCAGTTCCAACCCCCTGCCATGGGCAGGGACACCCTCACTAGAGCAGGTTGCCCAAAGCCCCATCTAACCTGCCTGTTCCAGGGCCTCACCACCCTCACAGTAAAGAATTTCTTCCTAATGTCTAACGTAAACCTACCTTCTTTCAGATTAAAGCCATTGCCCCTTGTCCTATCACTACACTCCCCGGTGAACAGTCCCTCTCCCACTTTCCTGTAGGATCTCTTCAAGTATTGGTACACCACAAATAGGTCACCCTGGAGCCTTCTCTTCTCCAGACTAACAGCAGTGGTCTGGGCAATTTTGAATTTCCTCAATAATTTGCCATGCAGAACTTAGTTAAAAAAATTCTCCCCCTTCTTCTGCCACTCACCTGCAACAATGTCAGCTACTGGTGTGAAAGGATTCTCTTCCGTGGAACCACAATCAAGGAATTCTAGGCTGAAAACCAAGATCTCTATGTCCTTCCAGAAATTCTGCAAAACCAGAAATCAGGGACTTGTATGAAAAGAAGCATCAGCCAGCTAGTAAAACCATGTTCTTGGCATTCATTGCTCTTAACACAGAATAGGAAATACCTAAAAGACTGAGAATTGGAGATGCAGTTCTTCAAAGCAAAATTCATAAATCAACAGGGCAGGCTTTCAATACCACCCACTATTTTTCTCTGATCCGAAAATGGCTCAACGTAAATCATAGCCTAAACCCCAGGAAACTTCAATATTCAACCTGTCATTGAAAAGGCACAAGGAACTATGTCCTTTTTTGAAAGCTTACTTGGCAAGAATCTGTTGCCCACTCCAGATTTTTAGCGTAACTGCAGCATGCTGGGACGCTGAAGACTGAGTCACATGGATAGCTCCTTATTCTGTTACTCAGTCACTGGATGAGTCTTGTCTTATGGATATTAAGGTTTAATACCAGGTACTAGCCTGGAGCATCATGACATTGTTGCTGCCATGTGACCTAAGCCTTTCACAAGCTCAACCTCATTAACATTTTTAGCAGTGCCTCTACAGATGAGGACTTGGTAGCACCACTGCAGATCCCATGTTGGAATAAAATAGTACCTTTTACTGTGTAAGTATTAACCTAACAGTTTGTCAAACACTTAGGACATAGGAGAGAAGGGTTTTTTGGTCCTGGACAAATAAATTATGCCATTCCAATCATTACTGCATCCAAGAGCATTGACCAAGATGACCCTTTCCAGCACTTTCAAACACCTGTTTTTAAGTTAGAATAGCAACAGAGAAGTGAGCACTATGCAGCTGTTTCCTAGTGTAGTTGCTCTATGAGCTCTCACACCAAACCAGAACTGTTTAGATATGCATCAAGAAACATGAAATTCCCCTTCTATTTATGGTCTGTTGTCTGCTGCTATAATTTTAACACTGTAAGTGCTGTTACCTGGAATTCATCCAATTTCCTGAAGAAACCCGTTTCATTTCCACAATGGTACTGGAGGCTGAGAGACAAAAAGTCTAATGATTCCTGGAAACAAGAAAAAGTAAAGAATTATCCAGGAAAATGTACCTTAGGGAAATGTATTTCTTGCAAGGATTACATTAAAAATAGATTAAAATATGAAATGCTTGATAAAGATACATTGCTTGAGTAAGAAGCCATATAGCTTTATGGGAGGCCCAGGCAATATAGTGAGTACAAACTGGGTACTGCATGGGAACATGCCTTTTGTATCTCTCCTTCTAAACAAAGTAAAATGTAAACAGCTAAATTAAATTCTAGGAGTATTTTATGAATTTAATATTAATGATTTGCAGTGGATTTTTTTAATTAGCAAGGATGTCTATGATTTATCAAACTGAGGAACCTTTGCAACTCTATGGTTCGGGGTAAGCCTTATCAATAATCCTTTGGGGAAAGTCCACTTCAGAAATCTTTAATCATTTCAAACTCTTAAGTGTTATCACACTAGAAGTTACCAAGTTCAAGGGAATAGATCATATCAAATGACTAGGAAAAACTGATAAGCTTTCAGTTTGTTTTTCAGTCCAAGGTCTTCTTCTAGTTTAGCCAGTTCACCTAACACAACAGCTCTGCTCTCCCTATGTTGTGGTTTAACCCAGCAGGAAGATGAAACAACCTCACAGCCCTTCACTCACTCCCTGCTCTGCAGGGGGATGGGGGAGAGAATTGAAAAGAAAAAGGTAACACTTGGCTGAAATAGGACAGAGAAGGAAGAGAGTAATATAATTATAATGCTAAAAGAATATACAAACCAAGTGATGCACAGCACAACTGCTCACCACCCAGAGCCCATACTCAGCAAGTTCCTAAGGTGCCCTGCCTCCCAGCCCACCCTTCAGTTATACATGGAACATGATGCCATATGGTAGGGCGTATCTCTCTGACCAGTTTGGACCAGCTGTCCCAGCTGCATCTTCTCCCAGCCTTTTGTGCATCTCAAGCCTCCTCAATGGTGGGCTGAGGTGAGAAGCTGAAAAGTCCCTTGCATAGTGTAACCACTACTTAGCAACAACCAGAAAATCAGTGTGTTATCAACGTTCTCATCTTAAATCCAAAACACAGCACTACACCAGCTGCTAGGAAGGAAATTAACTCCATCCCAGCTAAAACCAAGACACCCTCCAAACCACACCTTGCTTGTATCTTGAAATGCCATGCCTACAACATTGCTTACTAAATTTTGAAGGATTGTGAACACAAGCAAAAAAGCTGTACTGTCATTTGTTCACTGTACCCTACATCAACACCCTCTAGGTGAAGATAACTAACACAGAGTTTGGTCTTTACAGAAAGGATGTCATCCTCTTTGTAGAGATTATGTTCTTGTATTGTGCCATCCCCATGCAACTGGAATGCTTTTAGCACAGCTCAGTCTAGTGTTTTAACAGAATAAGCAGGTGGGTTTTTTAATAGCAGTAATTTAAAACAAAGTATCTCCTTCTCTGGTGGTGCATTAAGTAGACTTGCAAAGTAAATAACAATGGGTGCAACTTTTTACAGACACTTTGTCATTTAAACATGCATATTGCCAACATTGCTGATTATGAAAGCTAATGCCTCCATCTATCTTCACCAGTGCTTACTAGCCAAGAAAGGATACTGAAGCAATTTTTATAATCAGCAAACTTCATGTGATCAGACTAACCAACTAAGTAAAATTTACCAAATTAGTTGGCCAACTTCTAAAATTTTTATTAACTTGGAACAAGCCACTCAATCCTGTACATAAAGTTAAATAAAATAAAATTTATATAAATTTGAAAATAATTTTGAAAATAATTTCTATTAAGGTGTTACCTGAAGAGAAACTGAAAGAAATTCTGATGAAGCATTGTCCAAGCCATGATCCATTCCTAAATCAATGGACAGCTTTCCACCTTGGGGGAAAAAAAGAACAGGCAGTCTGTTGGTGGTGTAAGGACAAACAAAAGGTTTCAACTCACTGCAGTTATTTTAAAATCAGTCAAAAAAATTTTATAAGACATGGATCATCAGGCAGTGTCCTAGGTTGCTGATTTTAGAATACTCACTATGAATTCAAGGGAGAGTTGAAGAAGGTAGAAATTCTAAGGCAGAGTTTAAGGTGCCTCTGTCAATAAACCTTGTGTTACCATAACAGCTCATCAACATCCTGGCCCTGCTGCTGGCAGGGAGGTGGATCTGCACACAACTGTCCAGTGGGTGCCTTTCCACTCCAGGCACAATGATAAGGAATGTCTTCAATTTTCATGCCTTCGTGGTGGTTCTACAGTGGTTGGGTTTTTAAATCCATTCTGTGCTGGGTGGTGCTGAGAAGCTGGGATGCTGGGATCTGGGGGGACAAGTTACATGGGAGGGAAGTTGGGCCATTTCTAAGGGCTGTCACCAGATGGTGTGAGCTGAGCAGCAAAGTATTCCTGACAAATGCAGGAATTAAAAAATAATTAATTAAAAATATGGAAAAACTGTGACTCAGCCAGCTTTTCTGCCTGGGACAGATTAATTCCAAGCTCAAAGAAGGCAGACCCAAGAGGACCACTGCTTAGAAATTCCTGGGTACCCATCACAGAAGAGGTGAAAATTCTCTTGCTCTGTGAAGTTAAGACTTAGACTTAATTACTTAAAAATCCCAGTGTCTGCAATGAGGCAAATCAAACAAAGGATATTGCAGACTTCCTCACACTATTATTAACTCTCAGGAGACTTGTTTCTTTGCAGTTTGAGGTACACTTCAGGAAGTTTTTACTTTCCTCTGTGGGTTGGGAAGAGATGCACAAAAATACATTATCTACAAAATAGCTTGATTATTATGGCTTTGGCATTGTACACACAAAAATTAGAAACCTGAAAGCATTTTTAACTGATAATTTATTTTAATTTTAAGCTGAAAAGCAAATATTCTGTTTCATATGGGTATATTTAACTTTTAAAGTTAAAGAAAATATTTTCACTGCAATTAAATGGTAAATGTAATCTTAAACCATCATCAGTTTTGTTTAAGTGCATTTTTATCAATACATTTTTAAGGATTTCCACTTATTTGGTGGAAAGCTGATGGCTGAATTTGACCTGATTCTTTAGCTAGACCTGGACCTCCAAAGCTGTATTCCAAGCCTTAATGAAAGAGACCCCACCCACTGAAACAAGTAATAAGGCTTTAAAAATGAGAAAACTCTGCTGGAATCAAAGATTCTTCCAAAGTCTCAGTCCCACTTCCATTACACAACACATCTAAGGTTTGGTATATGAACAGTATGAGACTGCAGCTCAACAGGGCCTTCTACTGGTCTTTAAATTAAGAGTGTATGGACAACAGTCATTAATGAAAAAGCATATAGAAATATTACAGTTGTTGAAGTACTAGTTTCTGCTGCTCAAAGTAACTGGAGGCTATTTAATACTTTTCCCTGATGCTTAAGATTAAACACAAATATGTACACATACACTTATACATATTTTTTCAAGGCCAGGTTGGATGGGGCCCTGAGCAACCTCGTGTAGATCCAGGCCTGGAGGTTGGCGGCCCTGCCTGTGGCAGGGGGTTGGAACTCTGTGATCCCTGGGGTCCCTTCCAACCCAGACCATTCTACAATTCTATGATTCTATATCCTCAACTGTTTTGGCTATCGTTCCAAGTAAAATGCAATTTCCAAGAAATTATAAAGCTAGCAATATAAGGGAACTTGCTACTCAAGGATTTCTATGTAATTCTGAGAGCACCAATAGCATGCTCACAGAGATTGCATGTAGCAGTTACTATTTAATCCCATCACAAAATATTTGTGAAAAAGCCATATAATCACAGAATCACAAGGTTGAAAAAGACCTTTAAGATCATCAAGTCCAACCGTTCCTGTCCTGTGCTAAACCATATCCCTAAGTACCTCATCTACCTTTTTTTTTTAAACACATCCAGGGAAGGTGACTCAACCACATCCCTGGGCAGTGGATATAAAAAACCCCTCCTGCCATTCTCCTTACCTGCCAGTGAGTATTTCTCATGATAGACGGAGTAAGATCTTCCATGAGCAGCAGCTAGGGCCTGGGCTCGGTACTGGGGGTCATCATAAGGCAGGCTTTCTAGGACCTCTAGCAGGTCACTGAAGGTGAGCCACACATCCACCAGGTACCCGAAACTGCGGAAGCTGAACTCTGCGTATTCCACAAAAAGGTCAGCAAAAGCACTGGGTTTCCTACCCCTGGCCTGCATGGCCACAGTGCTAGGGACACGGTGGCCATGCAGGACTACCACTGGCCTCAGGTCTGCAACAACAATGTTCTGGAACAGCTCCTGGTAGCACTGCACTTGAGCTTCATCTGGTTCCCTGGCGTCCCCCTTTGGAAGAAGGCATGCCCACGGCAAGAAGACTTTGTAATGGGTCACCCCGATCTCACGAAGGTGGGAGAAGTACTGGGGCAGCTCAGGTGCCACAAGACCTCGTTGGCACTGGCAATCACGGGCTTCAGCCACAGCAGGGCCTTGATCTTCCTTGGGTAGGGCTTGGTCCTGCAGATACAATCGATTTACCAACTCTCTGGGTAGAGGTCCAGCAATGGCAATAAAATTCTGAGCAAATTCTTCATCTATTCCAAGGCTGGAACAGACTAATAGAAAGAAGATGACTGCCTTACAAGCCATCTCCATTTCTAGACCTGCTTCAGAAACAGTTGTTCTACACTATTTATATTACAGAATAAGTAATATTTAACTGAAATTATCTATTACACAGATAAACGTACCTGGAACTAGCTGACACTAGAATGATAGCAAGTCAGGACACTCAACAGATGAACAAACAAATAAGCAAATACAAAAATCAGTCAAATAATTAGTTGGAGAAAGGTCATGTGGAAACATTTATCTGAGATGCTCTGGTTCCCCTTCATATTTGAACATCAACAGACACTCGCCGATACTGCCTCCATTTCAGAGAAAGACGGACTAGGTAGGCAATGCTTACGCCTTGGCAGCCTTTGCTTGTCTTAAAAGGAATCCCAGCTCCACTCTGGATGCAGAGAATGACATGAGCAGAGTTACCTGCATTGCTGGTGCTGGTTGCTACCATGGCTCAGGTAAAAAAGCACATGTGTCCTGAAATTCTTGGGTGCATAAAGGAAATCTCAGCTGTGGCATCTTACCCACTTGGAAAAGATTTTATGTGAATTCAAGCAGCAACAATGCGCGCCCACATGCCCTCGTGCCTCGTAACAACAAGGAATTTGAACTATATCATTTTATTGCTTTCCAAAGTACTTTCCCTCAGCCTTGAGAACACACGCTCTCTCTGCAGGGTGGACAGAGATCACCAGCCTGAACTGCTGCAGGGTAGAGAGAACTTTTCTACACTCAAACACAGCAGAAGCGAAGAGCTGACGTTTACCTGGACCTGCCGCCTGCGCTGCCGAAATACAGACCGTGTTTACATCATCGAAACACAAAATTCCACGTAACTATATTGAAAAGTCAGAGTTCTATCTCACAGTTTATTTCCCTTTAATAATCACCTTGTTTGTTTAAAGCATACACAGAATCACCAGTTCACCTTACTGCTCTCGTGGCCAAGCAGTATTATCTTGAAGTTGCAGTGGAAAATGTCTCTCAACACTTGCTGTTACTGAAACAGCCGACATACAGCTCATCTAGGGATTGTATTTTGTCTACTTTCACCTTTTTTTTTTTCCTTAGGAAGCCTAGAAAATCTCGCTGTTCAGAAATCCCTTAGTTGTTTTTTTTCCCTGAGCTATCTACCAAGTTCTATAGCACCACCTGCTGCTTATTTTTCAGAAGAGCAGTGTTAACTCAGAGGACAGCCCTCCTAGCCCATGAAGCACATAGAACTGAGGAAAGAGAACCAGAAAAAACCTACTTACTTTATCCATGTGAAAAGTGTTTGTTATGAAACAAACATGAGGGCCAGAGGAGGAGGGAAACATGGATTGAAGTACAAAAATCTTCCTGTCCTTACTTTGAAAGTAAAGGAATATACAATAACATGAAACTGCTGTTGCAGGTGGGTGGCAATGTTTAATGAAATCCAACATTTACCAAGAAGCAGTTTATGAAAGAAATTAGTGGAGAGATGTTACTGCAGTATAGAGTTAGTGATGCAGTAGCATTGTTGGGGACAGATATCTATGATTCTTTCTGTTCTAAACTTATATGATATGCTTAGGAAGATGGAAGAGTCTAATAGGAAAAAGCTGATCTTACAAACCAGCTCCATTTCTGGCCCTGCTTCAAACTTAATTATTTTGCACTATTTAAAAATATACAGGTTTGGTATTTTTCATGTCTTTCATGCTATTCCAAATGTTTCTTAGGTGTTGGTATCAGGTTGAGAAGACAAATGTTCAGTTAAGGAGTAGATTTAATAATCTGTAGCATGCAGCAAATAATTGGGAGGAACAGAAATTTAAGTAAAATTTCCTAACAGAAAAATCTACAAACAAGTTTATAAATACAGTCTTTAAAGTCCTCACAAATTATGGCAGTTTACAGTTCACTTACAAGTGAAGACATTCACCAAGACGGGGGCTTTCTGACTTCCTGATTTAAAGCCTTGCTTTGGGCTAGGCTATTTTCAATTTTCTATTTGACATATGCAACACAAGCATACACACCCTTTAGGCCATCTAAAAAGAAAGAGAAGCAATCAGAGTTTCTCATTATGCATTACTAGAAATTAAAAACAGAAACCTTTCTGCTTTCTTAAAAAAAAGCATCTGTCATCCAAGAAATTTAATCTTTCTTAAGATATTAAACATGTAGATCACTATTTTTTCAGCCTCAGAGCACTGGCATGGAAAACAGCAATCCCACATACAGGTGACAACAAATCCACCCCCAGACATGTCCAGACATTTATTTTTTATTTATGTTAATAAGAAAAACAGACAGAAACTTATAGCATAAAAAGTCTACTAAATACAATAGAACAATGCAAAATCCCTCTCATTTAAGAGAGAAGCATCTACATAGCTTGATGCTGTAAAGAGCTATTCAATGATTCTCTTCTGCATCTGGATGGTGGCATTAAACCCCAGAATTAGTAATGAAACTATTAATTCTGGTATATCTTTAAAAACTTTCTGGCTATGCTCAGTGTAAATGAGCAATCATATATTACTAACCACACACTGGGGTACTCCACAGTAAAGCTTTCATAGGATTTAAGATGTTAGCTATACAGCAACCCTGCAAGAAAATAAAGTTTTTTCCAACTAGCCAGCTCTACAGTCCAGTTCTCAGCCCCTCAGTCTTCCAGCAGATAGTTTGGGTTGACAACCAGGTATGGATCTTCATCGAAAGTCTCCTCTTCTCTGGACCCTCTCAGTCCTGACTGGGACAGTTCTATCAGAATGTGGTCCTGCAACAGACAAAAATTTGTATTCAAGCAAAAACAGAAAGGTTTGTTTGCACTTTTTGAAAGGCATCTCCTTTTTATACTAGTAGCACTTCTTATTGATTAACTGTTTTCACTGTGAAAGCCCTCTTTAACATCCTAATCTTAACAATTACGTTCAGTGGGACTCTCTTGTATGTTGCATGCTTTCTGGGAACAGGTCCATCTAGGGAGTTTGTACCTTTATAAGTGAGAAGTATTTTATATTTTCCTATTTTTTCCTCCAAACTGCCTTAGTGCCCCCATGACCTAAAGCTATCTATTGAATAAGGCCTTGTTTGTATTTCTGTATCCTAAAGTGTAACCAACACTATATAAATACAGGAAAAAAATAATCACACTTCTACATGGACATAAAATGGCACTTAGAAATTTACCTACACACCTCTCATTATTTCAGTGTTTTCTCTACAATTACTTTTAACAGGTATTAAACAAAGAAGGCATTTATACTGCATCAGTCAACAGCACAGAAGCACAAAACACTTCTCAAATCAGGACCTCATTCTACTAAAAATTAATCATTGCACTATATAAATTAAAAGCCTTTTCCACTCTGCACACACCCCTGTACGTACATAATGCGTAAGTCGGTGAATGACTCTCTCTATGATCTTCTTCTTATTTATTAGTTCTTCTTCAGATTCTATTTCAGATTCAATTTCCTTTAGATACCAATTTATAAGTTCACTCTTCTTTAATGAGGAATCGTCCTCTTCTGTAGAGAAAACAATTTGCATACACACAACAGCAGTAAGATACCATTCAAACTGTAAGAGAACAGGATTTATCTGTAACATTTAAAATGCTGAAGAGAGAAATATGCTGTTTAAGATGTTAAGAAGCATCAGACTTTCTTCTGTTTCTTAAATCAGCACTTTTTGTACAGGAGGCTGTTGTACATGGTTTAAGTGGAGATACTTAGATTGAGAATTGAAGTTTCCAGTTCTATGCATCGAAGTGGCTTACAAATTAAAGGAGCAGCCCAGCAATCACATCAGCCTTCAGCTTCAAGAAAAAGCAGTCATAAGGACTTGTACAACTTTCCTCTAAGTAAGGGCAAAAGAAAATCACTGTCACTCGAAGCCAAAGAAGTCATCCTAGGTTCTACATATACTCAGCAGTTTGAACAGATACTGTAGACTCCACAACCTTCCAAGAACTTTGTAGCACTGGTATATGTTATGAGACAACTGCACTTTGTTACCAGAGCAGCCTCACTGCAACTAAAGTATTTCATCTCCCCAAGAAATGATGCAGCCATTTGGCACATACTGGTTAAGTATATACTTCAGGCTGTGGTTGCTGGCATATATTAAAGCTCTTCCTGCAGTTTTCATTGCCGCTGACTCATCTTAAAACAGCATATGCTATAAACCCTTTTCTGGACCCTCTCTGTTGACAGGGACTTAATGGGGTTTGACAATTACTAAGATACCAGAGCTAGAAAGTCCAATAAATCCTCCTTGTATCACCAGATGTAGCATAGCCACATGTATCCAGGTTCACACATGACCTAGTAAGTTTGGTGTCTCAGTGGGAATGAAAATCCCAAATGCAACAGCAAGAGATGTAACAAGAGTTGCTCCCCGAACTCAGAGTCTGCAGTCTTTTCAATGAACAAATTCTTACCTTCCTCTGCCTTCCTGAGGTGCAGCACCAGGAGGTTGGAAATTCGTCGATACTCGGAGAAGCCCAGTCTGAGAGAAGATTTGGGAGCAGCATCCTTGTTGACATCCTCAGGATGGCCATTGATCCCATTCACAAGACCATTGACCCCAGCTGGGGCTTCTGCCTCACCTGTTTGGACACATGCCCAGGTTTAGTCCGTAAGATCTGTCAACTCTTAATACTCTGAACCACTGAAAAGCATTGCACTGGCCAGCCAGGTGAGTGGACCCACAAGGAGGCTGAAGTAGTAAGAGAGTTAAGAACAGGAGTCAAGATTCCTAGACCTTATAAGATGAGAAATAGGTGAGAAACTGAGAAGCAGCATACAGTCAAGGGAAGCTGTAATGACTGGAACTACTTTTCCCTTTGAAAAAATTATCTATGAGTAATTTACCATTGACCCCATCTTGCTCCTCTTGATCCTCCATTTGCTGATCATCATCTTGGTCTAAATTGATGTCAGGAGTCTCAACTCTAATGATAGACTTATTTAAAAGCCTGAAAGCTTCCTTCACATGTTTTGGGTGAACCTGGGGAAGATTTGAAGAAAAAAAACACGTATTACATAAGTACTGTGACTCTTCTAGTGTTAATAGCTGATCTCCCCCAATGGCTCCCGAAACACAGTTCTGTCTCTGACAAAGGGTCTTTCTACCCATCTCACCTGACTAATCCTAAGCAGTAAAGATTCTGCAAGTCAAATTATATCCCACTACAAGCACTCTGAGTTCACACAAGGTTATGAAGGGAATAAGCAGCCTGATCTATCTTTCAGGCTTTAGCGGTCATGTGGAGTCAATGCAAGTTTTAAGTCAAGAACATTTTGAAGAAAGCTCAGTGGAGCAAGAAACATTGTGAAAAAATGGGTCTGAACAGAAACAATATGGAAAAAAAAGAAATGCATTAATGAGACTCTCCTCTGGAATTGAAAAGCAAAACCTAGAAAAATCATCTTTAGCTGAGCCATAAGCTAAAAGCTATCTGTTTCTCTATTAGCTGAATTTAATTAAAAAGAACCCAATGGGTGTCCTTCTTACACAGCCAGTGAGTGACTTTCTGTCACTGCATGTGTTACATAACCCCTAATCAATGTTTCAAAGGCCTGCTGAGTTTTATGGCAGGGACTAGGTGGATAGTAATCAGATAAGAGTTAACAGCCATAACACAATATACATTTCACCACTGGCTGATGTGAGGAGGAGCTCAGACCACAAATACAGGCAGGCTTAGGAGGGTTCAGATACTCTGATGAACTCTGGCTTTTTAGATTGCAGATGGAAAAGAGCTGTGAGAGGTTACAAACTATGCAAGACTAGGAGAGACACTACCAGCAGCCCTGGCTGATACCAACAGACAGGTATTATTACTACTACTAATAGACACTTGTTCTTCCTACGTGTTGTAAACGGACAGGTAACAGGCTGAGAGTACTGATACAACTGTACTGCCAAAACATTGCATGCTCTCAGTTTGGACCAGCTGACCCCAGTTTTACAAGACACGCCTTAAGAACAGCATTTCTGGCACATAAATACAGACCAAAAGTGACCACAAGGTAAAATATGATCCAAGCCCTGCTTCTCACCCACAGGATTTAAGTATGCACAATACCGTGGTCAAATAGGAAAGCAAAACCTCACACAACATTTACATAAACTTTCATCCAAGCCCTGATACCTCATCACAGCAGTGCATACGGGCCATGGCTTCAGAGAGCCGAATCATGCTTTCCAGCTGTCGGACTGTGATTCTCCAGGACGACTTTGTCACTCCAGAGCCATCGCGCTGCCGCAGTCGTTTATACTGCTCCACTATAAAGTCCTCAGACTCCTTAGATATCTTTGTGACATAAGACAGTATGAGAGTTTATCATGTTAACAAGTACTGAAGTTTATTCTGCTTTGCATTAGGTGGGCAGTTCCCAGACTTTTCTGTACTAGCTACTGCTTTTCTCTGAAATATTCCATGTGACACACATATGAGAGAGAAATATGACACTCATGTTAAAATTATATTGCAATATATTGCCATTTGGGTAAAGCACAAAAATTTGTATTTAGAACAGTTTCCCATGTTTTACCACTAAGCAAGCAAAGAATTATCAAGGAACAATACCCTTTAAAAATAAAACCAAACAAACTCTGATAAAGTGGTAAGCCAGTAAGACACAAAAATCTCTGCAGCAGCTGTGTGGAATAACCCATGCCCCTGAGGTATGAGAAAGCTACAAAATGACCCCTCAGTTCTTCCATAGAGAGGTTAAGAACTGCCAAAAAAGCAGTTAAGATTACTGATTGAACAGTCTCAGCTGAGCTGGCTGCATGTCTGTACTTCAAAGAAAGAGTACATAGCTCCAAACTATGGTCTGTTTCTAGATAATAACTGAGTTGATGGTTCCTTTCTTGAAAGAACACTAGGCTGTCTTTGCATTTGCTGGGAAAACAAACATGCTACAGAGTAACTGTTCCTTTGGGTCTCCTCATACAAAACAACCTATACAGGAAAGTAGAATTACCTTTGGTTTAAACTGTCTTGCAAACAGCAGATACCTTCTGATATCATCTAATGAATAGACACGATCCACAGATTCTTCTACTCGGGAATGCAGATCCACTATGCGCCTGGCAATGGCGTAATCTGTAACCTGGGACAGTATTGCTCTGTCAGATCACTTCCAGAACATCAGCCAAACATCAAAATAACAGCTAGAGTTTTCCTTCCCACTCCTCTCCCCTGTTTGCACTCCTCATGGCAGAGCTGGTCTTTCCAGAAGCCAGGCTCTGCCAGATCCAGAGTGCACTGGAGGTTTTTAGTACAAGGAAACAGCAGAGAAGGGATAAAAGACAGTTTTAGGATTTATGACCTCTTGGAACTCTCCAGGGTGACAAGTTAGCCAGAGAACATGCAGAAAGCAAAGCAGTGCTTTGCAGCGTGGGAACTGCTTCCTCCCTTTGTAGCCTGTCCTGTCTCTTTCATCAGTCCCTTCTCAATGAGATAATCACACTGAGCCAAAGAGTGGAGAGAATAGGACTGAACCAACATTAATCTCTGCATCTCGCGTGTTCCCAAGGCAAACAGCACAGAGACAGGTGGTACCAGTCCTAGCCTTAGTGACCAGCAATTTGTAACAATGACTAACGGCCTCAAGTTTGCAGGCCAAATGACTACAAGATGAAAAGGCAGTATCCTTGTATTCAGCAAAGCCTGTTCAAATTTGTACTAACAGCTTTCAGTTTCACAGGCAAAGAAGAAAAGCAGAAGCAAGACACACCCTCATGAGATTAGCTTCACCTAAAAGTTTCAGAGGGCCACCAAGATGGTTGGAGGGCAGAAGCACAAGATCTATGAGAGCCTGAAAGAGCCAGGTCAATTCAGCATGAAAAGAAAGCAACTGCCTCACTGGTGAGTATAGATGTGATGGAGCCAGATTGCTCTTAGAAGTACAGGTTGATATGAAAAGAAGCAAAAGACACAAACTGAACAGCAAGAAATTATCATTAGATATAAAAGTTGTAATTTTTTTTAACACATGAATTGTCAAACATTGCAGTAGGCACCTAAAAAGGCTGCAGAATCTCCATCCTTGGAGATATTCAAAATTCACCAGGTCAAGGCCTTGGCAATCTGTTCTCAATGATCTGCTTTGAGCATGAGGTTAGATTAGAGACCACCAGAGGTTTCTTCTGACATAAACTAATCTAAAATTCCTTTAAATTACCTCATTACATTCATCCACAAGGATGAAGAAGAGATCGAAGCGAGACATGATGGGAGCTGACAGGTTTATATTCTGTTTCAGTGATTTGGATCTGTCGTAGCGCCCACCAACTGGATTTGCTGCAGCCAAAATGGAGGTCCTGGCATTCAGGGTAGCCTAACAATGAAAAAAACAAAAGAATGCTACCTGTCATCACTTGCTAAAACAACTCATCACAATTCAAATGGATCAGCACAACATCTTTCAGATGGAGTTTCAATGGAGGTGTTATAAACAGTCACTCCTCAAAGAGCCCAAGCTCTTATAACCAGTCCTTTCTAACTAGGTCGCTGTCCCAAGAAACAGGCTGATGAATCAATATTTTAATGCTGTCACACTCTTGCTGAAACCCTTGAAAACGCTTCTCACAACACCCTGTTTTTAGCAATGCAAATATCCACTTTACTTCTACAAACCCACACAAATCGGTACCCTCCTTTGGGGTTACTTCGGGGTTAGGATTTCTCACTTTCTGTTTCCTCCCACTACAATCTCTTTTTTTACTTTCAGTAATGTTTCTGATTCTTTCTGGGTTACATGCACATAAATCTTGCAGGTAAGTGATCTCTCTCCTGCCATGGTAGGGCAGCCACAGAGCTGGCACAAAGATCTGCCAGGTGATGTAAGATCAGTACGTGCAAAAAACCACTCAGGTGATCATACAGACTACACAACCAGAGGAACAGCACAAGCTACCTTTACTCCTGCTTTAGTAATGGATATAGTCTGCTGCTCCATCGCCTCATGAATGGCTACTTGATCCCGCATGTCCATTTTGTCAAATTCATCAATGCAACAAACCCCCTGTGGTGGAAGAATAAAAAATAAGTTACCCAAATTCTATCACTTTGGGGAAAAAGCATTAGTAAGACAATTTGGGGCTCTCTGTAATTAATCAAAATCATTCCAGGGATGCAGGAACGTCTCCGAGTTCCCAGACTCACATTATCTGCCAGCATCAGTGCTCCAGCTTCAATGACAAATTCATGAGACTCTTCATCTTTGACAACAGCTGCGGTGAGACCGGCAGCACTGGAGGCTTTCCCGCTGGTGTACACAGCACGAGGACTGAACTCATCCACATGCCTGTGGGGAGAAACAACAGTGAGGAACACACCTAGAAAGTGAGATTGAAACCTGCAAGGTAACTGTAATGCAGTGCTGCTCTCAGGCTAGGACTTGCTCTTTCCTTCAGGAAGCAATATTTGGGTATGCCCCCCCACCTCTCATGGTGTTTGAGCAAGCCTTTGGAAACTACCCTTTACCTAACTGCAATCTTACACAACTCTGTTATTCACTTACACCAGCAGAAAAAACAATCCAGACCACCTCCTGTAAGTTTTCTGCTGACTTCATGAGCTAACACAGCTCCTTACAGGTCAGGTGAAAGTCAGCACAAGGGAAGAAATGGCTTCATAGCAGGAAGCAGTGAGACTGATCACAGGCAGCCTACAGCAGCTTTCATGGTGCCTCTGCATTTCTGAGTTGCAGTGTATGCTGCAAGGACCTCAGCTTCATGGAGAACAGTGCAGAAGTAAATGAACAGCACAACCCAATTAAACCATATTAAATAGAATTTTAATTAAAAAGCATTATAACCTAAGATGCAGCATAAAACTTTTATTTTCCAGGGCTAATAGTTGTCTATTTGTCCAAATTGCTTTGACCTACCAATACAGACTAAGCTAAAAATAGGGAGGCAAATCATCATTATTTTATCTATCTCTTATATTTTAGGATGTGCAACAAGTTTTCTATTTTTAAAAATATTTGAAAATATTTGGAAATTCATACTTTCATAACTACAGAACAAAAAAGAGAAAGTCTTAATTCATTCTCTCTTACTACCACTGGAGCTTGTTTTTTGCTTCAGCCCTGTTCAAATACTTCAACCATACCCAAACAATTCCTGGAAAAAATTCCTAAATATTTTACTTCCCTTTCCTCTGTTTAACACGACAGGCACTGTACACACGAATATCTCTAGTCACACTGGACAATATTTAAATACTGAGTTTTAATGAGATGCTTACTTTAGAAATTGACTCTTGGCTGTACTTGGATCACCAACAACACAAACATTGATGTCCCCACGCAGTGAAGTGCCTTCTGAAGTGGTCTTAGGAACTCCTCCAAAAAGCATCAGCAGGACCCCACGTTTCACTTCATCGTTACCTGTCCCAGAAAAGCCAGTCAATTAAAAATCCAATTCCTATTTAAAACAAAAAGCCAGCTGGCTAGAATATTAGCACCTTTGGATACATCCACTCAGAATTTACCTGTTTGCTAAATATTCACTGGAACCGCACGTACGTGCTTGTACAGCTTCAGGGAAGAATCACTCATATGCCACACTGGCTCAGAATATGGACAAAATTCATCTGATCAAACCTTTCAGCCATAACCAACATATGTGCTCCTAAGTTCTGAGCCAAAACCAACTGCAAACCTATAGATATACCCACATGCACAACAGTGTAGGAATGTTTGGAATCCCTGCATCTTTTGAAGGACATCCACATAAAATAAAGCTTGTATGCAACTGTTTGCTTTAGGGTTTATTGGTGTAGATCAATAACAAACCCAACCGTTCTGACTAGGTTTGTAAGCCTTAAATGATTAAACACAGTAAGTTAAAAAAAGAGGAAATATATTGTCCTTTTCTAGCATAGCCAATGCTAGAGGGGAGGAGTTTGTGGTAGGTGGCACAGGGCTTTCAAGCTTTCCCAAAACGGCAGTACTGAGACAGCAAAAAGAGTATTTTCCAAGCGAAATCTTCCCTCTGAGGCAAGAACTGGACTCTTACCATGGATTGTGGGGAAGAGGCTGGTGCATAGATTATGGTAAAGGTTCTTATCTTGGCTCATTTCGAAAACTTTTTCCCACTCTTTCACAGACATTTGGTTTTTAATGCTTTCTGCAGTCTGCTCTTCGTCTCGGAGCTCTTTTCCACCAAACTAAAGAGAGGGAATTAAAAAAAAAAAGATATGGTCACTGAATGTGAGTACTGCAGAGAGGAGGTTAGAAAAACTTGCTCTGTAAGTTGAATGGGAGGTACACATTCATAAAAGCTGACCTTAGGCTACGCAACCTCATCCCCTTAAACCTTTAAAAACCAGTACACAATTTCCTAGGGGGTTGAATCAACAAGAGTGTTACCTCAGTTAAGAGACAAAAACCTAGGAGAGATGCTTGTCCAGATATTAGAATGAGAGTAAACCAGTATGGCTTCCTTGGCTAAAATTTGCCTTTGCAAGAATTCTTCATTAACTGGAATTTACATTTAATTACTCTGGAATTAGGCAGGAAACTTCTCACCCAGAAAATACCAGATTCTACTTTTAACCTGCATGATAGTTAAACTGGTTGCAGAATTACAGATTAAAATACCACACAATGTTATAACGCAGCCAGAGTCAGTATTACACATTGCATTCCAAGATGCTATGTGATAAACCAGAGGGAAGAAGCATTGCTGTTCCCTCTGTGACAAAATGAAGCAATAGGATTTCCTGGAGGAAAAGGAAATGCTGCAGAAATGGATGAAAATTAGTAAGAAATGGACTGGTTAGCTCTATTAAAATAAACTGAAAAGAAGTACTTACATCTGTGAAAACTGTTAAGAACAATAAAGGCAAGAAAACAAGCATGTTCTATAAACCCAATCAGAATATAACAACAGTCAAATGCACAGGAAAGCAGTACACACACACATTTAAAGCTTTACCCTTTCCTGCTCTCTAGTTTGAGGTAAAACCAAAAAGAGCAGAAATCATCAATATCTTTACATCAATTTTCCTTCCAGACTCACCCGTGGATTTGTTGGTGCAACAGAGCAAGCTAGAAAGACTAGCTTATAGGACAGCTCTCTGACTCCAAGGGCACGAAGTCCTCGGATGCCTTCTGTTTCATAGCCCTCCGTCCCACTCACCCGGGAGCCGGTCTCTGCGCGCACCCCTGCAGTTCAGAGTGGAAGTCAGACCATCAGTGCCCTCAACAAGGAGAAGGAACAGGTCATCGAGGTCATGAGTGGCAGTAACAAACCTGGTGTTGAGAGCTGGGAGACATCAGGCACAACGATCAGCGACCCTGTGAAGTCACACTTGTCACCTGCCTGCGCAGACTCCACTGCTTCTGCACGCAAGATCACCTCCACGCTGCGAGGAATGCTACCACGCGGCAGCTCGGCCTGCGTCTCCTGGATGCGAACCTGGGGAGGGAGAGAACATCAAGCACTCAGCAGATGTCACCACGTTTGAAACTCCTTCAAAAGCTAAGCTGCTAATATAGTTAAGTAGCAGTTGATTACTGCCATCCATGTCAAACATGAAATTCCTCTTACAATATGGCAAACTACCAAAAATCCCTTCACTCATCAGTTTCTAAGGAGTCTTGAAGAAACTTGAGGATACAGAGGGGCCACAATGATAATTCTGAGGGTTAGGAAAAGCCCTTGAAGACGCCAGTTAATGTGACTGACACAAAGTATTATTGTAGGACATGAAGTGCTGAGGATCTGGCAGAGTACACCAATCTAGAAGAGCAAAACATTGCAGATACTAACAGACACCTCTTTTCATACTCATAGAAAATAACTACACATGATGTACCTGCAACACAAGACTAAGAATGGCTTGAATACATGGGTTTGCAGTGGCTTACTTAGACAATAAAGACCATGCCACAAAACTGCTTTGATACTACTTATAATTTCGCATGCTTAAACATAAGCCTTCCATAGACAGAACCATGTGCAGAAATTCCAGTGCTTTTTCTTGAGGCCTTTTGATGTTGACAGTACCAAAAGTAATTGTGTTTAACATGTAGCAGTACAAACAACGTCTTTGAATTAGCACATGAACATCATTGTTTGCTGTCATCCCTCATCCCCACTACTGTACCTTCTGGAAATCAACAAATCTGGATTTGTTTGTGTCCAGCAGGAATCTCCTCCTATTGGCACAGACAGGATTTCTGCAGATGCTGGGCTGTGTGTATTTAAATTGCTGTTCCACATCTTTAATCACTGTCTGGCAGTCGAGGCACAGGAAGGTTCCACTTACAAGCTCGGGATGGACGGGGTGGGTACGTACTACCTGTCCACTGATACGCATCAGAGAGCCAATTTTTGCTGATGTCAGTTCTCGAATTCTGTTTAAAACAGAAATTCACAGGCATTAAATTCATAAAAGTTGACATTTTTAGCCACCAAGTACTAAGATGCAACATAGTTTCATTCAGCCTCTGACTGCAGAACACTTGTAACAGCCAAAAGTGACAAAATTACAAGAGTATTTTCTCATTTAGGATTTTTTTGTGTAGATTACAGAAGTTACACTTGTTCCTGGAATGGATGCAAGTCAGTATCTGAGTATGATTTGCAACTTAAAAGCAGTTTAAAAAAATATGCTGCACAAGACCAGGAAACTTCTTCACAACTGTATTGGTCAGCCATACATTTCACACTGTATAACCAAAACATTTTCAGCATGCTTTGACACTCCCACCCCTAATAGTAAAACTGCACAGGTTTCTAGAATTAATAATAATCCTACTTGTGTCTGGTAGGTAGATCTTGGAATGCAACATAAAAGTCCTTGTTGGAAGGAACATTCCCATGGTCTCTGGCAAAAGTCTTCACTGCTCGGCAGAGGTAGGGGTAAACCCTGAAACACAGGAAAGAAGTTCAAGTTCTACAGAATCTATCAAAATGCCTTCTCTGCTCTAGACTGCCTCAAACATTTGTACCATACAATACCAGGTTCTGGCTTTTACTGCCACATTATGTAAGAACACACAAAAACTGACCGAAATATGAGATTACTGCATGGTGGTGCCATATTTGCTCTGTTACCTGAAAACAGGCTTTTTAAAGTCTCATTTTACGACACTTGATCCTTATATTAAGAAGTAGATGCTCAAAATAAGCCCCTGGTTCAATAAAACTTATTCTGCATTCCTGTACTGACCACCTGCATCTTCACCAGAATAAGTGCAACTGCCTAGTTAACTACTGGTTTCCAAAGAGGAGTCCATGAAGAATTTTGATCCAGTAAAAAAAAAAACCACCAACCTAAAACTTCTCAAATATATTTTCACAGCAGAGAGAGCAGATAAACCTCTGATTTTTTACATAATGCATAAGACATCATAGGCCTGAGACCTCAGCATTACTCGGCTCTCAAGGCACCTCCGCAGTTCACCTGTAAAACTCCTCCTGAATAGTGGTGGAGAGCTGCTGATTGAACTGCTCCAGATCCACGAAGCTCACGATCAGCGTGTTCCGCTCTGGCCGAATCAGCTCTTCAGCATCACGCAAGTATTTCACCTCCCCATCGCTGTTCTGGAACCTGAAAGTGATTCAGGAAAACGTTTCAGAGTTATGTTATCAGCCTGGGATGGAATACTCCTGAATTCAGGGGGAAAAAGAGCAGGAGAGGCTCACACACCTTAGGGAGTGTGCAAGGCAAGGACAGCATCACACAGTCCCTCGCAAACACCTTTTCCAACAGTATTTCCCGCCCCTTGCTACATGCATTCTGTTAACACCTCGGCAGGGACACACTGGAACTGCATTTCATACCACCGGGTCACCACACAGAAACTTATTTAGGGCTTAGCAGTGACTGTGCCAGCAAAACGAGCCTTGTGGCGTGTTCCTCGGGGCCATGCCCACAGTCTCCTTGTCGGCTGCTGAGGGGTCTCTCGTGAGAGGGAACGGAGGGAGTCAGGCAGATGGTTGTAACAGCCAAGCCGCTGGAGGGACGTTCAGCCCGGCTGCCGCAAACTCTGTTAGAAGGGCCCAAAAGCGCCTAGCAAAGTCCCACCGAAAGCTGCTTGGGAAGGATCCTGCCAACCGAGGGGGCACCGCGCTCCCTCCCTAGGCCCCCGGCGGGGCAGGCTCCTTGCGGCAGAGCAGCGCCTCGGCGGCTGAGTTTTTCCGGCTGAAACGCGAGGCACCGGGGCGACGGGCCGCGAACGGGCTCTCTCTCACCCCGCCAAATGGCGGCCCCTCCGCCGCCTCCTGACGGCCTTGCCCGCCCGCCGCTAGGCCCGACCCCTCTCACTCACTCCTCTAAGAAGTCCTGGAACAACTTCTGGCACTTCTCGGCCACCTCATCGCGGAGCTGCTGGTGCTGCTGCGTCGCGCCCGCGTCCCCCGCCGCTACCGCCAAATCCATCCCGACCAGCGCCTCAGACCCCGAACCGGCCCCACAGCAGTTCGCGCCACTGCGCACCTCACGTGCGCCGCCGCTCCGCCGCACCGGCCAATCGGCAGCCGCCGGCCCTCAGAACCCCGCCCCGCCGCCCCTGCTCCACCTTCCCTCACGGACATTTTCGCGCCAAAGGCGAGGGGCGTGCTGGGGCTGAAGGCTGGGCCTGTGCTAGGGCTGAGGGCGGGGCTTGCGCGAGGTCGGCACGCCGGGTCGTCGGCGGGCGGTGTCGGCCGGCGAGTTCCTGCCGGGGAAGGAACCGGGGAGGGTTTATAAGGCGGCAATTCCAGCGGCAACAGCACTGCGTGGGGCGGCCTAGGGCTGGTTAGCGTCTGGCTGCTGGGAGGTTCGGTGAAAGCGCTGTGGAGGGGTTTTAGCCTGCGGTGGCGGAATGCGCCCTGTAAGCGTGTCCGTGTGTAAGCGGCGGCTCCAGTAGCTGGCGTTACAGCTCCGCTGGTGGGAGCTAAGGGAGTACAGAGCCTTGGCAGCCCCTGCCTGTGCTGGGAGGGGGTGGCCATCTCAGGCAGCTTCCACTTACAGGACCCACTAGATAGGCTGGTCCTTCGGCTTCTGAAGGACTAACCTCGGGTGGAAAGGGTGTAAATTAAGCCAGGTGAGGAGCAGGCTTTGGTTTGTGTTTGTGAAGTTGTGTTTACAGGTAGGGTGACAGCACAAGGCAAGCTGTGCCAAGTGATGCCATGGCTGACGGCCATTGCCGAGCGGCAGCTGGTGGCACAGGATGCCTGCCAGCAGGAACCGCTTCAACAGCTACAAAAAATGGCTCAGACTTGCTCTGCCACCTGTGAAGTCATTAATCTCTGCCTAAACTGGGAATTTTGCTGTAATTAAGGAAAGGGAGGGCTGACTTTTTTTCAGTTGCTAGCACAAGCTTCCTGCAGTATGGTTGTTTCATGTTAGGGGCAGTTGCCATACAGTGAATGGAGGCTTTTCTTACTGCAAAATGGTAAGGGCTGCCTGGAGTTTGGGTATAGGAAGATTCAACTCTGCAGGGCTCACTCCCTTTTTCAGTGCAGAGGCCAGAAGTCTTTTTTTTTAAAAGTTGTTACTATTTTAATGCAAATTCTTGAGCATAACTACAGCTCTTTAGGGTTTGTTGTTGTTTTTTTTCTCTTTGAAGATGGCTAAGGGCTAAAGAGGTAGCAAAGTAGAAGAAAAGCTGGCCAATTGTTTATAGTTTATCCTATGCTTACATGCCCTTTATATATCCAAAGAAAGTGATGGTCAAACTTGATAGCCTTTAAAAACCTTGTAGTGAATAAACTCCACATTTTGTGAATTCATACTAGCAAAAATGCATGCAAGTTGGTTGTGAGGCTTGATTGTTTTAAAAGAAACAATTAATTCACCCTAGATAAGTTGGGTTTTTTTATTTTCTATCTAAAAAAAAAAATCCCTCACCCTGCACGCAGATAATACCCAAACAAGGAATACTAAATAATTACAACCTGTTTGGATATGCTGTGTAATCTAGAGATGGCTGTGAAGAAAACTTCCTGGGTGGGTTGTTTTCCCCCAATATACCTGGAATCAACTGTCTGAGGATAGAAGCACCGAGTTTTTCTGCTTTTACTAGCCTCTTCCCTGTCCCACTGGGCAGGGAGCAAGCAGCTGTGTGGCGGTGCTCAGCTGCCCACTGGCATTAACCCCCAAGATGTGTGTGCAGCCATGGGGAACCAGTCCTGGACTTTGCTTCCAAAGGAACAGGCCAAGTTCTCCTTCCTGCTGGGCAGATACAAAGAGCTCAGTGAACACAGATGGGTTTTCACAGGAAAATGTTAAACTCCAGAAGCAAACTGAAGCTTTGTGCTTGCGCTGAGCAGATGACTCCTTGGCTCCTCCTTACCAATATCCTTTAGAGTTCATTAGTTTAAAGCAAAAAAAGAAAATCACATAATTGCAATTGCCATCATGAAAGGAAAAAAACCCCAATCCACAACACTGTAACTGGTTGAGAAGCAGCAGCAATGTGGCCTCCATCTCAAGTGCTAAACTTACTGCAAGTTACTGGAAATAAAGGACTATACAGGTCTGGCTTTTCCAGAACTACACAACCAGAGCTCTTACCTATCCAAGTAACGAAGTTCTGAAATTACTATTTGCTAAGTTTCAAACTAAGATCTAACAATGCACAGCTCCCACTAAAGTATCCTGTTAAGATTACATTCAGGGCAGATGCATTTTGCATTTTGATTTATGATTGTAATTATTTTCAGCTAGCTAAGAAAACCTGCATGAAAGGATTCCACATGAAAGGGATCAAGATCTCCATCTGAATTCTTGTTCTTGAGCAGCGCTGTGAATAAATCAAACTACAACACGAGCTTGACTAACAGCGTTGGGATAAGCATGGCTGTTACAGGAACATATGCACAAAACTTGCTGCCAAATTTAGAGCAAAACCCATAGTTCTCAAGATACTTTTTTGTTGGCATGAAATCTAAGTCAGTAATTTTGCTCCTTATTAGAAGGATGCATTTCTGATGCAGAATATATTACCAGTTTTGTATGAACAAAAGTAATTAAATTCATTCCAGTTGGCTTAGCTGGATAAACAACTGTTTTGAAACCTGGATTCATCAGTAATAAGTCTGTAATGATAAGCTGTGTTTATAATCCACTTAGCTTTGTAAAGTACAATAGGGTACACCGATAGATTTTAAAGTTAATAATTTTGGGAAGATTCCATGATAAATTAATTAAACAGACTCATTAGCAAAGCTGCAAAGAGTGCTATTCCTCAAATGGTGTGACTTCTAAACAAAGCTTGGCTTCTACATTTTCTGGGAGTTCACCTTACTGACCTTTAGTATGGTTGTTTTCTAATGGAGAACTCTTGTCACAAAACATGAAAATTATGTCTTGTTCAATGGCAGCTGCAAAAGATGTTTTGCCCTTTTGTGAAATTCTACACAATTTATACACAGCCTCACTGACCTTTTTGTAGCATAACCAGTATGTGACTTCTCTGACATTTAAAAATCAAGGTAACAACAATAACACTGACTGTCTAAAAGCATACCTCCTTCTGAAAGCTCTTTATCATGTAAGATGTTAAGCAAAAATTAAGTCAGGAATTACAAATATGCACGAATACTGCAGTGTCCAAATAAGGAATTTAATCCTTTACTCTCTGGCATTCACTCTTTAAAAATGTTTAAAATTTGAAAAAAAAAAAACCTGTCAAATGCTGTCCATAAAAGGAATATTCAAATACAGTGATGGTTCTCCAAAGGCAAGGCATGTCCTCTGGGTTGGGAGGAAGAGAAGCAGCTTCGTGTGCATCATTGTAAATTAAGGAGGTTCAGGCAGATGATTCATTTGAGAAAAAGGATGTCTAGAAATAATTTTAGAAGTACTCTGACTTACAGAAACATTCAATTTCTCTAAATGTACAATAGTTGGGCTGCTTGCAGCTTTTATAAATAAAGCTGAAATAGGTTGGCTTACATTATTTGCTTTTCTTTCACTGGCAAGAGAGCCATGAAATCCTTGCTATTTTGTTTGTTATCCTAGAGGTTGTGTCAGACAGGAAAACATGGGGTGTGCTCACATTTGCTGTCCCATTTATTTTGTGATAATATTGTATATGGCTTGTACATTCCATGAGTGCATGTGACCTTCTATCCATTCTCAAATAGTAGCATAAAGAACAGGCCTGTGGCTTATATACAACTTTCAAAAAGGGAAAAACAAACTTAAGCTTTAGGCAGGTAAAAAAAACCCCAAACAACCACCCTTATCAATTTATGATTATCTTGTGAAGATACAAAGGAAAAACCAGAAAGACAAGATATTGTACCTAATTTACTTCAAGAGATTTATTGCAATCTATTTTCATAATTTCACATGAAGATGTTTTGTTCAGGATCATCTTCTCCCCTGCTTCTCTGACACTCATGTAAATTAACAGTTGGCTAGTTTCCTCCTGACTTTTAAACTGCAAACATCCAGTTATTTCAGCTCTGAGACAGTTCTGTACTTCCAAATATTCAATCTTGCTGACATAAGTTAAAAATGCAGAATTTTTATTGCATAATTTATTAAAATGTTTAGAAACATGATACAATTTAATGTGACACTAAAATACTAACTCAAAGTACCGTATTTTCATTAAAAATGTGCTCAGCTGCCAATACAAAGTGTCTTGATCTGGTAAAATATTTTCTTTTAAATAAAGAGTTAAGGATAAAAAAAAATTATTGTGGCACTTTAGTAAATGAGGGGTTTTTTTTTTTAATTGCATATTATAATACTCAAATCAATACAGGTTCATCAGTAGCAGGGGCTATGCTTGCAATCGAATCATATTTGCAGGGCAAATCTTCTCAAAGGTTCAAAAGCAGCTCACATTAGGGTGTCAGTCGTTTGGGATCCCGTGGGAACATGGAGGTCTGCCGAACATTGTGCAGCCCCAGGTACAGCATGGTCACTCTTTCCAGCCCTACAACAAAGGAAAAGAAACCCCACATCAGTACAGGCTGGTTTTTCGCTTAAAACTCTGAAGGAGCTTTAAAACTTACAGAGTTTAATGCTTAAAACTCACAGAGCAGCATGACCAAAGACCAAGATGCTCACGTTAGCACGTCCGACTATAGGAAGGAGCTAGAACCAAAACTAGGGAGTTGGCATAGAGAGCCTTCTGCCATGACACAGACTTCCTTTGGATGGGGCAAGTCTCACTAAGTGATGGCCCTGGAGACTCAACCCTGTGCTGAATCACTTTGGGCTTTCAGGAAAGATGGTGATAAATGGAAGAGCACATCCTGAGGACAGGAACAGCAGTATAGTCCCGTCCTGGCTTCAGCTGAGACAGAGTGAATCTTTCTTTCTTGTAGCTGGCATAGCGCTGTGGTTTGGACTTAGTATAATGTTGATAACACACTCTTAACATAACCATTCTTAACAGCTTCAGAGACATTATGTGCCATAAGCAACTACAATAAAAACCTACCATTGAGGAGGGAAGTTAGTCCCAAACCCTCTACAGTACAAAAATGTAATTCAGTAATATGTACCCATGTAACTGTCTGCTGATACCTTTATGATACTAAATATCATAACATTGGTCACATATGATACTAAATATCACACATTGGCCATTGTGTTCTTCCTGATATCTTAGAGATAATGGGTGTACTGTGGAACATGGAAGGACTTCCTCACCCACCGGCTACATATGCATCCCTGCCTGCTGAGATGAAACCCAGATGCTTGTTTTCACACACTGCCCTCCTGTGTTAAGGTTTCGATTTCAAACAGCTAGAAACCAGTGTTAATTCTGAAAGCATCTCCTGTTTGGCTGGTGCTTGCCCTGACTTCCTGCATGTGCTGTGTGAGGAGCATTTACTTTGCAGAAGAGATGTAGCTTTAGCTTCCTTGATGTCAGTTCTGACTGGCCTAAATGATTCTGGATCACCTGCAAATGCTGCATCTCCTCTGTTCACAAGACCTTCATGATCATTGATGCTTACATCTTGTAGGTATTTCAAAACACTTGTTGCAATAGCAGATCTAACACATATGCTGAAAGCGAAGTTGTTCTGGGAACATACTGAGAACATACTAAATATACTTTGTAAAATAAAGCAAATGCAGAAAGACTGAATCAAATCATTGTATTTACTGATCAGGACCTACAGAGTATCCAATTTCCATATGCATGAACAGATTCATTCTGCTAATGAAAGGAACATGCATAACGGAGAATTATCATCATTAAAATGCTTAAAAACTATGGGCTTTTTCCATTTTAATAGGTAAAATACACCCAAGACTAAAACTAAAGCCTCAGTGCCTTTGCTGAAACAATCAGCACCAACCAAACTGATCAATGGCACTAAGTGAAATCACTATGTAAGACAGAAGCAAACCCTCACTTCTCACTGCAGCACACCATCAAATGTGCTAAGACCAGTGGCTTCTGCTATTAGTGGACTATGATAAATTCATATGTAATATAGTATTTTCTTGCTTCCTTAAATATTCCTCACTGGTCATATTTGAAAGTGATGTGCCTGGGTAATAAACCATCAGTTTTTCTTGTGATGACTTACTTTTTAAACTTACCAGACCGTGCCATTAATATTTTGCCTATTTATTTTTAAATGATCTTTACATTTTAGCTTTTCTCCTTAAATTCTACAGGATAAACATCTGCACGTGCTCATCTAACAAGGATATTATTCTGAATTTTATATCAAACCCTGCTTAAGCCTGAGCAGTTAAAATTAAGCTTAGGGTAACACAGAACCAAATAAAATACTCACACTTACCTATCCCACCACCTGCGTGTGGAGGTGCACCAAACCGAAAGGAATCGATGTAAGCCTTTATCTTCTCCAAATCTAGAGGAAAAAGATACATTTCTCACCTGCTTAATGAACCTCAAGCCAAATATATGAGCGATTAGAGGACTGCAAGCACAACACCACATTTACCAATTTAACCTATAAACTAACAGTGGGGTTTTACTCATTAAACATATAAACTATCCAGGGCTAGCTAAAAATTCTAACAGTTTTGGTTTATAATTCTGTTACTAATTTAATCAGGGAAGAAATTTGAGAACTGATTAAGACCTAGAGCCAACTCTTCATTGTAACTTATGGAAAACAGTGACTTCTTAAATAAACTGCAGTGAGAAAGTGAAAATGTAGCAACTATTTTCCCCTCTTGCTACAGTGGGAGCTACTTCTTTTTTGGTACTGCCTACCTGCTCCTTTACTTTCCTATTCACAGAAAGCGTAATTTTAATCTACATTTCACTGTAGTGATCTCGACCTAACTTACTATTTCACCCTTCTCCTACTAGCTGGCCTTGTCCCCACTAAATGTTTTAAAGAAAAAAAATTCAACAAAGGGACACTTCTTGCTTATTTGCTCCCCATTCAAGATTGAAAAAGGATGGCCAACGAAGCCTCTGCTAGAGTCTTCTGCAGAAAGTTTCTGAGAGTAAAGGGAGGCATAACTGAAGGAGACCTGTTTGCCTACCCTCATTCTGCTGAAGGTATTTCCTGCATTACATTCTCTCTAAAGCCCTCGGAAACAATTCCTTTTCATCAAGGGTGCTGCTGGGAAACTAAGTAGTTTCTTAATACCACCACTCCAGATTAAAAAGGTTACAAAGAATTAGATGGATTAACAATGAAAATGAAACAGTACTGTGACTTTAGCACTTCTGCCCCAGATTCTTCCTCTAACAAAACCAAATCCCATCACGATTTGTATTCTTTTAAATTCAGTTTTGTGTTGTTTCACTTGTTACCGATGCCGTGATGCTTGGCTCTTTCTGTCAGTAGCTGAGGGTCGTGAATTCTCTGAGCTCCAGACAAGATCTCTTCCCCTCTCATGAACATATCATAAGAGTTAGAGTTTTTCTGGAAAAACAAAGGTAAGTTTATTTCCTACCTACAGTTGCTCCATCCTTCAGTGTCAAATATGCAGCTCTCAGTAACTTCAGTTATGATATCCAGAACTGGGCAGTAAGAGTGCAATGTATTTGGAGTCTGCCAGGGAATTACAGCCCCTTGGTTTGTCTCATTAGACCAGAATAGATTATAAAAACTTTTCATTTACACACCCTTTGAGAAACCATTACAGTTAAATAGAGTTATCCCAGGAAAAGATGCTCAAAAGATATTTACCCTGGATTTAGGAATACACTGGGGGATTTCTAACAACATGAAAAAGCTTGTTTTCTGTTAAAGTGTCTATTTCCATGGAAAAATGTTTTTGCCTCTTTTCAGTGATAGCAGCAGTGCCCTGATCATGGAGATCTCTTCATAAAGCTCTCCTAGTTTTAGCTAGGTTTGTTTCATTCTAGTATGTTTTCACCAGAGTAGAGGAACTGTAAACTTTACAATGCCTGTTATAGGTAACACTAACCTAATCTTGCTATGAGAATTTTAATTAAAACAGCAGATCATATAAATACTTTTTATCTATTTTGTTGAGTTATCCCTACATGGAATAATTTAAGTTACAGAAAAAAACAACCCGTTGGCAACACAAAGAATTTTACTTACTGGGTTTACTGGGTCTGGCATTGTATAAAAAGGCCTCACAGCAAGAGGGTATTTGTCAAGAATATAGAAGTCGGTGTCATACTGAAAGAAAGTAATTTAAAGCAGTTGGGACAATAGAAAATGCTGTGAAGAACAATTTAAAAGAGGAAGACACAGCAACTGAATCTTTGAAATTAAAAGATCTCCCAATAACTTGACAGTATTATCTTAAAAAATAATAGTTATAAACAAAAGCTTACATTTCAGTTTTCCAATACTACTTCTAGTGTAAATTTACAAATGTTTAGCAGTACTTGCTGTAGTAACAGATACTTTTTTTTTTTTTTGCTAGATATCTCATCTTCTCCTATAGATTTAGTTAGAATCTGGTGGGGTTTTGTTAGTTGGGTTTTTAATCATCGTATGTAAAAGCTGGTTTTGTAACCTACCATCCTGTTTGATGTACTCAGTATAAAGAGATGATCAAAATAAATGTAAAAGATTAAAAACCATTTGAAAGAGCTTATCAGTGTAAAAGATAAAACAATCAGTAGATCGCATACGCAGGAGCAAAATGGGAATGCAGTCAGTCAAAAATGTTTACGCTAATCACAACCTCTTCACAGCTTCCGCATGTTCTGAGATACTGTATTCTTGATCAGTGGGGAAAAAGTTGTTTCTCATGAAGTAACCATTTATACCAGCTAAATGACTCCACAACATCAGGTTTCAGATTCAGTGACAAATTTATTTATTCTAAAATATTCATTACCTTTTCCTTTACCAGGCGTCCCAGGAGCTTTTCATTCGGTGTGCTGGAAAAGATTGCCACCATTAAAATTAACTGGCCTAAATTTGTACTGACTAGATACTTCATAAAGCTAAAAGGATTTCAAGCTACAGATCTGCACACCCCACCCTTTAAAAAAATCTAGTAGTTGTTTCTGAATGTTTTGGATTGTCCAGACAGAAATTTCAGAAATAAAGTATATTCTAAATATATTTATCGGTCCTAGAAATCCCTTAGATTAACTAAGATGTAAAGATATTCTTGTTCTTAATATAACTACTTCCTAGTCTGATTCTGGTTACTGAAAAATTGTGTACTCTATTTCCTATTGGGATATACCTTGTGCAGCACTTTTCTTATGCACAGTAAGAAAGAAGCACTATAAGCAGTTACTGAGGAAATTATTTTGCTCTATCAAACTCCTATGATTTAAACTTCTATGATACACAGATGATTGAACTGTAAAATCACACATTATTCTAATGGTACTGGATATAATAAAATTTCTGGTTTTCATATAGTATTTATTAAATATCTTTAGAAAAGTTTATATATAATAGTTAGTTAAACCCATCTTTCAGTAAATCAGCGAGAAAGCATTGCTTAATCAGTATAAATCTGACACTTTACTACCACTTTCACACATTTGTGTACTGCCCAAGTACCTCAGATCTTCTTCATCGCCCATCTCAACACCAGCCTCTCTAAGCATGGCCACAGCTTCACGATATTCCAGCCTCAGGGTTGGCTCCAGAAACTTAAATGGCTCACATGGGAACTGTTTGTTCACTGTCTGAATTTCAGTTTGGAATCTATATAGAAGAAAACAACAGCAAAAGCAAAATACAAAACAGCCAAGAAATGTGCGTTTCCAGTGCCCAAGAATGACTTTGTGGTGGCAATACAGTTTTGCCACAAGAGGGCCCTCCTGCAACATAAAGATCTGTTTTAAAGCCACATCTGGAGAAATTCTGCAAAATCCTAATGAAATGTTTCATCTAAGTTAATCCATCTATTTCAATGATATACACGTTAATATTCTGCTATTGCTTCTGGTTTATTCCTTTTGTAAGAAATAATTGACTAGGTCAAATTTTCACAGTAAAGACTCTGAGAAATCATCCTTTGATTTGTAATATTTACCAGAGTTGTTCTTTGATTTGAGTAAATCCTATTTCAAATATAAAAGAGAAATTTCCTACTAGACAGATGAAAAGATTTGCATTTCTGCTGGCAAGATACTCTTAATTTGTAAGCAAATTAAATCCACTTCCTGAACTTCTGGCCTGGCTTTATAAGAAGTTAGACTGTGAATAACAGAAAAATAATATTTGCTACTTTCATGGCAGAGATCAAGATCGTTACAATAAATGTGATTCAGAAAAACTATTCATTTCAAAACATTACTGAATATTAATTTCAAAAGAGAACAATCAGTCTACCCATAGTGGCACAAAAAGGAGGACTCTTTAAATTCATGATGGATCGTTTCTGTTAGGAAGTCCTTTCAACAGTAAACAAGGTTTCCTAGTACAAGCTAATGTACTCTAGGAGGTGCAGCTTGGGCTAAAAATAGAGTTTGCTGACTTGAGTGAACTTCAAGAGTCAGGCACAAAGAAACAGTTATAAGAGTAAAGCAAAAATGTTTGGTTTAAAGTTCTGTTGTAAATCAGATTATTAATGATCATCTGACAAGCTGAGCATAAAGTGCTCACCTGCTTCAAACCACAGCGCAAGAGGTCGCAAGCGAATGAAATTGCTCATGAAATGGAAAATGCTCTCATTACCTTTCCTGAAGTCCCTTGAATATCTGCACCAAGGTATCTGCAATCTCATCTACCACTTCATGATAGTGATAGTTAAAAGCCATTTCAATATCCAGACCAACAAACTCAGTCAGGTGTCTGTGTGTATTGGAGTCCTCAGCTCTAAATACTGTAGAATTAAACAACAGAAATGCTGACCTGAATTTATCATTGTTTTGAAAAATAACACTCACAATCAATCACATCAGCATTTGGATCAGGCAGGCAACACTGTCTTTAGACATGACAATTCTCACTGAAAACCAGAAAGACAACTAGCTGCCTCAGAGCATCATTTACAACAGCGACAGCATTACTGTAGCTGTGGTGCTTGAAGGATACAAGACAGACAAGACTTATAGAGAGGCAGTAACTCTCGTTAAACTAACAGACAAAACCAGACAAGCTTTCATGCACACAAGAACTTTCAGATTTGAAAACTGCCTTTTTCAGAGGAAATGGACTTGTGCACATGTCTGTGTTCTGAGCTGCTGGTTGGTTGGGGTTTTTTTCAAACATACAAGGTCTAACAGAAACACATCTTCCTATATACCATGACTCATTTGCTTGTAAATAAGAAATTTAAGATCTTCTGAATTTCTTGCATCTTTCTGAATTGCTTTATAAGCTATTCTTGACTTTTTCCAGCAATTACTATCTTTAGACCTGTCTGTGAGGTCTTAGAGAACAAATGCCTATCAGCTTTTGAGAAAGAGAGAGCATGAGACTGGAAGTTACTATATTTTTATTATTTACTGACAGCACAGTTAAAAGTAACACATTTTCTAAATAAAGTTGTTTGGTAGCTAATCCAAAAGCAAGGAATAAGCACATGTTACTATGCAATCTGAAGTACATAAATCCGAGCTTGCCTATTTTAACTGCTTGCTACTCAGTTAAGTAGGTAACTACTGGGCACAGTTAATATGATACTATGGCTTCAGTAATCACAGTGGTGCTCCATGTTTTACTAACTTCTTCACACTTTCAATTTCCAGTGCTACTCTATCCTTTCTCCTCAGAGAACAGCAGCCAATGCAGAAGAGCACTCCACCCTTATTTCAGCATTTTAGTTTTGTTCTAGCTACTTCTCTGTCAACTTTACTCTTATTAGTCACCTCAACTGAATTTTGTCTTTGGAAGCAAAATGGTATTATGTGAAATCATTCAAAGCTTTCACTGCGTCTGTTATCTTATTTCTAGCACAGCTGCTAAAAGGCATCACTGCACACTTTGGATAAACTGATGCTTTTCTTACCTGGCCCAACACAGAAAACCTTTTCAAAGTCAGCACATATACACATCTGCTTATAAAGCTGTGGGGACTGAGCCAAGTAGGCACTGCTTTTGAAGTATGATACAGTAAACACATTGGCTCCTCCTTCACTGGCAGCTGAAAAGCAAATGCTTGCAGTAAGTATTAAAATAAAAACACACAAAAGAAATCAAAGGTAGAATGATAAACTATTGATCTTAGACTAGAGATCAGAAGGAAGATTTTTCTTAAAAGCATATTACAGGGGAAAGCTATATTTGCATCTATTAATGCTACAGGAAGTTTTGCAGCTCAGGACTGTCATACATTGTCTTACAAATCTGCAAATTTAGTTGGGGTAGTTTAAAATGTTACTATGCCCAGCTGTCCTTCACCTTGGAGTGAGAACAGCAGACAGCACGCTTGTACCACCACGTCTACTTGCAGCCCAGCATCTCTGTGGAAACCAATCTTTATCAGTGACGTAGGCTTCCAGGGGTTAACTGCAGAGGCCAAGATGAAAGTGCACATCCTGTTGTGCCAGAAATATCTCTCAGAGCCAGAACTGGATTTACCAGAGAACATCTGCCAAAGGTATGCTTTTTGTCAGTTCGAGGCAGTTTTCATAGAAGGTTACCTTGCGAGAACAGGAACCAAGAACACATGCATCTGAATCCCTTACTGCAAACTGCCTACCAGAACTTTCAGCTGAGTCACTTTACCTTTCCATTTCCCAGCGTGTGATGTGAGTTATAGGTACTGAACTTGTTAACAAAAGCGTGCCAGACTGAAAGATCAGTTAATAACCTTTAAAAGGTCTAATGTTAAGATAACTGTAGGTAAAGTACTAATTATTATTATTATTACTAATCATGCCACAGAGATTAGTGTTTCTTTGCTTTCATGACCAACCACTACTCCCACTGAAACAGTTTCAGTGAATGTTTACAGTTATTTTTGAATACAGGTAACTTAAAATACCTAATCCTAGCTACGATACTTAAATTTGAAGTTTAGTATGGATTGCATTGACTTAACTTAGTTATTTTTATAAAATATGTTCTCATTCAAACAATAGGATGCTTGCTTGCTTGCTTTCAATGGTACACTGCACAGTAAGACCAGCACACTTCCTCAAAGGTCCTATGTAAATAAACTACTTGGGAGACTTTTGTACTTCGTGCTGTTTCAACTGCCTCTGTAGGAAAACAGTTATCTAATCTTGTAGTTCAACGATACTTTCCATTTGGAAAGAATAGTTGCTTACACGTACTTTCTTTAAAAGCCCTTTATCTCAATCAAGACCTGTCTTCAAAAAATTTAAATACAGAAGTATAAAATTCAGTAGGTAAAATGTATGCATATAATGAATACACTTACAGAGAGAATAATACACGTATTCTGCCCTACTTTTTCCATACCATATGTCTTAGCAACATCCACAGAATCTCAAAGAATACCAGTTAGATGGAAGAAAAACATCCACTGGTAAATAAGTAATTTGACTTCTGAAAACAACACAGCAGATCATCAACAGAACTATAAGCAAAATCTCTCTTTCCAGGCTTCTAGCTGGGCTGAAGTTGTTATGTCACACTTTCAGAAAGATGATCTACCACCTTCTATTCAGCCATATGCTCATTGCTAAGGAAGTGACAAATTGTATATAATGGCATCATCTTTTATCCCATGGTGTGTTTGTTATAACTTCATTACGATGAAAACTGCTTTTAATCTGAATTAGTTTCTTGGGTTTTTTTATACTGGGCATGGAACTGGCAGCGGTCAACATAAAGAAAACTGATTTGAAGTACAATGCATATTGTCAGACAGCTGTATTTAACCAAATTAGAACTTTAAATCCACTACAGAGTATATAGGTAATATTTGTCTTGTCATTCTTTTTACTTTTCTCCTGACTTTGGACATTAAGAACAACTTTGATACCTGCTAGAAGTAGTTTGTTATGTTGCATCTAAATTGGAATCAGAACTTTTGTATTTTTTAAGTAAAACTTTTATTGTATTTTTAACGAAAACTTTATTTAAAAAAAAAAAAACATAAAGAACGAAAGATAAAATAAAGTTGCTCAGCTTTTTTTTTTTCCTGAGCAACTGGAAAAGAAGCAGACCTGTAGCTGCTGGATCACATATACAATACCTGAAATTATTTTAGGAGTCTGAATTTCCACAAATCCCTTGCGAATAAGAGTTTCCCGGAAAAGCTGACAAATCCCAGACTGAAGGCAGAAGATTGCCTGACTAGTGGCAGTCTGTAAGAAGAAGATAAAATAATGAATCCTATATTCGTTTTTCCTGACTTTGACAGCTGGAAGGATGAATCTCTTCTCTTAGGAACACTTCATTACTGTATTTGCTTAAACAAAGAAAAGTGCAAATCGATAATATTTCTATTACAAAAAAAAAAAAAAACCCAGCAAAGGAAACAAAAGAAACTCCTCATTTCAATTTATGGCATATTCAGTTATAAAGGAGGTAATATGGTCAATTCTACATATAAAGAATCATTGATTTATGAGATGTGCTTCTGCAAATAAAGGTTTTATAGTAAGAAATTGAATAAAAACACTAAACCTATTAAAAAGCTTTCAGCACACTGAACTAGAACAGCTGCAGTAATATACAGTGCATTATAAAAGCAAAACCCTTAATAATTTACATAAGGTAGAAATGCTTGTGTATATTAAAGGCTACCAAATACAATGTTTTTCATGTAAAAACAGAGTCATATGTTAACTGTTTACAACACTGCCACAAAAACATCCCAAACCCAAGGGCTAAACTCAGAAGGCCAATGGTATCCTGAGCTCCATCAGAAGAGGGGTGGCCAGTAGGGACAGGGAGGTGATTGTCCCTCTCTACTCTGCCCTTGTGAGGCCCTATCTGGAGTCCTGTGTCCAGAGCTGGGGCCCCAATACAAGAAAGATGTAGAACTGTTGGAGAGGGTTCAGAGGAGGGCCATGAGGATGATTAGAGAGCTGGAGCACCTCCCCTACGAAGAGAGGCTGAGGGAGCTTGGCTTGTTCAGCCTGGAGAAGAGAAGGCTGGGGGGATCTCATTGCAGCCTTCCAGTCCCTGAAGGGAGCAGAGAAACAGGAGGGGAATCAACTTTTTAAAAGGGCAGACAATGGCAGGACAAGGGGTAATGGATTAAAGCTAAAGGAGGGAAGGTTTAAGTTAGGTACTAGGTTTTTTACAGAGAGAGCGGCGAGGTGCTGGAACAGGCTGCCCAGAGAGGTGGTGGATGCCCCATCCCTGGGGGTGTTCAAGGTCAGGCTGGATGGGGCCCTGGGCAACCTTGTGTAGATCCAGGCCTTGGAGGTTGGTGGCCCTGCCTGTGGCAGGGGGGAATGGGGTAGAACTCTATGATCCCTGGGGTCCCTTCCAACCCAGACCAATCTATGATTCTATGATAATAAATTCCCAGCATTTGTAACAATCCCCGTAACACCTGGTCACACAAACTGCAGTTCTTCTGTCTTTTCAAAATTCACTCCATAAGTGGATTTAGCTGAATTTATCATCATCTTTTTGTTTATGTACATGACACAGTTAAGCTACTACCTCGCTGGTTAGCAAATACCTACACTGAATGTTCCTGCAACACTCTTGGGCTTTAGTGTGAAATAAAAAAACCAACACACACTACCGTCAGCAAAGCCTGGAAACACTGCAGCACATGCACACTGAACCCATATCTGATTCTGTGCTTGCACCATTGAAGACGTGACAGTTAGCAGCCCAGGAGCGAATATAAAACCTAACGAACTCTTGCAAGCAGCTAAGAGAACAGTTCTCTCAGACAATCTGCGTCACACCACTGTTTACTTCTCCTTTCTACAAGGTACCCAACTTTTCAGTTAGCGTAAAACCAGCCTTGTGGGCTTTTTCACATGACTCCTACCAAACCACAAAACAAAAAAACCCCAATCAAAACAAATTATATAAGCATCCAAATTTAGGCAGGCAAGCACTACGTACGTTGAAATAAAACTACAACCATCATCTCTGCAAGATAAAGATGTCACTTCAGTGAAAAAAGAGAAAACCCTAGTTATACTGCAGATCTGTAGTAATTGGGAGCTATCTGCAATTTCAGCCAACTGATAAAATATCTCAGGAGTGTAAGTGGTTGATGCTAGTAAATAATAGCTAGCAGCTCTCACTGTCTGATAGCACTAACCACTACTTTCAAAATGAAGGAAATGAGGTTTTGAGCAACAGTTACAAAAGTACCCTCGAACTTTTTCACCTTTTTTACATGGGTGTCTGAGAGTCAGACATATGCTGAGACTTTGCCTGAGTCCTGGACATAATTCAGTAGTTTGATCAAAGCTCCGGATATTCAAAGGAAATTTTTTTTTCTTTTTAGATTTTATTTTCTGTAACCACCTCCTACTCAGAAGGTGAAAGACATTTTCCAAGAGATGACCACTTAAACTGTCACATCTGGGGTTTTGGTTTGCCAATACCGTTTTTGATAAACTTGATAAATTTCTAAATATGAGATAAAATATGTAACATTTATTTAAAGCGGGATTGTAACAATGCCTCCTCTACCCTTCTGATGAAACAACACCAGTTTCATGCCAGACCAGGTAAGAATGGAGTCCTAGGGTCATACAGTCCTAGGAAAAATGGCTGCAAAACCCAATCTGAAAGCAATTGCTTGGTCTGACCTAGAAGTGAGCACACAAACGCTGCCAGTCAACAACACACACAGTTCTCCACCAGCAATAGTTTGTCAGGTGTTAACTTCTCCTGGCTTTAGTGAGGATACAGAGAAAAGGATGTGTCTTCCTAATCCCCTCTGTAATAACAAATTATGCTTAAAAAACAGTAGTTATGAAAGCAGCCAAATTGACAGATCTGGACACTGAAGCTTTTAACTACCGATGAAGAAAAGAGCAAGCACCAATTCTCAGTACCTCAAATTACATCTGACAAGACCACTCTTCTTTCTACCAAAGGTATCTGAGCTTCAGTGCCTGTTCATTCAGAGACTGCCAACAAGGATAACTGCTGAGGATTTGTGATACTGCACTCTCCTTGTAAGAATTAAACAGAACACGGCATTTGAGATGAGCTCCTAAAGAACTCCAATTGTCAAAGTGCAGTGGAGTCAAGTGGATGACCTCAAAAGTTTTATGTGCCACTGTAACTTTCCAAAGATTTTAAGGATTATTCTGTATCTACACATGGAGCAAAACTCTTCAGTTTTAATTACATCCTTTGCACTGCTATAATGTTTAAGACAAAAAGAGACTGAATTTATCTGAATAAGCAAGCTGTTACCCTGTCTTTAATGGAGGTGCTGGTATGTGTATTACCACATTTGGTACCACAGTAGGTAACTCAGTTACCATTTGAGCTACCACCCTTAGGTACAACACAGCAAACTAAAGACAGAGACAGCTGTCAAAATGAATTTTTACCTTTGCCTTAAAGAAGATTTGGCTGTAGTGTTTACTCTGATACGAACTCCTCCGCATACATACTGACAAACTATCTTATCTGAGACTATGCCTGAGACAGGAAATACTCCTTCAAGAGTTAAGCAGAAACAAACTTGTGTGTCTTAAATGCTGCTGTGTTAACAGTGCTAATGTTTTAACTTTGTCTGCAGAGTTGATTTTACAGGAAAACTCCTTATTTTTAATAATCATTTTTGTTACACACAGCAGAAAAACTGTATAGCCAACTGCTGAAATATGAGTCTCAGCCATAACCTCACCCTAATTTCACCTGTGTGTTTATTATTTAAATGCCACAAAGGAAAATATTAATAATAGAACAAAGCATTTTCTAACACTATAAGCAGGATTATAGAAATAATTACCATGTTTTATACAACACAAGCTGCAGAGTTAGAATAATCACAGCCATGTAAGTTGCCAGAGACCACAACCGTGTTTCAATAGAATTGAGGGCAGTTAACACCTTACGTGATCATATCTCAAGGGGTGCAACTGAGGCACAGACCTGCAAAACTGTGAACTTTGCTTTTTACTCTCACCTAGCTGTGGAATTTGTTCCACTCACACCTCCATTTTGCTTTTCTGTTTGCCTGCTGCAACTACCTATCTTCTGCCACAATCAATCACTAAACATGTGAAGTAGGCTAAATAAAAAGGGAAAATAATATAATCTATATTTTAAGTAATTTAATTACTTTAAATAAGATAATTTTGCAATTCCTCTAATATAGGTTTTTATACTTATATATATGTCTACATAGATAAATATGTATTAAATTAATGAAGTTTTTGCTAAGAAATAAGATTTATGTTAACTAACATTTTTTAACCTCAAAGTGAAGTCATATTTATTAATATCTCAATACTTCTTCTGGTACAAGATGAAGATATGAACATGAAGTTTGCTGCCTAAAGACCTGGGGCTGCATTATGACTTCACTACCAAATCACGAGCAGCAATAAAATAAATGCTACCTCTGCTTGTTCATTACAGCTTGAATTCAGTCAGGAAAAATACAGCTTTTGCAATGAGTAAATTGAATCCAAAGCAATGAAATCAAGCTTGAAGTAATCAAGTATTTTAGAGAAAAACCTGCATTAAGATCCGTGCACAGTTGGATTATCATGTAAGATTGCCTGACATCCATAAATTACTAAAGATACAGTTTAATGTTTATGCTCTACCCTGAGCAGTTTAAACAGGATAATATTGACCCTCAAGACTATGCCTTGCTCTCAATGAACTGTGCCTTAGCAGACACAATTATAGCATCAGGACTGAAAAACGTGTATAATTCAAGCCAAATTTGGACTAATACTGTTAAGATAAAAACATTGCTGTACATCAAAAATAAGCCAGAGCAAGGACATCAGTCAGACCATTGATGAACTTGATGAACCTGTATTGATTTTCTTCAGGGGAAGACATACTAAGAAGCAAAACCCCAAAACAAGTGTTTCACTTGTCTTCATTGTTTTTCATCTATCACAGATCTCTATGAAATATGGTTTCTGTAGGTGTTTTTAGAGCAATGCATATCACTGAATACTTCACAGTTAAGAAGAGCAGAAAAGATTTGAAAACTCAATCAGTGCTCCGATTTGCCTTTTCAAATTTTTCCAATAAAGGAATGTAAATCAAACATCTCTAGATTCAAATGTTCTGACTGTCATTAAGCTATCGTGAAAAACAGATACGTAGGTCAACAGCAGTTTCTTCACGGTCATCTGCGGTTCTGAGAAAGCAAATCTGGACTATACAAGGACTCTTTCTTCTCATCAGCTCTCCTGTCTCTACACCCACAATTTTTCTACTCCACAAGTATGTAATCCGTATTTTATGAGGTAACCCACCAGGAACAGGTTAATTCTTAGTCATCATTCCTTGGAAGATATTAAAACCCCTCCACCCTAAATAATGATCATTTTCCCTCCATACATCAGAGTAACAACTACAGCAGTATCTTGGGATCTTGGAATTTAAGTACACCCCATCCCTAACATCAAAAACCTTACCAGACACCCCTGGGAGTTCTCTGTCAGCAACCAAAATGCAAGACTGTTAAAAATACAGCATGCTACTCAGTCTATTTTCACATGTGCGCATGAATGGAAGTCTTGCAATCTTTGCAGAATACTCTGCATATCTATCTCCTCTAGTCTTAATCACCATATTATTAATTGCACTCCCTGTACCGGATCATAATCGACTCTCTTTGGTATACATTGCACATGGAAGGAGGGATGCCACTTCTGGAAATCCAGTCCTTTCATTCAGGCAATAACTGAGCTTCACAGCTCCACTTAATGACGACTTGGCCCTATCCAATGAACTCTATGGTTAATCGCCACTTAAAATTAGCTAAACTACTTGCTGCTTTCAAGACTTTATTTAAATGGACAAAACTCACTTTAATTCCATAATAAGGACTTTTTTAGTCTTTTAGCCAAGATCTGTGCATTTATTTTATTAAATCTTTATCCAAAAAAAAAAGTGTTCTCTTTTTGATGTTCAATGACCTCCTTCTTCCTTAAAAAACTGGGCCATTGAGGAAACCGTAACTAGACATACATATATATGTGGTTGGACTTCCTCCCACATTTGTAGGAACAGATCATCACAGCATCTCTGTTAGTTAGAACTATTTTGTTAACATTTCTTCCCTGCTGACCATGATGTGGTTTTCCTAGAAGAGTTGTGGGACAGTAGTGGCTAACAATGGTTTCAGGTATCTCTGTGAGCTTTTAACATGTCTTCTAATCCTCCTTAGAACATGCCCACTTATGCAATGCATTTGAAACACCAGGACTCCCTGAAGTCCCGTCTATACTACAGCTCCAGTCCATACAACTAAATCACTGAAAATCAATTATTCCTTTTTTGGGTGAGTGTTTTTTTAGTTATTTTGAAGGACAAGCTGCTTTCAAGCCCCTGTGCTTGTGATTCCACTGCACACAGTGCTCAGGATGTGCCATATATCTAAGTGCATGTATTCTCACTGGGATTTCCCCTTTATCCACTAAATACCTTCTCTGCTTATTCAGCTCTCCCTTAAAAAACAACCAGGTCAAAGTAACACACAATGTATTTAGAATCTTCTTTTGCACAACCAAAGCTCCTGCAGAACAAACAAGCAAACTTATGAATAGGCATGAGTCTACTGTTCCACAATATTCTACTTTTGTTTTGAAAACACAGCCAGAGATGGAAACTTAACCCATAGATAGGAGTACAGCAAGATAAATACCTAAGCTTAATCAAAGGGAAAGTTGTGGCCAGATTACATCCAACCTCCAGCGCATACAGAGGGCGAGACACAAGCACTGAAGCATTGAGATTTGACATTTCATTCTTCCATCAAGTTCATAAAAGTTAATCTGAATTCCTCTTTAGCATAAATCACTGTTTAGCACCACAGTACAGCAGCTGTTGGAGCTACAGAGAAAAATACAGCTTCTGTAGAAAGCAGAGTTAAGGTTCAGACCAGAAACCAAGGTGCCAAACAATGCTGCACAAATGCAGTACCGACAGTGGTGGGGTAATTTAGAAAAGATTATAGCAGCACCCACTTAGCTCATCAGTTGTACCCTCTGGGCAGAATGCTGACAACTGATGCCCTATTACTACACCTACAGAGGTACAGAAGATGTACTGGGCGAGTCCTGCTGGTCTCCTGAATGTGTACAGGGACACAGGAATTTTAGCCCACCCCTTTCTGTTCCATCTCTTCTGTTTATTCTGGCATTAGAGTCTTCCTTCTTTCTTTGTTACTATACACCTTCTTACGTTTTAGTCTGCAGATGCTCTCCTCTCAATCACAGTCAAGGACATCTCAATTACAGCCAATGAAACTTTCAGGCCATTATTTTCAGGCAGTATTTTTAACTGTTATTTCCCTTTGTATTATTTCTCTGTTCTCTATGGAGTTGACGGCTCTTTCCAGTTTGTTAAACTGGTATTTCATTCATGGATTTTCTTAAGTTTCTCTGGAGTGCTGTTGAGTGTTTTTGTTCATCACCAGAAATTCCAGTAAAACTTGCACTTTGAACATCCCACAGTTCCCCCTTCAATTTAGTACACTGCTCTAGCACTACCATAACCCGGTGATCCTTTAAATGATTTTCACTTTCAACCATTAGTACAGAATTCTTTTAATCACAGGCTTAATTTAAGACATAGATGAAGAGACCAATATGATGAGATACTGAGTATCCTGAAAAGTAATCAGAAACTGAAGTTTTGCAGTATTATACATAAGGTCAAGTGAAAAGCAATTAACTTTGGTCCAAGAAAAGCAATTTGCACAAGTTGTTTTAGTTGATGAAATAAGATCAGATGTTCAAATTCTTTACCCATCCCAGTGCCAGAACTTTTCAAAATTTTCCAATAAGTAACTATTTTGTTTTATTTCCCAGGCCCATAGATTGTTTTACTGAGAAACTGCTGTTATCAGAACTTCAAAGGCAGTACTATGCACACCATAAAAATCAGCCAAGCACACTCTTAATTCAACAAAAGTTAATTAAAAATTTATCATGGAGAACCAAATATGGGAAAAACCTAAAAGCCTCATGTCAATATGAACTGCTAATGACTTACACACTAAGTGTTTAGTTGTTGTTTCATTAAAGAAGAAGAAAAATTCTTTAAGTGACTTAGTAGATAGGGTTTTTGTGCTGTTGATCAGAAAGAGTTAAGTATTTGGGAGGTATATGAATTCACAGAAGACTTTGTCTCTATGACCTGGATGAAGAAAGATGTTTCAGGGGGAGAAAAAAAGAAAAATGGTGTGAATGCTGTGGAAGAAACAAAGACAGTGAGATTGGTATCATGGTCTGGTACAATTTCACTTGTGAGACATGTATTACAGCACCTCAGTTACTTGGTAAATTCAAAACTTCCATCTAATACTTCGAAGGTAAGCTCTTACTGCAGTTTTTTGGGTATCAAAGACTACATATGAGAAGAAACATTGTCTCTAAATTATCCCTATTCAATTACCTTTGATTTTTGCAAATAAAAGCACCCAGGTATATGTGGCTCCATGCCAAATAAATATTCATCTTTAAAACTAATACATGTTCTTTGATAATGTCAGGAAAGGTGGACATTCAGGATAAAAATCCCTGTGTTTTTACAATGCCACTCACAAATACAAACAAGTGTTATTTTTCCTTGGGCCAATAATAAACTTCCATCGAATCCACAACCTACTGCTCTGTGGATTAGAAATGTGAAGAATACACACTTGCAGGCAAGCATGCAACACAGCACTTTCCTTACCCTCAGATCAATGACTCTGTTGTCCAGTCTTGTATCTTGATTTACAGTAGCTCTTCCATCCTAAACAGTTATGCAAAAATACATAATGAATACATACACCTCCAAAAAAACCCCAAACAAAACAAAAACCACCTCAAAAAACCTGAACAAAACAAAACCAATGGAGAAAACCATCCTTTGGCTAAAAGCCAAGGGCTCTTTCTAAATTGAGTAGAATGTCTAGATCATTTCAGAAAGAACATACAGCAAACTGGCAGCATAGCAAATTTAAGGTGTAACTTTTCCCAGAGGTCACAGGTAGAACACAACTACAAGGATCCAGAAGACTGGCACGTAAGACTGCAAACCTTCTGGGTTTGACCTTCCACTGCAGTTCAGCAGACATCAAAGCAACAGAGATTTCTAACACAGCTCTGGATAGCATAAAGGAAGTAAAATGCACGCCTAACAAAACCCCAAAATCACTGCATTAAGGAAGTTGCCTGGCTTTCATGCTTTTGTTCAATTACAAAAGACAATAAAAAGTGTTTGAGGATGCAAAGTTTTCACCTCCTCTCCTTCCACTTCTGGCCGAACAGCATCATCCAGCTGTAAGGGCAATCGAGGTTCAGCTAAACTGATTACGTAGATCTGAAATCGAGACAAGGACAGAAATAGCATGATACTCAGGTCAAAAGGAGGCATGATTTACAGAAGGGTATTTCTGGCATAGAATTGAAACAAGGTTTGCATAGGCTGTGATTTTATTTAAACACATGGCTGCATTCTCATGACAATACTGTAAACGCTTAGTTCTCATTTTCCTTTTGAAGAGTTAAAAATATCAGGGTTTTTTCTTCTGGGAAGCACTGGGTTGACCAAGTACACCCTGCCTGAGAGACAAGCCTATTGGCATGCATGCCAGGTCTCAAACTGCTAAATTTCACATGTTTAGGTTCTGGTTCCAGCAAGCTCACCCTGTTGTTATTAATGTATTATTTTACTTATAATCTGATTATATCTGAAAGAGCCATTTCAGTTTGAAAATGTGAGATGACTAAAATACAGAGAATGAAAAACACCTTGCCTTGCCATACAGTCTCGTCACAGGTGCAGTGAATTTGATAGTCTTTCAGAAAAATCAAGCATACATTAACCTGTATATATATAATAAAACATATTCCTTCAAGATCTGCAGATTTTCCCAAGTGCTGTTAGCTAAAATCATAGAATCACAGAATGGCATGGGTTGGAAGAGACCCCAAGGATGATAGAGCTCCAACCCCCTTGCCACAGGCAGGGCTACCAACCTTCAGGCCTGGAGCTACACAAGGTTGCCCAGGGCCCCATCCAACCTGGCCTTGAAGACTTCCAGGGACGGGGTATCCACCACCTCTCTGGGCAGCCTGTTCCAGCACCTCACCACTTTCTCTGTGAAAAACTTCCCCCTAATATCTAATCTGAACCTTCTACCTTACTGCTCTAACTATAATAGCCATTATACTTGAGGTGACTGTGTTTCAGCTACATTGTAGGCTTACAGTTTGGTTGAAAACCTTTGGAAGGAAAGGATATTACATAATGGTTTAAATATACTTTCTATTTAAACAAATTATAAAGTTGCACTTCCTGCATCCCTATAGCACAAGCTACAGGAATCTTAAGATTTCAAGAGTTTCCATACTGTTAAGCCGGTGCTTTACTTTTGCTGTGAGTTATGTACTTCATCCCATTGTACTAAGGGAAAGATTGTAACCTTCTGATAAAGAAGAAACTTCTGACTTGCACTTAAAAGGGGCAAACTTTTTTATTACAGTATCTGTGGCAGTTAAGAATCAAAACTAGAAGTATAAGCATTCCTAGCCAAATTACTCTGGTATTCTATTTATTTTACTGTAATTCAAACAGCAGATAAAATTAGGAAATTCTAAAAATAAGATCTCTTCAAACCAGAAATATTTCCTGTTTACATACAATATACTGGAATTTGTAGTTTAAAGTTGTTTATTTCTCTGTTATGGGGCTGTTTACTGACAAAGTTTATATATGTATGACAGACAGCCTAGATAGATAATCTCTCAAACAGTTTTTTGTGCCATTTGCTAAGAAATTTACCCTTTGAACGTGAAGCTCAACATCTTGCTGAGTACAACCTCCGATCTTCTGATATGCTTTCCTCACAACACCTTCTACATCCACAATGCTCTCTTTGTTGATGCTGTCAAGAAAGATGGGATAGGAGGCTTACCAAATTTCATCACACACTACACCCAGCTCAGTACTGAGCACTGGGACATTTACATACCGTGTAGACTGCTGGAACAAAACAGAGTCATTATATATACAGATCATAACTGAGCGATGAAGGACTTTGCTAAAATATTCCCAGCCACAATAAATTCAAACTCAATAGAAGACTTGGGAGGGAAAGAATTATGATTAAGCTTAGTGCTCTCTTGTTCTCTGTGTGTGTATACATAAGCTGACAAGTTGCATAGTTCTTTTTTCTAGGCCACATACACTCTTGTATGTGTCAGCTGATGCAATTATCTGAAAGATGTGCCCCAACCAGCTGAAAAACAAACTGAAAGGAAGTGCTAGATCTGGAGGGGAAAATCAAAACTGACTGAGCTTGTTTAAACTACATGACTTGTTACTGAAAGATGCAAGATGCTTTAAAGTCATTTCTCTACAACAGGAGACGTATTAATTGCTCTCCACCAACAGTCACTAATAGTACATTAAAACACCATATAACATCTTGAAAGTCTTCCACAAATATGATAGAAATTGTGTGTGCTGTAAGCAAACACTTACAAAAGCCTCAAAAGTCATAGGTGAGAAAACAAGCTGTATAAGCAGCTTTTACTTAGGTATTTAAGGTGCTGGGATTTAGACCAGTAATTTCCCACAGACAATCTCATCCCCACTGGAAATCTATTTTCACTTTGTGTCTTTGCTACCTTGCTTACAAAAGGCAAAGTATCAGAAAATATTTATTTCCTTTTTATGAAAAGTAACTGTCATAATTAACTTAATCTTTCACTTCTCAGGCCTTCCTGAAAAGCACTGTGTGTCCATCACTTGACTACATAAGCCCTTAGAAAGCAGGAAAGTAACAGGCCCACAATTTAACTGCAGATAATAAGAGATGAAGGAGGACATCAGACAAGGGGGTTACTGAGGAACAATAATCCCCAGTTAAATGTACCACAGCTAAGAATAGAGTACAAGGTGGTACAAGCTACTGCTGATGGTAACTATATTCCTAATGCATCATTTTATCTAGCACTGCCTGGAATCAGTCAATCTAAAAGCTGTGAACAAAATCTAGGCATTCTGGCCTGATGGTCTTTGTGTACAGCTACAGTAAAACCACATGATAAACTTGCTAGGATTCAGAAGCTTCCCTTTAGAAATATCTATGGTTAGATCAGTCACTCTCTCACGTTTTCCAAGTAGGATTTACCCAGCTAAACAATTAAGTTTATCTTTTAAGTTGATGAGGGAAACTTAGCTTTCTTCTGTGACAAAGCCTAGCTGGTATGACCTGGAAGCAGCCGAGATCAATCACCAAGTGCTGCCAACTGTGACTGCCTGTTTGACCTGATCAGCCCTAAGAAAAGTTAGATGGATCTCTGGTCTAACCTGGGACAAACTTTTAAATGTTATAAAGCCGAGTTCAAATTTAAGTAGTCCAACAGAATTTTTTAATAAAATTGATCAAGTTTTGAAAATTCTGATGATGTAAGAGTGGAAAATTCAAGCATGAACATTCTCAAAACCTAACAGCATCACTGTAAGTAACCTAAAGTAACTAAAAAAAGCCAAATTTGAGCATTTAGTTGATTACACCATTTCTCTCATGGAATACTTTCAGGTGATGGAACTCACTGTCAGCTGGTCCAAAAGTTACACAGATCATGGTGCTTCATAAGCTTGATGTGCTTAACCATTAGGTAATTACACATACTACACAAAATTTGTGAATAGTATGTTCTTCTGGTACATTTACACTTTACAAAGTGCTAGAATTGAACGCTCAGAGCAGTATAATGAACAAACAATTCATTTTGTACAAAGCAGAGGTCGACAGCAGACTTTAAATCAGTATTCATTTAGTTAAGGGTGAGCCTCCATTCATCTCCATTATTTAAGCAGAGGCCACAAATTCAAGAAAGACAAGGAGAAATGAGACTAAGTGCTTAGAAGTACACTCTCTTAAGAATGATTCTGTTTAAAATTCCTTAAAAAGACTGAGGCAGGAATACAACACTTTGAATGCAAGGGAATGTGATAAGAAGAAATGCAGGGAGGATATATCATGCTAAAATAGTGACAGACATTAACTAGAGATTCCCTTTGCTTTTCAAGTAAGTGAATGTTTAACAGAAGTTTTACTCTTGTGTTCATTTTTATTCCCATAAACAGTTCTCCTCTATTCTTCCCACTTCTTTTTTCATGTCTACATTTTGGCAAATGCCCAGAAAACACTACTAATGACAGGAATAGTACTGTCTTCACTGAAAAACTTAAGTTTCTAATCTGATGCATAAAAGCCTTCTCACTAATAATTGCAAAGAAAAATAATGTTTTAAACTTATTGGAGGAAATTCTCTGCACTGCAAAAAAGAAAATAATAGTTAAATGTAAATGTGTTGTGTGATGGATTCTTAATCAGATTACTGATTTCATGGCTGAGAACTGGTGCTAGTGAAGACATCGCAGAGCTCTGATCAGAACATGCATGGAACTGAAGGCATAGAAAGTGGTATCAGTTTAAAAATACAGGAAGAAACTGACTTTACATCATTGTAATTGTAACATTGCTTTGCAAACTTGCATAACAGAACTTTAAAGCTTCATGCTTATGATTAAATGTGCTTTTTCTCTGTCTCTAAACTGGAGTTGCAATTAAAACTGTCTTTCTTGGTCTGAAATGCACTTTAAAACTGTAACATAGTCATTAAACTTGCCATAATTTTTAGGATGTATTTCAACTTAGTTCCTACCCATAGTAGGTATCTGCATCCAAATATGCATGTAATTCAAAAGCACTACTGAGTTTTTCACTGCACACGACCATCTTAGTATTTACAAATGTTCATCATCATCTCTAAACTTCCACTTGATAATTAGAAAGCATGCTTTTGCTTATTCAGACTACATATCTAATATGGTATGGAAGTAGAAGATCACATTTTCAGTTCTGTTTGAACCATCCTCAGCAAGATCTGGCACTGGAAAAATCTGAAATCCCTAACACAGTGCATCAAATGTAAACTACAGATGCCTAGAAAGTGCTGCTTTGATCCCAACAGGTAACTTCAAGAACGTTACTGAAATGGGAGTTTCAGTTAAAGTTACAAAAAGTAAGACACTTTAATTAAATGCTGGTAACTACTGCAAAGCATTCTCAGCGGCAGCAGCACTGGGTGATTTTCTGACAACATTCCCCTGGATGACAAAAAAAAAAAACCCACACCAAAAAAAGTGAACAAGTAGCAGAAAAGCATGCCAGAGCTATCACAATTCCCATTAAAGACAACAATTATGCAATTAAAAATGTAATTAATATTAGAAAGGACTAGAAACTAAATTAGGACACACAATGCATTAAGAAAATAGAGACATTTTTATATTGTTCAATTGTTAAAGAATCTATTTCAGTAATAGATTCATACAATTCAACGCTAAAAAATTCCTCAGTATAGCAAACTGCTTCTTTACAAGTAACTATAATCACTAAAATGTGCAACTATAATCACTAAAATGTCCACTGGATGTCTTGCATCCCTCTTAATTATCTGCACATCTATTAGCCAAGACTTTCTCTTTTAACCACAGGATTGCATTATTGCACTCTGTATGACAACATCTTTCATCAACAGCTTCATGTTGCAAGCTGAACCCCATGCTGGCCTCCCTAAGTGAACCACAATCAACAATTTCTTGATCAAAAGTCTGAAGAATTGGAAACGGTTATTTACAGGCTTTAAATAGAGAACGTCTCAGTGGAAGTATCTATCCTTCCTCAGAAATTTTCTTGGTTTCTTTTCTCAACACAATTTTCTGTAAGCAAACTGCACAAATTATTATATTAATACATTACTGCATCTAAAAACATATTATTGTCATAGACCATAATAACCAGCCATCCTTCATCTGAATGTTAGTGAAAGCTGAAGGCAAGAGTTTATTTTGAAAAAAGGGTTCACTTTGTAAACAATTGAAAGTCCACATTTCATACTCAACAAGAGCAACTGTAATACTGCCTGCACAAATACATTAAGTACCTATTTAGCCCTCTGAAAGGGGAGTTGATTGACACTGCACACACCAAGGCCAAGTAAGCACCTATTCTTATTCAAGCTCTATGCTTCATACCTGATTATAATCCTATACCTGCTCCTATACCTGCACATCATCTTCATTCTAAAGACATAATAATTTCCTTCCTATTCCAACATCCTAACACCTGGATAAATCTGGCTATCTTCTACGGAAAAAAAAAACCAAAAAAGCCTATATTCTTTTAAATATTTTAAGTAACAAAACCCACTATGCATTTTAATTATTTTCACTGAAAAAAAAAATCCACTTTATTTCCCTTTCAAATTTACCTTGCTTCACCATCTGTAGTTCACTGTATCTTGTCACACCTATGTATCTAAATGGTGAAGAACCCTCCACTGGCAGAAAATCTTCTTTCATCAGTACCATCAGACTGGGATTTAAATTATTAACTAATTTTTCTTGGATACAGTAGAGAGTTTTCTTTAGTCTCACACGAAGAGAGATTTGCCTGACCACATCATTTCATCTTGCAACTTCATCACCAACCTTTTCCAATTTGACATATACTCAAAGGCAACAAAACTGGACAGAATATTCCAGAAGCATTCTAATGACTGGCACGTGTTAGTGGTATGTTAGTCCTCTTCAAAACTCAGAGAGATCTCCTAGCACAATAGGCAAGAAAACTGCATGGACTCCTGTTAAGTCAGTTATCTACCATGATCCCACATATCTCATCACTTACTTGCCTACATACTAAGTCTGAACACACACAAAAATTGGAGATAATGATCACAAAGGTACAAATTTGCACTGAAGAGCCTCAAAATTATTGTTCTAAATGAACCCTGGTTACTATATAATCTGAACCCCTCATTTACCATTTCAATATTTGTGTTAACAGCAAACTTAACATCTGCAATTTGAAATTTTCTTCCAGATCACTGATACAAAAAATGAACTAGAACAGAAAATGTTTCTGCAATATCCAGCAGTTTTCCTGGTATTATCAATTTATCCAGCTAATTAATGTACTTTTTTCTACATTGTGATGTATGTTCACAGAGGTTTACCCATCTTCCTCCCTCTTTTTAATCTCTTTGCTAGATTTTCATTCTCTACCCTACTATAAAGAGCCATCAAGTTACTTCCTGAGCGAAGGCACATTGTTTGGGCCTAAATTAGAATCTGTTAACCACCTCTCCCAACCGCTCTATCATACCATTTGGCGATGGTACGAGGGGCAGGGGGGAGGGAGGCTCAATGCTGATATAGGGCAAAAAAAAAAAAGAGAAAGAAAACCAAAACTGGCCACACCCAGTGCTGTATAAAAAAAGAACAGGTTAATAAATTAGAAATTGCACCACTTGGCACCTCTGCTGGCTGCCAGAGACAATTATTGGTTTGTCTTATACAGCATCCCTCGCAGAACTATGCTGATTTATTTTTGCTGATGAAAGAAACAAGAACTCCACAGCTGCCTATCCAACATCTCAACTGGCTTTACATGGTTGGCTATGTACTATTTGAAAGTTCTACTAGAAACTTTTCACAGTTAAACTCAGAAATGTCTTTGTAAAGCTGAGTTAAACCAGTCTTAAGTATCTTTCGCTAAGAAGAACTCACATTCTTACGACAATGGAGATAATTATTATATGAATGTTGCTAGACCACAGAGGGTTATGAAAGTTCTTGGTTTCTATGTACCAATATCTAAAAGAGGAACTGGTTTGTTTATTATTTATGAAAAATTGTTTTAAAAAAGCTCATGATTTAATCAGTTCTCATTAAAAATTCAAGACGTGGAATTCCACAAACTATTCTAAATAAATTTTTGGAGCTAGTGTCAAAATATGAGAAAGTAGCACATGAAAAATAAAGTTTAGGTATTACCAGTGAAAAAGTTTAGTTTAAAAATTTAACTGGAATGTAAAGTATTTAAGTTAACTGTTTTCTTCTAGAAATGTGTGTTTCCTCATTTAATGTGCAGAAGGGCAAAGCAATGGTTTAGTTATGTTTAGAGATCTAAGACCAGCCTCATCAGGTAGTAACGTCATGGTTCCACAGCAGGTGAGAACTGGCAGGGAAGTGAGCGCAGACAAGGCAGGTACTTTTGCTGTGCTTCTGGTGCTACTGACACAGTGGCCACAAGTGAACTGGGAAGTCAGGGAACAGCAGCAGCCTCTGGAGGACATGAGGCCACTGGCAGATAAACCACTGGAAAAAGTGAGAGCATGGCAGGATATTAATAAAATAGGTTCACTGGTGGGAAGGAATCATGAGAGGGTTACTGCACTAATGGCGCTAAGAAGATGAAAGCAAACCTCTGAAAGAAAACCCAGAAGGCAGCATCAGAGGAAGCACATGATGATAAGCATATAAATATCCAGTAAACTAACTCACAAATAATGAGTAAAACATGCGTGCTATAAATTAAATTAGAGAGGCTGCAGGATTTAGCTAGCAAATGCTATCACAGAAAGAGCAAAATGAAAAGTCAAAACACAGCAGACCTATGGACCCACATCATGGGTCTGGCTGCTCAGAGGAAATCAGGTCTGTCACATCAAGACAAGTGAGGAGGTGACAGGGAGTTGGAAAGAACCTAAGGATGAAGTTTCATCTGATTTAACAGTAAAAAATGATTAGTGAGTGAATTTAAAAAAAAAAAAAAAAAGGTCACAGAAGACTTTCAAGTGGCAGAGTCACCACATGGAAGTAAAGATTAAGAACCAGCTCTCATCAGCTCCTAACCCCTCTGCCACTCAGGAAGCCTAAGAAATACAGTTGGGGAGGAAAGAATCACGAAGAAAACTGAAAAAGAGATGTTGGAGAGAACAGGAGAATAGGAGAGAGCATCACAACTGTAAGAGCTGTTTCACTGTTCTGTAGCACAAGTTCATTGAGAGAGCACAGGCAGACTGCTGGTAGGTTAGACAGAGATGAATCGGGGAACTAGTAGATTAGACACTTAATTCTTTTCAAAGATTCTAAGCACTGGAGAGAACAAAGTATTTCATGAAGAAACAGAACCCTTCACTTTGGCTCATAAACACCTGTAAACAGCATGCTTCGCATTGGCACTGTCAACGCTAAGCACCGCCAAACAACAAACACTGCTGGTTCTGTTTTCCCGTTTCCTTGAACCTCATCAGCAGAAGCATTATCCAAACCTTCTTAACTTGGCTTCTGGAAGTCTATACTGTCATGAATCCCTCCTCTCCCTGACATATTGAAGGTTGAAGGCTGTAGCACTTCTGCAGCTAATTAGTGGGGGCTCCCTTCCCAGGCACAAGAGTAGTGCCAAGAACCAGACAGAAGCAACTCCAGTGCCACATGTTAAGCATATTACTGCACCGAACTGATCCACATTTCTATTTGTGAACAAGTAGGTACACATGATTAAAAGCTCTACTATAAAAATACCTTTGTCATGCAAGCATATTTAGTACTGGGCAATGTGAAAGCACAATCTTGAGGCAAGTAGCAGGGGAAGGTGATTTTTTTATCTTTTAATAACAAAACAAACGAAATAACTAAATTTAAATTGCTGCAACAAACACTTGTTTAATTGGCAAGTTTAAATATTACCCCCCACCCCCAGTATTTTAAGAGTAACTTAAATGACTCACTAAGCATTCCAGTACCATAGAGAAGGTGTAAGTTTAACACAGTGCACAAAAGCTACCTTAATTTCTTCTACCCAATAAGCCACTTGCAATATGGAACTTATTCACATCAGTTCTAGCTATAAAACATAGTACTACACTGTGTATCTTGTAGAAGAAAAACCCTGAACATATGCAGACACACATATATGCCAGACACAAAATAAAGTGTCCCACTAAGCTCAGCTTGCCAGACTTTTTGTTAGCCAGCTTGAAAGTAAATGTAGGTTGTCTATGGCGAGAGAATGCTGCTTCAGCAGTTCAGAATGAATTTCGAGCCTGTTCCCTATTTTATCTTTTGTCAGTGTAATGTATTCAACGCAATAGTGAGCTGACAATTTAAATAACTACATTTTAAAACAAACGAAGCATTGATGTTAATGTGTGAAAATGGTCCCAACCCCTGGGAGTCCTGGTTCCCACCATTGTTTACTCTGACAACAGGATATAATTGCTTACTTACTTGGCAGCAAACTTTACCATCTGCTTGCTTGCATGCTGTCCCACAGCCACAAGAGCCTGGATATTAAACTGCTGCTGACGCAGGACTAAGAAACACTGCTTCCCTGAATACAAAGAAAAACAACACAGGTGTATTAAGGACAAGTTACTTGAGGTCTTTGTGAATGAGAAAAAATGCTTTACTACTTTAATATTAAGCTGAGCTTTTAAGGGGGGAGGGAGGTGTATGTGTGTGTGTGTTTCTGTCTGTCTGTCTCTCTTGCTGCCCTCCTCCCAAAACTTACATCAAACTAGTCAGCTCTGCATGTACACCACCCAAACATTGAGATAAAGCAAGTAATTGCACCTTACATCTATAAACATGTGAATTGACATTTTCTAAAAATAATAATAATCCTTCCAAGACAAATAATATCTAGAAAAAACAAAACCCTAGAAATCATAACTTTTAAAATATTTATTGTTCTTCAACTGAAGTAAGTCATACTTCACCCTGCTGCTTTGCTCACAACTACCTCAAGCATACATTATTTTAACTTTTTTCTCATCTTCTCAAATTAAAGCTGTAGTGTTCACTTTACAAAGCTGCTCTGAGAGAAACAGACTTGATTTTGCACCACAGGGACTAAACCAACAATGTTCATTCTATAATACACCACACATTCAGAATGAAGGGGAACAAAAGGAGTATTGATTCTGCTGAATGACAAGAAGCTAAAAGGCCTAAGTAAAAATTCCTGTACGAGCGATTTATTCATGAACAGCTTCGGGAAAAAGAAGTTAACAGGAATTCAAAATAATTTACAAAGAACATAATGCACTTTGTTGACTTTTAAAATGGGTATTTCCAAGTAAACTAATCTCTTTCTAAACTGTTTAGCCAACAGTTACAATAATTTAACATTTGTCCTCACATACAGAATCACAGAATGGTTTGGGCTAGAAGGGACCTCATCTAGTCCCAAACCCCTGCTATTGGCAGGGACAGCCCTCACTAGACCAAGTTGCCCAAAGCCCCATCCAACCTGGCCTTGAATGCTTCCAGGGATGGGGCATCCACAGCTTCTCTGGGCCAGGGCCTCACCACCCTCATAGAGAAGAATTTCTTCCTAATGTCTAATCTAAATCTACCTTCCTTCATCCTATGACCTTTTCTCCTTGTCCTCTCACTACACTCCCTGATAAACAGTCATTCACCAGCTTTCTTGTAGACCGCTTCAGGAACCAGGAGGCTTCCATAAGGTCTCCCCAGAGCCCTCTCTTCTCCAGGCTGAATAAGCCCAACTCTCACAGCCTGTCTGCATATGAGAGGTACTCCAGCCCACTGATCATCTTCATGGCCTCCTCTGCACTTGCTCCAAAAGCTCCATGTCTTTCCTGTACTGGGGACCCCATATCTGGGTGCAGTACTGCAGGGGGGATCTCACTAGATCTGCCCCAGAGCAGAGGGGCAGAAATCCTGCTGGTCACGTCACACTGCTTTTGCTGCAGCACAAAGACACAGTTGGCTTTCTGGGCTGCAAGTGCACATTGCTGGGTCATGTTGAACTTCTCATCCACCAACACCCCCAAGGTCTTCTCCTCAGGGCTGCTCTCATAGCATTTTCTGTCCAGCCTAACATTGTGCTTAGGATTGCCACAAGCCATTTGCAGGACCTTGTACAATTGTTTACTCCTCAAGTTAAAGAAATATGGCAATTTAAAATTCTTTTTTCCTCAAATAAATTAGTAACAAACACTTCATTGTTGTATCAGAATCTGATAAAATGCATCAATATAATTTTATTTCCAAGTCCTGACTTATAGCATTTCCATTAAGATGGTGAGAATAGGAAGCCAGAAGCTTTGCTGTAGATAGCCACTTCCTAATTATCATTGATTTAGACTATAAAACATTAAAATCAACATATATCTAACTTGAACACTGACACTAAAAACACAGTTGCAGTTTTAATTTGTAATTATGTAATTATCATTCCTGACATAGCTGCAGATAATTTCAACAGTATCAGAAGATAAATGCTGAACATTTGACACACAGTCTGATGGAAATTAAAAACAAACATAGAAGTTGCTACAAAATATTCTTTAAAATTAACATTAGTATAATTGGAAAGAACGAATCCTGTCCTATGATTCTGATTTCAGAAATGCAACAAAATTAATTCCATATTTCCAGAAAACAGGACTGTTTCTGTATTCTAGAGGCTGCAATGTCTAAGTAAAGAAGTTAATATGGCCTGGATACATGCATTTCTTGCAGGCAAACATTAAGTCACAGATTTCAACTAGAGAAGTGCAGGCTTCAGAAATTAAAGAGAGCCTTCAGTGGTATACACACTTGTGTTTCGAATCCCACAAGTCAGGAGGAGGATGGGCTCAGTCTTTTTTTCAGTGGCACCCAGTGACAGGACATGAGGCAACAAGCATAAACTTGAATATAGAAGTTCCACCTAAACATGAGGAGGAACTTCTTTACTGTGAGGGTGGCAGAGCACTGGGACAGGCTGCCCAGGGACGTTGTGTTGTCTCTGACTGTGGTGACATTCAAAACCTGCCCGGATGCTGTCCTATGCAACCTGCTCTAGGTGATCCTGCACTGGCAGGGGGTTGGACTAGATGATCTCAAGAGGTCCCTTCCAACCCCTAACATCCTGTGATTCTGTGAAACAAAGTACAATTTTTCCATAGAACACAATATCCTAAGTTGCTCTGGATAAGCTAGGTATATCTCACATCTCTGTCAACTCAGTATTTCTTACAGTGTGGTTTGATACAGTATTTCCTAGAAAACAGTATTGGTTTCCATGATTTCTGTCACAAATAATTCAGCAAAATATGACTGAAGTTTAAGCAATGATGTATTAGGTGTTCAAACAAAAAATACACAGCTTAAGACAGCTACAATATCACTCGACCAGTACATAAGTAAGGACAGAATACTGAAATAAGTGGAGGGACATGCTATCACACTAATCAGAAGCAAAAAATTTTGGCAGCTGTGTTTAATTCCAAACACTAAAAGTCTGAACAATATTTGCATTGTAAGAGGACTCTTTTTGGCATGAATAACAGTAGTTGCTTTCATGAGGAAAGAAGACGTTTTGTAGAATAAACCCATTTCTAATCACACAGAAGATAAGTGATCAAACAAACCTCACTGATAGGAATAGTTAAAATATCACAGTTACAAAGATTGTAGGAGCTGAGGGCATGAAATACAAAGTATCAAAAAGACAAGCCATAATCAAATCTAGTTCATGATTAGATACCTCTTCAGATGAAGAGATGAAAAAAAAGGAAGCATCAGTGAGGAAAAAAATGGGATTACAGTATGTTCTCCATGTGTTCCAAAATATTTACAAGCTATTTAAGTGAAAAGGGTAAGACCAACTTTACTCACATTCAACAGTAAATTACTCTAAGTTTCTATAAACCAAACCAATACTGTTAATACAACGTGTAACAGATTTAGTTTCAAAGATATTTGGCTAAAAAGGTCTCACTCAGTCTAATGCAGGAACTTTTAGTCACTGAACAAATAATAGAAGACACCACACCATGAATCCTGCCAAAAGTAAGCATGCAAAACCAAACAGGAAAGCATTTCCTTTTTTGGATGAAAGTAGAAATGACACAAGACCTAATGAGAGAAAAGGGTGTAAGGAAGGAATTTGTATAAAAGAGTAATAAAATATATTTAAATATATTAAATATAATATAAATTAATACATTGCTAGTTACAAATATCTGTCAGCAAAGAGAGAACTTTTCACATGTTATTATAAAATATGGTCCCATTCTTGGTGGTACTCTTTTTTCAGACACTATTTTGATGTTTTACAAACCTTTGCATTCATAATCTAAAACCAAGTTCAGATCTAACCCACTGCCCAAGTCCCAGTTGCCTGGCAGAACCCAGACTGATTTCCCAACTGCTTTTCAATGATAAACATGATCAGTAGCTTAGGCTGGCTTTAAAATAAGGCCAGAAATAACATCTATTCAATCTACAATAAAAACCACAGGGTCCCAAGCACTTTAATTTTAGTACAACCCACAGAAATTCCCAACACCACATTCTTCCGTTAATTTCCATTAGACTTCATGAGTGGCTTTTCTATACAAGACAACTGGATTCTGCAGTTGTTCACATCCCTTTTTTTGCTCTTTATTGACCAGAAGTAGACAGGGTTAAATAAACGATATGTTGGTTATTTAGGAGTCAAATTTGAGCTTCTGAGAAAAACTAAAGCTATTTTTGTTCAAGATTTTCCTGTTTCCTGCAAGACTTTCCTTTCCAAAGTGGTAAGGAATAGCACCACGATGTGTGTGGGAAAGGCTAATATTACTTTTTACTCTTAAACATTTGCTTTTCTGTAAGATTCTTTCACCCAAAGCTTAAGTAAACAAGCATATGGCATTCCCTAGAAGCATTCCCTGAATGTCAGAATTGTTCTGTGTTGTCAGACCAAGACGGAACAAGAAGCACAATCAAGAAATTGAGAACACTTCATGCCCATAATCAACTTATTTTGCTTTCATTCTTCAGGTTGGGTTAAAGAGTTTTGAAAATAAGCACTGTTTTTCATGAAAAACAATAGTCTTTCCTGAGGTCAAAGGTGAAGGATGACAAATAACTTCTAAGTTATATTGCCACGATACATATATGTTACTCCAACTGAAGTAAACGCCTGTATCATGCAAGATGTAAACAACCACTGAACTTCACATGCTCTTAAAGGTCTGCACAGACACCTGTCTCTAGTATAATAAATTCTGTTAATAGTCTGAACTCTTCCTACATTTGCAAAAGAAAAAGGCATAAGGATACATTTAGTTGTATACTGGTAATAACATTTAGATTAGATAGAGTGTCTCCTGTCTGAACAACTTCAAGTTGTAAGGACCAAGGCTTTCACAGCTTTGGGAGCTGCCCATTTCTATACATAGCAAAGAAAGAGACTTCCATATGAGACCACAGTAGAGAACTATTGAGGAAATCACAGAGGACTCCATAAATTTAAAGATTCTATTACAAATTAAAATGTGCACTGCATGCATATATTTACATGCAGTTTCTTATTTTAACTGACTGTAGAACTGGCACTCATTTAAGAAGGACTTTTTTAACACAACAAAGCCTCAAGAAGATAAATAAATTGGTATCTGTGATAATAATCTGTACTGGCTTCTCACTCCTAATTCACATTATTCCCAATTCTAAGACTACTGTTACATTTTATTTGTGAAAAGAATTTCTTTCTGCTCTTTTCTTTCAAGCCTTGGTAAGGCAGGGTATTTATATCTCACTACAGAGCTGCCAAACACAACTGAAACCAGTGTAACAGTTGTCAGCATCTGATGTCAACTGAAAAGGCCAAAGCCTATTTAAGTTTGCATATGGCAAACCAATCTCCAGAGAGAACTTCTGATTCCAGGGAAGAAATATGGCTGTCAGACAGCCAAGTATGACAGCCCACGCTTCTGAGAACCTATAAGAGGATTTCCCCTTTGTCTTATTAAAGAAAGATTATGTTTATTATTTCAAGTTCAAATTAATAAATCAAATACCAGTAATGGAAAAGAAAAATTCTGAAATTTTAACACAGATTTCTGTTTCCTTTTGAGGAAAAGGTACAGTGAAAATATTCACTTGCAGCAGAGTAAATGCAGCCTGTCTGGAAAATGATACAGTTATAATAGAAGTACATTTTACAGTAGTAGCTTGTAAGAGTTTTATCTCACAATTGTTAACACCCAAAGGAGAATTACTATAATATTTTTAAATTCCTATTTTTTACAACTGCCAACACATTATTTAGTAATATGGTAAAACCAAAATTCACTTTTATTATAGTGTGATAGTAATACCCAATTTCTACTCAGCTAAAGAAAAAACTTCCTTTTCCCCCTTGGGAAAAGAGAGATGGAGAGAAAATAATTAGTCAAAGTGAACACTCAGTGAACTGCAAGTAACCAGGTGGCAAAGTTTTGTTGTATGCAAGACTTACCTAACAGGACAGGAAGCCAAAGTAAACATTCAGGTTATACTAACAACATGAAGAAATTAAAACAGAAACCCTGGAAGCATCTTACCTTTAGCTCTGCTTGTATGTATTCTTCCACGAACCCAAACCATTTCATCAGCCTTCTCCACTGTCAAGTCTTTTACTCGAATCAAAACTCTATCTGAATTACAGGGGGAAAAAAAGAAAAGTTTTGGGTTTTATGAAGCAAAATATTTTTCACATTAAACTCTAAATACATTTTCTATCACTGCTAAAATTTGAAGTAAATCTGAAACATGTTTTCTATCTACAGTGTAGCAGATGTACTGAAAACACACAAGATCACATTTCCTTTCTCAGTGTACTATAGCTGATCAAGTATTTTTAAATTGGTTCAAGCTCACTGTTTAGCTTACATAGCAAGGTCAAACTGCACTAAATCAAAAGCAAGACTTACTGTAGTTCACAGGTGACAGAACCCATCCTGACCACGCTGGTTTTGGTAGGACTTCCCTGTGCTTCACTGTACTACCTGCATATAACAGTCTGAACTTCTGATAGCTAAGGAAAATCTGCCCTGCTCCACTGTGCAACTTGAAAGTTGATAATTGAACACAGCAAAACGAAGGCTCAGAGGTGACAGGACTCTACATCTACTTAAGTGGGGTGAATATCAGCAAAAAATAATTTAAAATAGAGAAGTTAACAACAAATAAATGTGCATTAGAAATTAAAATGTTTATTTTTATAAAAAAATAGCATTTTGGAGCAAAAAGAGTATTACTGTGTAAAACCCATAAAATTTAAAATAAATTTTCTCTCTTACAATAAGAGAGAATCTCTTCAGCAACTTCATCAAGCACTACTATCATTGTAGGAGCCAGGTTTCATCAGAAAGAACCCTTCAAACTCTATGTGCCCAAGAAAGCTAAATACCAACAAGAATGCACAGTTTGGAAAGGGCAGATTTTGTACAGTAAAGGAAAAAATAAAAATTACAAAGGAAAATACTTTTAAATAATTCAAGACTTTAAAAATTGTACACAACCATTATGAATTGCCAATATGCTGGCTGCATGCCACTGTTCCTTGAAATGTACTTGTTCAGCTGTTTTTTTTCCATAGATCTTTGGCCAAAGGTATTTTTTCATGGTCTCAAACACTTTTGTTACAGTATCTACAAATCAGAGGATATACCCAGACCTGCATCGAACCTCAACTAACAACTACACTTATTTACAGGTTGTATGCAGTTAAAACCACTGCTTATTAGACACACAACAAATCTTCAGGAGAGATATTGATCCTTATGGGTTTCTTCCAACTCAAGATACCTTGGGATTCCACAATATGTAACACAAGCCTTTCATCACAGACTTCTCCCATCTTTCAAAATACCATTAAGTTTGCTAAGATACTTCCACCCTAGAGTTTTCCTGCCAGAACTTTTCCAAAGCTTCCCTACCCCAGGTTTCCATCTGTCATTCTGGACTTCTTCCCTCTGTCTCTGAATACCAGTCACAGCTTGCCCTGCAATCCTGTTATTCTGCACTGGAAATTTTAGGGGGTTGAATATGTTTATTTGCTTATGTTCAGGACAAAGTAGGGTTTTTTTTCACAGACACATCAAAACCAGAAGAGAAGTGCACACACAAATGTGCCAAGAAATTGACTCACATATATTAATTGTGTGTGTGTGTGTGTGTGTGTGCATGCACTGGAGAAAGGGGAATTAAAGATCTTTTATCACTTGCCACCAACTTATGACATTCAAACTTTATCGGTATCATACCACTGCAAACATGCAACCACACAACCTCTAAGCTTTAGTATTTCTAAGAGTTTGATATTCAGACAGTTAAAATTACCTCAGTCACCTTAAAATTGTATTTTTAGAAATGTAAAACATGTTCCAGGCACAAGCTTAAAACCAGAATGAGGTGTCACCCTTTTTATGGATCCTTAGTGTTTCAGAAACCATCTGCATTAGATAAGTATTTTTTAAAGTCTTTTGGATAAATCATGGTTCATGTTTTCTCAGGACTAAACAAGACACCTTTAACAACATTTTTATATGGTATTAATAATTAGAAACTATTTTACCTTTCACAAAAAGGGTAATAATATCCAAAAACAGACAACACAATTTTTTTCCAAAAGCACATCAAAGAATCACAGCATGGCTAAGGATGGAAAGAACCTTTGGAGGTAAGCAGGGCCACCTACAGCTAGTTCTTCAAGACCATATTCTGACAGCTTTCTACTATCTCCACAGAAGGAGACTCCACAATCTCCCTGGGCAGCCTGTGCCAGTGCCTAGTCACCCTCCCAGTAAAAACAGTGTTTCATGACATTCAGAGGGAACCTCATGTGTTTGTGTTTCTGACCACTGCCCTGGTCCTATCAATGTGCTCTACTGAAAAGATCTAGATGTAGCAACTGTTATATCAATGTTTCCCTCCTGCACTTCCCACATACAGTCTTCTCATTTCTAAAGTGCCTGTAGTTCATTATGCCTGCATTTGTTAATACAAGCGATTATTTGCCTTTGTCACTCATTTTCTGTTGTCCAGCCAACATACTGTAGGCTCAGATCTTCCCTCTGTTCTCTCACATACTCTTTCACCTGGAATTGCTTTCATTTCATTTCTATCTCTTCCATGATAAAAATGAAGCTCTCACCCTCCCCTTCATAATACCACCTGCTTGTTCTTTCAGAATTGCAAGCTTTACTTATATTTTCTTTCTTCTTGCTACATAAAAACTTACAGAAAAATAATGCAAAAAAAAAAAAGGTGTGTTAAACCATGCTGTAGTTGCAGTGAACACATGGGAACAAAGATTTTAAACAAAATTCAAACAAAACATTCCCTAAGTCTGAAACTGCACTTCCAGCTCCAATTCCGTATTTCTACTTTCTCCCCTTCAGTGCCATTGTGAATCATGTTTAAGGAGAAGCTATATTTTTTGTTTCCTTCATGTATAGCACAATCTCTACAACATACTAAATACAGTTATCTTTCTCTCAGAACTCTAACCTCATCTAAACATGGGAGGAGAGGATGAATACCCAAAAAGCTGTGTGGGTTACAACAGACTTTTCCACTCCCAGCCCCCCATTCCCTGCCTGTTACTGATTTCATTATCTTGCATCATAAAAATGCCTGTGAAACGCCAGCACCGTTACAATGATGGGTGAACCTGAAGAAAAGAAGGTAAGTTCAATAAAAAGACCTGAAAACCAAAAGCAGTATAAGATGAAAGCAGCTTCCAGGGAAGGGAGATGAAAGTAATGAGGCTGAAGGGAGAAAAGGGGAAAGGCAAATGGAGTTTTACTAGCAGTCATAGCCTCAAGCAGGCAGGAAGGACTTAAAGACATGATGTAACAGGAAGTGAGAGCATTAGATAGTCAGGGCAGCCAACATCAGCAGAAGAAAGACTAAAGTGGGCCAAGAATGAAGGCACAGGGGTGTGTGAGATCAGTTGAACAGGGTGGAGCACCCATGCAACAACTTTGTGAAAAGAGTTTTAATTTGCCTGCAGAGGAATGAGAATCCCTGAGTACCATAAAAGCACAACATGCCTAGCCCTTGGAGAGGAGGAGTGATTTGTTCTGAGCGCTCTAAGCTTTGTAAATTCCCATGTCCAGCCAGTGTCCTCAGGACAGTGCAGCTACTACACAAGTCTAAAAGCAGCAGTGCTGGAGACATCCAACCGAGCCCATGTCTGTGCTGTCTCTGTTGTCTGATGGCCTCAGTTACCAGACGGTATGCGGCTCTGCACATGTCACACCGCAGTTTGTTATTCTGACTTGGAAATGGCAAGTCCTCACACAGACTTCAGAAACAAACACAATTAATGCGGTACAGACAGATGGGAACACTTGCATTTGTGCTTCCCCACCAGCCCCTGCCCTAAGCAGCAGTTTCTCCAAGGCACTCAATGCAAGAAGAATACTTTGGGGAAAAGTATATACACCCTGCTGATGCTAAGTGATGACTTCACCCTCCCGTGAGTCCTTTGGTAAGAGCTCTCCCTGGCAAGAACTACTGGATCTTCCAGTTAGAGGACATTAGTCTCATGAAAGGGTCTAGGCTGATCTTGAACTTTTTTGTTATAGGCATTTTGGCTTTTATTGGTACCTGATTTTGGTGTTCTGAATAACCATCTTATAAAAAAAACAGAACAGCAGGAATGTTGTACACTGTACCTTAAGCCCAATGGAAAAACTACTCGATCTTGTCTATAGACTGGCTGAGACATCATAGAAGAATGCAAGGAGATATCCAACAAGGCAATCTTTCAGCCTAAGATGCTAACTTGGAGAAGTTACCTTTTCCTTCTATTACACTTTTTGGGTTGCAACCGCACGCCGATGTATGGATTGTTACGTGGTTACACGTATCTATGCATGGCTGTGTTCCTGCCCCTTCCAACAGTCATCAGACCCCTGGCCAACTTCTTTCATTTTGCTAAGATGGCTAAACAAGTTGTTATTATTAGCATGTTGAAACCCATCAGCAGAAGACCCAGCAACAGGAAGAGGGAGACCACAGCAGTTGGGACAGCTTACAATGTGATTTCAACTTTAGTTCCCTTTGACAGCTGGCATGGATTTTATACAATAATGACTGTTAATACAGTCTCTAGTGATTTTCTTGTCCTGTTACATTCTTGACATAATGTTCCCCTTCAGTTGGTTTCAACCTATAACTGCTTTTGTGGCTCGTTACCTTCTGCATTTCCCTTCCTAAGGGAGGTCAACCAAAACAACCATTCAGAGAAGAAAAAAAAAATCACCTCATCACAGATTATGTTCCTTTTTCACATTTCACTAAGAAAAAGTTACAAGAAGCCAGTCTATTACCTTCCCTCGTTCCTGTTTCACGCACTGAATAATATGAAGATTAATATTTCTTGGGACGTTGGCCTGGGAGATTGTTCTCTTGCTGACAAGTCTTTCTCAATCCCAATTCCCCATCAGTAGAAAACGAGGATTTCCAGAATTTACAGCGGTGTGAATAATGATAAACCCCATAAATATTAATAAATAATATTAATGGAATCGGTGCCCATAGGCAGGAGTAACGAAGGCTGCATACATAAGCAGACAGATATCCTACTCAGAGAGAGATCGCTGTTGCAGCAAGCCATAGCAGAACTTACTCCAAACAAAGAACACTGACATCTCAGCACTCGGAAAATTATAAATGATAAAAATTTAATCCAAAAAAGTCAAGCCTGAAGTGATGTAGAGACAAAACCGGACACCCTGTGTATGGCATGGTCCAGTCAAGGGCAAAGAGTGAGGAAACTCCATGACTACTCTGGACCCAGCTCCAACCACACTCATGACTCTCTTCTTCCTACACAGCCAGAATCTCCTGTGTTCCAACTTGTCCCCAACACCTCCTGTCCAACTACCATATACCTTCACGAATCTGGCTTTTTCTTCTCTCCCATTATGTAGCTTTAAACAGTAACAAGATCACCCCACAGCTTCCTCCAGGCTGAACAAGCCCAGCTCCCTCAGGCTCTCCTCAGAGAGCCTGTGCTCCAGCCCCATGAGCAATCTGGTAGCTCTCTCATCAGACTGGCTCCAAACTTTTAATGTCTTCCTTGCAGTTCATACATTTAGCATTTGTGATGCTGTGTGCTGGACACAGCACTCCAAACGCAGCATCACAAGTGCTAAATGTATTCAAATAAAGGGAATGGCAGCAGGATTTCAATGAAAAAGTCTGATAAATGATTTCTCAAGCAAGTACAAGCTATCAAGTGCATAATTTCTTTTTCCACCTATTTAAAAAAAAACTTTTTTCATTTTTTAACTGACCTGGTTTCTCTCGGGATTGTATCATTGATGAAACTCCATATCTTTCCTTAGCATAATCCTAAAATGGAGGTGAGAAACATGTATCAAAGAAGCATATGCAAAAAGATGAGCAAAATCATTACAGAGTTAACTGAAGTAATATAAACCAGCTGCAATATTAAAGCCAAGAAATTTTGGTTTAGACTCTTAGATACACACAACAGAGAGACACTAATTGTGTCCTGTAAGAAGAAATAAATTCCAACAATGGTAAACAAATCATGATCACTTTCTACAGAAGTTGGTACAAATACCTCTAAAGTGAGACTACTCCTGGACTAGAGTCCTACAGCAGTAAATCCACTGCAAAGTATCTCCTTCCCATATTTAGGCACACTAAGAAATCCAGCAGGTTATTATGACAGCCAAAGCAAGCTTGACTGATGACTAATAAAATCCACTAGGTAAGACACATGGAGACATGGCCTTTTAATCCAAAATATCACAATTCCAGTTTCCCAGCTAAGCCCATTCATTTCAAAATTAAAAAGCCTTTATTATATTCAACATATGAACCTAAGTTCATGCTAAACAGCTTATTTGGGGGCAAGGGGTTGTGTCTGTTTCTCTTTTGATGAACTGTGGCCCATGTATAATTTTATGGCAGCCACCTATGCTCAAAATTCATCACTGCTGATACATTTCAACAGCAAGCAAATTTGATTTTATAGCAAAAGGAACTGATGCTGGCTATGAATACTTCTTTTTTTTTCAAGAGATACTGGCCTACAATTTTTCCACACGGACCTGCTCTTTTTAAGTATTAAACAGAAACACTTGCCAGGTCAGCAGGAGCCACCAGTGCTATGGCACTGCAGCCCCGGTGTTTCCATAGGAAGGCAAGGGGAGGAAAGGGACAGGGATGGGACAGGGCTGTTCTGTTTCTCATCTCTCAGGCAGGGACTGCTCGCCCGAACAGGCGGAGATCAGGCTCCAGCAGGGCTCGGGAGACGCTGCGTGACCGGAGAGGGGCAGAGCTCTTCACTGAAACACGAAATGACTGGGCCCGGCGAAAGGGGAAGCGCACAGGCAGGGCAAAAGTAAAAGGCAGCTCCGCCCTCAGGCCCGGCCAACAACCCCCCTCGGGCCCAGCCTCCCCACCCCGCGGGGGACGCTGCCGCTTGCCCCCTCAGCGCCGGCCCCTCGGGCGGCTCCAACCCCGCGCTAGGCCGGACCCTGCCCCTTCCCCCTCTCGGGACGGGCAGCCTCGAGGCCGCCTCCGCCCCCTCCCTGCGGACACCCACGTCGGCCGCCGACGAGTCCTCGTTCTCCGGGCGGCGGTCCTGGCCCTGGCCACGGCCAGCGGCGCTCGGCATCCTGCTGCGGCCGGCACGGTCCCTCACGACCCAGCACGGCTCCGCTTCTCACGCCGCGCCGCTTCCGCGCGCTCGCCTCTCGCGAGAGCCACGGCGGCAGCGAGAGAGGACGGCGCGAGAGAGCCACACCAGCCTCTCTATCGCGAGAGCTGAGCCCTCACTTCAGGGCCGCTCGCGGCGCCGGGCGGCTGGCGCGCGGCCAACGGTTGCCCCCGCGGGGCGGGACGAGGACGGGGCGGGCGGCGAACGGCTGCTTCGAGGCTGAGGGCAATGTTCCCTCTCTGCCTGACGTGGGGGGGCTGTTCGCCGCCCCTTCCTCTTCTCAGCAGGCGAAACTGTCTACCGTCCTGACGAGGCTTAGCGCCTCCAGCCCTGCCCTGCCGCTGATGGGAAAGCTGCCGTGCCTCAGCGGAGTTGTACGGAGCCGGGCCGCGGCTCTGAGGCTGGGCAGCGGGTGGGTTTGCTCCTCCGTTGCCCTGCTTCACGATCTGAGGTAACGTGTTGAGCTGTGAGGTGGCTAGCCAGGCTCAGCTTGGTAGCCAAACCAGAGCGCACTTTTGTGCTGTCTTGCCAGCAAACTTGGCTCTCCAGCGCTTACCCTGGTAGCAGTTCAGTTGCCCGTCCCACTGCTAATCCTGCTGTTTATGATTAGTTAGCTAAAACCCATATTAGGTCTGGTAGTTTGGAGAGAATGAACATCGGTGCAAATCCAGGTGTTTCCCTCCATCTGGGTGCTTAAATCAATGCTATGGTACTGAGGCCAGGGCTTGCTGCAGGTGCCAGCTTTCAAATGACAAATCTAGTTGTAAGCAGCTGTTGAATCCTATAGCCGTAGGTTGTTTACTTTGTACAGAACAAGACAATAGAGTTAGCTGTTCTGATTTAAATTTCTGTTTTGAATTTTCACATTTGACTGACTAATACCTCTTGCGGTATCGATTAGAGTTCTTCACTTCCTGTCCTACAGTTGTTTATTTTGCAGCGCTTCATACTGCATTGGTTCAGCATCCCGTCTCGTGGGAATCCCCTCACAAAGTTCCCCTTCTGCCTCTGTCTCTGAGAATTACGCACTTCGCTAGAAGACCATGTAGCTTTCACAAAATCCTTTCGTCTTGTACAAAATAGCGTTGCAAAGAATTAAGATCCAGTAACAGAGTCGCAGTCGGTTTTCATACCTCCCCCACAAGAAACAAAGTTCTGTGATGGTAGGGTATTGTGTAGTGTACTTCAACGTTAACAGTAACAAAACACGTGGTTTTCTTACAGCCTGTCACAGGTGCATTTTCTGTTACCTGTCACTGGGAACACAAGGCCAAAGCAGAACCACTGCTGAACGTTAACTAACAGACAGATGCAAATCTTCCTTGCCACGGAGTAGACAGTACCATCTGTACAACAGTGCTCTGTAGTTCTCCGCATTTCACTGACTTTGCTGTGAAATTAAATCAAAACAAAGCAACCCTGTAACCCTTATTTTTATTCCGGGAGCCTTCCAATAGTGAATAGCATAATGAGTATTTCCTCTGGGGCAAATAACCTGAAAGTGGTTCTGAAGGAAAAACCCTTTTAATATAATGAGGGTGTTAACTGAAAACAAAATATGGGCATTTAAAGGGCACTGTAGCTAATTATTCCATTGCCAAACTTTCAGGAGGAGCATTTTCCAGAGTTCAAGCTCGCAGGTCATTCATCCATAATCCCTTTGTCTTGTGGCACAGAAATAGGTTTTTTGAACAAAATTCTACAGTGCACTGAAAACAGAAAAAAAAATAGGAATTAGTACAACAGTTATTTCACATTTGGTTCAATAAACCCCTAAAAATTCTCCATGTCATTTGGGTATGCAGCAAAAATTTATTTTTCCATATCCCTCTCACTAAATATGTTGCAAATCCGTTAAGAAAACAACATACTACGTGCAGATGATGTAGCTCATCTGCTGCACCTTCTGTTCCATTGCACTATTATTGAAAATCATGTAATTGGGGCAGTACCTGCAGTGAACCTTAGAGTGATAAGTAGGAGCAAAGCCAGTGCTGGGCTTGGGTGGGAGGCGGAGGGGCCAGGGGACCTGCGGGGCAGCCAGCGCTGTCCCCTGGGCCTTCGCAGAGGATTACCAAATGGAAATGACATCACCCGCAGCCAATCGGGGGCCCCGGGGGTACAGCTGGATGGAAGCCATATTCCACTTAAGTAACAAGACATGACATACCATGTGCTAATGCTAAATAATTTATCCCTCAGGCATATAGTGAATTGCAAAGCCAAGCTGAGGCCTGGTCAACAGTTTGTAGTTTAAATTAAAACTGGCTTTTCCATCTTAAAGGGAAGGAGGGGGTTGTCAACTGTTGTGATCAAACGTGGAACACAGAAATCTGTTTGCTCTGCTCTTCTCTGCTCTTTTGTTATAATTTGATGCAATGAAACAACTTTTTAGTCATTTGGGAATGTATTAGCATGCAGGAAAATCTTAGAGCAAGTTTTAAGTCACTGTAAATAATGATGTCCAATAAATCTGTGAAATTTAGGCATTAGCACCTGCAATGTCCTAAACTGAAGCTATTCCAAAATTTGGTCATATGTGCATTCATGCTACAAAAGTTATAAGGGCGTTTCCATAGCAGAATTATAAATATGTCTTGTTAGGAATCCCAAGGCATTTGCTTCTGCTTAGGCTGAAGATAACGCCCAGTTGGCCTCTCTCTACTGGACAGCTTGAGCTAGCAGCACAGAGACTGACTAGGATGTTAAACACAGCGTTCCCCGCCATTGGCTACTGGAACTTGTAGCATCACCTTTTCATCTTAGTGGTCCAACCAAGCTTTGACATGCTTTTGTTAAAATACAGTGCTGATTTTACTTAAGAGCTGGATAGCGCAATATGCTAAACAGCACTTCTGCTGAAACCATGAGAAGTTGCAAGTAGCTAGCACCTTCCATCATCTGTTTTTACATAGTACTTCACAAAAATGGTGGCTCAACTATTCTTTAATCTTCCAGTGAAAGATTCTTCTGATCAAGAAATGAATAGTCAAAATATACACTGTGTTGGTAGGAAGGAGGTAGGAATTGCCTGTAAGTTATTTTAGGATAAAAAAAAAAAGGGGGCCTCTGGCCTATGGAATAAGCAAGAATACATTTACCTAGTCTGTATATGTTTGGCTAGTTAAAACCTGGAGAGCATGTAATGGTACAGAGTTAAAAGGAGCACGTAGGGAAAAAATCCACAACAAAACCCCAAAACAAATTGGTAGTGTCTCTGAAGGGTCTTCAGGGAATTTAGCTTTATTGCCACAATAGTATACTTTCCAGTATGCAATTACTCGTTGTCATGGAAGAGGATTTTAAAGATTTCTCTTATTCTGAGTGTTGCAAAGCATGCTTAATTTAAGTGAGGGGTTGCATTCAATTTTTCCTTTCCATATTTGTTTACTTACCTAAGGTTCTTGCATGATTGTCAGGCCAGTACACAAGCTCCCCTTAGGTAACAAAAACAAAAAAAAAACACCCCACCCTGAAAAAAAGCAGCAGCAGCTTTAAAATGAATATATTATTTGGGGTTATTTTTAAGTTATATAAGTTCATAGCGTGCCTTCTGTGACAGGGAAAATTCTTCTATTAATAATTTTCAACCTTGGCAAAAATGCATTTTTATAATTGATCATTCTTTTTTTACTTGAACATTTGTACAATGAGTAACAAAGCCTTTGCATCTAAATCCAAGTAGGAACAGAATTTGGCAAATCTAATTCCTTCCTGGATTTTCGCAGCTCTGCTTCCCTTAGGAAGTTTTTAGTCAATGGGAAACAAAGGCTTATTGAAAGGATTAAAGTTACAACTATTCTCTTTGTTTTAGAGCTTCTATCAGGGTTTTCCTCTAGTAAACAACATTTGCAATTAATAAAACTTCTAAAAAAACAGGAACTTTGTGGAAGTACGTGCTTATGATAAGCAGCAGGATTTCTTTTAACAGAACTCTATACAAAGGTGTAGTCTTTTTAAGTCAAGACAATGATAACAATTGAGTTTCTCAATGCATTTTGAAAGTGTTCCTTCCGATAAACACAAGACAACATGCTCTACAGTCAGGGATATGCAATACATTTAAATAGGATATATCTTGTCAACAGTTTATTGCGTCCCAAAATGATTTTAAATAGCTGCAAACAACTCACATTTCATGTCATGCATAAACCTAGTAATCATGTCTTACACAATGAAATATCTATGCCCATTGGACATACAGTACTGCACATATTTATGAACTATTACCCATAAATTGTTTATTGTTTCCGTTATATGATGCTTGAAGAAGGCATTTGGATAGCAGTTATCTGTGCATGAATAAAAACACATGGAATATTTAATCTTTATAATTTATATTTTACTGGGTTTATGTCATGAAGTAGCTTATGAATATTTTCATGTTTATGTCAGCTATGTTTTTCTTACTTGCATTATGTGTTTACTGGGAAGGAATTATCTCCTGTCAGAGGGAAACTGAGGGAAATGTCATAACTTTGTTGATGGCCCTCCCTGGAGGGCAGTGTGGGGCTGTGGGATGACTGGGACTGACCGTTGCAGGAGACATTTCATAAACAGCTCAACTATTGTTCTCACCCAAGTGTCCAGTTCTTTTTCTGGGGTGGCTTGTGTCCAACGAGTGCTGAAAACAGCAGGCTGGAGAATAAAGGAACCGCGGTTCTGACTGGCCCCTGACGCGCAAGCGCATTGTTGTTTCTTACATGCGGTTTCTCATTTCCAAAAAGCATATTCTGATGTTGACTTTTACACTTTTATCTCACACATAGGCAGGTTTTTTTTCTTTCATTTCTAACTAAATGTTCCTGTGAATTGAGAGTATCTTTGCTAACCTCTAACCCAGAGTCAACTTTCGGTGAAGTTATAAACCTTTAGAAACAGGAGGTTTTAATGGGTATCCTGACTCAGGCTTTATTTCAGCCACAGGAACAGTGCTCTGTTATCAGTAAAATGTGACTCAGGCACCACAGTAAATCTGATCTTTGAGGTCATCCATTAAGAGTGAATGTTCTTTGTTGCTGTCTGAAACAAACAAGAAACAGAGACGAGTCATCTAAATGATTAAATGTACCACGGATGATGTTAAATACTATTTTTCATATATTTTCCTACAGTAATCATGAGCTAGTTTGTAAAGAAAGTGTGTTATTGATTAAGGATGCTACATCAGACATTCTGCATATACACATTGAATCAGACTGTGAAGATAGTCACATAGAAATTTGTAGGTTAGCGTAAATGGACAGACTGATTCCTAGAGGAAATAAGTGTTAGCATGAGAACAACAGCTGAACTAAAATCCCATAAGCCAGGAAAAACAGCTACACAATTACACTAACAGGTGGTTGGTTTCAAAACAAATTTCAAGGTCTGACAGCTCTGTGCACCTGCTTTGGGCTGATTTCTTTTAAGGACTTGGATTTGGCATGAGCCATTGATAAAAACCATAATTCTTTGTGTCTGAGAAAAGTCATCATTACCATACAGTGATGATAAACTGCTAAAGCTTGCTAAAAGTAGTACTTAGCCAAAAGGTAATATGGGTCATTCTGCACACTCTGTCATTATAGCTCAAGCTTTTCTATATCAGAGAGCTTCAGGCAAACACTGTTAGGATCAAACCTCTCCTTTAAACTGAGATAATTCCATCTCACTAGAATGGTGCGATTTGAATTACTTAGGACTTCAGCCTTTGCTTTCACCATCATATGAAAAATTGATAGGGGAACTCAACAAAGATATTCAGCAATTTCTGTTAGTTCTTTTACAAAGGTTTCTTCTCCATTTCTTTTAATTGCTAACATTTCTTTTGGGTAGTTTTCTTCTTTGCTTATATTTCTACTCAGTTTATTGGCATTTTTCCTGAGTTTTGGACAGAAAGATGGTCATTTTAATTTTGTGGGGAAAAATGAAAACATGCTTTTTTCATTTAAATATCTGTACTGGTGGTCCTTTAGGGATGGCTTCCACATGTCAGTAAGAATTAGCATAAATCTTAAATTTGACATAAACAGGTTGATAAGTGTTGCATTTTGGGTCAAAATTATTGCTACAGAATTGGAATCAGGTTTTCAGAATGGTGTAAATACTTAGAAATTCAAGTTCCTCTCATTGTTAGGTAGCAGGATTAAATACAGTGCCAAGTTTATCACATCTCTGTAAACCTTCATGTTGAACACTTCACTTTGCAAACCTAACTCATGCATTTATGTGTTGCAATCCTGAGTTCTAGCAATGGTTTTTTGTTAGCTTTTTCTAGAGGGAGCAGGAAGAATATGATTCCAATTTTAAACTCTCCTCAACTGGTGTGATAAGTGATATGCATAGGTACAGCTTAGTGCAGTTCTGGGGACACCAGTATGACCCGCACACACACTATGAAACTGCAGCTACGTTTCACTCTGTACTTCCTCTCTCCTCTTGTCTGCTGAGTGAAACTGCTAGGCATTTATAACTTTATGATGTTCAGAACTGTGGGTAGAGCATATAGTTCTTTACCCTACTGTGGGGCTTTATGTTCTATATTTTGCTGCTTTTTATAAGACATTAAGCGATGAGTGAGTATATGGTTCACAGCCTGTACCCGAGACACAGATAGACGAGGTGATTAACCTGGCATATCCCATCAACTTTTAACAAGTGAAAATGCAAACCTACATGATAACACATTTTTGTTTTAACCGTCCTTCATTCAGAATGACTAAATACATTACCTGACAGCAGAGTGGGGCGGGGTTTTGGTGAAGATTCTGTTTCTCAGACCTTGATAATTCTTTTTGGATTGCTGAGGACATTTCTGTTAATTTTGCTTTGCTTCTGTATATGATTTAACTGTGTGATTGTCAAGGTCCATCTGTTAGTTTTTCATATTTTTTGAGTAAAATTCTAGATTCCATGATCTGTAGACTTGAACCCATCTAACTGGAAAATAAGATGTGAAATAGACATAACATGTACATCTTTCAATTTGCTATATCAATTATCTAGGTTGTGGTAGGTTTGCCTTTGTGTAGTTATTCAGCTAATAAAGACTGGGGCACCCTTTTTTTTTGTTTGTTTGTTAACTTAAGACAGACTCTAACACAAAGCCAAAACCTCAGTCGCTTTCCTTGAGGAGGAAGAGCTAGAAAAGCTGAGCATTAAGTTCAAGAGCTGGATGCGAGGTTTTAATCACTTGGAGGATCAAGCTGCAGAAAACAAAATTAGATAGGATCATACGGTGAAGAATCTGAGGATCTGCCAATTTTCCCTAATGAATATCTAACAGCCTTTTTTTCCACGTGAGCTAGTAGAGGCTGGCTGTCCACAGCGCTGCCTTAAGGGTTAGCTCCTGTGGTAACCTGCATTTACACCAAACTAAGTTCAATGTGAAGCCACATCCTCAGACTGAACTACTCCTATAAATGCACCCCTGTCCATTTCAGACAACATCCAGGTTAGCAGAGCTCTGCCATTCGTTTAACCTGACAGGCCCTACTTGAAATGCCACAGGAAATACTCTAGAAGAGATGAGAATTATCAGTTTACACTAAAGTGTAGTGTGATGAACAACTGAGGAAAAACCAGTGGGCAGTAGCTTGGACAGTACAGCTGTTTGCAAAGGCGTGTTTGAATCATGTCACTTATTCTGGGAAGATCTGCATCTTAGGTTGTGTGCATTTGGAGCCGACCACTATGCTCACTGCACTGCTGTGACTAACAGTTTCTTCATCCAGTATGAAGGCTGCTTAGAGTTGTGTTGTATTCTAATATGTTGGTAGATTTGACCTGCTGTGGAGTGTTCATGTGTCACTTTCTTAGAATGCGGTTCAAAGCTTTTCAGAAGATCAGGACATCTCAGGACTTAGCATTGAATGCTTGTTTCAGAGATTTGACTGTTGAAGAGGGCTCAGATTTTAAATTGAAAGATTTGATCCACTTTGAAGTAGAAATAAAGCAAGTAGAACTAGTAGTGGCAAGGTCACCTTTAATAGCACATGAACTACTTCTTAACAATCACTTTGTTTCTTCCTCTCCTAGTGCTGTAAACATGACTAGCTAAAGGAAGATCTTAGAAAACAACTCAAGGAAGCTATGGAAGCTGTGAAGGCTGTTGAGAAAGCAGAGAAGCCAGCTGGACCGGTTAGTGTTAAACACATTTTCTAATAGTTGCAGTGGTTTGATTTCGCCACAATTCTCAGTAGCTACACATGACATTTTTTGAACTGGTACAGTGAAACAAGTGAGGTCATTTTCATACAGAAAGCTCAGTTTTTAATACATAATAATAGGCTTGGTTCTATTTGTAGTCTTCTTAAATCCCTGGTAAACAGACAACTGCTTAATACAAGGTGGAAGAGAAGAGGAAGGTTTTTTTTATGTCCATTTTCACTTAGAGTTTAACCACTGGGCTTTTTGCTAAAAGAGACCCTCTCATTTTTCTTGGTTTGGGCACAATTACTAAAGCAAGCAATGAATTGAGAAATATGTAATGTCAGAATTCTGAACCTCATGCTTAGGAGGCTGCATTGTTTAGCAGGAATGTTGAATGCAGGTGGTATTTCTCTGTAATGTAAAGTAGCCGTGCTGTATTTTCAGAGTACCTGTTACCAAGGTCACTGTAAGGTTATATGGCATCCATAATACCTATCCCTCCTTTCCTAGTTGCATAAGTAGGAGGATGAGTTGCTCAAGCAACATGCAGTGCCTTTGCTGTCCAGGGTGGTTTGCATTATGTGCAGTGCATAGTGAGAGGACTTGATATTTCCTTGCTCCCTGATTGCTTTCCTTTCCTCTTCATCCCTCCACTGGTCAGACTGTGTCAGTCTCCACAGTGTATCAAATCTTAGAAACATGGTCATTTGGTACCTGGCAAAGAACAGCAGTAGGGGCAGGTGTTCCTCTGTCACTATGTTCTACCCCTGCCATGGTGTTTAATCTCTCTCCCTCAGTATTTCACTGCCTCCCATTTAAAGTCAAAGAGACATCTCTGATGTAAATAAAAGGATGCTTTCTTTTCCTGTTATGTCTTCAAGAGCCCAATGCTCTTTGCATACAGTAACTCCCATTTGTAAATAGTAACTGTCTCCATGGTTGGTTAGGTTATTGAACCTCTCATTCTGCTCTTCATTTTTATTTTCAGAAAAGCAAGGTATGGCTCTTTACATTAGGAATCAAGGGAAGGTTTTGCTAGAATACGTTTTGCAAGCTGAAATGTTTCTGACAGTAAACCCCAAATTCTCATCTCTGTTAAGGGCTTGTATATATTTAGCATATAGTTTTACTTAGAATAATTTCTCTCAAGTTGGAGGGAAATTCTAGTTCTGAGATGAAAGAAAGTGAAGTTTAAGTCATGTATGCACAGCACGAACAAAAGGAAGTGGTTCTTTCTGAGAGACAGCAAAACTGAGCAGGAGAATGCAGATTTTGCAACGGGAATACTAAAGAAAACCCTTTTGTGTAATCAGTGTAACAATAAGAATAATAACAGGGACATAAATGCAGCAAACAAGAAAGGATTAAAAAAAGTTGTTATACTCACTGAGCTGATTGAGCTAAAATTGCCTTTGTATCATCTACTGTTTTGTACTTTGAAACTGAATTACATTAAATAACAAAAATGGGAAAAAATTACTAATAAACTAGTTTTGACTTTGAATGTTTGAGCTGTGAAATGCCTTTGTTTCATGTATTTATTTGTTTGTGATGTTATCTACAAATGGTGACAGATTTCTTCCTGTACAATATCCATTCACTACAACTAAAGAGGGATGGGACGTTCAACCTTTGTCTTTGGAGTGAGAAAATAAGTTGTACGTGCAGAGAGAACAGATTATCTATGTTATTGCTGTGTCTATCCCAGTGTTTCTATATGAAGCTCTCAGCCTTTATAAGTTATAAATGTCATATAACTTTCTAGAGGAGGCTGAATAACATTTTAAATTATCGTCTAGTGATAAAAGTTAAAGCTGTAAACTCAGGTTGACATAGAATAGCAAGGGAAAATAATCTCGTTTTAACTTGCTCTGTAGGTGGTACCCAGTTCTAAAGAAGCACTGAGCCATTAGTTGCCCTCTAATTGTCCTTCATTTTCCTGTGCTGAGAAGCTATTAGTGCAAGTTATAAATGTGTCTGTACTATACTTCAGCAGCCAACTGGTAAAGAATCAAATTTTTAAGCTGTTGCATAAAGCTCATCAGGCATTTCTACACTTCGGAGCAAAAATACTCCTAAAACTTAAAGTTTTGGAACCACCCATCTCATCTCAGATAGTATTGCTATTTTAAAGGGTTTTTTGGTTGATTCCAACTCCAGGATGTGTTTTCTGTGCAATATACTGCTTGAAGATCAGGGATTTGTAAATAGTAGGGAAACCAAATTCCTAAGGCTGTTCACTGTTTAAAGTATAACAGTTTAAGCTTAGGAGACAGTTCATTACAGCAATAATATACCTTTGTCTTCATTACAGTTACAAAAAGTGATTTCAAATGTAGTGTGTATTTGATCCAACTGAAGCCATGATCCCATCACAAACCCTGTAGTTTTCTTCTGTTCTGTTTTTTTTGTCACAAGCCTCTGTCCACCTAGGTATTTAAGTGTAGGTTTGCATTGGAAGAGTGTTGGTTCTGGCTTATTGTCTCAAAAGCTGTGGTCTTAAATGCAACAGGGTATATCATGAAATAATTTGAAATCCTGTTGCTTCAGTAACCTGGAGAAGGCTCATAAAAACATGACGTGAGCTCTGAAGAGATAAATGGAGAGATCTGAGCAGGAAGAAAAACCTTCTGCCCAGAGCAAGTGATTAAGCTTCATGTCTCCATTTTCAAAGCTACCTCCAAACAACATCAAAGTGTTCCCTAGGATTTGCTTTAGCTATTATAATCAGTGCTTTTGTTTGCTGTAATATTCCATTGAACAAAAAAAGTGTGTATTATATATTATAGAAGTAGTATTCTTCTTTTCCATCATTGTGATCTTTTTCTAATTTCAGTTGGGTTTTTCCCCTTCTCTTTTCTCCTGTGTCTCTTTCTTGAAGTTCCTCTCTTGATTTTCTGAGGATTTTCCTCAGGGATGCTCTCAGGCTAAACTTCTCAATGGCACAAAGTCAAAACGATATTTTTTAAAATGTTATTTAATATTTCTTATTCTTTTCACAGTCTTTGTATGTTTTAGCCAGTTTGGAAAGGCATTGCATTTAAATATATGCATCATTAGTGAAGATGCATGTGTACAACTGAGAGCAAAATTGGCTTAAAGTCTGCTTCAAAAGGAAATTGAGTAGGATCCTGCAATCCCAACCTGTTTCCCTTTCCAACTGCAATGAGCTGAATCAGAAGGGAACTAATGAATTCTGGTCGATTTCCTTCAATGCACCAAAGCTTTTTAAACACATACTGAAGAAGGGAAATGAAGTAGGATTAGTCCGTTTCCCTTTGAAGCCAGCTGTGTGTTCACAGTGCGAGTGCTGGAACATTATTTCACTTGCCACTTTCTGGCTCTGGGCCAAACTGTAGTGTCATCTTGAACTGATGCAAGATCTGAAAACATGTAGAGAAACACACTGGCTGCCACTGGACATTGAATAAGGAATTGGTATCCATCTGGTGAATTGGCTTGTCTTCCTATTCTTCAGTTCTTTACCTGTTTGGCAAGGCATCACCTAATTTTTAAATTTTTTTTCATTAGCTTTGCCATGGCCATAAGCAGTTCTAGGGCATTATTTTCCCTTTTCAACTTACTTCAAATGGGAGTGTAAATTTTTAATCTAATGCATTTTGCAATTTTTTAAAGTTGTGGTTCTGAGGGAGAAAAGCCCCACATGATTCACCTTCATCAGAGTGTGTTTGGGGAGGAAGGAGGTTTGAGGAGTTGTATAATACTGAAATGTGTGACTCATGCAAGTGCTTACTATTGTTCTGCCTGTATATAGCACCTTTCTTCCCAGAAGGTTTCAAAGTATTTTGTAAATAATTGCTCCAAAAGGATGAGACTTTTCCACTCCATTTGTGCTTAGTGTTGCAGTGATGTGGCTACCACACAGTTGAACAGTTCTGATCCTTTGTGTAGGAGATAAGCAAGAGGTGATAAAAAGACACACAGGATTTTATCCACAGCACTGTACACACAATGTACACAGAAACAAAAAGTGGCTGTGATCTCAGAAGTACTGTGCCATCAGGAAGAACTGGAACATTTGGGGAGGGGCCTTTCTTCTGTAGAGGTGTGGGATCTCTTGTGTCATTTAGAGTCTTCCCTGTAGTGTGTCCACAGACACTGGCCCCAGTCTTAGCCATTACAGAGCATCTGTGATTTACGCTTTCCATGCCACTGTGTTTTTTGTCTGAATTTTTAATTACAGGACACTTCTGAAGGCACAGGCTTAGCTGATAAATATGCTGCCCTGATGGCATAAACAAGGCTGAATGAGGCCTTTACTGGTTATGGCAGCATCAGCTGGAGGTTATACATTTTTCACAGTTTGTGTTGACGTAGCTGTGCTGGCAAAAATCTGTAGTGTAGGGCTGACTCTGGGGATCAGTGGACGAAGAATCTTGGCTGCCCTTAAAGTAGATGCACACTAACCAAATTAGGGATTTGTAGATTAGGAGTGGGACTTTAGACTTGGTCCAGAAGTGAGAGGAGGATCAGAGGAATGCCCAGAGCACCAGAGCAATATTAGACTCTGTCAGGCTGAATACAGTGCAGCTCCTCTCAGAGGTTCGTGTTTGCTTGCAGGTTGAGTGAGCTGCTGAGTTGGTACCAGAAGTGACAAAAGGCAGCTACCATAAGCAGCCTTTGTATTAAAAACATGGTAGTGGTCAATTTTAGAAAGCTAGCAATAAATATAAGGAAACTTGCTTCTTATTCTGGCTGCTGTTTTCTACCTAATGATAATACTGTCTGTAATAGACAGTGAATGATTGCACAGCTAAATTGAAACCACAAAATCTGAATCTGTATGGGCTGCCTTTTGAGAAGATTAGGCAGCCCAACACTAAATCCATGGATAACGCAGTGATCTTTCTCCAGGCTGTGGAAAAAACAGAGGAATTTCTTAGTTTGCTGTTCTTTGTTCTCAGGAAAGCACAGTGAAAGGAGGGAAAATAGGAAAGGCTATGCTTGCATTCCTAAAGAGGCCTTAAAAAAAAAAAAAGCCCACCAAAAAACCGAACCACCCAGGCAATGAGAGTCAGGTAGGAAAAGATGAATGGCCTTGAGAATTTACATGCAAAACTGTCCTTTTGGGAGAGCTACAGGAAAGCTTAGCAGATATCCCTAAGTGCTATTAACTCAGCCAAAAGCTAAGAAAAAATTGTCAGTATTCCACAAAGCCCAGTGAACAGACCCAAACGCATGCAGATTAGACGTGCATGACTTGTGGGGGCCCTGAGATAGAAGGGGAAGACCCGATCAGGAGAGCCGGGAAAAAACAAACAAACAAAAAGCACAGATAATTCAGTACTCCCTAACCCTCTACTCTGGAGATGTTCCCTTTTGTATCTCACACAACAGAGGTAGAAATTAGGCCACAGCATCACTGGAGCAGACGGGCACGCTCTGTCTGTGCAGCAGCAGCATGTGCCTCTTTTCAGGGAGTTGCCTGGCAACGGAATGCTGTCCGCCTGAGTTACTGCAGGAGCCCATTGAAACCCACCGACGGGCAGAGGGAAGGAGAGAAAGGAAGAAAGAAAGGAGGGGGGAGAGTGAGCTCACCAGTTTAGAAATTTCTGGCAGCAAAGCGAGGGCACAAAGAATGAGAGAGGGAAAACAAACTAGGAACGGGGAGAAAAACTCTTGCTATTCAAGAGTAAATCTCTCCAGAGATACCTAATTTTATTTCATACGTGTCAGAGAGAGATCTATTTTTACTGCCTTTATAGAGCGTGTGACTTCAGATGGTCTCACCCAAAGAATGTATTACTTTTAGTGCATAGAATATGGATGCTTCACATACACAAGGTGGCTGCAGGTAATGAGAAGTGCTCTCTAACGCAGCCACTTCCCTTGTATCGCACTCTGGGTGCCTGGGCTTTCAGGCCAGTGAACTGCTATTAGCTCAGCGGGACAGGACATGTGAGCTCCCATAATGACGTCATTAAGTGCTGTGCTGGGGACTAAATCTATTATAGGGACCAACAATTAGATTGCATCATTGTGCCAAATGACTAATTCCTATTAGTGTGGGAATTAGTTAAATATCACTTCATCTGAGATTTTGAAGAACCTAAGGGAGTCAAGTGTTTAACTCTCACTGAATTTCAATTGCATATCTCCCAGGGAAAATTAATGAGCTGAGACCTAAGAAGCCTTGCTGTTTCCAAAGCAGCCTAAATTTATTGTTTGTTGTCCAAGTCTCTCCGAAGTATTCAATTTTACATGCAGAAATATTTATCAGTAATTTCAGTTATTAACTGTTTGGAAATTTGAAGGCCTTGGTCTAACAGAATAATCTTTCAGATCATTCAAACTAAATCTTATTGTCAGGGCTGCAAAGTAAACAGTTGTGAAGATGAACATCTTGACCACTTTAAGAGTTAGCAGCTCACTGAACTAAATGGTTAATTCTCCTCTCTGAAGTGAAGATCAGATTCAGGAAATGAGCACTGATGCAGCCTTCACTGGAGGCTGTTGCAGTGTGCCTTCCTAGTGAGAACTCAAGCCCTGGAGAAAATACTGGAATTAGTTAAATATCCAAACAGGAAATACTGTATTCAATCAGACCAATATTCCATCTGATATGAAGCCAATTTTTGACAGTTACCAGAAGCACAGGAAAGTATATTATAAATTCTTTTTAAAAAGCTTGCCTGTAAAGGGAATCACTTCCAAACTGTAATCTATTGATGGTAGGATTTTATTTTTTTTTTAAATGTAAAGGTTAAAGAAAAAATATATGTTAATATGACTGGTCATTGTAAGAACTCCAGAAGAGCTATATGTCCCTACAGACAAATGCATCCATTATAAGTTTGAATTATTTTTCTACAGTGAACAATTTCTCTGATGCATGCTGCCAGGAGCTCTGCTCCCACTAGGTTGCTCAATCTTCTTTGCTTTTCCTCTAGGTATGTATAGGAATCCAGCTAGTAGTATGAATGTGCTTAATATAGTCACATTAATTGGACAGTCACTATTATACATGAAACTGATGAAATGTTAAAGACTGATTACACTCTCCAGGAATAGGGATATGATGTCATAATGTCCAGTTGTGTGAAGGCCACTGTTCTGCAGCAGCCAACCACTTACGCCTTTCAGGAATGATACTAACAGACCCGGTGGAAGCAGAAATTATCTTTTCTCAATTACATAATTGGTTGATGATTTATAGTGAGAGCAGAGATTAGGAAGATTTTTTTTTTAGAGATTTGTTTTTCAAAAAAACAGTCAGAGAACTGGGAATAATATTTCCATTAAATCTGAAAAATTCCATCCTGTGAGGTAACAAACCCAGATAATTACACTTTTTTTCATCATGAGGCATGAAAAGAAACTGGAATAAAATGTAGATAAAAGAAATAATGTTGTTTCCTTTGGAAGCTAGAATGTTATTTATTGGTTTGTTTTTGTTGTGTTGGGTTTTTTTTCTTTATTGTTGTCTTTTAATAACTGTTTGGATCTTTTTAGAAGTAAGTTAGAGTATCAGGGGAGAATTAACTATCCAGGTAATGGGTGGTTGTGACAGTTACAGCTTATAGGGCACTGAAGGAAGCAAATCTTTTGGGATCAAACATCCTACATGCTGTCCCTATGACATTCATACTTCAATTCAAAATTGCATTCTGGGGTGTTTTCTAGGTACTATGTTGCTGCTGTCATCCAGTGTATAATTCCTATTATTCTCAGTTCACTGGCTTGTGCAAGAAACAGTTTTTCTCCCAAAGCCCAGGAAATGAGCCAAGTTGATTGTTCATCAGAGAATTCAGCTTAAGTTTAGCTTTAAGTTTGACTGCAAGAGAATTTTCTGTAATCAAAACCTATGCATCCATTCTATGTCTGAAAGCAGGATCAGAAATTCCCAGGTTTTCCAGGATATGTGATTATTTCAGCCATTCTGATACAATAAGACTGGGCTCAGTCTTTGCTTTTCTCTTATCAGATTTGCCATAGTCTAAAATACAATAAACGCCCACACAAAAAACAATGTTAAAATAAGGTTAAGGTGAGGACATACACTCACAAAGGAAGGAAGTTCTGAAATACTGTTTTCATTAAAATCTTCATTCAACGTGCAGAATGTTATCAAAAGATGAAGGGCCTGTGGCTGAGAACTGAAAGTATCCTAAAAATTTTACTACCGTGTTATAATCTTTATTGTACAAAATGATTCTTCAGTGATCTGCTCAAGATTGATAATCCCATCCACCATCAAAATGAACAAGAAGTTATTGCAGTAGATTAGTTGCAATACTTACTGCTGTATATTTTTATACATTGGTAGCTTTTTCTTTCATGTCCAATGTTTGTGGAGAAGGAACTGGGAGTTCTGGTGGACAACAAGTTAAGCATGAGGCAGCAGTGTGCCCTCATAGTCAAGAAGGCTGGTGGTGTCCTGGGGTGAATTGAGAAGAGCATGGCCAGCACATTGAGGAAGGTTATCCTTGCCCTCCACTTTGCCCTGATGAGGCCACACCTGGAGTTCTGTGTCCAGTTCTGGGCTCCCCAGTTCAAGAAAGACAGGAGAACCCTGGAGAGAGTCCATTGGAGGGCTACAGAGGTGCTTATGGGACTGCAGCGTCTCTCTTATGAGGAAGGGCTGAGAGAGATGGGTGCTGTTTATCCTGGAGAAGAGAAGGCTGAGAGGGGATCTGATCAATACTTAGAAATATCTAAAGGGTGGGTGTCAAGAGGAGGGAGCCAGACTCTTTTCAGTGGTGCCCAACGATAAGACAAGGGGCAGCAGGCACAAACTGGAACACAGATGTTCCATCTGAGCATGAGAAAAAAACTTCTTTACTTTGAGGGTGACTGAGCACTGGGACAGACTGCCCAGAGAGGTTGTGGAATTTCCTTCTCTGGAGATACTCAGATCCTGCCTGGACATGATCCTGTGCAGCCTGCTTTAGGTAGAATATATTCCATTTTAAAATTCTGTAGAAAAGTAAAGTTGCATGTAAGTTTGTAATCCTGTACTGAAGATTCTGCTGTTGTGAGGAGCTTTGTATTTTTTCTCATTTTACTGTTGATCTTATTTCCTGTTTGTTTCTGTTTCTTTCTCTTTTCCCTTCTATTTTTAATTTTCTTCCTCATGCTAGATGATAAAATCAGTGAATTAACAGACAAAAAACCCACATAAGGTAAAAGATTAACAGTTTTTCAGTCATAGTGAGAATTTTAGTAATTGTGAATTGGGATGGGTTTCTTTAAATGAATGTAGTTAACTGTCAAAGTCCGTTGGGGCTGTCAGATCTGATTCCATTTATTCTGTACCTAGGTGTATACCCTAAGTTGTCATAGCTGATGACTTGTTGAACTGTGACGTATTACTCCAGCTGGAGACTGGCCAGTGTAAGGATATCGATGGATCAACAGTTGAGTTTTTCTTTCATTTTGTAATGTTGTTCCCCATGATTTTCCTGGATTTCCTCTCCTGTCTTTTCCTCTGCCTTTTCTCATCTGCGTGGTTATTTAAGGAACAATCATAGTGCATATAGGGCTGTTTAGTACAATACATGTTTTCACATTTAGTTTGGTATAAAATTTACATATCTGTGGCAGGGTGGTGTCAAATGAGAGTAAATCCTAAGGAGGTGCCCCTTACTTAACCAAGTGTCTTGCGTTATCCAAAGAATAACTTCAAAGCTGATTATTTTACCAAGAGGCACCACACAGGGCAACCCTTTGATTTTCTGTTTTACTGCTCACAAGCTCTGATACAACAAATTAAAATAAAATTTCTCAAAGACTGCTTTTATATTTTTAGTTGCCCCAATAAAAGAGATCACCTCCACATTTTTGGGGGTGCTGTAAAGTGCTTTTCTGTTGAGCTAGCGTGATTACCATTTGCACATTCCTTAGTTTAAAGGAAAAAAAGAAAGCTTTATAACATGGAGCTGGCATTACACAGCCCTGTCGTGTTTAACGTGATTCAGTACTGCAGCTGTTTATTCCTTTTTTTTCTTCTCTTCTCTGACAACAATTTAAGATGATTTTGGTTAAAGTGAAGCCATGTTCCTGTTATTCACCTTTGTAAGAAAAATCCTACCATATTTGAAAGTATCATCAGTTCAGCTAATGTTTGAAATTGCCCTGAGAATTAATAGATATGAGCAGATGGGTCCCCAGTTTCAATCCCTGTAGTGAAAGATGTGTACTGCCGAGAACCTGCCTTTAAATAATGACTATACCATATGTTGTTGTAAAGAAACACATTAAGGTTTGGCATACTGTTTAAAAAAATACTTTGGATCATTCAACCTCTTATTTTAAGGTTACCAACGTTATCTCAAAACATGGAACCAGTAATTTGTAAATCAAACACTTTAGTAGTGCTGATTAGCATTTACCCTGGTATGTTGTAAACAGCTATGTGGATAACAGAGAAAGAGTTAGAAAATTGCTGGTGCTATATCAGATTGTATGTTGGCAAATCATTTAACTGGGCTGTCCTGAAGTTTTGTTTGATATGTGAGAACATAGCCATCTCACACTGTTTTTATTATGAATGCAGGAAGTAATGGTTATTAGGGCCTGGGAATCCTGCTAAAACTTACACTTGAATTAGCATGTTACCACTGACAGTAGCTTACTTTGTTAGCAAAGGAAATAACTTGATGTATTCAAGTATTAGAAGTATTAAAAAAGCAAAAGGTACAGTAAAAATAATGTATTCAAAAGTAAATTAAAAGGTTCAGTCAACACCTATCTTTTAGTGCATTAAAAGTAACCACACACAACATGTCAACTCTTAATTTACAACTGGAAACAGCAAATAAGAGAACATGAATTAAGTTAAGGCTTGTGTGAAGAAGTACTATCTTTTACTAGACTTAAGTGAAATAACAGCTGGACTTTCTGGGTTATAAGCTGTTATTTAGGCCTGAAGTAAAGCAAGTAGTGAATATATTGTTTTGTCTAGTAAAAATAATAAGTATCCCTCTACAGCTTAAATAATTTATATGCACATGCTATCGGAGTTGCAGCATCATTAACACTAGAAACAACGTGTCTGTAAAAAGAACTTTTTTTCCTAGTTATCCTCCATTGTGCTTCACAAAGTGGTTCCTTTACTTTCTAGGAGGGAACACAGATATGCAAAAAGTGCAGTCAATAATAGTGCCACATCCATACAATGCCAGTTAGAACAGGTATGCTTTGAGACAGAGTTCCTTAGATGGGACTTGCATGTAATTACCATAAGATTCCATTAGATAGATATGTTCCAAATTGTGACCACAGTGTTTGCTACAGACTGTTCTGAAGACTCTGCTTCTGTAGTCTGCAGCTGAACATTTGTCTTCCAAGGCTTGAAAATAAACCCTTGATAACTTGATATCGTTTTAAGTCCCAATTTGTAATCTTTACACAGGGAAAACACCAATTGTAATTAATATTTGGTATTTTGAACCCTGTTTGTTTCAGTACATATCTGAGATGCGTAGTAAGATCAGAGGTGTCCCCTGGCAATCTTTTCAGTTAGAGAATTGACTTCCTCATTTAGGCTGAATGAGCAGTTGTGTTGAATTCTGAAGTCTCATGGGAACGTGCTGGCTATACAATTTTTGCACTCTTGCTCACTCTCCAGGGGTACTTTAGATTTTGTCATTGCTTACTAAGGTATTTAGGACAATGTGACTGCAGTGTAAATACAGTACTCTTTTATAATACATGATACATATGACTTTTGAATTGGAGGTGAAAGTTTTTCATAGGAAATAGTAAGGTGGTGAAGGAATGCACATTTAAGGATGAAGAAATGTAATGCAACATGATGGTACAAGTGCATCCATAATTAGTAGTAGTGCTGTAGCTATGGTGATCTTGTACAGAAAGACAAGCAAGGAAGGGCTTCTAGGCAAAATCTTATATCATTATTTAGCTGAAGAAATCAATAAGCTTTTGAGAATGCAAGATAGAAAGGGACATAAAGTAGAAGCAGCAAATGTCAAACTGTACTCTGTTTGGGAGTAACTGCTTTGATAATTTAAATAATTATGTTAAACACTGAAGAAAAAAAGGTGGCAAGCACTGCTGCAGCACAGGGAGAGATGGAAAAGTCATTAGTCACTGGGAGACTGAAGGATGATGATGGGAAACTACAATAAAGGGAAGGTTCAGAAGCAGCTACTAAGAAGAAAAAAATAATCTACTGAGAGTGAGGGTTTAGTCTAAACAAAACCACAACTACACTCTTCCAAAGTAACCCTGTGAATCTGAGTGATTCTTTGTGGGTGTTTGTCAGAACTTCTCCACCAGCATCCTTCCAGACTGATTTACTATCTTTAATATAATTGTCTTCACATTTGTATTTAAAGTAACTTGGTTCTTTCTTTGCTCTTTCATTTCCTTAAATTGAATGTTTTCCCTCTTTAAGTGTGACGTACTTGTTCTTTTATTTGGTGAGAGAATCAAAGCAACTCAGACAGATTGCATAGCATTGTCTCTAATCAAATGAAAGCAGATAACTCTAGTTTGAAAGTGAAACCCAGCAGCAGTTCCAATGAAAACAAATCTCATTAAGTGTAACTATTTTTTCTATTTATATTGCCTTGTTTTCAATCTCCTTGTAAATTGCTGTTTCTCCCTTCTTCTTTTGTAGTTCTAACAAACCAAAATGAAACTAAATATGCTTTGATTGCATTTGCAACATCGTTCAAAAAATTCAGTGACTGTCATATCATATGGAAGGTATATGCTCTATTTCTTTGAGCTTTGTAGGAAGTTTGTTTGTTTGTATTATCAATCAAAAGTTCTTCTTGCATAACAAATTCGTCTGAAATACTTTCAAAGGCAGATATCCTATAAAATTTCAAAAGAAGACATGGTTGGAGTCATACTGAAGTGTTTCCTGTCACAATATGACTCTTGGACAACTGTTGATTATTAAATGCCTTTGTTAATGTATACTTTTTATTTTTAGTCATGACGAATGTGCATGTTTTCGACGCTGCTCTTTTTGCCTATCAAGTGTCCTACCAAAATGGAATAAAGTTCTGCTGTAAAGCAAAGATCAAGGCTTATGATTAGCACTGATCCCTCTGAAAATCTGCTTATAAGAAATTATATATCACATTACTAATACTATACATTTTTCATTATGAAATCGATAGAATGAGAAATATTGGTCTTATTTGCCAACGTATATCATAACAATGAATCAAATACCTAAGCTAGTTTTCAAATTGGCACTTGTCATTGTCTGTGAATACTAGCATCTGCACACAGCATTGTGAGTTCTAACCATACCTGTACCTGCATAAGAGGTTTAATATTTAAATATGTAAATAGATAATTTGAAAGCACAATTCCTTATTTAGCTCAGTGCTGCTAATATCAGGAGGAGGTGAAGGCAGTAAGAACTGGGTAGTATTAGGTCATTAAACATTTCTATGAAGATAAAAGGGTTGTATATTCAGCTGGCTTGTAACATTGCATATTGAATCTACTTAGTTTGCAGTATTCATTCAAGGATCTAAGAGCTAAGACTTTTGTGTGCATATTTAAAAAATAATTTCTTCTGAAGAACCTGGATTCTTCTGCATCAGGTCTGGCATGAAATACCAGTTATTCAACAATAGCAGTTTTAATAAAAGGTATAAAATACACCAAAGTCATCATCTGTGAAACAGTGAAACCTACAATCCTATAAGCAACTGCATTTTTTTAAAGGAAAACACAGAGAAGTGCTTACAATAGAATGTATGGTAAAGTTTTAGAAAAAGATTAGTTTAAAAAAAGAGATTGTCTTAACAATTTGGAAGGGAAGGGATTGTTCCACATGAAACATATCATAAATTAGAATACTTCTGTGCTATGGAAACTTAAGGAGGGAAAGGAAGAAAGAAGGCAGGATGGTGAGAGCATAAATAAACAAGATTAGAGGACAGTAGGATGAAAATTACAGCATGCTTCATAACTAGTAAACAGAAAACTTTGGAAATCAAAACAATCATAATGACACTTAGACATTAGGTATTTTCCACATTCTCAGAACCACAGAATGGTTGACCTCTGGAAATTGTCTAGTCCAAAGTCCCTGCTCCAAACAGGGTCAACTAGAGCAGGGTGCCCAGGGCTGTGTCCTGTTGGGTTTTGAATATCTCTGAGGATGGAGCCGCCACAACTTCCCTGTGCAGCTTGTTCCACTTTTTTTGCCATTTTCACAGTTTTGGGGTTTTTTCTTATGGTTAAATGGAAGTTCCTGTATTTGTATTTGTTCTCATAAAGAAATTAAACACATAACCAACTGTCAGTCCTAAACTCTGCATTTTCAGTAAGTAATGATTAATTTCTTTTTCTGACACTGTCTTATACTGGATTTTGAGTTTAAAGTAACTTTCTCATTATGTAGAAAAGTTTGACCTTTTGAGGAAAAAGTCTGCAAATTTCTGTACAGAAATATTTTTTGTTAGATGGCACGAAATAATACCTAGCTTTGGAGTGATTGCTGTAAAATACTTTTTATGAGAAGAAAGCTACTAACCTACATAGTAGGTTTTATTTTTAATACGTGTAGTAGTCCCACCTCTGTCAGTATTGCTGGACTCTATCTGGCTACGGGTAACTGGTGCCTTAAGATCTGTATCTCCTATCAATTAATTTTATTTTGAATATTGCTTGCTCTGGACATCTGGCATGATTACTTCTATCCCATTGCTTTTGTCTTTATTTCCACCAGACATCTGCCCTCCAGACGTTGTTTTCATTGCCAAAAAAGTCTAGAAAGTCTGAGTTAGTCTCAGCTAGAGAACAGGCTATAGGCAAAATCTTAGTGAACAGTTAGTGATCAGTTTGTGGGTTCTGTAATGTTTCTAGCTCGTTACAGTTGACCTGCTAATTTAGCTAAAATTATAATTTGTGTCATGTTCACTACGATTCCTCTCAAGCTAAGAAACACTCATTTTTCTTAATCTTCTATCAGCTATATATATTTTGCCAATTGCAACTCATCACCAGGTCGTAGTGTCCTAATGATACTGTCAAACAAGAATTGTTTCTCTAACATTGGCAAAAGGCCATTGTCACAAAGAGGCTGCAAGAAGACTTCTATTCTGAATAATGATAATAAAGAATATTCCTCCATGTGCTGGATACTGACCACCTGATGACCATCTTTCTACTTGGTATAATAATAGTTCACTGATAGATTTGAAAGCAGCATAAAACAAATTAATAAGCTTGTTTGTTCTGGTTTTATTTTAAATGATTCCTTTTACTATCTAATGCAAAAAGTCAGATAGCATGTTATGCATTACATAGCATCACAAGTCCAGTTTTGGTGTTAGAGAAATGTAAGCATCTTCACCATTCTAAATTAGTAACTGAAATAAACGCTCAGACCCAAAATCTGCATATTACCAATGTACACTATGCCTTCCCCAATGTGGGTATTCAATTGGCTGGAAGAAGTTGCTGAAAGAGGAAGAAAATCTCATTGTATTTTCACATATCAAATTTACTTGACTATGGCTAATTATATCTTTCTTGCCTGTCAGCAGAAAAAGTGCTTGGGTAATCTTTTCGAAGAACATAATAAAAAAAAAGTAAAGAAAAAACCAGCAATGCTGTTTTGGTTTTGTTGGGGGCTTTTTTGTCCCTATTCTATTTACAGTGATCATGATGTTTCCCTTTTAGGCAATTCTGGTTATTTAAGGGCTTTTTAATTGTAGCTTTGTGCTAAAATACTTCATTTTCTACCTTCTCCATTTTGTTCCACTCAGTTTCCCATGCCAAACTCCTTTTACTGGGACAATACCATGACAGTTCAAAAATCTAAAAAATACCTTTCTGGACTTTTCAAACGATACATTTGTAGTCTGCTCCTGAAGTGTTGTGGCTTCTTTTCACTGTGTCATGTAAATACATAAAATACAGCCTGCTTTTCCACTATATTTATTTTAATCTGTGTAATCCACAGCTGTTGCCTTCACTGTAGACCTTCCAAATAAAGTAGCTGCTCTTATAATCTAGTAGCCACAGTTTGTCTTCTCTTTTATATCAGAGAAAAGAAGTTTTATGGTATTTATTTTCTAGTATCGAAAGAAGAAAAGAGGCTAGGGAGCCATCTCAGACTTTAGTTGGAAGCTTTTACTGTCAAATTCAAGATCAGGAAGATGATGATGTTAATAATACAATCATTTTAAAAGTTAAGTCACTTTTCTGTCTTTATCTTAATTTATTTCCACATTATAATCCATTTCATAACAAATTTATTCACTTTATTGCAGGCCAGTATCACTGTACAGAATTAGGCAGCTCAATCTTTTTGTTACCTTGAGGGTCAGTATCAAAGGTTCTTGCAGTAGCAGTTGCTCATGTGAAGTTATTTTCTATCCTTATCTTGGTAGCTGGCAGGTGAAATGTTTTACAAACTCCACAGTCTGTCTTGCACTTCTGAACTCTTATAAAACTCAGATAATATGTAACAGCCTCCCCCAAAATGCAGACCATGATGTATATGTAACAAACAACCCATCTTGATTTTACTTGGAACAAGCTCCACCTTTTGTAGGATCTATCCTTCAAAAGGTGGAGCTTGTTCCCTCGTGTCATAGAAGACCTAGTTAGCTTTGGGAACCATTATCTTCCCTTGAAAGTTTTGATTCAAAGCACATAAATATGACTTTGAACTGTGCCTTTCCAGTGGATGGGTGAACACAAAGTCTGTAGCTGTCAAATTTTTCATTAGGTAGTGGAAAACCCCTCGAAGTGTTAGCAAGGGAACATTCTGTTACCTTCAGTCACAGTCTAGGTCATCAGTTGTGTTCACTTGTCTTGGGTCTGGCATCTGGACAGCCTATGACACAAGGTGTCCCCTGAGGACAGCAGTCTGCATACAGGTTTATGCAGTTTGTGATACTTTTCTTCTTTTTACCAGAGGTTAAAATAGTAGCAACAGATAATACCACTGATGCATTTTGCATCAACACACAAAACCAATATGTTCTCTGCCTGTAAATGTTCTGATATTTAAACTGGCTTGTTCAGTGTCTGTCAGGTTCCCTTGACTATTCTCTGCCCCTCAAGAATCCTAGACACATTACTGTACAGCCTGTGTTGCTGAACTCTGATGAATTACAAATGAGACCTGTGAGGCAATTCTCAGAGTTCTCTTCCAGGATTTGCAAGAACCATGTAAGTGATCTCCTTCCCTTCAGGACCTAAAAGAAAAGCCACTCTGTGGCAGAGTCGGACTGTCTTCTGGGTTCTTGGTATACATATTCCAGCTGCTGAGAAAGAAGGTTTCTATATTTGCAGCTCTGCCTGAAAGATAAAGCACATGGCAAACAAGGTAATTACAAATGCCAGGGTTAACCAAAGCTGTTCTTTTCCTGAATTTGTTCCAGCTCTTAGAGGAGGCATACAAAATCTTGTCTTAGTTTCCAGAGTTGCTTTTACATCATCTCCACGTGCAAGCTGTATGCCAATCATTCTTATGTTTAGTGCCCACTCATTCCTCTCCGGTGGGGCCTAGGCTCCTTTCAGCAGTTATATGAAGGATATCTGATGGACGTATATATTCCCAGAGGGCTGTGTGGAGTTTAACCAGGTCTCAGTCTCAGCCAAGAACTCTGGTCCACAAAATTATAGCTGATTTCTGAATCTGAAAACCTCTGTTAGTTGGTTAGCTAGCCAGCTTTTTTTTGCCATGTGTCTCCCTAAAGATAATACTCCTTTCTGCAATCCTGAAGTGCCTAACATTCTGGCTGTGGATTCCCAGTGTGAAAATAAAATGAATTTACATCCTTCATTGGGAGAGCTGTTTGAACTGTGAGTTTATTGATGAATTCTTCTTTTTATGAACAATAATATTAATTATGCAGTTTTCTTCTTCCAGAAGTAAAAGTAGAAATTTAAGCCATGTTTCTTCCTACTCAGCCTTTTATCCTGGAAAAATCTTTGCAAAATTCCTTCTTGCTTCAAGGAAAATCATAACTGTCAGTTAAGTCAAAAGATTATTTTGCCTGAGCTTCTTCCAAAAACATACCCTTGAAAAGGTGAGAGACTGCTTCCTGCTGTAGACTTTGAATGGCACCTTATTGTTTAAATAGACAGTTTTCATCTTTTGAAGCCCCTTTAAAATGTTGGAGCTGAAAACAGCTGAGGGATGGAGAGTACAGTTTATGCATGTGTGTACAGGCATGTTCTCCTGGTGTTATGGAGACAAGAAAAAAGGCCTCTGCTGTTTTGAATACCTGGTGTTTACACAAATAATTTGAAGAAGTAGTTGGGTAGTAGAGGAAATAAATTCCATTTACTAGCAACAGAGGTGCTGGAGGCCATGTTCATGAACAAGTTGGCTTCCTTACTTACATATAGGCAAGCTTGGGTTTTTTCTGCTTTTTCCAATTTCTATAACATCTTGCTGTATTTAAAAAAAAATCTAGTAAATGGAAGAATGTGATAATATCCTCAGGCCTTCAAAATGCATTGTCTTTGCCTGCTGCCTCTAATCGTACTTGTGATAAGGTGTCACAGTTTTGACTTTTATATGCAAATATAAATAGCTAATTAAAGACGTGGGGTAAAATGTCTTCTGTCTCTGTATCTCTGGTTTTGTCAGTGCTTTTAATGTTGTTCTTTTTTTCAGCTTCAGAACCAAAATGCTGGAGTTTAACTTCTTATACTAGGTTCTTTCATACTGGGTTCCCCTTCTTGTTGAATAGCCTTGCCTGTCATCACCCCTGTGCTGTTAGCTATGGACACTGTGTGCTTCCACAGACTATGTATTAGTCTCAGCTATTATAGAGCCTCTTTCCATTTAATTGTCCATGCTGGATTTTCTCCCATTGATTTTGTGATACCATTTTTTGTATACCTATACAATGTTAGCATTGTTAGCAAAATAAATATGATCTATTAATTGATTAAATGGCTGAATCTTGGGAAACATTTTATATGCCTGGATTTCATGATAATTTTTTTTTATTTGAATCTTTTGGTCATAGTTCTTTAATTTGTAAGCTGTATTACATACAGTTTATTACTTCGGTGTTCAACATCCCACAGATATATTGACAGAAAAATCAGATGGGCTTTCAAGGTAATGCAAATCCTGCTAACTATTAATATTTTGTTATCTCTGAACTTTCTATTCTGTCTACCTACCTAGCTGGGGTTAGTCACCAATTACTATTCCTTTATCTCATTAATTGATTCAGCCCTTACCCTCCCTTCTCTTTGCCTAACACCGGTTAGTTTCTTCACTAAGCAGTTTGTTAATATGCCATTGTTTTGTCTTCATGAACTGTTCTTGTGACTACATGTGCATCAGTGTAAAGAAGCTGGTAATATTTATTTGTGTAAGATAGACACTGTCTCAAAATTGTGTTTATTGCGTAGGAGAATTAATGCCAGGGAGGAGAATGTGCTTTCTTTAAGGAATCTGTAGATGGGAAATTAATTTGTCACATAGGCTGCAGCAGAGTAAGCACACAGGTGCTATCCAGTGCTTGTGGGAGGATGCACAGTGCTTGACTCACTCAGTACTCCAGGCCAGCCATTGTACATGAGTATGCTACAGCAAAGCCCCTCAGAGACAAATGTCTTGTCTGTGTGATGGAGAATCAAATATTGCAGCAAGTAGTTCCCAGGAGGAAAACATGAAGCCAGGACAAAGAGAAAATTACAGAAGGATATTAATTGAAAAGAAGTTTCTCCCTTGGTTCTTTTTTAAAGAACTTCACTTTTTAGCAACATGTGGCAGCATGTTTTTAGACAGTTCTCACATATTTTATTCTCCCCTCATCTCTTTGCTGTTCATTCACTTTAAATAACTTTTTTCACCTTTTCCTGCCTACCTTATTACTCTTTACTCTTCTCATTCAGCTTTTGATTGCTTTATATTTACTTTTTCTTTGTTTGCATCACTTAATAAAAGTAAGCAGCTACTTTTCATGTCCCGTTAGCACTTTTGGGAGCTTTCTTCTTGCACCCAGTTTCTGGTTACAGAAGCACAACAGTTGTGAAACCAATATAGTAAATAATGGAATTTGTATGGTTGCATATTTAATGAACATATAATATTCAGTTCCCATAATTAGGGAAACTGAAAAGGTTTTAAGCATACAAATAAAAAATGCTGCCTGCAGTTTAAACTTGCAAAGCTGCATGCAGGCAGCTTCAGAACAGCCACCGGCAGAGGTGCCAGCAACAGAATCAGATAGCACTGCTGGGGAAAAAATACATTCCTGAGTTTGACATCTGGGTCCTGCAGCTGGAGTGACTAGAAGAAGAAAGGGAAACAGTACAGACTGTCATCAAAAGGAGGTAGTGGTGCCAAGTGAGCATGGAAATTACATACAGATGCCACTTTTTTTTACTTAAGACAAATAGCTCAGCTATATAAAACAACAACAACAACAACAAAACCCAAAGATGTGCTTAGCTTAAAAGTGCCTGATGGATAAACAAGAACTGCTTTTTGTAAGTATAATTTGCTTATAACCTGAGGTATGAGATTTTAAAGTCAAGTTTATAGTTGCTGGATACATTTTAACATTTGAACAAACATGCTCAAAAGACTTTTTATGTATAAAAAGGCACAGAACAAACATGGTGTATTCCAACTGTTTTCTGAGTAACTCATTGTTTTAGCTTTCCATCCCAGTACTCCATTTTGCAATGTATGTCTTGCTCAGCACATCAGTTAACCACACAGGGCTCACTGTAATGACTTCTGAAAAGCTCCAACTATCCAACACGAAAATTAATCAATTAGTTAGGTAGCTGGGATGGCAGTAGAAGAGAATGGAGAAAGTCAGTGGCGTAAGAGAGCCTGTGTTAATGTCCTGATCCAAAGTTTATCAATCCAGTGCGAGTCTCCACTGATTTTAGCAGGTGTTTGAATAAAGTTCCAGTCTAATGTTCTTCTGTTTAAGAAGATGAATAAGAGTATGGTAACTGGGATGACTGGGTATTATAAAATTTGCTAGAGAGAAACATTGTACCTTAGTTCTGCCTTTTCTTTTTTAAAATTGCAGGAAAGTAGTAAATTCATTGCACCATTCTGTTCTCTCTTAAAAGCTTGATTATTAATGATTTTATTGAAAATGGGATCCATTGTATGCATATAATCTTAAATACACCTTGCTTTTACTTCTAAATGATATATCATATCTTAATTGATAGCCGTATTTGCCTGTATACAAAACCCCTGAAATGAGTTACTGGATGGACCACTATTTTTCATTTCTTTGTGGATAGAGTTAGTCATAAATACTTTCATTTTATTTATTATTGTTGAAAATTTAATATATTTTATTTTACTTTACTTTGTCTCTTTTGTGTACATAACAGGCATGCTCTGCTTCCTGTTTCTCAGTCAAAACACAGCTTTTCTAGAACCGTGGGATTTCTCAGCAGAGAAATAGTGTGTTTTCACAAATAAACTTGAAAAAGTTATCTAGACTTTAAGGTGGTTTGGGAGTTGCTTGGCTGATCAGTATGAACTTCTGGGGAAGATAGATAATTGGGTATATCCACTAACATATATATAGTGCTGTGTGATGCGTGATACTTGCTATGAATAGAGATATATTGTGTGCCCTCTTTGTAAACTGCAGTAAGGGCAATAAGAAAACACAACAAGCAATAGCATGAAAACTTATTAGGGATGCTCTGACTAGAAAAAGCACTAGCTTTAACTAGACTGTGACTGGAGAAGACATTAGATAATGCCATAGAAGTAAAGGAGAAGAAGGAGGATTGTTTGACTCAGAAAGTTTGTAATGGGATAAAACAGTTTTTCTTTGAGATCCAAATGTAAGCTGTCTTGGAAACAGCTGAAAGCCATCCATCAGGTGTTAACTGTCTTGAAATAAATTAATGGTCTAAATCTATTGTACAATTCCATACACTGGAAGCAGTTATCTCCTCTTGATAATGTCAGCAGGAAAGCTGGACAATCTAGAGGTCCTAGGGATTTTCTCTTGTGTACACAGGTACTCTCAGGAAAGTTGCAATGACCTCAGTGCTGCAGCTTTTCATTATATGTGTACAGGTTGTACAGACTTCAGGATCATTAAACCAAGCGTCTTGTACAGCAGTAAATCAACCTTAATTAATAAAACCATGTCATTGCCATAGTATGTCATTTAAAAAATAGCATATCTAAGGCTTCTCTCTTAATTAGCAGAGCTTCAGCATCTGCAAGGAGATTCCAGGCTACTTTACTAAGAAGAGTAAGTAGGAATGTTTAATTGGGGAGTAAGCAATTACATGGGTGGTTTTGAAATTCTGTCTACTGACATACTTGAGAAAAGGTAATTTAGTTTGGCAGCTAAATATCTTCTTCACTGAAGGACACTTTACCTGATATACTAGAAATTGAAAGGAAAAAAAGCTTGAGTCCAAATCAATCCTATACAAACAAGACCCTTTCATGTTTAGCTTGTATTATAACTTGCTGTCTTGGTTCTATCTGAAGCAGCATCAATGGGTCTTGCTACCATTTGGGAAACCTGTGTGTATTTCAGTCACACATTGTTCTTGCAGGATTTCCTTAGGCTAAGCTGCAGAAGTGAAAGAGCTCCATTTAAGAGAGTCTGTGAATAACTAGGAAATGAGCATCAAACTAGGCATTATCTGAAGATGTTTGTTAACATGCAGGATGTTCCTTAAGGCTTCTATCTTGAATGAGAAGAGTTTTTATTCAGGATTGCTTTTAGAAAAAGCGAAGAGTTCTTTTGCATGCATGTCACTATGGGCCCTACTCAGGCAAAGAACGCTGTTTGATGCTCTTGGCACATGTCTACTTCTCTGGTTTCCTTGGATATACTGCTGTATGCAGCCTTGTTTGGAAGAAGATGATACCTTTTCAGTAGTGAGAATGGGCACAATTTACAACCTTGCATACTCTCCTATAAACTATTCCTTTGCTATTGCAAGGTTGTTACTGAAATAGTAAATCAAAACTGGATCTCTACTGAGGGATCTCTAGAGGAAAAAATATTATGGAGAGATGGCTCTGCACTTTCACTAGAAGACCAACTGTAACCATTCTCTTATCCTGATAAAATACTACATTTCATATCTAGCTGAGAAGGTGGAAATACCTTTGTATAGGCAGTAGACATCGCTTCTAGGGAGTGTTAGGCAAAATGATTTTTTATTATATCGTGGAATGACATGCAGCTGGAGAAACGAGTTTTAGAAGGCTTCCAACTGAAAAGTACAGCCATGGAGATGAATGAAATTAAAGTTTTCGTATCAAAATGTAGGATTACAACCCAGAGTATAATCACCAGATTTGTGTGTGTATGCCTGCGTGGTTGGTGTATGAATGAGGAAGACAAACAATATAACTTCCCAGAAGAATGTTCTTACTTGAGGCCTTGCCTACAAAATTTATCGCAATGAAAGAAAATTTAGGTGGTTATACTGATGTGATTTGCTGTAATATTGTCAGGGTCTCAGAACAGCTTCAAAGAGAGAATTAACATTTAGACTGTGAAAACCTTAAACTGTGAAAGCCATCCGGTAAAGTTACGAAGGCATAAAGTGTAACCTTGTTATGCAAAGACAAAAGGGATACATTCATATGTTCAGTCTTGTGTTTAAGCATTATCCTCACCTCCAGAGGACTAAGCCTTAGAAGAATATACGTGCCATATTTGTGTTTACCCAGTTAATTTATAGAGAGATTCCTAACTCACCAGTTTTTGTGTATCAAAGTCAAAGGTCCTAACATATGTCAGCCCTCTTACACAGATGTTATACATTTGATATCTAATAAATAATTAAACATTAGATTAAGTAAAGCTCCACAGGATATAGATTTGGCCAATTTAATACTTTGAAAGGTACTTATTTTTGACAAAAATAATTTAGATACAACGATTTTAATAAGGCAAGGGGAATTTGTTAACAATATTCACTTTGTCAATTTGTGTTAATACAGTGCAAACCTGCACTGGAATATTGAATGCATTAACCAGTTTCCAGTCTGTGCCCACTGACTTGTAAATCTTGAATTATTAGCTTTTTACTTCAGATGGTTTTATCAATTGCCTATTTTGGATGGATAAGATATTTTAAAAATGTTAGAACACCATAAGCTATCCTGTTCCATGGTCTTTTCAGCTCCTCGACCCTCAGCAAGTACGCCGATGACACAAAGCTGGGAGGAGTGGCTGACACACAGGACACTGCGCTGCCATCCAGAGAGACCTGGACAGGCTGGAGAGCTGGGCAGTAAGAAACCAGATGAGGTTCAACAAAAGCAAGTGTAAAGTCTTGCACCTGGGAAGGAACAACCGTTTCTATCAGTACAGGCTGGGGGATGACCTGCTGGAGAAGAGCTCAGTGGAGAAGGACCTGGGGGTCCTGGTGGATGACAGGTTGACCATGAGCCAGCAGTGTGCCTCGGTGGCTAAGAGAGCCAATGGGATCCTGGGGTGCATCCGGAGGAGTGTAGCCAGCAGGTCAAGGGAGGTGATCCTCCCGCTCTACTCTGCCCTGGTCAGGCCCCACCTGGAGTATTGTGTCCAGTTCTGGGCTCCCTGGTATAAAAAGGACAGGATTCTCCTGGAGAGAGTCCAGAGAAGGGCTACGAAGATGATAAAGGGCCTGGAGCATCTCCCCTATGAGGAAAGGCTGAGAAGATTGGGACTGTTCAGCCTTGAGAAGAGAAGACTAAGGGGGGACCTAATTAATGTTTACAATTATCTTAAGCAAGGGATGCAGGGGGAATCAGCCAGCCCCTTTTCAGTGGTCTGTGGAGACAGGACAAGGGGCAATGGCTGCAAGTTGGAGCATAGGAAGTTCCGCACCAACATGCGGAGAAACTTTTTCACAGTGAGGGTGACAGAGCACTGGAATAGGCTGCCCAGGGGGGTGGTGGAGTCTCCTTCTCTGGAGATATTCAAGACCCGTCTGGATGCCTATCTCAGTGAAATGTCCTAGGGAGCCTGCTTCGGCAGGGGGGTTGGACCCGATGATCTCTCGAGGTCCCTTCCAACCCCTACAATTCTATGATTCTATGATTCTATGATTTACATCAGAAGTGAAGCCACCCTTTACTGCATATGTATACCTGCAGTTCAAACACAAAAGAAGTGTGACTGAAGTGTGGCTGTGCTAGTATATGGGAACTAATTTCTCATCCTTTCCACATTGTAAAGAATTAACTGTTTCTCTTCCATAAACCCTGACTATCTACTGTAATGTAATGGAAGAAACACAAAGCATCTAGGAAGAAAAGAATGATAATTAAATTAGTTTTTCCAATTAGAGAAAATGGTGGACCTTTCCCTTGATTTAGACTTATTATAATCATTTGTAATCTGATTTAAAAGGGGCTTATGGTTTCATTCATAAAACTGGGAGACATTAGGATTGACATGACATCTTAGGTATCTGAAATTATAGGCCTGCAGAGGTAAGAATATACCACGTCCTGAACTGACAGCAATTTTTATTTCTACTGACCTTTGCTTGCGTTAAGTCCAGTCATCAGCAAATAATTCTGTTTCAAGCAGCTGAGAGTTATTAGCAGGTTCTGCTGATTTAGGATTAAGTGTACCTCAGTTGCTGAAGAGCTCATTAGGATGAGTCCATTCCTTTATGGAGTTTGTGAAAAGAGTAATGAGGAAAACACATATCTCTATTATTTCTGGTGCAGAGCTTGAATTACTGGTGTATGAGTATCATCTCCAGCTCTATTTTGTTAATGTGGAACAGAGTTTAATAGTCTTCTAGACTCCATTTACTGACAGTTTGATAGATTTACAATATAAATTTACATCTCTACAAATGATGTTGACACCTAAGTCCAAAGATAAATCTTAAAAAGCTTCTGTCGATTTCTACATCTAAGTACTTAAGTATCTGCTGCAGATAATGTACAGAACTGTTTCTGACTTGATAGTGCCAAACAACAATCTGCCAGACCCCCAGCAGAACTCATAAACAAAACACTTCTCAGCTTGTTTGAAAGGACAGTGCTTATTCCTATAGGTGTTTTTTTTAAACCCACACTTAATCCTATACAAAACGTTGAGAGCAGGAGGAGAAGCCCTCTTGCAAAAACAATGTCCCCTGTCAAGGGACATCAGTGCAGAAGCTTGGTTCCCTTGGCATCGCAGAGAGCGAGCTCTCTCTCCTGGGAGGGCGCTTAATCTCCATGCTATTGTATTTGGCCTTGTCTGTCCTTTTGAAAATGTTTAACTTTGCATAAATAAATATTCACCGAGTCAGAGAGAGACTAATTGTATAGCCCAGTGGTCAGGACAGTCAGGATGGATAAAGGGACAGGTAATCACAGCTGCTTCTCTGGCTGCACTGATTTCTGGACTCAGTCAGCATCACCAGTCAGTACCACCTTCCGCTCAGCCAGTGTAACCTCAGCATTTCAATACCATGTTCCAGTTCAGGTAGATGTACCTTCATTTTCCTTGCAGGGCATGAGTTATGGAAGACATAATGGGCCCCAGTTTGGTGAGAAACTGAAAGAGTACAAGAAGAGTAAAGCTAAGAGGATTTGAAAATGGATTACTTCTAAAAACTGAAAGTATTTGAAAGAAATACAAAAATCTTTGTTACTGAAACTAGTGAATGAATGAACAGGATCTCTTTCAAAAACTTGGGCAGCAAAGTGGTTCTTAAATATCACAGACAAAGGATCTTGTATCCTTCATCTGTCACAGTTTTTATTACAGAGTCCCCACAAAGTGCTTGATGAGGGGGGCAAAGTGTCCTAATAATCCCTCCATATCAGCTTGTAGGAAGAAGCAAAAATGCATAAATTCAAGGATTTGTGACTCTATTGACTGGTATGGTTAGACTGTTGAATTGGTGTACAGTACCCTGAATGTTCATGCAGTTGCCAGGCTCTCCCCTTCCCTGCAGAGTATGAGAAGAGCCATATACCTCCACACATTCAGACTGCACAATCTGAGCATATTCAGTTTGGCTTCAACACAACTGATCTGACTACACTTCTTCAGTGGAACTAACTTCAGTTTGCATTTTTGCATATGAAGCAGGGCTTTAATGTTTTTTCCTGAGCACATTTCATACCAAGATGCAATGTCTTCTTTCCTTAGTTGATAGGTTAATTATAAGCAGGAGAGATTCACAGTGTAATACTTAAACTAAATGCCTTGGGTTTGGTTTTGGGCTTGCTTTTTGGTTTGGAGTTGGTTTTTTTTTAGGTTTGTGGGTTTTTTTAATAGGATGATTAGGAGAAAATCTGCTCTTTACTTTTCTGGGATTCTGCCTTTAAAAATCATACAAACATCTATCACATTCAAAAAAAGTCCTGTGAACTATATATATGAATGTAGATTTACAGCGTGTCTTAGCAAATAGCTACATTAAATCTGATGAAATAATTATTAATCAAAAACATGCTTAATCATGCTAATCCAGATCTCTTTAGTTAAAAATACTTGCTATTAAAGAGCTCTTTCTTGAGCCTTGTTTCAGGGACAAGTCCTTTGCAGGACAGGGCCATGTACTCAATAGGTAGTTGCATTTTGGTTGCAAAGGAAGCAGAGCTCCCTTCCTTTAAAGGGGGGCATCTAAATTCTCCATACCTTTTCAACCTCTTACCCTCTACCTGAGAACTGGTTATATTTGTTTAACAGTTTGGATATTTACTTAAGGAAGTTTGGACAAGATAGCTAAACCAGTCTAACAGCTTGCTGCTCCCAAAACACAGGGTCCCTCTTTTCTACCCCCACAGCTCAGCTCATGGGTGCATGGCTGCACCCTCACTTCTTTATGAGCCAGTTCAGTTCACTATGCTGGCTGAAATCTATCCACTTTATTTTGTTGGTTCATGTTCTGTGACTGGTGGGCTTCACAAATACAGGCAATCAAATTACGAGCTCATCACTGCTGAGAGAAAAAGTGCAAAAAACTTTGTGTTGTAAGTTCTTTCTTTGCTCAGCCATGTGCCTGACTGCTTATTTTTTTTATCTTGGATGTAGTCAACCCTCTTTTTAAGCTGACTAACTTCATTAAAACAGTATGAAATAAAGTAGAAACAAATTATCTATTTAGTTAATTAAGTCTGCTGAAAGGAAAGTGTGACTGATTCAATAGATAATGCACAGCAGGAGACTGGTCCACAGGACTAAGAATCAGAGTATTGAAGATCTCAAATGAAAGGATTAGAAGAGGAAGGAAGGGAGAGGGAGGGAGGCTGAAGGCCTTCCCAGCAGAGGAAGTTAGATTGCTTCAAATTCCTGTGAAATTCCAGTCTTCAAGAGCTGAACTGGCTTGCCAAGGAGTCACATGAGCAGCAGAGGTTGATGGATATGCAAAGCTAAAAGAGAGAAGAAAGGGGACTGTGAGGTGTGAGACTACCCTTTTTGGGTTTGCTGATCAGTAGATCAGCTCAGTTGCCTTGTGTCAGTGCACTATCAGTGCCCAGGCCCATGCAAGATAGCACCTGCTATGGGCTTGGGGAGACAGAGCAAGCAAATGGGGGGTGTGTGTGTGTCCTAGTTTTCTACTGTTGAGCTTACTACCGTTTCTCTTTGGTGAACTCACGTAGACAGACTTGGCAGAATAAGTATTTTTAAGTTATTTTAAATATTTTCCCCAAGGAAAAGAAAGCAAATATTAGCCTAAGATGAGCAGTATTGAAAAGGAATAATGACAAGAAGGGCGACAGGTAGGATGTCCAATAAAAGACTGAGTAGTTGTGAGAGTTAAGGAGACATGTTCTATTTGAATTATTCAGGTTTATTTTGTATTATGTCTGTGAGAGTGTCATGCTCACCTTTGCCAAGGTGACACGTTAGGAGTATTACCTGTGATAATTATTGCTGTCCAGTCTTACTGTAATCTTGCAGAGAGCAAATTTACAGACAGCCTGTGTCCTCATACCTGTATTGGCATCAGTGGTGACACTGACAAGCCATGTGGGTCCCCTCATCCTTTCTTATCCAGACCTTTCTTTGGGAGATCTGCCCAAAGATCTCCCAAAGAAACCAGGAAAGAAGCAAGAAAATAAACACATGTGTGCTCTGATTGCACTTCAAGAAACTTGAGAATAAAACCAACCTTTGAGTTTAAATTTTTTATATGATATAGAAGTCATTTATCTTCTTGCTAAAGGAAAGCAGATGTTAGAAGGGAAGTGCACATGAGAAGATGTAGAAACTATTGTGAAGACTACTTTTTATTTGAACGGCTCTCTCTACTTTTTATTATTGTCCAGAGTATCATGTGTAGTTGTAACAGAACAGATTCACTAAAAATTATATAAAGTTATATTTTTAATGGAAAAATCAAATAGCTGTGAGAAGCAAATAGTAGAATAGTAGAAACAAAAGGCAGCATCAACAGCAAAATACCCAACCCAAAACAAAACAAAAGGCAAAGAACTCTTCACAATGTGACCCTTCAAAAAACCCCATAATTTCTATTTAGTTTGACATGTTTGTGTGGTGACAATCTGTTCCTGGTGTGAATTCCTAAAGATAAGGATATTTAAAATGTTGACCTATTTCTTTCAAACACTGCCACTGAAGACAAATTACTGTCAGGCTGTTGATAGCTGTGTATGCAAAGCTTGCATTTCAGTAAGAGAAAACCATTTTGCTGAACATTTATTTCTGTTACTGTTCAGCAGAACAATTCCACCTGCTACATACTGAAAGATGTAATTTCTTCTAGATCTCTGACTGCAGCTGAAATCAGAGGAACTCATAATTTTGCTTATAATTGCTTTGGACTATAAGGTTTACACATTAGGAAGCACAATTCTTTAGGTACTCTGCTTTCTCTTAATTCAGTGGGCATTTGTCACTGAAGCTGCCTGCCCTTTTAAGGAAATAGTAATTTTAATCAATAGCTATTAGCTTGGTAATGAATGCTGACTCCTCTGAAGTCAGTGGTAGCTGTGCTGAAGCCTGAAACACGTGTACCAACAATTAAAAATTATGTTTATAATCTACATTCTTGTATATATATGTAGATATATTTATCTTAAAATATATAAAAACATAAAGTATGCTTATAGTCAACTGCTATTAAAATATGCTTTCAAAAACAGTAACCACAGCATTGTTTTATTCTATGTCCCGTTAGAATGGTGGAAAGATAATAATAGAGTTGATATTAAAACAAATTACCTTTAAATTTCATCCTGTCAAAGATTTTCAAAGAAAAAAGAGTGACATAACATTTGTTGCACAAAGGATTTTAAGAAACCCGCGCCTTCTTTATAAGAAATAATCCCATTGCTCATGTTAACTTCAATTGACATGTGATTTATGGATGTGAAAAAGAGACTGTATAGCTCTTTCAAAACATAAAGTGAAGGGAGTGGCATCCTTTGAGCAAAAACTCTGGTGCCCTATCTGCTTAAGTGTTTCCTAAGTTTCAGCACTATGAGAATATGAGAATACTGCATTGTTAGGGGATTTTGGAGGCATGCCTGGATCAAGGAAGTACTTCCTCGTCATGCTGTTTCCTTTCCCAAACAATATAAAAAATGGCCTTTTCAACCAAACATCTAGAGGTGGTCACTTTGTACATTGTCCACCTAGAGCTCGACATCACAAGATAAACCATTCATTTGTATGAATGGCTCCATGTTATTACTGCTACTTCCTTTTGATTTTCAGGGTGATTTTGTTTTGATTTATGTATAGGCATAGAGGTTGAGCCCCTCTTTATAATAATTGTGTCAGAAGACTAGATAAGAAAATGCAGCAAACTCCACTTTAGTCCCTGGCCTCTATAGCCTGCAGACATCAGCTCTGACACCCTCCCTACCGCCACTTGTCTGTTCACACGCTCCTCTCATGTGGGCTCCATACAACCTGATTAGATGGAGTAGAAATTTACCATACAAATATTGGATTATAGTGTAATTTTATCCCACTGCTTTAAGTAGTCTAAGCACTTCCAAACAGTGTTTCAGAGGAAGCAAAACTAAGTTCATGTACGTGTTCTGTTCTGGGTTTAGCCTTGCGTGAGCCAAAGGATTTCTAACTAATCTTAAGCACTCAAAATGTGTGCATTATAGTATTAGGTGAATATCCATGATTGGGTCCAGCATTGCTCTTAGCACACTGTAACAATCTTTAGTGCCTGAATTCTGTGGGAAGAGTCTTTGTAAATACAATATAAATAATAAAAAAACCCAAAACTAAGTAACTAAATAAAAATTATCTATTTAATCTCACATAAATACATTATAAATATTTTAAATTACCATGTAACATTTTAAACTGGTTTGTAACCACTGCTCACCCTACTCACATTTGTTTTCTTCTCTGTGTCTTGAGTTGCATGTTTGAAATTACTTGGACACAGCTATTATTTTATGACATCAAGAAAACACTGAAACTATGTATTGTGTGCATCTTAAAGAACATCATTATGATTATCCTGCTTTCTACAGAGGAATAATTTGGAAAAAGACTTGGAAAGTCTCTTTGAAAACTGGAAAGTTTTTTATCTATGGGGACTTGTCTGATGTGTAAAATACAAAATTACGTCTATTCACTTTTGTCACTGAATTTACACTTTGAAAAATGCATTTACAGGGACTACTTTTGATTCACAAAGATGTAAAAAAATCACAGCGTCAACAAAAATCAACTTAAATGTGATTCTGGTTTAAAAGGGAATAAATTTATGGGGTTTAATGTGGTATATTTAGAATAGCTCAGTGGCTTTGGAAGAAATTTGCCTGATTTGCTCAGACTCATTCAGAGGTAAGAAGACAGAACTGGATTCATATTTTCTGTTTCCTCATGACAACTTCATTCAATTTGCAAATATTTGCTCTGTAACAAATAAATACATGAGGCTTTTGACTCATTTTGCTTGCTGTAGCAAAACCCCAATGATCTTGCAACTCCCTTTCAAGATGTCCTGTCCATAATCTCCCTAATTCCACTGAAAACAATGGCAGTTTTATAAAACTAATGTAGGTCTCATCCCTCTGGGGCAGGGGTTATGTTTTAATTTTGCTAATTTATTTTCTACACAAATGCTTTCTGTTGTTTTGTGTCCTTTTAGTGGTCTCTGGTAGTCACATGGACTGCCAAGTTTATTCTGTCTTCCACCCACTTAACTGCTAATTCTGAGGTAACAGTTGGTTGACTGAAGTATAATGGTAATAATCGAAGTTAATGCTAGAGGGCTCTAAACATTTCCTCAACAAATAAGCATCAGCGTGTTGATGGCCAATAAGTATTTTATAAGTGCAATTAAATCACGGTGATTGATTGGACTGGGGTGGAAATCAGAATCATTTACAACAACAAATTCTTCACGGGGAAGCCCCTCACTGAATTAAGAAAACACACAAAGAAACAACATAAATAAACCTTTTAAGAAGTTCTGCTCCTCTACCACGTTTTCCTCATTTCTTAACTCTTAATGAGAAACAACTTGATGAAAGCAAGACATTTTGTTTCTCGAGAATGCATCTTTTCTGTTGTTAATTTATGTTCCGTTGAGTGAAGACAGACATTTATAGTTAACAAATCTAAAAGGGGGACCAGCTTCCTCTCTGGTTTTATCTTGCTTTTCTCTCCCTATGCCTGGCTCCAGATTACCCAGTCTTGCACGTCTGTAGTGCTTGCTGGGTTCCTCATCGAGCTCATTCAGTTCACTAAATTGCTGGAAAATCATTTTTTCCTCCGCCAGGTTAGTTTTGTGCTGGCTCAGCAAACTGAATCAGCTCAACATGGAATCAGATGACTACTACTGTCATTGCAAGGGAAAAATTGAGCAGAATGCAGCCAAGGTTGCAGCCTCCTGACTGAAGAGGGAAGCTGAGAACAGAAAAGTCCGGTACTTAGGAAAATACCCAAAATAAAACATGCTATTTAATATATCAAGTACTGTGGTTGTGGAAAAACATTTATTCTGGGTAATGTCATTGCGATATCCATGTTGTATATTTCAGTTCTGTGACTAGTAGGTTTTTTCTTTTGCTTTTTTGACTTCCAAACCATTAATTACAGACCAGTAACAGTTGCATGTGTTTTTTTTAATGTGGGAACACACAAATAGTCTGACTGGCTTTCGCCTCTTGGGTATTCCTCTCTTTTGAATGCAGTCTACTAACATGAACATAGGCAAGTAAGATTTCAACAATAATTGTTGGAAATTCTGTGGTCTACCAGTTCCAACTAAAATATATTTTTAGGAACTGGTACACATTCTGGATTTTTTTTTAAAATAGAAAGTGTTTTCTTATTACAATAGTATATTAAGAAAACCTGGATGTAGTCAGGATAGGAAAAGCTCTGTAAAGAGAAAACACTGACCTTCAACAGGAGATACACCAGTAACTTTAGTCCAGATGCAATGTCAAATAGCAAAATGGCTTTGATTCAACTACCCTGGATTGCTACCAACATGTTAAACTAAATTTAGGGGAACAGCAAAGGCAGAAACGTGGGATTGGCTATATGCACAGCATAAAGGTTAGTCACATGCACTTACCTTAGTTTGACTCCTCTAAAAGGTTGCCAACTTTAGCAATTGCTTAAATAGATTGGCTTTTATGTGTAGATTTTTTGCCCTCAAAAAGTTTTGTTTATAAAATGATAGTTTAACTAACTCTAAAGATATTAAGTGGAGTCAAAGGTATTCTGGTGAAGAAAAACAAATGACTTGGAACTCTTGGGTGTCAACTAAGTAATCAATATGTACTGAAACTCAATTTGCTGCTTTTCATACAAGAGCCAGGCAATTTTCAAAGAAATTATTGTGCATTGAAAATGGTAAATAAAAGCACTGAGAAAAAGATTTAACCAGAAATAAAAATACCACTCAAAATAATTTTGTCACATACTTTTATTCACCTTGAACAGAAAATTTTGCAAACCCATCAATTACTGAGAATGGTAAAAAAAACCCTAGCATGTAACAGAAGAGGCTTTGGTTATAAGTGCCATTTCTACAGCAGAGTTAAGCTATTGTAAACCAAACATCTTGTAGCAAGGTAAAAATCTCCAGACAAAACTTTTAAGAATTTAACAGCAACACTTAAAATATATACATATAAACAACAGAGAAGTATTTGCTAAACTTTTAACAGTCACTTGCTACAATCCACAAGCATTTAGCTCACATATCTATACATACAGACAAACACTAAAACTTTTGTGAACTAACCACTTGTCCACAGGACCTGCCTAGACAGTTTGCCATCAATACAAAAGGCTTTTTTTTATATAAATAAGTCAATTAAACTTCACAGAGACTAAAACAAACAATATAAAATTCCAACTGTAAATAAATCTGTACATTATGGTCAGTCTTGTTTTTCTGAAACTTTGCCCAACTGTAAAGTGTCTATTTATAAAACGATGGCAGGGAGCAGCGTTAGCTGGAATGGAAACTCGAAGACTCGGACTCTGTAGAAACAGAAGAATGTCCCCCACGTTTGCTTTTTGAAAGGATCTTGAGGCTGGATCCTCTGCTAACTGATGTCAAGGCGTTTTGTGCTGATGTTTTGAACTTGGCACCCAGGAAGGCATACAGAATCGGATTCAGGCAACAGTGGAAGAATGCCAGGGCTTCGGTAATGGAGATCCATTTATGCACTATCGTCTCCAAGCTGCAGCGATGTCTGATGACTCCTAGCAAGATGAATGTGTCGATACTGATGCCAATGTAATACGGCAGCCAGCAGGCAAAGAAGGCGAGAATGAGGATAACTGTTGTCTTCAAGGCTTTGCGCTTCTGGTGGCCTTTTGAATGGGACAGCTTAGATATTATAATACAGTAGCAAGTCAGGATTATTAGACCAGGCAGGACAAGCCCTACCAAGATATGCTGAAATCTGAAAGAAATAAGCCAGTTTTCATGAGGGTACATACGATCACACAGATACTTTCCTTCTACTTCACTAGTACTGGCAAAAATTATATCAGGCACTGTCAAAAGCACAGCTGGCAGCCACACGCCTATATACACCACCTTCTCTGCCAACAGCTTTCGCGGTCGCTGGCTGTTGGTAGCATGGACTATTGCCAGGTAACGATCTAAACTTATGAAGGCCAAAATCAAGACACTGCTATAGAGGTTGACTGTGTAGATGACATGAACTGCCTTACACAGAACATTCCCAAAGTACCAACTTATGGCTGCATCCACAGACCAGAATGGCAAGGTTATGACGAAAAGGAGGTCAGCCACAGAGAGATGCAGCCTGTATTTATCAGTCATGCTTCTTTGTTTCTTCTGGTAGCCCATAACAATGATAACCAATCCATTGCCGATTATTCCTGTTAGGAAGATGATGGAGTAGATTGTTGGCAAGAAGATCCGGTTGAAATCTGCATTCTCATGTTGAAAGCATGGCTCTCCATAGTCTCCATAGTCTCCAGAACCACTCTCATCCGTGCCATTATCAGAAAATTCAATGATTAAGCCAGAAGACAGCTAAAATAAAAATAAAAAAAAGATGTTAGCCCCTCTGCAAAAGCTCACTTTATATGGCAGTATATAAGAGTTGTCTGAACTGTCTCCATTATCATGAATAGGCAAACTTTTTGAAGACCAGACAGAAAAATACAATTTAAAAAATGTATGTATAAAAATATACAGGAAATAAGAACAAGTTAAAAAACTTCCATTTGTCTTTCTCTAAGGACTGAGATCTTGCTGCTAAGGATGGGGGGCAAAAGGGAAAAGAAATGGCTACTCAGAAATATCACTGGCTCCAGACACCTCAGTGCTCTAATCAGATGGGTACTACAAATGGAAGAGCTGGATGCATAAAGGTTTGCCTGCACAGAGTATTCCCCATGACTTAACTCTTACAGAGAGCTATAAAAAATTGCACTTAGAAATGTTGCTGCTCCAAATTCCGTTCTTATTACTGGGATGGGGTCAAGGAGAAATAGAGAAGGTACCCTTGCTGATGTAATCTAGGATAAATAATAGCAAGAATTCCTCTGGGAAGCAATTGACAGCTCCACACACAGAAGGAAAAAAAATCCAACAAAGCACATAAAGGAAGAGGTGACCTTAAGCACGGGAACTCAAACCCCGTGGAGGGTCATGCCGACCAGCCACGCTTCCCTCCTTTTCTTCCCCACCCTCCGCGGTTGCGGGACAGGGGGTGAAGGTGGCGGTGCTGGGCTGCAACCAGACGGCTGAACTAAGTACAGCAGTGGAAAAAGGAAGCGAAATTTCTGGTGAGGGCATGAGAGCGCCTCAGGAAACCACCAACGGTTTTCGCCACCACACTGATGCGCAGTTCAGGCGGGAGAGTGCCACCTGGCTATGTGCAATTCCTCGGGTTTTGAGATGTTAAAGTTTTTATGCCCTGTAACCACAAACCCCTCCCCTCCGGGCGGGATGCGCCCCGAGCATCCTGCAGCGCTCCCCGCACGGATGCACCAGCTCCACGCGGGCATTAACTGCGGGTTAAAGTTGGAACTCGCCAGAGATCTCCCTTTTAGTCCTAACTGCTCTCGAAACCCGGTGACAGAAGAGTGGTCCCCGTAAGATCGGGATGCCGCCGCATTTCGGCCGGGGGGAACGGCCGGGCCCTGCCGGCGCTCCCGGCCCCACCGTGCGCGGAGGCAGCCGCGCTCCCGCACACCGACAGCCCGAGGCTAGGGCAGAGGGATGCCGCTCCCTTTAGTCAGATCACTCCAAACTTATTCGCTTGTTCCCCTCTCATCACTCCCGTGCCTGGAACTGTTCTACCGGCGCTTTTCAGCCCACAGAGGCGACACATATCACCGCAACTGACGGCAAAGCAGCAAAGCTCGAGGAGAGAAGCGGGAGTCCGGCAGTGCCTGCAGCTGTAGCGCGGTCCGAAGCGCTGCAGCCAGACGCAGCAGCGGCAAGTGGTCAGGACCGAGCCCTGCTCGTCTGCACCCCACAGACCCCCGCAGCTACGCGGGCTGGGAAGAAGGAGGCGGCGCGGCGCCCGGCTCCGCGCCCCCCGCTTTGCCCCCGGCCCCGCTCCCCGCACGGCTCGGGGCGATCGATCCCCGCTCGCCGACGCCCGCAGCCTCCGCCGAGGGCACCTTCGCAAACACCACGCACATGGGCGAGCGCGGCGGGGACCGAGGGCTTGTCGCCCCGCTGCAGAGGAGCAGCGGCGTCGAACAGCCGGCGCCGCCCCGCCGGCAGGCTCCGCTCCCGGCACTTACATCCAGGCTGTCGAGGCCGGTTTCCATGCTCTGAGCCATCTAACGCTTCTGGGCTCTCGAGTTGTCGTTGCCGTTGCCGCCGCCGCTGCCGCGCCTCTCGGAGAGCCGCCACTCGCAGCTGCACCAAACACGCCCAAGCTTTTCTGGCGGGACGCGCCTCTTTATAAGTTCCCCTGCTGCCCCCCTCCGCCCCCGGGGCAGCCCTCGTCTGGCTCCTCCCCGGCGGGTGTCACCGCGCCCCCGGGCTCCGGGCGGCCGCCTCGGACCGCTCTTTGTCTGCAGCGCCGGGCCATGGGAACTGCACTTGCCCCAAGCGCCCGCGGGGGCGGTAGTCCTCGCAGGAGCATTTGCCACCCTCTGATTGATGCGTGCATACAAACGGGGTTTTGAGTTTTCTCTCAAGAACATTCTTTGAAGTGTGTTGCTATGGGTACCCCAGCCAGCTCCGGGTGAAGTCACCGGACCGGGAGTCGTGATGGACGGGGAAGAGAAGTCCTGCAATACCCTTCAAACTGTAGTCAACTCGGTTCTCAGAGTTGTCTCCCTTCCCAGCTTAGGCCAGAGTGTATTGGGAGAGGCGGAAAGTAAGGGAATGGTCCTTACTGAGGGATGAGACGTTCCACAGACCTTTCAGAAGCTGTAAGCCGAGTGGGGTGCAGGTTACCCACTGAACTCCTCTGGTGTCTGCGGCGAGGAGCCTGAGGAAGAGCTGTAGGTGCTTCATCAGCATGTCTGAGAGACAGTAACGGTTTATCGTTCCAAAAAGCTTTGGAATGTTACAAGAAATGGGTTAAGGAACAATAGAAATCAGGATGGAAATAAAACATTGCCAAAATATGGTGCTGCCAGCCATGGATTTGCATGCTCCATATCTTTTCATCTAAAAATAGCAAACAATGAGCTCTTGATTTGCCCACTAATTTCAGGAACATGTCTTGTCTTTCTCCTTAAGTTTGGTAAATTAGTTTTTAAATGTGAAGGGAGAGTAAGTGAATTAGGTTTTTTTTTTTAAATGTGAAGGGTGAATATCTTTAGTAAAGATCTGTTTCCAGTAGTTGGATAATAATAATTTAAAAAATCCCCAAACCTGAAATTGTAGATGTAGGATATAAATCATACAATAGCAATCATAAAATAGGTTTTCAGGGGAAAATCAGCACAAAGAAAAATGAAACAGAATCATGGATTTCCTTTACAGTTGTGTCTGGAGTGTCAGTACTGTTGATATTCATGGAGGTAAACTAATTTGCAGAAAGGATTTTCATTAGAATAGCGTGTCAAACACACACACACAATTTCACAACCCTCACTGTAGTGAGTAACTACGTTGGGAATAAATGATTCAGTTTTATGGATTTAGTCTTTACAGTTGGAATTTGGAGTGGAAAGAAGAAGAGGAGAAGAGCATTCTTTATATAATAACAATATGCTCAAATTACCCTGGCAGCCACAAGGGATGAATAACATGAAAGTTTGACAAAGATCTTATTCTTAAATGCCCCTATTACCAGTCTACATGCTCCGAGTTAGACACCAGATTTAGATGCCAAAATTATTTCCAGGTATTTGACAAGAATCAGTCTCTCACTCTTCTCCTAAAAGCTCTAGCACTCCTTCTTATGCATTACAGGGAGTATGAGTTTGGTTATGATTAATAACACTGATTATCTTTCTTTTTGTTAAAAAACATGGTATGTTAGGTGTGACCTAAAATGTGATTATGTACTTTAAGCAAATCATAATTTGATAGTAATTTGTGCAGGTCTGGAATATTGCATACAAATTGCATTAAAATCAAACTTGAATTGATTATAATTCAAGAATTAGCAGTCTTCAGAAAACTCAGTATCTACTTTGAGTTTGCATCTGGAAAAATTAGACAGGGATACCATGCTAGGATTCTATAGAAATAGAAAACCTTCTACTGAATCCCCATTTTTAGATACTAATCCTAGCCTTTCATTAGCATAATTCTACTTTGCTGAACTTCTTTATAAACAAGTATGAAAAAACTATAATTATTGTTATTTGTTCCATATTTTCCACAGAATCCGTGATGTATTCACTACTTTTTAGACATACAAATAGGAAAAAGACTTGTCCCAGGTAATCTGCAGCCCAGTGTTAGATGATCAGGCAGATAAATGAGCAGATGAGGGATTTTTATGTATGGATAAGTGGTATCATGTCTATATAATCAAATTTCAGGTTTTCACTTATGGAGGATGCCCAGCTCATGGCATCAGCAATTGTTTTGCGGTTTTCAGCTTGAAAAGCTCTCCAGACTACTGACCCTGCAAACACATGAACCAGATTTTCAGATATATGTATATTGGACAGGTGCTAAAAATCTAATCAGGACACAGGGCTGCATATAGGGAAGATGAACTTTTGGTAAAAATTAGATCCTACCTTGCCAGAAATTCATGTGGGTGATGAGATGTATTTTTATGGAGAACATATTCTCATCTCACATCTCAGAGGGCCATAGAAGATTAAGCACTGCTCCTTCTCTCTGTATGCAGTGCAGGGCATTAAAATATGCTTGTAGTGCCGGTGCCTTGTGCCAGTGGTTGTGGATGAGGCAAAAAAAAAAAAGAAGGTATGGGAAATCTTGAGCTATTTGAGAAGTTTGGAAGGTGATGGGTTGTTTATTGGGGTGGCTAGCATGGAATGCATTGACTTGTGGGGTGTCAGCGCATAGAATGCAAGGGTAATTACAGCCCAAGTCAACATCTCCATTTTTCTCTGCAGATAGTTCTGTATCAGTAAAGTTTATTACATGAAAATTGATTTTGTTAATTAATAGGATATGGGACAGTGGCTCAGTTATTTGTGTTCATAGATAACAAGAAATTGTGAACTGAGGAATGATCAGGGTTTTATGGATTAGCCCTGAAGTGTGGTAATGCCAAGTGGTGGGAAATGTAGGGATTGATAACCTATCTGATAAGATGTCACTGAAACGTGTGTTTGGATGAAGGTCCCCTAAAACTATCATTCACACTGCTGCTTTGTAACCTCTTTTGTTTCTCCTATCAGAAAACCCATGTGAAAACTTCCTCTGTCGCACAGAGGACCATCGAGGGCAAGTTAATGATTTCCAAAGTGATAAAAGAAGGGAGCTGTTTCTGCAGAGCATGTAAATCAGAGTTAGCAACAAATCTTCCTAAGACAGACCTAGCAAACAGCAATTTCCAAGCTTATGTTTTGCATTACATGTTTTTCTGGTCACTGAATTACTGTGGAAATCAGACCCTTCCTAACCCATGTAATACAGACTTTTATTACAGAAAATGTGTCCTCTGGGATTCCAAATCCTACACTTTTACCTTGTTATGTTAACAATACAATTCCTCAGGTTGTGAATCATTAACCTATTTTTTTTGTCTTCTGAAAAGAGACATCAGAGCTGGTCACACAAGAGCAAAATAGTTTCTAATATACTTTTCTAAGGGATAAAATACCATTTTGATTCAGTATCCACAGAAATAGAAAAACAAACTGCATTTTATTCAGTTTTTTAAATTTTCTTACTTAATTAGAATGTTTCACAACTGTCTTTAACAAAGTAAACTTCCAGCTAATAAAAGGTTGATGGCACCATTGTCTGTGGGTAAGACCTAACACAGAGGAGATATGATCCCTGGTTTATGTAATATGTAATTACCACTGTGGTGTAATAATTACAATGGTATATTAATAATTTCTGGGGTTTAGCATTAATGGCACCATCCTTTCAGATAAATGTGTCTTAAAAATAATTAATTTCAGCAATATGGCTGAAATTACTGTGCAATATAGTAGGGAACAAATCATTGTCAAACATTCACTGATTTTCTCTGTTATTGCTAATTCCTGTACTGGAAGGCTTCTAAAAGTGGGGGAGCATCTTCTGAAAAGCTAACAGAAAATATGCTCAGACTTTGTGAGACATTAGGTTTGAGTAGTGAATTTTTCTATTCTAAATAATACTCCAGGGACTTGATGTTGTGGGCTTGCTGGCTGCTAGATGAAAAGCAGTTTCCTTATAAAACTCAAATGTTTATTACCATACACTGGATTGACTTTATGACAAATGGGTCTTCAAGTGGCCTGAAGTTGTATATCTAGAGAGGAAAAGGATATACACTGCTTTTTCCATCTGATCCTTCTGTTGAAGTGGGAAAGGTATCAATCTTACGCCTGTTAGAACGGTTACAGGAGGTTTGCTGGAGTTTGGTTTCAGTTAATGGCTTGCTTTGCTCTCAGTTCTCAAAGCTCCCTGTCTCCATTTCTTTCTGCCTGTGCTGCAGTGGAGGAAGCCTAGCAACTGTTACCCTGGGCCTGGAAGGAGAGCGTCTGCCCACCTTATAGGCAGGGTGCCACCTAAATTCACTGATTTGAAAGCAGGAAGCCAGAATAAAAACTGCAAAGTAGCAGGACAGCTTTTTCAGTTGGCAGCATGTTACATTTCCACAGAAGTAAGTCCCTGTATGAAAGGAATGATACTTTAATATCAGAAGAAAGTTAAAGGAAAAGCCTTACACCCATGTAGGGCAACAAAAAATGTTAGCAACATTGGCATAAAAGACAGATTGCTTTATGGTTCCTTGCTTTTAACAAGGAGAATTTATTTCCTTTCCTTTATGTATTGCCACAAGGCCAAGATGTCTAAAGTCAGCACAGAAAAGTCAGCAGGAAAAAAAAAGTGCTGTCCTCTAAAAGGAATCAGAGTCACTCTTGTGTTTTAATCCCACCTCCATCTGTGGCCTGCGGCAAATCACTTAACCCTTCTGCCTGTGTTCACCCAACTGTAAAACGGGGGTAACAATACCTACTTACCTACCTCAGAGGAGACTGGTAGGGATTAATTGGTTGCTGTTTGTAAGGCACTTTGAAGACAGAAAGTGCTTATTTTAGAGCCTGTTGAAATTATTGGTGACACTGATCAGCTAAAATTCAAAGGGGACCAAACTCATTAAGGTTCTGATCTTCTTCCTCCATTTGGCTATGTTTATGGGTTAGCAAATCTAACACTGCATGCGGACAGTTTATTGTTTGTTTGGAAGCAGAGTAGACTAAAAAGTTGCTTTGAACAACTTTGTTAATCCTGTTAACAAACTTGTCTTCGTTTGCATATCACTGAAGCTGAAAGGTTTATCTGTGACGATTTTATAGCAGAACACTTTCTGGAGACATGTTGAAGTGGGGTTTTTTTTCCAGACTTGTAGTCAGATCAGAATTATGAAAACAAGCTGAGACCTACCTAATCACCAGTCATTTCTTTAGTGTAACCAGGCAGGCTTTTAGCTTTCATAGCATTCAGATAGATTGCTGTTTAGCTATGAGATGTCTTTCTTATGATGTTCTTTTATGCTGTGAAATGCCATCAGAAACTTGCTTGCAGTTCAGCTGGGATTACTGAGGTCAGGATTTCCTTCTGAGGACCCGTGCTAAAGGCATGCTATATTCCATTTTTAAGAGCATAGGGATAAAATTAGGAAATCTAGTTCAGATATTCATGTGTGCAGTTTCACAGTGGATTTCTTAGTACATAGCTTTAGAGATACAGTTGTATCTGGGATTGCTTCTCTTCCCACTGTAAACAGACCATGGCTGCTTGGAGACTAATAGACTGAACAGGGCCTCGAGTGACCTGGTCTAGCCTTGAATCTAGAGGTTCCTTCTAACCTGAATTACACTATGACTTAAAATAGGCCCATCAGACCATGTCCTCATACTGCTATTAGCAGTGCCCAGAGTTACGTGGATCATACATCCACTTACATTTCATACATTAAGCCCATTTGCTCTACAGAAGGAAAATAGCATTTTGATGTTGTGTTTCCGCCCTGCCAGGTTTTGGCCAGTCTTTTGTTGAAATGGTGTCTGTGGAGCTATGTACTTGGGATGTAGCAAAGTATGCTAGAATGTGCCATGTTTTCTTCATCATTTTCACACATTTCTTCTAATTCTTTTCTTGGGATGCAGTAGTAGGTATTGATTTTTCACGTTGTAACCTTGCTGAAATAATTTCTCCAGCTCATTTACCCACTTGTTTTTTATGTAAAAAGTGGCACTGAAAGCAGAGTGGGAGCAACAACTCTTCCTGTTTAGCTCAGTTTAGCAGTTTGAGGCTCACAAATGTTTTAGTTTTCTTGCAACAGCTTTGAAGTAAAGTCTGTACAGATGAGTGCTGAACCTCAGCTTGGATACTGGTGTTTGAATCTGCATGCCAGAGATCGCTCCTGTCTCTGCTTTCTCTCAATATTGGTGACTGAATCTGTTGTTCAGCAAGTAGGGAGGTTGTCCAAATTCAGCCATGTGCATTCCCATCATTTCTTTCTTCCTTGGGGGATATAATTGATAGCATTTACTCAGTAACTGTCTATCAGTTTGATAGCTGTTGAAAACATGACACAATGTTTCTAAAACAACCAAAAAAAATCTCCATTAAATATTGCCAAATTCTCAGTGCTGCAGCCAAGCTCTCTATATACAATACTTTCTTAAATACTGTGAGTAAATACACATATACAGCCTGCTACAGCCATTTATTTGTAGTCAAATGTAAGGATGTAGATTGAGAGTTGTAGGAGTATTCATGGCAGGTATGTTCCTTTCTCCACTCATTAACTGCCAATGAAACGAGCATGATATTACATGCTTATATTTTGAGCTGATTGTTTATGAATCTTTGTAAATAATTACTGAGGTCACACGGTGTGATTTCTTCTCAGTCCTTTGTTGACCAACCTCTATGAAAGCAGAACTGCTTGAAGAAATGATGGGGATGTTGAACCTCTGTTTCTTATTTAACAGGGAAGTAAATCCAATTTTCAGGGTATCTCTTGCTGCATAAAGAGTGCTCCAGCCACACAGCATAAAGAGCTCAACTTTATGCTAAACAAGGTATCATCCACATAATTTCCATAGAAGTCTGGAGCAAAGACTTTACAAACATCCTGTCGTGCTCTGGCTGATTTGACACCTCTACAAGAGAAGGTGAGGCAGCATAAAGAATAGAAGATAAGCATCCTGGACAATAAGAGGTAGTAAAAATCTCTTCCCACCCTTTCCTTTTCCACAAGAAGGAGGACTGCATTTGGCTTGTATATGGGCTTTAGGGTGAAATAGCTGTGTTCCTCCCTGCTAGGGAGAAAGGAACTTACCATCTAACCTCCCTTCAGCTTTCTTTTTTCACTGTCTCACCACATTATTGCACACATAGGAGAAGCAGCTAGAAAACCAGTTGCCATGAATATTTGTTCAAGTGTGCATGTTTATTCACGCTTCAGCATACCTAGTTATGCATCAGCATGTGTTTGAAAAAACCCTTCCCCAAACGTACATATAAACAAAGAACAGGTGAGAAAGTGGCAGTGAAGAAGAGAGAAAAAAGGAAAGCCATTCAATCAAACTGTCATCTGTGTTCAGCTATATCCTTACCCACCAAGGTATAGCTGAACAGAAGTGTGAGGAGTTTAGAAGCTTCAATGCTTGGCAGTGATGCTCCCAATTTAGCTTAACTTATGCTTCAAACTTTTTTCTGTTAAAGATTGTAGCCAACAATCCTGTTCCCTCATTTGTGAGTTCAGTGCAGCTGAACATGGGAAGAAAGATTTTAGTCTTCAGATACTCACTTTACAAATTAATTTGTTATTCTAGGAATTTACCATTATTATAAGTAGATTGTTCTAGATTTCAGAGGTTATTTTTCAGTCCTGAGTGACTATTGTGAAAAACATAGTAGAGGGGAATTCTAAAAATATTTCTAGGTTACAGTCTGTGTTCAGGACAGTCTGTACTAAGTGCTATTTTATCTTTTTCTTTTTTTTTAACTTATAAAAACAGGAAGAAGCCTTGCTACTTCTGAGGACCCTGATAAATGTTTCTACCTGTCTTTTTCTAGAAAGATCTCTTCAGGTGCCAAGCAAGGGTCACTGTAACCATGGATACTTATACTCCATTTTCCCCTTGGGTTTCTGTGAAAAACTTGGTGAGATGCCCAGTGTAAACCACATTTCAGTGTTAGGTAATCATAGATTCAGTCTGCTCTTGGTATTGTGGTTTTAAGTTTTCAACGGTTGCTCTGTGGTTTGAAAGCTGTGTTTTTTATTCCCTCTCCTTTTCTAAACAAAGAAGATGTTAAAGCAAAGTTGCTTGATAGCAATTATTCCACCAAAATAAAGTCTTTTGGGAAGCATTGATTGTTGTGTGGTTTAAAACTAAAACCAAACTAAGAAACCACTTTACTGTAGCATCATGTTCAATGCAAAATATGGAGCATTTTACTGAATTTGGAACGAGACTATTCAGTTCCTGACATCTGTCCAAATGCACTTAAGAATTAAAAAAGACTTGATCTGGTTTTAACAGCTATCTTACAAGTCAGTCTTAGATTTCTTAAAGGTATTTTAGCGAAAAGTGGAATACTCATTTTCTGTGCAATAGCCTGTCCTCCTTTGTTGCTCTGATTTAGATCTACAAAGGATCTAAGTCTAGTTGAAGGAGCAGTGTAATTCAGCTGAGGGGAGGAACTGGTTCTAGATTTTTCTCACCTTTCAAAAACATTGGAGGTATTGAAGAAGGGGACAGGCGTAGGTACCTAACGTGAATGAGTATGAATGAGTAGAAATGGAAACTGCACTACTGGATCTGAAAGTGAAGCTCAAGAAGTGCCATGGGATCACATCAGAAGAACCAGCTCAGCTCCATCAAATTCTGAAAGAACTGTATTAAATGAGAAGTCCTGGAACAGTTAGTTTTTCATAAATCTGTCAAAACCAGGACAAAGGCATGTGGCTATTGAATGGCAAATACAGGGCCTATGTTTAAGGAGAATAACATGGGCTGCTCTTGCTGTCACTGCCTTAGCATGGAAAGCTTTAGAGCAGTCTGTGGTGGGAGGAATAATTAAAATATGGAAGTAAATTAAAAACAGAAGAAAGAGGAAGTTGAGTTCATAAAGGTATATTGTAGCAAGACTACTTAATTGTTGTCATTGATAATTTGTTTTCTAGGCAGAGGAAATAGAGCAGATTCCACATGTCTGGATTTTAGTAAAGCATTTCATATGATGCTATTTGAGTGTTCATGAGCTTAGTTTGTTAAGATAGAGTCTGTGGGGACTAATACCCTATATCTAATATGACTGAGGAAGTTTATAAAGGGAAATAACAATGATGACACTGAAAGGGAAATAGTAGGCTGCAGGAAGGCAACCAGTAGAGCTCTTCAGGATTCAGTGTTGGAACCAGTTACACATACTATTTTGCATTAGCTTTGGAACAAAAACTAGTAAGCTACTAAAATTCACTACTAATGGAAAATGAGATATTGAAACTGGGATATCCTCAGACATGACTGAAGGGAAAAAAACATAAATATATAAGCCAGGATGAGTCTGAATTTCTCAGCTGAGAAAGAAATGTCCATGCCTACTGAATGTATCAAGTAGGGTATACTGAAGGGAGAAAGTAGTAGAAAGTAGATTGCTGCCATACAGAGCACTGGGAAGGTGTCTTCTGGCATATTTTTTACAATTCTTAACAAGAAAAATTATTTCAGATGGAATAGGTGCAGAGAAGGATGATCAGGGTGAAGTGTGGAATGGAGAAGCCTCTCTTGGAGAGGTAACTGAAAGAACTTTTCCTTAGGTCACAAAATGAATGTTGAGAGGGACAATGAAGCAGGATAGTAGACATCTGAAAAGGAAAAGAAAAACTTGGACCAGTATCAGCACACAAGTTATTGGATGTAATAACATGGTGAATACACATTGTAAAAACATGAAAAAAGTTTTAACTGTCGGAGGAACAAGCTGTAGGACAGTTTCCCTGTAAAAGGGAATTTTAAACAATTGACTGCTTTGGCAGATTTGTTGGGACTTGTTGACCCTAGTTCAATCCCATTACCCTACGTTCTGGTCTAAAATTCCTTTGATAGCTGCAACGACTCTGAAAGTTAAAATATCATATACCTGATTATCACAGAATCTAAGCATTTGTGTAACTTTTATACTACACATTTTTGCTAAATTCAAGAGTTTATGTCCCTTTCTTTAGGATTTCAGGTGCTATTAGGGTAGCAAGATCAATTTTATGTGAGATGGAAATAACTGCTGAGAAAGTACCCTTCTGGTGCCTAAAGACAAAGTAGTATTGAGTAGTTCATAAAATCTTGATTTTCCTCTAAGAGAGAAGCAATTTTCAGCCACAAATGTCAGATTTTAGTGTCCAAGCCATGAATCTTTGCCAGAGCTGGTGAGCAAGTCTCTGTTGACCAATATAGCAGCTGTCCTGCTTGTATCAAGTGTAAGTATTTGTATGTTGAAAATACGGATCTTAGAGTAGCGTATAAAATCAGTCATGTTTTGTACTGCTGTTTATCATGGAAACACAATCAAAACCATCAGTGCAGTAGCTCCTGATTGACTGTGTAAGGACCACTTCTGTAGAGAAGATTCGAGAATGGCCAGTCACAACCAAAGCCTTAGTCTTTGAGTAATAGCCAAACACAAACAATTCAAATCTTAGGAACAAAGAAACAGAAGAGCCTTTTCATCATCTGTCTGTGTTATTGCCAGTGGAAGGTGGTTTCCTATAAGAAAGGTAGCAATCAAAGGCAAGAAGAGGCAAGCAACAGCAAAGTGTAAACATACAGAGCCAGAATCTCGGGGTGAGGAGAAGGTCAGTGCCTGACATGGTAACAGCAAAATTTAATTGTATTCTCAGGCTTCGATTTTTAAATTAGTAACCCACAGAGGGAGAGGCTGCAGTCAACAGCAAATCCATTGAGTGCAGTACCTTAGATATTAGGGAATACAAACACAATCACAGTTCCACTGGGAAGCTTTTTTATTTGGGGTTTGTTTTTTTTAAATTATTGGAAAGGTAGCTTGGATGCTACCAGGATATGTCTTTTAATATTAAATGCTCTGTAGAATTTGAATGTGCATTTGTGTCTATTCTTCTAGATAATGTCAAGTTGATTGCAAAGCAAAACTTGTGCAACTTCTTACACTCCAATCAGGGACAGATGGACAAGAAATGGCAGTGAGTGTTTAATTGGCTTCATGCCCATTTTTTGTTCTAAAATCCCTGAGCAGACAGTTCTGAGCAATAAAACACTGTTAAATCTGCCTGTGAATCTTTGCAATATTCATTAAATGGAAACCACTTGCCATGCAGGTAGATTCTCTCTCTGAAAGAGAGCTTGTGAGGAGAGCTCCCAGAACAAAATTTAGAAGCCACTTAACTCAGTGGTAAAGGATAAAAGACAGATGTGTAAAATAAATCTGTATCTACAGTGCTTGTACATGTAGTAAGGAAATAAAGACCTTTGTACAATCATCCCAGAATAGCTTGTCCAACAGAAAATACCATGCATGAAATAACTGAAGGATCAATATCAGCTCAGGTTTTTTTACTTGCAAGTGCTAGTAACAGAAATGTTCCCTCCTTAGTCGCCAGTCTAGCGTATGCAGATGGCTTTCCAAAAAGTGTTGTGGTGAATTATAAAAAGAGCATGGAGCCAAGCACAACCTGGATGTCTGCATTGTTCTCAAAGGGGAGAACTCACCTTGAAGTTATCAGCTTTTTTATTTGTGGAATGAAGGCCGCTTTGGGAAAATGCAGGTTAAACAGTGAGGGGAGCAAGGAGTAGCAAAGAAGGAAAGATGAACAATAAGTTCAGAAGAAGCAAACAAATAGGAAGAGAGACAGTAGGGTCATTGAAGGACAAAAGCATGAAAAGATGGTGACAGATGAAGTTGATAGTCCCTCTTTTTTATTTTCAGTTGTCACAAAACCATAGAAAAGCAACCTTGTCCTGGTGGATAGGAAGAGGTGAAGATTTCACAGTCAAGGAGCAGGTCTGAATTGCTGCAGGCTGAGCAGAATGACAAATGAAAATGCAGGGGGAAGCGGGGGCCTTAGGGGAAATTTGCTCAGTAAGGAAGGGGATAGTACCTCATTCACAGAGACTTATTTATCATCCAAGGAAAAAAGACAAGGGAAAGTAGAGAAAACAATGGACTTAAACCTTATTTCTGTGAGAAATATTTTAAATACAAATAGACAAAGTCCTTTAATAATACATGTTGGTGTGATTGTGCTTGCATCTGCTCTAAAAAGAAAGGAATTCGATGCTTGTAAGATCAAGGGCTTTCAAGGCAGGAAAACTTTTTATTCCTAGCACAAACTGAGCACAATGAGCAGAAATCAGGTATGGATCCCATTATAATTTCCATCTCTTGCTAAGTAGAAATTGTCTTCATCTGTTTGCCCACCATGTTATTATTAAAACATTTTGGATATAATTTTATCTCTATCAACTAGTAATTTTCCTTGTACTGCTATTTAAACATAGAGCCTTCATGGAGTACTACTCAGGTCTCTTGCAGACACACAAAAGCACACATACCCAGATACACACAAACGTTCTCTAGCCTTTGAACAGTGAAATCGTGTGGGTGGCAAACTTGCTTTTTAACTAACAGTGGGCAACCTGTAGCATGTTCCCCACCCACTGAACCACACGACAAAGATCCTCTGAGGACCAAAAACATTCACAACAGCTCACCAAAATAGCATTTTATCTGTTCTGATGGCACGAATTCCACGGATGGTTTTATTTTTTCTAGAGTAGCGCTGTCGTGGCTCCGAGGGTTCCACCAGTCCCGTTCCTGTCCATGAGAGCCTACGTACAGAATAAAGAGAGTTTATTTACTTCTCTCCCCACAGTAGGCAACAGGGTGTCATTTAGGTCGAAGTGTAAGATGGGGCCACTTGTCCATTAGGAAGTGGAATGAAACCACTAATTCATTTTATGTAGACTACAAACCAGCTGCCAGACAGTAATAATTTTCAGTCAGTGCTGACCTGGGGTAGCTTTAACAAGTGACCTAGAAATGAAAAGCTCGGTAGACAACTGCAAATCCCCTGAGTTATTTGAAAAGGCATGCTTCTAAAAGATTTAGAAATGTATAATTTAGTAAGGGACAGACACTGTGTTTTAATTAATATGCTTGTATTTTTCTAGGTCAGATTTTCTTTTCCCGTTCACTTGATACTGTCATTTATACCAGTAAAGCACAAATGTAAAATACTAGTTCATAAGAACAGCTATGTTTTGTATCAGCTCTGCATGAAGTTAAAATTAACTCATGAACAGGAAAGTGATACAGAATCAAACTCCTGGAGCCCATATTGGTGTTTATGAAAATGGTAAGAGTAAGTGCAGTGCATTTTGAAATCAGCAAAATATTTCTTTGATTGTCTCTGTCAAGAGAGGGATCCAGGACTGAGCAATGCCACTGTTTTGGGGCAAGGGCACGGGCTGAGAAGGCTGACACTGTTAGGTTTTGAACAAATGTGAATAACAGGGAGGTAAATTATAAAACAATGAATGGCCTAGAGAAAACAGAGGAGGAGCTTATTGTCTTCTAATTTTACAAGACTAAAATAAGGGGACAGTCAATGAACTTAAAATAGTGGTGACCTATTGCTCCCTTGGTGGAGGAAGCCACACAGCTGGTGTGCCTCAGTACCAGTAGCAGGGAGAGGTCACTGGCCAGACGTGTTGTGTGTCCTGCTACAGTTTTCAGATCACTGAAGCTAAAAATGTAGTGGGATTTCAGAAAGGAGAAGATGCTTACATGAATATTGTATATACCCAGAGCCATTACAATCAGTATTACCTGTTTCCATAGTAATAAGTTTCAGGCAAAAAAAGGAACAGGTTACTTTTCTCTTTTCCTGATAGGGTTAATTTTCTGATGCTTTAGTTCCCTAAATTGGTTTGTTGTGGAATTGGATCCAATACAAGGGAAGTGGTGGGATTGTATTGCTAGGGTCAAGACTGACATCAGAGGGACAAGCCATTAGATCTTCTTACCAGTAATGTGAAGATGCATTTTTAGACACCCATAGAAAATATAATGGTTGGCATGAGGGGAAAACCAAAACATTTGTCAACTGGGAAGCTGGGGGGAAGTTGCTTTTTTACTGCTGGCCACTGTCAAATGAAGAATACAGTGTAATATGTGCTAGGGTCTAAGGCAGTGTGGAAATTCCCATATTTCTATTGACATAAACCACAACATTTTCATTTATGTAGAGAGGAACTACACTCTAATCCTTGCTACATAGAACTTGTCAGTTGGGACTCTGGGGTTTTATTAATGGCTCTACTTTTCATGTGCTGGATGACTCCAGGCAAACCATTTACCCACCACTGCATCAGCTTAATGCTTTTTAAAAAGAAGATAACAGTGTATGTAGTTGAATCGAAGAAAACTTGAATATTAGATGATCTCATGTCATATGGGCTGGGTTAGAAAATATGCATGAAAAGTTAATGTTTCTTAAATTAGGGTGTTGATGAAAAAAAAAACCCAAGACAAAAAAACTCACACACCCTTCTTTTTTTATCTGTTGATAAAGGTGACCTCAAATTACCTTCAATTGTCTGTGAAAATACTGCTTTAAGAATGAAGGAGAAACGATTAGTGTGGCCTGCTTTGCCTTCTGTCATACGTGCAAAGTTGCCTTGTATGACCTCGTGTTTACTACAAGGCATTCCTCCCCGAAGGCTGGCCACACACACCTTTCGCCTCTCCTAAATCAAGGTGATCCATTGTCTTATTCCATGTCTGTCGCAGCACTATCTCCTCATTTTCTGAAACTGTAATGTGTACAAAGTATTTTTCTTTTACTTCCCTCCAGCAAGGAACTTTTAGCCACTTTATTTTGGGCTGTTTGTTGGAAATTGTTGAGTTTTGCAGTTTTCCCCATAGATGCTGAGGTTGTTGACCCCTATTGAAAGAGGGTGCGGGAGAGATGCTGAGCCGTTTCTGTCTTCTGCACACCTAAATTTGGTTCTTGATGTTGACAGTTTCATAGTTCCAGTAGGATAGAGCTGTCGTCAAGGGAAGTTGAGATCACACAATATGAAATGGTCCCTCATTTAAAGACACTAAAGGAGAGGTTTGGACATGGGGAACAAATAATTTAGCCTAACTGAATGCCATCAATAAGAAGAATGAAGAGGACCCAACATGCAGGTCATGGTCTTCCAGTGGTTTTCACTGGTTGAAAATGTAATGAAATATGCTTCTGAACACTGATGACACAGGTAGGCTTAGAAAAATGGGACTCCTCAGATCATTAGTTTATTAATTTCTGCAGTAAAATTCTAAGGAATTGGCACAGAACAATTCTTTTACTGATCAAGGAAGGAAAGGTTTTGCAAGCTGTGAATTTATAGGACGTGCTACACGTTTTACTTAGGTTTGTATTTTGGTTTCAGTGTAGAATCTCTGCAATCCAAATAGAAATGTCTTTATCTGGGGATAGAAGGAATGTTTGCCTGGACTAAGTTAACAAGCTGGGGAGAGGGAATAAATTTGTAGCTTAGGCAGAAACTCCCATTTTTTGCAACATACATCCAAACTGAATGACTGCAGCATTAATAGACCCCACCTACAGCTGTCTGCAGTTGGCTAGGGAAACATCCCAAGGCTTCTCATTAAAAAAGAAACATGGGATATTCCCTGAAAAAAATATAAATTAATTCAAGAATAATGAAGACTAATAAACAGAGCAGGGCTTTGCAGAGTGAGGGTTTTCACTGGAACAAGTTGACACAGAAATTTAGACACATATGTCAGTCATCCAGAGTAACTGCTGTGTGTAAATTTGACATTTATTTCCCAGAAGCAGTGAGCAATCAGGGAAAGCAGTAAGAAATCTTGACTTCTAATTCCCTGACCTGAAAATTGTAACTAGTTCTGATATAATGTGATTAGTTAAGTACAGAGTAAGAAAACGGTTTAAATAATTACTGAGTATCAAATAATATTCAGATCTTTAGGTATATATGGTGATATTTAGAATGCTTAATGAGTACTAGGCACAGAACAGATTATATTTAAACAGAGGGTACATGATCTTGGAAAACTTTCAGTGCATGAAAAAATTTACTGTCTAAAACTCCATTTTATGGTTTGTAGTAAATTATCTTGCCGTGAATAGCAATGAAGTCGGAATATACTTTAATGAACTGGACCATGGGTTAGCATCTCTTCTCTTAAACCCTGAAAATTAAGGAACATCAAAACAATGACTTCTGATAATCCCTTCAAATAAGGCTTGAATTCTTGAAGTGGTTCCTTTGCTGAAATAGCTGCTTTGTGTAACAATGAGTCTTATACAAAGGCTCCCTACGGCAGGAAGATGGGCAGGATGCAGGCTTGAAAGTTTGCTGGCCCAGTCAAGATTTTTTATAGCCTTGGGCTACGCAGCACCAGTCAATTTGGGGAACTGTTTAACTGACTTTTATTTATACAATGTTCCTCTCTCTGTGTTTAACTGAAAGCTCTTGGCTATACCAGTTGGCATCACAATGGTGCTTCTAAAATAACCGGTAAACTCAAATCAATGAAGACGTGTTGCAGGTACAAGTATGGGCAAATAGAATGAAAAAAAAGAAGCAAAGTGTGGTTTTTGAGTAATTTTCCTTTTCCTCTTGCTATAGTTGGCATGATTTCTCTGCAAAGCAGCATCCACCACTGACTACTCAACACTGCAGCTCCACAATAAAAACCCCTGTTCCTCCCCTATTTCCCCTCAGTCCTCCGTCCTGAAAAATCCTCTCCAAATAACTTTTCATTCTGAAAGCAGAAGGAACCACACGTTATAGCAAAATGTTTTGTAAACATCCAGCAATTAGTAAATACATTTGTAGTGTTAAGAGGATTTTTACATAGAACTGAGACCCACCAAGGTTTTCTTTTGTTTGTGATGTTCCCATGTTTGTATGTCTGAGAAGACTCAGAGAACACACTGGAATATGACATTCATAAGCATCTTTTGTAATGAAGAGTTACTTCGCTTGAAAGCTCACACCACTTGTGACCAGTGACCATTTTATGAACACTCTGCAACTTGAATACAGCCAAGGACCGGTCAGGAGGGATGGCTCGTATTTCTACCTTAGGACATTGGAACTCAAACTGGAAACGAGAGTGCAAAGTTAAAATGGGGAAAAAAACAACCTAAGATCTTACAAGGACATAGATAATACATTGGATTTTGTGAACATGCAAACTAATAATTCTGATGATTAACTTTAATCTGTTGCCTTGCTGAAATGAGGTCTGGTCATTCTGGAGAGTAGAGATTTGAAAGGGAGAGAGAGCTGCAGTGATCAAGTTCTGCTCTCTGACCCTTTACCATTGCAGACCCACAGACCTCGCTCATGTCTAAAAATAAAGCCCCACCACGGCGTCACATCAACCTGCTGCAGAGAGCACCCAGGTTTCTGTGGTTCGTGGTAAGTGTCTTTGGTTCAGTGATGTAATCGAAAGGTGCTTGGTGACATCGCTGGGTTCCAAACCTCTTGCACACTCCTTGGCCACTTCTTCTGCTTCTACCTCAAGGCCTTCCTGTGTTTGGTTTTGACTTTATCTGCAAAATGAGTGGTTAAAATGAAATTTCCCTCTTTCCAAAAAAAGCTGCTTTTTTGCCTCTGTTTTTCAAAGGGGTAAGGGAAATGTGGAGAAACCCAATCTGCTGCTGCATGGGAACACATCCAGCTCAGGCCACGTTGGATGGGGCCCTGGGAAACCTTGTGTAGATCCAGGCCTGAGGTTGGTGTCCCTGCCTGTGGCAGTGGGGTTGGAGCTTTCTGATCCTTGGGGTCCCTTCCAACCCATGCCATTCTATGATTGTATGATTCTCAGTCTCCTCACTATAGAATGCCTTCCTGCCACACTCTTAGCCAGGAATGCTTTCAGTCGCACTACATGTCTGCATGGTCATAGCTGGCATATTGAGCTCTAGCCTCTTCTTTACTTTTGTGGATACTACAAGGGAATGGTTTCATTGATCCATATACTTGGGTTCCTGCAGACTTTCAGTGCTGAATATATACTGTAAAGCTGACTAGGATAATAACCAGTGCTTTCACTAACTTTGCTTGCAACTTCAGCGTGCTTGTAAGCAGCATCCACAATCTCACACAAACCACCTGCTTTCATACCTGTGAGAGATGTCCCTGGAAATCTTAGCATCATACATATGAGTGGGATGCAGTGTGAATAAGAGCACAGCAGTTCAAGTAGTTTTTATTGAATGGGCGCTACTGGATGGATCAGAAGGAAGTTACTCCAGTCCAGAGGACTGAAATACATGATATTGCACTTAAAAACACATTTGCTCAGCAAACATGAAAAGAATGCAGGCTCCACAAGCAAGCCTTTCTTATTTAGAAAAGAAGAAATTATATTTGAGAGGTGACACTGCTCCTTAACATAACTGAAAACTTCTGCAGAATTTTGAGGTTCACAAAAGCATCTGTCTGCCTACCAAAGCCGCCTGCTTGCAGCAAATGCTTCGTGGTTTAGGGCCAATGGTATGGTTTTCTGTTCTCTTTCTTTTCTTGTGAAGTCGTTACTGTATATATTTTAAATGCTTAAGGGAACTCAGCTTGTCTGTGGGGTAGATATAGTAAAGCTTTTTGAACCTGAATTTTTGTTTTTTCTGACTTGGTAATGTTGACTTCACAACCTGTGTTTTAAACCTGACTTTTACATTTAACATTACATTTAACATACAACCTAAGAAGTATGGTCTTTGTGTGCATAATGCTCTAAGCTATGTTTTCTTTTTAAGGCATTTATTCTACAGACTGTAGTATTCATGATTGCATAATTTCTTGCACACTTTATAGCAATTACTGCATTAACCATCAGAATCACTAGGAGCTCCAGTGGGACAGCAAGAATAACGATGCATTAATGGAGAATGAAATCTATATTTCTTCTCTCAAGACACTGTCAAAGACTTGGCTGTCTAGCTGTTCCAGCTACAGGCAGCGAGTGGGATGGTGTGCAATAATTTTTGAAGCAGGTATTTCAGATAGTGCTGGCCTAACGTGTAAGGACTCCAAATAAGAACCTACATTCCAGCAACATTTCCTATTGCAAGATTTCCAAGATTTTGATGAGAGCTCAGAACAAAAGCTGCTCTGTTCCTCCTGGGGTTTACGTCAACTAGTTGTCTTATTATTCCTGATACTTTGCCAGTCATATTGTACCCTTTGAGAAAGGGATAAAAAGCAGCTTTTCTCCTTTAAAGAGACTTAAACTTCAAAATCTTATTACCGTGACTATTAATTGCAGCAGGGACAGGCTGAAATGCCAGCTATGGAGTACAGTAGAGGTACTGCTGACAACATTTTTACAAGGTTCCACATAATGGCATTTCTGTATGATGACCTGAAGGTTATAAATGTTCCCATAAATTTTATTTTATTTTTTAATGGATAGGAGTGGAGTACAATGGATGGGAAGATGGGATTAGAAACAAATCCAGCATGATGAGCAATCTTTATTTTCTAGACTTCTTCCATTTTCTGGCATCTTGTAAATTTTGAATACTTTACTTTGCAAACCTAGAATTATTTTAAACACATTTTTTGATGCAAATAGATTTAATTTAGTTGTTTGCAGCAGCCTTAAAAATCAAAGCAATGCAAATGGGTATGTACAGACTTCTGTGCATTAAGTGTGCTCAAAGAGAGTATGCCTAGGGGACCACAGCTGGTTTTTTTGTAGGGAAATGTGCTTTTATACTTGTATCTGTGGAATAGCTTTGTGTTAACAGAAATGCCTTATTTGTTTTTGCATTGCATTGTGCTTATAAAATATCCTTCAACCCAAGTTTCACAGTGCCATGGAATAAGTTAGGTTGGAATCCATTTTCAGCTCTCTTTCTGCATTTTAACTCTCATTTCACAACTGGTCGTTTGGTCAGAACGTTTCCCCAGAACATTGTCCCAAAGAACAGCTGGACTCGTGCCCACAGAGTCACAGACTGATGCCTCCAGCCTGATACACTACCAAGCAGAGCAGCAGGCTTCCCTGATAGCTAAGTGTACACTGTGCATCCAACACATTTCTCTCTTGCCTTACAAGTCCTGAGTAAAACACATGTTTTGAAGTCTTTGTCAAACAAAACGTTAAAACTCTAGTTCGGTGGTAAAGAATTAGGTGCAAATGTCTCCTTCACTAGTAGTTTTGCTTCTGTTTTCTGTGCTACTGGAGGGATTGAGGAATCTTGATCTATGGGCCTGAGTTTCCCCCAGGTTACATTTCTCAGGAGCTTGCCAGGTTATTTCATTTTGGCCTCACTATTTTCTGGAAAGAGGGTTTTTTTTTCACATTCATTAACTAACTTTGTCTTAATCAAGTCTTCTATTTAAAGAGTCTTTTGAGAAATGAAGCTCCACTGATTTATTCCATGCTAAAAATCAGATTTTTAAGCCACTTTTCCTAGCTTTACTAAAGCAAAATTGCCACTGAACATGCTCGACACAAAGTGAGTAATTCTGGGTTCAACAATGTTTTCTTAACGAAAGGCTTCAGAATCTCGTTTATTATTCTCATTAATCCCATCAGTCTTGACTGTCCTATAAGGTCACAATTTATAATAAAAGAAATGATAGGTCAAGAGCTCAAACCCATTCATATCATAGTCTGAGCAAGTGCCAATTGAAGTGGAGAAACTTTTGGTGATTTTGGTCTGACGTAAGAAACGTTTTCAGGACGTGGGCATTTAGAATTGTCAATAGAATTAGGTTATCTGGGGCCTGGTTGACATTCCAGCATTTTTCAGTGAGAAAACCAGCAAACCTTAAAAATGACATTTTAGTCAGTTGACATGAGTTTTTAAAAGCTGGTTACCAGGGTTGTCTAGAGTCAGAAATGAAAGTGAAAGCCTGTTTGTGGGAGAAACAGTCATGTGGAGTCAGATCTCTTTTTCCCAGGACCTAAAAACTTAGTTAAGTGCTTAACTATGAAGGTATTTTTCCCTGAAAAAAAGTTCTGTGGCAGATCAGCAGACCACTGACCCAGCTGCAAATACAGCCTTGGACAAAGATACCACTGCATCTACTTGCTAATTGATGACAACGTTGTCAATAGCCGTTGCTTATTTAACACACATTCCTGATCTATATATACTTACAGCTTCCTTTTTCTGTAGAGGCTATGTTCTTTTATCATATGCATTATGTAATACATAGCAAGATCCCTCTTAATTAAGGAGGAGAGATTCTGATAACTATATTTAAGATCATTTTAGCACCTGATATACCAAATACCCATAAGGGTCAACAGAAGTGAAACAATACCCAGTGGGGTGAGCTACCAGTGGTCACAAGATTGACATTTTCATAGCTGATGGCAGAATCATGTAGGTAAAACCATGGAAGTATTAACATTTTCAGGATAACTGAAGTCTTGATATTATGTTTTTCATATATTTACACTGTTATATAAAATACTAGAAGCAAGCAAAGGAATTGCTTTATTACTGCAATAAATTAACCTAAAAGAAAGACTCAGAAGCCATGGGTCTGAATCATAATGTTGGTATTAATGATGCAGGAAAGCAGTGTTCCTGGTGTAATACTGCAAGTTTCTAAAATATGAAATGTCATGCTTGCTCTGTATTTCACAGATGAGAGATAAATGGAACTACATAGCATGAAATACGAGGGACTAACCGAATCTGGTACAAGCACTTTGTAAAATTATAAAGGTTAAAAAATGTTATCACGGTAGAGAAGATGCATCATAATTAAATCTAGGGAAAATGGGGTATTTGCAGAGTTTATTTCATTACACTGACCTTTTCATTGTACACTACTTAAAATGTGCTGTTGAGGACTGGCAGAGGGCATGTTGCAGTAAACAAGATCAAAGGGAAAGGTTTTGCCTTGAGACCTTATTCAGTGGAGAAATGTGTATTAATGGTGTTGAACTCTTACGTAGTATTTTACTTGTATATATCCAGATGCTTTGGGAAGTAAATCATTATCTATCTCTGTTTTACAGTGGAGGCATGGAGATTTACCTAACAGTGTCATACTGAAGATTATGAAGTCAGGAGTAGAATTGAGAGGAAACTCTGGATACTCCATCTCAGGACAACACAAAAGGTATGGTAATTATCATATGTGACTCTCTCCCAAACAAGTTCAGTTATTTCTTGATTGCATGGCAACGCATCCTTTCTGTTGTAAATTTTGATACCTTTAATTATATTGGTGCAATTAACTACTGGCAATTTTACTTAAGCAATAAGCCATGTTACAATTTCATTGAGTTTGATAGAGAGTCTTTAGGGGACTGCTCCTATGGGGTCAAGTAAACCTCCTCCTCCTCCTTTTGTTATTATTATAGTTACTCTTTGTTTGGGTAGTGTCTGCAATGTTCTGGGCAATTTCCCAACATAAAAGAAGGCAATATTTCCTTCCCTAAGAGGTTACATGATAAAAAAAAAAAAACCCCAGAAAAAAAGATAAAGAGTAGAAAAGGTCAGAACACAAACCATTAGTGTTTTAGCATCCAGTCCCATTTAGTGAGGTTACAGAGTAACCTCCAAGATCTCCAGCCTGGCTATAATCAACGTAAAAGAAGACTCATCCCATGTTTAATACTTTAACCTGTTTGTGTACAGGTGACTCTTGCTCATTCCTGAAAGTCATCTTTTCTTGCCCCAGCTGTTGGTTTAGGAGGGTACCATGGAAGACCTAATGTTCAGATAGGGTTTAGGCATATATCTGTTACTGATGGTGAACCAGTCATACCTGCTGAGTGTGCACAGAACACTTCTATAATCTATACATACCTGGAGAAATTTTTAACATCTGAATGGGTGCTAATGTATTAAAAACACCAGTCAGTGCACAGAGGTAAAGCTACACAAACAAGCAATTGTTGATAATCCAGTTAATAATAGCACAAAACACATCAAGAAGTCAAGTATTACAGAGATTAGTAATGGGACCGATTGTCTAAGGCTTTTAAGTCCCCAATTCAAATCGAGTTTAGGTCTGTATCAACCAAATGTTACTGTTGATTGTTTTTTACAAGACCTATAAAAAAGACATTTGCTTGTCTTAATTTGTATGGCTACATCATGAAAATTATGACTGCAATAAAAATCTTGTTTTAGCAGGCTTCATAGATATACTTAATTTACTGTTGACAGCATCTGGAGACTTGGAAACTCTTAATAACTCTTTTTTGGTGGATTTCACCTCCATACAGACCTCATCAGATGTATATATTTATGCATTTACAAGCCTGGTAACAAACATTTAAGAAAAAGTGTGTTTATAAAACTCAAGCATCAGTACTGGGCCAAAACCAGCTATAATACTTTCAAGCTTGATGTTTTTTGGAAGTTCAGAACTCAGCCAAGTATTTTGGTATTATTAATTAATATATTTTTACCTTGTATGATGTTAGTTATCCATATTACCCCCGTTCTCTAAAGTAAACACAAAACCATTTGATAATGGTTTAAGTTATTTAGAGCAACCTATATTTTCCACGTTATTCTATTGCTGTATCTTTAGCTGCCACAGAAGATTCACTTTCTCTTGTTGCAACACACATTAGATGACAGATGAAAACAGAAGCAGCAAGAAATAAACATCAGAAAGGAACAGTATGCTTCTTATCACAGTACCACACAGATAAAAATCTAACAAACATGAAAGACTGGAGAGGGGGAAAGAAGATCTTCCTAATTGCTTTACAAGTAGGGTTAACAAAAAAAAAACCCTGATTAAAAAAAATTAAAACTCCAACGCCAGGTTAAAAATGCATAGAATATTTTAAAAAGCAAGTAAGAAGAATAGTAACAAAAAATTAAAGGAAAATTGGGTTTTAATGATGATTTTTTTTTCCCTTGGATTATGTTTCTCATATGAGGTCAGTATTTGTAGATGTGAAGTACATTTCTCAAAATGAGTGTTTTGCTGTTATTTGTTTCATTTTAACTGTTCACTTCTGGTACGTTAGGATCTATGCAGACTAGGGGATTTTCTAAACAGGAATAAAAATTGTTCTTTTAAAATATTGTAATTGTCTGTAACAGGCTGCCTTTTTTTGAACTATGTCACTTCTTGCTCAGTTATTAACTTTTCTTTTTCCCCCAATTCGCTTTCTGTCTAATGCTGAGGTTTCAGAGCAATTTTTGTGAGGGTCAACTGTAGATGGTCATGGAAAGGGGTGTTCTCAGCTCTTTAGAAACTGGCTGAACTAAGTATTTTCAGTGTTAGTTTTCAGTAGGATCAGTGAGCTGATCTTGTTTATCCTTTGGCTGTATGATCTCTAGAGCCCACACAAGGGAAGTGGTGGGAACACGCAGTTGGAGATAAAAGGAAGTTGGATTGCCCTGTTCAGGAGCAGTGCAGTCTTAGATCAGCTTAAATTGACTGTGAAATCTCACTTTTAGTAGAGGGGGAATTTGCTGATTTACAGAGCTAGAACATTTGCACTGATGTCTGATTTCTGTCTTACATGGGTCTCAATTTACAGTAGCTTCAGTGAAGTGAATGAGTTAAAATAGTAGGGAAGTGCTAGGAATAAATTTAAAATTAGGAAAACTGTTATAATCATGAGAAGAAAGGAGTGAATTCGTTCAGTAGTATATAAACCAGCTTTTTGATTCCTTTCACTTCAGCCTTTTCAGGCCTCCTGCTTACGCCCAGGTTCTGATGGGGCCGTGGGATCTGCCCGGGCTGATTTCTCCCTTAATCCCTTTACTTAAAAAATCAAAACCAGACATGGAAATGTATACAGCTACTTTCCCAGTGCCAGTCTGTGGATCTATCAAAACAGATCTTCTCATAACGGCTATGTCTGTCCTCTGCTAACTCCTCTTTGCCACAGAAATTTGTTGTTGGAGGTGAACATTACTGTAGCTTTTATTTCAGTAGAGACATCTTACTGACTTACTGTCAGGGCACAGGGGGCACTAATAGCACTTAATGGCACCTTACCAGTCCCCATGAGACCTCTGCCACCCCACCCAGGCACAAGGACCCCTGGGGCCATCAGTCCTCGCACCCATGATGCTGTAAGATGCCAGTCTCCAGCCCCACCACAGCCCTGCCCTGCCCAGACATGGACACCACCGAGCCAGGTCCACTTGCTGGCTGATGTCCCATCCTGACCTTGGTCCTTGCCTCCAGCGCACACCTGCCTGGTGCTCTCCGGGGTCTCCAGCTGCCCCTCAGCCTGCCCCACTCCCTTACAGCAGTGGTAAGAGCCCCGGATGGTGCTTTTAAATAGTTCTAACTGTTGTAAAGCAGGCAACTGTTTCAGCTATTCAGCTGTATCATATATCAATATCTCCCCAGGGAAGTGGTCACAGTGCTGAGCTTGACTGAGTTCAAGAAGCATCTGGACGATGCTCAGTCCCATGCTCTGACTTGGCTGGCCCTGTGTGGAGCCAGGAGTTGGACTCGATGGTCCTTATGGGTCCCTTCCAGCTCAGGATATTCTGTGATTCTATGATATCATCACAGGACAAGCGGATATCCTACTGGTTGTCTGTTGTTTTTTAATTTTGCCATCTCACATTTCTGCTGGGGAGGTCTGTTTTCATAGTAAAATTGTATGAAACTAATTGTATATTTATTACCTGTATTAAACATGCTCCAAATTGCCATTGACCAATCAATAACTATCTGATACAACAACTGCCATGAGAAAATAAATTAAATTGATAAATGGGCAATCTCTGTGGTCAGTAAAGTTTAATATTTAATGAAATTACTGAAATGTTCTTACTGTGGTATTGGTTTTCTTATTTCAAGCTACCATTGGAGCTATAATAATTTATGCTATTTTGGTTGGATTTCTCTTTACACCCAAAATATATTTGTATGCTCTATGTTAGAGAAGATTTTGCACAACCCTGATGTTTCACATAGATGTCCAGCTTGAGCAGCCTGAGATTTCTTTTTGTTGTTAAATGGGGGAAAATGCTTTGTCTGTCACTCATCTTCAAAACAGGAGCAACACTTGAGTGAGAGCTTCCCTGTCACCTCATGTCTCCTTTTGTTTATCTGACACTGTTGTGAGACATTTGGAACCCTCCAGCTCAATATAAAACATTTGCTTGGCAGGTTGGGCCTCCTCTTCCTTTGATGGATACAGCACATGTGAAGAAGAGTTGTTGGACACACCTGATCTTGTCCTATGTGCCTGGGGAACTCAGCTTTTCTGATTAAATAACTTAGAAAAATTCTGCTCCCTGTCCTTGAAAAACAGCAGCTCCCAACTCTTTCTGCTGAAAACGTTTCAGTCTCAAATCTGAGCAAGATAACATGCTGCTGCTGCTGTTCTCTAAGCATTGTTGTTAAATACTTAGTGTGTCCCATTTCTGCTCATCTCTCTTTTCTTGGTGGTCTTGGCTGGGATTTGAAGGCAGCTGTGAAGTGTGCTTTCTGCCCAGGAGCAGTCTGTTCCATTCCAGATACAGCAGCAGAAGGAAGACTTCTGCTGCTCTCTGTAGCTGGCAGAGATGAGGTTAGACTACAGTTGTTCAGTGTGTGGAGAATTACCTGTACCCATTATTCTGAGTAAGCAAATCTGTAGCTGGCCTCTCACAGATCACTTTTATCTACTATAAAGAGTTACATTTTGCCTGAGACTGTCCTTCAAGCTACAACTTACTGTGACCCCAGTTCATGGAGAGCAGCATTCTGAGAGATGGGAGAACGTATGAGTGAAATGCCCTACGAGGTAGCTGGCACATCTGCTAGTTCCTGCATCGCTCCATTTGGCCAAGTGATGGGCAGGCATGTTTGCACAGTTTGAGGATGCTGGGTTCAAATCATGCCAGCCTGTGGAAAACCCCATGGATCTCAGAGGGCCTGAGTACCCAGTTAGCACTGTCCTGCGTGGGAAGCGTGCTGCGTCACAGCAGCCAACCCCTCAGGACTGAGATGAGTGCTTTCTTACGGGGGTTTGCAGACACCGGGACGTGGGTGCTGCGTTAGAAAGGCTGGGTGCAGGGGGCATTCTCTTGCTACTGAGTGGCCCAAGGCCTACAGTGACAAGTAATTGCAACTGGCTGGATAGAGCTGTCTCCAGCACACACTGTATTGCTGTTAGGATGGGATTTCTTTTGGTAGTTTGTGCATTAGAGACAGCAATATAATAGTACTCATGGCTTTTCTCAAATATCCCAAAAGCTGACAGCCACCTGTGGTCTGAAATAACTGTATGTAAATACACGTGCACATACGTGGGTACTGTATGTGCCTGCTTGAGGACAGATAACAACTAGTACTATCTGATGTCTCCACCTGTGTGTGGTGCCTTACTGAGTATGTGTATGTGCAAAAGCCTGCCCTTAATGATAGGGCAGTACTGAGTTCAGTCTAAGCCCTCCTGCTCCTGTATGAGAGGAAATCAAACATTTGAGTACCGTATGCACCAACCACAAAACCTCTAAGACAACGTAACAACAAACAGATCTGGAATCTAGTATCTGTGTACTTATCAGTACTGAACCCAGGCTCTTTGTGGTGTAATGCTGATAGAACAACCACTATTGCGTTGTAACTCCTAAGCACTGAGTGCATGCAGAGCTCTAGAATTAGAAAATAATGATTAGAAAATGCTGGAAATACTAGAACAGAATTGGAATTCCTAATTCATATAGCAAAACCCTTTTTCTTTTCCTGAAGTTTAGTAACCTATAATCACAATTAAACAGAGGAAAATAATAATTTCCTCTTCCTAAATGCTTCTAATCTCTTTATGCCAAACCAGGTAAGGCACAGAACATTCTGTATTAATTCTCACTGATCTAATCTGGGACTTAGATAAGGCATATTTGACCTATTCTGTAAACCTTCACTATGAAGAGGAAAGATGAGTCTGGGGAGAATGAGCAAATTGGAATTGCAAATTCAGGAAACAGTATTGCAACTTCAATTACTTCAGTGAGGAAACAAATTGAAGCTGTGTCACAATTTAGGTTGCAAAATGTAAAAACACCAGGCATAAGTAAAAATAAACCTGTCATTAAAATCCAGTTTTCCATTTTGACAATTATTTTCATTTCCTCACCCCAAGATCATAGACTTTTTTACCTCAAGTGGAACTGTGTAGAAGAAAGGTTTAAAACACTGTGAATATATACAAAAGAATTACAGAAATCATAGAAACTCTACTAATTACATTTTTTTGAAATACACAAGGCTAACATTTGATTAGTGTGAACTAAGTTGCACTGAATATTTTACTGAGATATTTTCCAGCATTTCCATTTGTATTAATGCCATGTAGCAGATGTAGTGAGTCTGGGAGAACAAAATCTGTCCCTAGGTCTTCTATTTGTGTCACACTTGAAGCTAAGCCTGAGCACTTGGAGCTTTAAAAGGATTGCTAGTCTTTCCACACTCAGCTTAAGACCCCTGTGCTCAGCTTTGCACATCTGTGTTTTCACTACACATCAGTGTACATGTGGGCACAAGTTTACCTCAAGCTTTAAACTGGCTCACTGCAGCCTTGTGTTTCTCTGCCACGCGATTGCATCACGGGACAATGTGGCTCAGCAGTTGTCCTAGCAGAATTAATAGTAAATGGTGGCAGTAAAATTGCCTTTGAAGAACAGGTCCATCATCTCCAGATTAGTATTCAAAGTGTTCAGAATGCAAAATGATAGATTATCCTCAAAGTGGAGCCCCCATCCTACGGGCCTCTTAATTTCTCATTTACCAAATATTGATGACAAAGGGAACTTCACTCATTATTTTTTGCATTTCCTTGAAGTGCTTTGACATCCATTGTGAATAAAATTGCTATAATGATAGTGGCATGTGGTAATAGCCCCTGTGTAATCCAGTAACTGTTAGCAGGAAGAAAGGTTTTGGAAAGCTACTGGATTCATGTGCAGTGCAGTGTTAGTAGCTGTCAGGTGAATTAACAGTACTTTTCTAGGGTTTCAAACATTAGAACTTTTCTTTTAAATATAGAAATTGCCAAAACTAAGATTAAAAGAGGTATTAAGCAAAAAGGAAACTTTTTAAAAATTTCTGTATTTTATTTCAGTCTTTTCTGTTGAAGTTTTCCTTTTCTCTTCTCTTCTCTTGCAATTTAAAATAATTTATCCACATGCTTAAATAAAAATGATTTCAACAAGAATCACTCTGTGTGTATGTGCTGAAGGTCTCTTGGCTTCAGGGGATCATTCACACATGTGTAAGCTGAGCTTACTTGGTACAGAGTTTTAGAAAGACTGCCTCTCGTTTAACAAGGTATAGTATTTTTCCAGATTCATTGCAATGGGGAAGGCAAGGTAATAAACAGAAGTTGGAAAGCAAAAAGAGAAACCAGATGAAAAAGGAACTTCAGAGAAAAAAGTCCTCTGACCAAGATTTGTGGAAAACACCAATGTTGTTTGTGTGGTAACACAAAGTATTAAATCAGCTGTGTTCTGCTGTGGATATTTGACCATGTGAATCTTATCTTCTGTGTCTGCAGACTGTAGTGCCTTTAGTTCTGCAGATAAAAGGTGTTTTCTATTGGATATATAGGATGCAGTCAATATTAACCCCCTTTTCTCTATAGAGATAATGGGAATAATCGTTATTCCTGGGGAGAGAGTGCCTGAAATTACCTTGCAAGTTTTTGAGTACAAGACAGATTGTAGCAAGTGGAAGTTGGTTACAAAACAAGGATGCAGAGGAGTCATCAACTGAAGCTGCAGTGCATGGCTCGTGATTAGACAAATTACCTTGTCAGGAACCTGGGGACAAATTATATTCCCAGAGAAATTAAGTGGACGTAAAATTAAATTTAAAATTTCCATTATTACCTGCAGAGTGGAATTAGGAAGATCTGAGTGTAACTGCTGTAGCCATGGTGCCAAATCAAGCTCCTGCTTTTAGGGATGTGTATAGATCTAGATCATGGCTCTGGCAGCCACCGGCTGCTCAGATGTGAATCTTTCAGGACTCCATTTGCTTCAGGGCATTATTCCTGATTTGCAGAGCCAGCATCCATGTTAGGTGTTGGACTTTCTTCTGTCCTGGCTTATTCTGTCCCTAAAATGAAAACTTCCCCCAACTGTAAGCATGTATACTTGTCTGCCTACAGTTTGTGCAGGAACAGAGTCCTCAGAACATAACAGCGAGAGACTATGTTGCTGGGGAAATGGCTGGGGAGCTCTGATGCAAACAGGATGTGATACGCTTCTGGAGGTGGGCTGTAAAGGCTTCCTATCAGCCGGTGGAAAACTCTAGACATCAAAAGCTCAGAAAAGCAGGTCCTTAGAGAAGTAGGAAGTGCTTTACAAGAGAGCGTCAGAGGACCAGAAAAGAGTGCCTGAGGGAGCAGGAGCCTGGCAGCTGAGGGGGAGCTAAAATCAAGGTTTAGGAGAGCAAAGAATAAAGATAATAATCAAAACTCAGGGCTTTTGAAAGGACTGGTTAACAGAACCATGGGGAGGAAGGTAGGCATCCTATTAGAGTCAGTGGTCAGTTTGCAGTGTCCATAGAGTGTTTATGGAAATGTATGTGGACGGATTAGCTCTTTGGAACACTGTTGGTAATTTATCAACAATTCTTTGCTCTGCTTTTCTATAAACATTTATATTAACGATTCTTTTATACTTTATGCCTCACAATGACATGTGGCTTTGCCAAATTCATCTCAGAGGAGCTTTATTATTTTTGTATTGTTTGTGGTATGAGCATGAACTTTGACTTCCTGCCTTCCAATTTAGTTTGGTGTCTAGCTTTTTTGCTGTCTGGGTCACTCATGTTACAGCTGGAGCTTCCTGTTTTCAAACCCGTATCAGCCAACCATGTAAACCTGAGGGTCAGCTCGTTCAGAAATGATGCATGATTCCAGTCACTTGTTTGCTGAAATAAATTAGATTTACGTAATGAAAGCTGTCAGGTGCTGTATCAATCTTCTGCACTAGTCAGAGTACTTCCTTATTTACAATTCTTGTTTCATGATGCGCAACTCAGCCACTTAAAAATACTGACAGTATTTCACTTAGAGGACAACAGAGAGGGAACTTTCAGACAAAACTACTGAATTTTGTGAGTCTGATACAGCAAACAAGTGATAATGAAAATTTTGTTTGGAGGCAAAGGGTATTCTGTGTATAAAATCTTGGGTGAAATAGTAATCATTTGGATGTAGTTGCATCTTCCAAACCTGCAAGTAAGGGTGTTCATCTGTGTATATGTATAATCCCCTCTATCTGGAAGAGGAAGGGAGAGTGGAGGGACATCTCTAGATCCAGACTAGCCTGAAATATAGGACTTCCAAGGGAGGTTTTATTAGGCATTAAGAAATGCTGTGTCCTGGGTCTAAAAAAGAAACTCCATAGTTTCTGTAAGGAGAACTCTGATGGGTCACTGTGAGCTCCTGGATCCATTTCTGCAAGAGTGGGAGCACCAGGCCAGATGGCATTTCAGAGCAAGGGTCCCCACAGGGAGCTCATCTGGAGATCTGTTCACTTCGTGCTGTCCTGGGGGTTCTGCAAGGCCAGGCACTTGGCCTCTCTGCCAGCTCTGAGTCCCGAATCATCAGAAAGAGCAGCTTTCTGATGCTATTATTTCTAAAATAGCAGCAGCACTGCCAACCACGGGGTATAAGTTTCTCCTCCCTTGCCTGAAAATCAGCCTTCAAAGCATCATGAGGTTTGCTTAAATCATGAGAATGTGAAGCTGCCATACTTAGGCAGTGCGTTTTATTTGACTTCTTGTTTTTGCGTCTTCAGGATACACCCAAGTCACACTGGCAAGCTGTCCTCCAGAAAGGTCACATGCTGACCCAGAATTACATCAGCTGAGGCCTGAAGGAAAACACGAAGCGGTATGTGAGGCGCAATCAAATGCTGTAGCAGATGGAGTGCAGTCAAAACTGGCTTGCTCTTCCTTTTCTGATTCGGCATGAATTTGGAAAAACTTTTGTCAAACCTGAGGAGAGCTTACTCTGCAGTAAAAGAAACTGCATATCCATCTGGTTTGTGTTGCTTGGTTAATTAGCTCCCCAGAAGAGATGATTACAAATTTAAAAACAAAAAGCATTTGGAACAGTTCAGTGTTGTGCTTATTTAGAATTAAGGAACCTTTGCAGAGCTCAAACAATGTAAAACAGCCTTTAAGTGGACTGAAATTGCATTTAAGCTGCAGCAGCGTAATAAGAATAATTCCCACTGAATTTTCTGTCCATTTAGGGATTTTTGTGTCAGTCAAAGAGCTGTCTCTGTTTGGCAAACAGGCCAAGTATTCTGCCTGAGCAAAATATGTATACCTTCCTCTTATCTGAGAGATTTATTGCCAATAGAAAGTATCTTCTAATCAATGCACTTGTCTCTCTTGTGTTCTTTTAAAATGAATTTATCAGGTAGATAATAATATCCGAGTTTCAACTCAGACAAAGTCAGACTGTCAAAGCAAACTCTGCCTTGAGAGTGTGAGTACTACTGACAGAAATAACTGGTCACAGATGACTATGAGGACAATCAGAAAATTAACATTTTCTTTTACTTGATATTAGTTTTATATGACTGAGAGCTTTGCACATCTTTGAGTTGGCCATTGTCAGCCCCAAGTCTGAGTTTTATATTTTTATGTTCATAACTTCGGAATTCCAGCAGCTTTCTGATGGGTGCATCTTGTTTGTGTGAAAGTAGAAGAAACGATAAAGTTGAACTTTATCCTGTAACTTTGAAAACAGAGTTTATCAGCAGCAGGTGTGGGATATTGCTGTATTAGAGCTCTCCATGAGTGGAAGTGGTGGCACCTTGTTCTAGAAAGCCTCAGGTATTACCCTCAACCCTGGAGGCCCTTCCCACTGCGCCTGAATGCAGGTGCATGGTGTGACGCAGGGCTCATTTCCTCTCTGGCATGTTCCCTGGGAGAAAGCATGCACACAGTGAATTAACCTGCCAAGCTTTTAATGCACCAACATACACGTATATCCATACATCCATACACACACACATACACAGAGATACCCCGGCACACATAGGTATGAACAGGGATCTTGTTATGGTTTAGAGATAACCAAGTCAGACAAACACAACATACACATGAAGGAGACATTCCATCTTGAGGGATCTCATACTGGAGGCCTGTGTCAGCAACTCAGAGTATTCCTACTCTAGCACAGATGAGTAAGTGTCCTCGTTATGATCAAGGTCTGGAGTTTCTAATCAATGAAGATGTCAACCACAGTCTTTACCCCAAAAGGTGTATAAAATAGTTTGGTAGCAAACTGAGGAGCACCATATGACTAAATTCAGTTCTCTTGAGCTTGATATTCATCTTTCTATTGGATTCCAAGGTAGGAATGTATTTAATACGTTCATGGCAGTCTCTGTTTCGTAGAACACATGTTGCTATATTTTGAACTGCTAGCATTTCCTGAGGGTCACAGATTCATAGAATCCTTTTGGTTGGAAAAGACCTTTAAGTATCTGCATACTCAATGTATTGCATTGTTACAATCCAGTTGGTAGGTGGCAAAGAGCAGCCTCTTGGGTCTGATCCTAGAGGAGGATCACATAGACTGAGTCTATATTTAGCACACTGGAGGTATTCTTTCTAGCTGTGGGTTTTCTGTGTCTGAACTTGAGTGGTGAGTTGAGTCTCTGTACTACTGGTGTGCAGGAAGCAGTTTCACAGCTGATGGAAACCAAAGTTAAGTTGCACACTGAGCACCACGCAGAGCACAGTCCTTACAGTGTGGATGCCAGGTATCACCTCAAGAGGAAAGCACATCTTCTCAGAGGGTTGTGCTCCATCAGTTTGCTTTCTGCACATGGGGGATTTTCTTAGTAATGAGCATCGCAGTAGTCATAGGGTTGATGGACTCAGGGCTGTGTGAGTACAGCCCAGTTTAAAGGTAAGTACCAAAGTCTTCCTAAGTGTCGGCCTTTGGATGTTTTTTTAAGGGGAATTTACAAAATGCTTGTCAGGATCAAAGGTGAGGGTCTGACAGAGTCACGGTGATAAGAGCAAAACTGGCTGAAACATCTGTCTGTTTTTACTGGATAGGACCTGGTGAGACTTGCCTTGTGTTGTGGGATACAAGTAACTACTGTATCCAGATGGGAAAGTCTGTAACCTCTCCATGATCACTATAGTGTTGGAATGCTTACCTAGACTGACATCACTGTCAAACAAATTAGGAGCCCCTCATCTATCCTGTTGTAACATATCTATTTATCTTTAAATGTGTTCAGCAGCATTCATACTAGGAATAGTGTTTCATTTAAATTAACACTGAGGCTGATGAAGTACATGAAGTATGTCTTAGTTCTCTAGACTTCTGCAGAACTTATGCTGATGGTAAAGTACCATTGGATCCCCTGTCTTCCTTCTATTTTGGTATTATAGTGGCCTCCCATGCAGGTTAAGTTTCAGCCCTCACCTAAGTAAATCTCAAATTTATTGACTCAGAGAAGCTGTTAAATTAATTGAGATGTTCAAGCTGCAGTGGTAATTTCCTCATGCTCACACCTTACTATAGTAGAAATGATATCTGCTCTTAATTTTTCCCTTCAGGAATCCTCAGTAACCGGTATGAGCTCTCTAACTCTGTCACAAAGTTTTATTTGTATCTGTGGTGATTATTTGAAACACTGAGTCTTGTTTGTAATTCAGGTAGCCTAGGCTTCTCCTGTGCTGTGATTTCACCTAAGAGTGATGCAGCTCCTCCAGGTAACCAAATGAATAAAAGCATGAGCTCCAGTGGCTGCAGGAAACGTTCTGTGGTTAAAATTTTTGTTTCTACCTTCAGAGATTGCCTGTGATAACAGAGATTTTAAAAAACCCTTTCCTTGTTTCTTGGATAACCACAAGAAAGAAAAGGGACAGATATTTGAAGGGGATAAGAAATGAAAAGAACAGTATACTAGGTAGCACCAGTTCTGGATATTGATTTAACCCCAGTTTAAATCCAGCCCCTGGTGACAGTAAGCCTGCTGCTGGCTGAGTTTTTACTCAACACAGATTGTCGACAAACTTCCTCATATTCAGTTCATGTGAGACAGGAGAACAGCTGGAACTTGTGGGGTTTACTCAGTAGACGAGTCCTGTGTGCTGGAGCCAGGGAGTGTCTTGGATTTAATCTGGGCTAAAGATTCTGACTCATTATGTGACCCTGAGCAAATCATTTGACCTTCTTGATCTTCTGCCAGCTCAGATGGAAAATTAGGTAAAAAGCCAAGACTGGAGTGGAAATTGAGTTCTATAACTGAGCTGGATAGCTGAAATGAGTAACCTTACAGGTGTTTCCCTGCACTTGCACTGTTGATACCAATGGGACCCATAGCAGGATTTAAACAAAAGACAGAACACTGCAAAGGTTTGGCATTATGTCTGGCTGAGCATGATCTTTCATCATATGTAGCTTCTCACTGCAAACAACCCCTTGCCAGTGTGTTAAAGTAAAGCAGTTCAGTGTGCTGTGCTTGGTAAGGTGCCATCCTTGAGCAGCGTGACTGTCAGTCACAGTCATTTTCTCTGGAACTTCATAAACTGCTCTGGAGGATTCTACACAATGGGTAGAAAGGGTTCTCACCATCAGAATCACATGTCTCATTCCTACTTCTGCCTCACACTGCGCCTCTTTTTATCTTACCTACCTACAAAATGTTTGCAATGAGACATTCTCATTGTGATGAGACAATATATTGACATTAGCAGTATTTGGAAAGCCTAAGATCAAATAGTCAATTTAAAAAGAATTAAAAAAAAAAAATCAAGGTTTTTTGTTTGTTTTGAGAAAAATGTGGTTACTTTTAAAAGTGGGATGAAAGCAAAGGCTGTGATCATTTCACATTGGGTTTTAGTGCCTTCAGGAGGGAAGATCGGAGAATAATAATTCAAGAGAAGAAAATAAAGTTAATGGCATAGCCTGAGCAGGAATTGAAAACAGATAAAAAGAAAAGTTTTTTCCTTATATTCCTTCTCCACCCATGTTCCCAAAGCTCCTTTAAAAACTGACATTCTGGAAAAAATGGTTAGCCATTCTGGTTACATCACAGGCTGCTTGATCAAGCTTGTTATGATGTCACCACAACTGCAAAATTATTTGAAGCCTTGCTACTTGCACTGCCTTTAGAATTTTTCACTATGTACAACTGTTACATTCAAACCTGTAAACACCAGCTGTAAGTTTGTTTGACCTTCCACTAAGAATTCAAGAGTGACTGGCTTGGTCCCAGTCACAGTTTTATAGCACTGTTTTATTTTTATGACCATGCCATGGAAAACATGTTCGTATTACTGAAATCCATCTGAGAGAGATCTTATTACCTGAAAAACAATTTTTTTTGATCTTTATACATCAAAGGTAATCCTTCTCTAGTCTACAATTGGTTTAGGGCCAGCCTCATGAATGCCACTTTTATACTTGTTTCCTAAGAATGGCTAAGTTAGAAACTCCCCCTTTTCCTCAGTGCCCTTTAGTCTCCATGAGTCTTGTTTTTATCTTTAAAAATGTATAACTATATATTAATTCTATTTCTTTTCCACTGGTGCAAAGCAGGCTCCAGCCATCAACATCTTAAAGCATTAACTGGGAGCAAGGTAATTTTATTTGCATTGTTATTAAGCCTGAGACATTTGCCCTGTTTTAGCATTAAAGAATTCTTTTCCCCTGTATTTTTTTCCAGTCAGCATGTGAGCCTGAAATTATTTAGTTTTTTGGCTCTGAACATCTATTGTCTCTGGTGAACTTCGGCCTGATGCAAGCTACCTACAGTACAGGCCAGAGAGAGCCTGAACCTCGAACTAAATCCTACCCTACATAAAATCTTCTCTTTGAAACAGAAGTAAAACTTTGATCTGAGCTTCTGAACAGAGTGTTTAGAAGCAGGATCTAGAACTGAATTTCATGGCCTGAGCCCTCCTTGCTGATTTGAATTGTCCTATAGTTACACTGAAGTTATTTTGATTAGGGCAGCAAAGGAAACTGTTTCTGGTTCAGTCTGATTCATCATGGCCAGGCTTCTTTCTCATGACTGATTAAACAAAACACCATTTATTGTGCGTGCTTGTTACTATGGTAACCAGAAACAGTGACCATCAATGAAACTGATTAGGAATCGTGCTTCTTTATATTCAGAAACATATCCTTTGTGTGCAGATTTTCTTATAAGTTTGGATTCATGAGTTAGCTTTGGGAAAGCGACCTCTCGAGTTCCCCCCGCAGCCGCCTATGGACATAGGTGCACCCCAGTAATTTGTGTGTGCAAATTAGCATTTTCAGAAGAAGCAAACAAAGGCAAATCATTTGTTTAAGATGTGGATCTGGGAAGGCTAAGTCCTCTCCCGGATTCAAACACAAACATCTTGTTTGGCCTTGGACTTTGTCATGTAAAGAATTTTTTTTTTAAAGGCCTGTGCTTTTGGGCACTTCTGTTTCCAGGCACAATAGGTACCTTAAACCTGGGGTTTTTTTCTGATGCTCTGTATATCTGTCGCTTTACTTGTCTCCTGTGAGAAACTTCAGTTGTTTCCAGCTTCAAAATAAAGTCTTAATCAAAAATATATTTATATTTTTGCAATATAAAGCAAGGCGACATAGCATAAATACTTTGTTTTCATGTAATAGCCCACTGTGCAGAACATCTTTTCACTTCCCTTTTCTGAACCATTGATGAGATTTTCTTTAAATAAGAAGGAAGTTGTTGTTTTCTTCTACCAATAGGTTCCAACTATTAGGTTTGTTCTGTGCTGTCTTTTTCAAACCAGTAACATAAGAACTACCCAGACCACATAGAGCTCTAAGTGAACATATATAATGGATGTCATTTGACATGAACATTATAGTAAGATGAATCTGACTTTCAAAAGGAATCTAGCTTGGCCTGAAGCAATTGTGTGGAGAAGAGAGGCAGCTTTGATCTTGCCTCATGCAACAATCTTCTGTGAATTAACCTGAAGCTGCCTTCCAGTACCTGAAGGGGCTACAGTAAAGCGGCAGCAGGACTGGTTACAAGGGCAGGGACAAGGAGGGAATGGTCTTAAGCTGAAGTGGGGAGAGGTTTAGATTGGATATTAGGAATAAATATTTCCCTCTGAGGGTGGCAAGACACTGGCACAGGTCGCCCAGAGAAGCTGTGGCTGCCCCTGGATCCCTGGCAGGGTTCAAGGTCAGGTTGGATAGCGCTTTGGGCACCCTGGGCTATTGGAGGGTGTCCCTGCCCATGGCAGGGGGTTGGACTTGGGGGGACTTTGAGGTCCCTTCCAACCCAAACCTTTCTATGATTCTGTGATTCTATGACTTTTACCGTTCCTGTAAGTGCACCTGCTCAGACCTTGGAAGAGGATGCTAAACGTACACAGAAGTTGCTTTTGCAATGGGCATGTCCCTCTTTCTTGTCCACATCTGGAGGGCGATTCCATTATCTTTCCCTCTGTTGACATGAATGCTCCAGGGACCCACATCAGCTCCTAATGCCTGAGCCCTTATAGACTCCTAGTAGACAAGTTCAGAGATCTGAAATATGAAAGCAGCCTGGCTAGACTGTGATGGAGAGGAGCTTAACATTGCCAGAGTCTGAACCATTAACGTGGTGGGTTCACTATGAGCTATATGAGATTATTTTTAATTTTTTTTTTTTCAAGGAGACCTGAAATGAGCGTGAAGAATGAATTTACAAATTCCTTATAGAACATGATTTGTCTGGGCCATGGGAAGGTCACTGGTAGGGCAGTGTAGGTAGGATTAGAGATACAGACTTGGCTTGATGATTTATTTTTAGTTTGAAATGAATATTACTTTTCTGTTATAGTGTTCAGTTGCAGTCCATGACAGATGGGAAGAATCCACAACCATTTGAACTGCTTATAATATTTCAGCATTTACCACTGAAACCTTGTAATTCACTGTGTGTTATTTTAGAGAGAAGTGATTAAAACAAAAAAAGCATAAAATCCATAAATCAAATTTTCTTTCTCTCTTTCTTGCCTCTCTCCCCCCACCCCCTTCTCTCTTTCTCTCTCCCTCCCCTTCTTTTCTTCTCTGGAAGAGCTCCAGGAGATACATTAGGAAATCTAATCCCAAATGCCAACAAAGACTGAACTACTATCAGGATAAGACTTTTAAATAATTTTTTGTTAGAACATAAAAAGCACATACAAACTAAAAGCCTTTTATTTTACTGGATTACAGATGAAATGTTGAATGCCCAGTCATCTCAATCAGACATTGAACTGTTGGAAAGAATTCCACTTGACTTTAATTGCATAACAGCCTTTTCCCCAAAGCTCTGCTTAAAATAAAGCTTGGGAGTCCGACACCCAGATGTGTTTCCTCCAACCACCTTAGAATAGAAGTGTTTGCTACTCTTTAACTGCAGATGCCCACGAATTTTAAAAGGTAGGGAAGGGTTGTTAAACACACACTGAGACACAAGGAAGTGATTTGTTTTATTTTATACTATTTTATAAAATTACCCAAAATATGACAGATTAGAATTCAGTACTCCTGGCTCTGTTCAGCACCGTAACTTTGGAAGATGGTGCTGCATTATTCATGTGCTCCATGGGAATATTAACTTCAGAAAAAACTTAGAAGGGTGAATTTGTATTTGCCTGTGTTCCTTTGCTATTGATACTCAGAAATGAATAAAAGCATTAATGAGTTATGGATATTCTTTGTCATTGTCCCTGTGGTTAATCTCTCCCAGAAGATGATGAAGCTGGAAGGACCCCCAGATAACAGGCTGGCACTTGTTTGACTGTCCATGTAGTTGTGTCCTAAGTAGGACAAATCCCCACGTTTCTCTAACAAACATAAACTCTGGTGTAGGGAATGGAATTCTGCCTGGCAGTGCTGACATGCAGGAGTGTTCAGGGAGGCAGGTTCCAGCCCCACTCACAAAATAGGCATTTTTATGGGTATGAAGCTACATCATATCCCCACACGGTGGAAAGGTTGGGTGGGAAAAGGTTAGGTAGGGAAATGGCTTAGTTTTGGTGTACCAGAAACGATGATTGTACAAGAATGAAAGTGGGCTGATGTCTTCAGGCCCTGCCTAAAGTTACTCTCTCTTTTGTAAAGCTGGGGGACTGACTAAGATTAAGTACTTCATTGATGAAAACCTGAGATGCCTGCATGATTCTCAGGGACAAGGAATGGGTGAATAGTGAAGTCACAGTGGGAATGGTGAAATCCACTGAAAATAGAGGGATTCAGTGGTGCCACTAGTGTGTCTAACCTCCGCTAATGCCACTAATACTTTCTCTGTAGGTCAGCTATTCTTTCTGTGCCTTTCTCCAGCACGTTGCACTGAGGCCCGAGCTTAGGCTACTTCATTCATGTGCTGGTGGTGCTAACAGACCTCGCTGACTACACTGGCAATTACCAGATACTGTTGCCAAAGAGAGAGGGGGAAAAATTGATCCCACTGATCACATTCTGCCCATTTCGTATTAAAAAAAAAAAAATCTTCCTCTCCTAAGGGTTTCTATAAACTCCAAAGCTAATCAGCACTGCAAAACAAGTGGTCTTTAGTAGACAGCAATTAAGGAATTACGGGGGTTCTCTGAAAGTGAAAGTCCTTTGCAGTAAAATAGGTGCCATGAAAGTGACAAAGTGATTATGTGGCTTCTTTGGTGTTGAAAGGAAATGCTAGTCACGCTGGCTCCAAGGCCCAGCAGGTGGGTTCCCCACCTGAATGGTCCCTGGGACATGTGGCTGGACCTCAGAACAAAAGGAACGTAAACAGTCTTGGATGGGCTCACACACAGAGTCTGAGCCATGAGATAAAATCTTGAAAGAAAGAGAGCAGGATGTAAAGGAGATGAAGGAGAAAGAGATTTTGGACTAAGATAGATAACAAGGAAAACTGAGAACTGCCAAAACGAACTGTAAATAAAAGTAGATTAAGATAAAGATTCAGTGTCCACCGTGAAAGAAGTCGCTTCTCAAGTTGCTGTGGACCAGCTGATGGTACCATAAGAACCCATTAACACAAACCTTTCTTGGTATTGATGCTAACCCATTTTTTGTTGGCCTGTCCTGTTCCAATGTCCGGTGCTTTAGGGACAGTGGCAGGATCTAAGTCCATTAGTGACAGATGGGAGGGAACTTAAAGAATGAAAGTAGGTGTGTGATGGACTGTGGAACCATGTCACTCTTCTTAGAAAGAATTTCATCTAATTTATTTTGTCCTTTTCTGGTGTCTCTAATTCTGTTTGCTTTTGTTCATGTTAATTTAGTTTCCTGCTTATCATTTTCTGTATTCTAGCTAAGACAAAGGATGAATATCTGGCCTGAATATCTGGTTGCTGTTGGATGTTGGAATTGGAGATGAACAAGAACTCTATTATATCATAAATTACAATGAATTATATTTGGTTTCCTGCTCGGGTTTTGCCTGCTTCATTTGATTCCTTATATACCCACTTCTCTATAACACACCTCTGTATTCTTTTCCAATTACTTTTTGTTTCTCCCCTTTTTTGCCACTCACAATATGGAGGTGACTGCAGGCAGCTGTCCACCAGGAACTGGTTTCACCCCCCAATTTACTTCTCAGCTGCCCAGTTGTAGTGTCTTTCAATCACTAGTGACCTGGATCCCATTCATACCTCTGACCTGAGCTCAATTTTTATGTAATAGGCTCTGATTAGCTGCTGACAGGCAGAGAGAAGAAACTACAAATCCTTCTATTGTGAAATGGAGCCTGGCCTTCCATTCACTGAAGTTAGTGATTCCCAGGGAATCAGGATTGGGTCCAAAGTCTTGAAAGAAGCTTAAGCTATTTAAATTTTTGTGTGTAGCAACAAAAGTGGCATTCTTGGCTCCCTAAATTACAGCTTTCACAAGGCCAGCACTGCTGTTTATTCTCTCTGGCCATACTATGTTGGTTATGAATTTATCATGTTTGAGACCCTAAAATACAGAGTCAAACAATGCCACTTAGAATGATCCGGAGTCCTCATTACCTGCCTCCTCTAGCCATGGGCAGCTACTCTTGCATACATCATCCTAACAGTATTTACCCAAAGCCAGGAAAACTGCTGGGATTGTTTTTTGCCTCTGCTACACAAAGTACACTTTTTAATAGGCACAGGTCAAAAGCAAATTGATGTTTTAGAGGGAAACAGGCTGCTTCTCAAAAACTATTAGGGATTTTGTCATCTGGAATATCCCTCTCCTGTTGACCTTATTTACAGATTTCATGAAAAATACAGCATCATAACATTGATGTATAGACCCTCTAGCATTCAATTTCTTTAAAGGATGCCTCCATATGAAATAAGGATGCTGGTCATGAATCCATGCATGCTGAGGCAATACTAATGAGACTAAGCACTGCGGAATATATTGCACACAAAGGCTTTTTTAAAATGTAGTCATACACTTTGGAAATAAAGCAATTTGGCATCTTACCATGGCTACAAATGAGGTAGTGTTATGGGAGGGAGAGTCAGGTAATAAAAGTGACAGTTGTGGAGTGTTATTGACAGCTTTTTTTGTAATTGCAAACTAGGTCTGCATTTATCCATGTTGTCCCAGCTCTGGTGTTGTTTATGAGTGAAATGCAACCATGGGATGGTAACAGTTCATTTGGCCTGCTAGAATAATACTTTATCACAAGCAATTAAACCATCTTTTATTATTATTTTAATGCTTTTTTATTATTATAATCATTCTCACAACCGTAACGCAAATGCTCCGAGGACCATACAAAACAAGTAAGACAGACAGACACAATGCAGGGGTTATATTAATTGAAGGAACTATTTGAGGGCAAGAAATAATAAAGCTGGATTTTTTGAGGGGGAAAGACTAGGCAGGCTCCATTAGAAGCAGGAGTCTGCCCAGTGGGAAGCAAAGAGAAAGGAATTGTGCGAGAGAGATAGAAAAAGGAAGGGTATTTTAACAGCTATGGGTGAGGACCAAAGCTGGGGTGTAGAGAAGGTGAGGGAGGCTAGAGGAAATCATCTGGAAGAAAAAGTAAATCAGTAGAACTATAGGAAGTTCTTTCTGGCTACCCAGGCATCCCTGGTTTGGCTGGTTTGGATCTAATCATAGAATCATAGAATCATAGAATTGTAGGGGTTGGAAGGGACCTCGAGAGATCATCGGGTCCAACCCCCTGCCAAAGCAGCTCCCTAGGACATTTCACTGAGATAGGCATCCAGACGGGTCTTGAATATCTCCAGAGGAGACTCCACCACCCCCCTGGGCAGCCTATTCCAGTGCTCTGTCACCCTCACTGTGAAAAAGTTTCTCCGCATGTTGGTGCGGAACTTCCTGTGCTCCAACTTGCAGCCATTGCCCCTTGTCCTGTCCCCACAGACCACTGAAAAGGGGCTGGCTGATTCCCCCTGCATCCCTTGCTTAAGATAACTGTAAACATTAATTAGGTCCCCCCTTAGTCTTCTCTTCTCAAGGCTGAACAGTCCCAATCTTCTCAGCCTTTCCTCATAGGGGAGATGCTCCAGGCCCTTTATCATCTTCGTAGCCCTTCTCTGGACTCTCTCCAGGAGATCCCTGTCCTTTTTATACCAGGAAGCCCAGAACTGGACACAATACTCCAGGTGGGGCCTGACCAGGGCAGAGTAGAGCGGGAGGATCACCTCCCTTGACCTGCTGGCTACACTCCTCCGGATGCACCCCAGGATCCCATTGGCTCTCTTAGCCACCGAGGCACACTGCTGGCTCATGGCCAACCTGTCATCCACCAGGACCCCCAGGTCCTTCTCCACAGAGCTCTTCTCCAGCAGGTCATCCCCCAGCCTGTACTGATAGAAACGGTTGTTCCTTCCCAGGTGCAAGACTTTACACTTGCTTTTGTTAAACCTCACCTGGTTTCTCCCTGCCCAGCTCTCCAGCCTGTCCAGGTCTCGCTGGATGGCAGCGCAGTGTTCCTGCGTGTCAGCCACTCCACCCAGCTTTGTATCATCAGTACTTGCTGAGGGTCGAGGCTATTCCCTCATCAAGGTCGTCAATGAAGATGTTAAACAGGACTGGACCCAACACCGAGCCCTGGGGAACACCGCTAGTCACAGGCCTCCAGTCAGATTCTGGGCTCGGTCCGACAGCCAATTCTCAACCCACCTCACTGTCCACTCATCAATCCCATGCTTTCTCAGCTTTGCTATCAGGATGTCATGGGAGACAGTATCAAAAGCCTTGCTTAAGTCAAGGTAGATGACATCTACTGCTCTCCCTCCATCTACCCAGCCGGTGATGAGATCGTAGAAGGCTATGAGATTGGTCGAGCACGATTTCCCCTTGGTGAATCCATGCTGACTACTCCTGGAAGCCTGGACTTAAATGGAGCCCCTGGTCTAGGGGCAGGGGAGTGGGGCCCAGGGGAGGCAGATCAGGGCCAGTAAGACCTATTAGTGCCCGCAGAACTGCCCTGGAATTGCTGGCCGAGGGCTGGCACTACTTTGGCCTGGATGGGGTACTGCAGCGTTGCAGTGTCTGAGGACACTCAGCAGTAGCAGAAGGCAGAGCAGTGACCTATGTGTCTCTGGCTGCAGCAATCCAGATCATGGGCAAAGATGAGAACGTTTCCTAAACTCAAGCAGTTGAAGTGCAATTTTGATACCAAAGCATGAAGACAGACATCACAAATTAATTAGCATAAGTACTGTGCTTGGATTACTAGATGGGGGCACAAGCCACCTCTTGAGATTTATTAGTGAGTTACTGAGCAAAGGGGAATGCCAAGATTTGAAACACAGGAAAGGGGGACACCCAGGCAGATGGAAGAGCAAGGCTGACCCTGGCAGTAGCCATGGGTTGAGCTTTCCATCAGCAGTCACAGGATTCCTTGCAAGCTTTAAGGGTGGTGAAAACACTCAGCTTACAAACACAAATAACAACGTCTCATTCTGTCTACAACTACAAACTGCAATTGTTCTTGGGAACCTGTGCAAGAGAATAGACTTGAAACAACCAGGCTTGGGATGCCTGAGCCCATTGCTGATAAGGGTTTGTAAACTGAAAACCTGTGGTCTGAAAGATCAGCCCAAGAACAGGCATCGCCAGCTCTTTAGGCAAATTTGAATGGACACCGGGGAAGCACAGGGAGTGTCCTGTTGGAGGGGGTCGCCAGGCTCCTGACTTCTCCATTTGTTTTTAGTGGCTCCATCTTCTCTCTTATTTAAACAAACTTAGCAAGAGAGCCTGGAAGAGCTGGAAGTGTTTATTCTGCTAATCTTTCCTGTAATTTCAGAGAATTCTGTGCTTGTCTGGAATGGTCTAAAACTCTTTGTGATCTTTGGGTTACAATACAATGACAATCATTGTAAAATAATAGTATTTATGAATAGGAATGTGAATGTGCCTTCATATTTCCCATGAATGTATGCCATTAACAAAGCAACAACAAAATATTAAGGGGATTATCTGATTATCTCTAGGAATATCTCTGTTTTCTCTTTTAAATTGAAATGTAGGTGCTTTTTCACCTAAATTTGTACCTGTTTGTAAAAGCAATGCTCTATCTTGGAAAGAAAACAATTTCTGTTACAAAATTGACCATAATTCAGCATTCAGATATACAAGGGATCACATATACAAATCATATACAAATGCATTCTGAAGAGCTTTCTAATATAATAAAATAAACCAAAAATAAATAAAATATAATAAAACCATGTTTCTGTGATACAAAACTGCCCTTTGCCTGTAAGAATAAACTTACCAAGAATAGGGGTCTTTAGATTGAAATGAGTATGTTTGTTTAGCTTTCCAGACCTCGATCAGCAGTGCATTTTGTGTCTGGCATTTTGTGTCTAGGAATTTATAGCAAGTGTTGCACGTGCTTCCAGCCTGTATTTTTTGTGTGATCAATAGATCAGTATTGAATGATATTAGTAGCTTAGAGTCAGCAATTCAGCTTAATAGACAATTTATGAAATTATGTACCACCTCATAGACCTTTAAAACAATGTTAAAAATCAATTTCATGTTTGGCAAACAGTCGGTGTAACTCTGTCAATAAGGAGTGACATGCTGAGGTCACACAGCAGCAAATTCCACTCTCAGGTGGTCATGTAATGAGAAAATAACACCGTTAAAATCAGGGGGGTGACTAGCTTTACAACAGTGCACAATGGGGCAGGACGTGACTATGGAGAAGAGTCTCTTCCCACTGGAGTGGAACAGTTAGGTGCTAGATGTGTAATCGACATAAATGGAGCTGAGATTTTCACTGACAGGTAAAGACCTACCATTTTTGCTCAGAGGATGTCTAACCAATATGTCAACACCATTGATTACATATATACTGATATATTGAGTTAGTTCATACGTAATCATTCTGCTAATAAATATGTCCCGTGCAACCGTGTAACAGAGGACATGCAGCACGTTACAGGACTCCATCCTGAAGGCCTGGGTTTCTACATGTGATGGAACTTTTTGGGGCTTGAAAATTTCCAGGTCTTAATTTTCATCTGGAGGAGTTCTAACAATTAGTGGATAGAAATTTCAAGGCTGTAACTGAAGTGTCTTTTTTTTTTTTTAAATGAATTAGTTAAATTTATTGCTTGGGATAATTACAGCACATCGTATGAAATGGTATTTCTGGGTGCTAATCTGTCTTAATCACTTGTAACAGAAGGCATTTTGTTTGGTGGATTGAGCAGGACTTCAGAACAATTGATTTCACCTTCAGTTGTATAAAGGAGAAAACCAAGTAAGTTTCACATCATTCTGGTTTAGTTTTCTCCAAGATTGAAAGCTAAATCATTATTGCTGCTATTAGAGCACATTTATAGATCATTATTTTGTGTCAGGGAACAGCAAGTACCTGCTACCACCTAAGAGAAGGTGACGCTGTGGTGGCAGTGCCCTCTGGCAGAGCCCCACAGGTTCTGACCATGGTGTCAGAGCCAGGAGCTGGTAACAGGGGCCATCCACAGCCCCAGAACAGGCATGTCATAAACCAGGTCCAGGGTCCATCAGGAGTGAAGGGAGGCAGGGACAGGGACAGGACTGGAGACAACCGAAGTCCATCCGGGAGAGGAGGTGACAGACAGGGCCAGAGACAATCTGTAGCCTACATCTGAAGCTGCTTACCGTGTATGTCCAAGGCCCAGCCAGGAGGCAAGCCTACCTACAAAACAGGCCTGGCAAGGCCTGGAAACCTGGACTTAAATGGAGCCCCTGGCTCAGTGGCGGGGGAGTGGGGCCCAGGGGAGGTGGGCCAGGGCCAGTAAGCCCTGTTAGTGCCAGCAGATCCCTAGCATTTTAGACAAGATACTCCTTTCTCTGAAAAGCTTAGTCTACAAGAGAAAAATACATGGAGCTAGAAAAAGAAATTGTGCACCTCAGTTTCTCGATGTGTCTCAGTAGTGCAGGTTATCTTTCTGGGCACAGGCAAAATTAAGTAATCATTTAACTAATCTTTTAAATGTTTTTCATAGAAGGAATGTAACTGGGGAGTTGAGAGAATAACTGGAAAGCCCATTACTGCGTTTTACAATTTTGTAGCTCTAATGCAGGATCACCACCGAAGCTCTGAAAATAGATGACAGAATTTGCAGCTGGTCTGTAGTAATTTTTGGATATTGTATATTAACCTATATGTTATTGGGGTGTTGAGTGCGTTAACCCAGTGAGTTTGTCTAAAAGGCGGGGGGAGCATGAGGAAACAGGAAAAAAAGAACTTGGTGAGAAGCCCTTATCTTGAGCTCATACTTGAGAGCTATCAAGGGACAATAGTCGAGCCATTGGTTTTGAGAAGTTTGTCTTAATCTCTTGCTGAGTTTACGGTAGGGGTTTTATCTGGGAAGGGCAAACACTGAGAATACAGAAGAATAACCCCCTTGTGACTCTGGGTGTGTAGAGATTCTTCCTCAAAAGAGAGGTTAGTGTTTTGTCGGGGGAGACAAGCCCACAGCCAATGTTTGAAAAGGTAAGGTCTGCCCACCCTAATGGGTACTGGAGTGAGCCTTTGACAAAGATAAGGCAGAAATGTGTCTAGCTTTTCAGAATCTCATTTCTTTAACGACTGTTTTGATTCTATAGTTAAATAATGAATGTTTGTACTTTTGGGAGCTGTTTTGTCAATACATACATCTCTCAGAATGTCACTGACTCTAAAGTGGGACTAAACAGGCTGTTAACAACTGACCAAATGCTGATTCCTGTTAAAATGGGTAATGTTATCAATGCAAAATATCAGCCCTGTATTTATCCTAGTTTAGTAAATCAGCCTAGGAATGATGAACTTTAGCACGAATGGGGAGATCCCCACTGTCTTGAGCCTCCTAGATCTCCTAGACCTCGAAGTTTTCGGTATAAACTTCTTTCTATTCTTCGTTGTTGTACTCCAAATTTAACGGTATCATGCGCCCTTCAATATATGCTGTTTGTTTTTCAGATTGCAAACGTTAGAAGTGAGAAGAAATTCTCTGCAGCGTTTTATATTACAGACCTGTAACCACTCGTGGGACCTGTTTAAGCGTAAGTTATGAACTATTATGTGACCAATTTTGTGAAGCTGCAAAATTAAATTAAACAAATTCAACTGTTTATGTGGTAATTATTTACCATATAATTTCCTTGCCACTCTATGGTACTACATTGTAATTAAGTGATCAATAGTGACTAGGACTGCCAGGAGCACTCACATTATATCCGTGGCCTGTAAATAAACTCTTATCAAATTAAATAAGCTAATCTGTGCAGGAAATAGTGAAGGTACAGACCCACACCAGAGTTGGTTAATGCAGTCATTGTACAGCCTGGCTACATGCTTACTTTGTCTATAAATTCAGACAGACAATGCTGCTATTTCACTTATCAGAAGTGCTGTATGGGCCTGAATGCTGAGAAGCCCAAATAATACATATAGCACAGACAGGTCAGTTCAAAAGAGAAACAGACTGTAGCTCCAAATTGCACTGCTTATATTCTCAGAGAATTCTGCTTTGTAACTCATTAGGAGAAGGAGTCCTTCTTTCCAAAGTTATTCACTGAGAAACTAACAGCCAGTGAGTTTCTGTCACACTGGAGTGGAGAATAGGATTTACAGGCCTCTTGTATAGATTCACATGTATGGTAGAGAGTTCTCCTCTGCCTGGCGCTGGTACATGGGAAACACAGATATTCCTGCTCTCCAATCAAGGAGAGATGGATGAGGGTGGCAGAAGGTATTGCAGCTTTGTATTTGTTCAGCCATTGCACAGTAGAGGGTAAAAGTGGAATTTCTTCTTCGGTGTCCTGCTGGTTGTTGGATTCAGTCTTCACCCATATATTACCAATTCCAGCAGTTCTCGCTGTGGAAAAGTGGGACGTGTGGTGACAAAACCTCTGTGGACTTTGCCCAAGGTTTTCCCTGAATTAAAACTCAGGAGAAGATTCATCTCCAAACTACAAGAAGGAAGGACAAAGATGGTAGTGTGCCAGCCAAGTGAATCATACCCTGAGAGGTTGTACTCCACGTTTTGCTACTAAACTTTCAGTGAGTAGGACCAGGAGCATTTTGAAGAAGCCTGCCACTGTGTAGCACAGGGAGGCCAATGAAATACTTCTCCTGGCTAAAAACTGAATATTTGGAATAAAGGGAATGGTAGATTAGAGGGAGAATTTCCATGGCGTTCAAACTACACATCAGTGAGTTACTTGCCGTTTCTTCTCATTGCTTACTTAACTGGTATTTTGAAATGTCTCTCTTTGTCCATTTCTGGCACAAATATGAGTGGGGCATGACAATAGAAAGTGAAAAGGCACATTCCCCAGTTTTTGGGTACATTATTCCACGGGTCTCTTTTGTCGTTGCACATGACCAATTGACCTTTGAAGCTGTGTCAGAAATAACTCTGCATCTTGATGGATGACACTGACCTTAATAACAATAACAAAAAGAGAATAAAAAATGCAACCCCTTTTCTCTGTAATCAGCATGGACTGCTGGCTGTCAGGCTCAGACTTTCCTTATTGTTCTTCTCATTTACAAGCCAGACAGCATTACAATGGTTTTTACTTACTGGCTAGTACAAGAGCTGATGTGAGTACAAGAGCTGATGTGAGGATGGGTAGTGCGAGTGCAGCAGCCAGACTTCATGGGATTAGCAGAGAGGGCAGGGAACTCAGAGCTGTCTTTAAATAGACGGTAGGGACTTTGCAGACAGCAGCGTTAGACCCTGTTGAGGCAAACTGGGATTCACTGCTGGTTTTCCAACTTTCTTTCTCCTAAGAAAAAAAAAAGCTTTCCAACACTGCAGTGATAAACAAAGCGTTTATCCCAAGCAGCATTCACAGACGAAGATTTTTTTTCCTCCTGATAACAGACAATATATGAGTTATCACTGTGTGTGTATTCCATTAAGAAACAGACTCGGGGTAGATTCTTGTGGCCAGATTATGGAATGTTTCCTTTGTATTCATGACTGAAATGGAGTAATAGGATTTACCTGATTCAGAGATCAAATCAGGCCTTGTTTAAAAGAACAGACAAACCAAGAATGGGAATGGAAACTTTTAAAAACAATCCAAGTAAGGGAAAAAAGTAATTAAAATTATCTAATGCTTTTTCTCCTGATGTTGCATGATGCAAACTATTAAAACCATTAAAAAAACCCTACCATCTTCCATGCAACCATTCAGGTGAAAGTGCTGTAATTTAAAACTGTTGATAAAAAAGAGGTGGGTAACATTACAATGTGTGGAGCTAATGAGGGAAGTGCTGTATTGGTTTGATAGATAATTATGTGCTTCTAAGTTTAGTAAGCAGAGAATATTCACGTTATACAATTCACTAAAGTTGTCTAAACAGGAGATCCTAATACCGGGAGCTTTTACCGTAGTGCTTTAACAAAGGCCTTTGTGAATCTGTTCGATAGGTATTTTTCCAAATTTCATGCCCATTAAAGCATCAGTTACTTCTAACGTTTCTATCAGGCTGCTATCAAGTTTTCACTTACTAAGTTTCCAGAAATCATGATCAGATTAAACCAGGCGTTAATCAGATTGCAGCGGGAATAAGTTAAAAAAAGGAGGAAAAAAAGAGATCGGTATAATTTATGATAATAGATTTTCAAATAAATTGCTTCCTTTAGTTAATAATTTGATCTCTTGTGACCACATACTTGATATTACACTGGAAGCAGTTGTTTTTCTGACTAGATCAATTAGTTAATGTTTATGCAGCACTTTGAAGATGTAAGGCATTATGTAAATGGAGACTTGCTGTTATTATTGCTAGATCAGTCGATAATCTACCGGCCTCATAGTCCTCTCTGTAAAATACATGTAACAACTGCCGAGTTGCCTTCCCCAGCCCTGTGAAAGGGGTTCCTTTTCCTTTCTTTTTCATATTTTTAGAAGACCTGTGGTTGTGTTGGTGGACTTTCAGTTGGAGGTCTTTTTTTCCCAAGAATACTGAATAGCCACTTCATTGTACTGAAGAGACCCAGGAGGGAGACAGGCTAAAGTTATTATTACTTATTATTGCCTCAATTAGTAGGTTTAAAAGCCCACTGGACCTAGAATCAATAAGATCAGAAAAGGAATAAATTAGTTACATTTACTCCGTTTATTTTCCTCCCTCTGTACGATGGAATACCGATCTCTCAGCACAGGGGTAGGGATACATCTCAGTGAATTGAAATGATAAGGATTAAATGAATGGAAATAAACTGTATTTTCAAAAGGGCTTGGTTTGGGGAAGCACAGCAGGGGCCATTCTGCATTGTATACTGAAGTCAAGTTAGATATGGAGACGCACAATGGGTAAGTAGTTAAGCTTCAGTTGAATTTAGGGGCTTGAAATACTCAAAGCTGGTGGGAGTTTGGCTATTTGCAAGGAACCAAATAGATACTCAGATACTAATCCAGCCGTTCCTAACAAAGAGATGTAGTCGCTGAAATGCAAAGCTTATTTTCCTCTCAGACTTTTTTTTTAATTTAACCTTACAAATATTTCAGTCTATTGCTGAGCTTTTATATGGCAAAGTACTCAGTACATCACATCCTAACTATTCTTTGAGAAAGAAATGAAAGCTAAGCAAAAAAAAACCCAGGGAAGTGGGAATAGGGACATTGCAGACACAGACACCTAAGAAATTGTGATTAATACCACTCACCGGTTTTATAACGCTTTTGTCTAGTGGCACTGGCCTGGAACAAACAATAACAAACCAACCATAATGTACCATCCCCTGAGAGCCATTTGGATCATGCAGGAGCTGGAAAGCCGACAGCATGAGCTAGTGAAAATTGTTCTAATTACTTGTTAAGATACACTCTAAAATCTGGCAATCTGTACCGAGTACCACACATGGTGCAGCAGTGCCACCACCTGAAAGAAAGGGAGACTCTAAGGGTGGGGGAGAAAGCAGTGAGGATAATTAAAATACAGGAAATCCTACTCTAGGTTCGATTTAAAAATATAGCTGAAACCCTCCTGCAGCCATTTGCAATGAGACCAGCCAGCCTTGGCCTGTCTCCCAGAAATCCAGCACGCACTGCAAAACGTACTGGGGATGCAATGTACATGAAACCTGAGCAGTAGATAAAGGAAACTAACAAGAAAGGCTTCTTCTCTCCTTGTGTGAGTAGGAAGGTACAGCGTAGGATGAGTTTTTCCCAGAGATCCTCCTGGAGACAGATGTTCCTTTTGCATGCCACCTGCTTTTCTCTTGGTCTTTGTACAGGAGGATTCATGGGGTATTGGAAAATGAAAGGAGAGGTAAGAAAGAACGACACCTTTTCAGTCTCTGTATCTTTACATCAATCTCCTGTGGGTTGATGACTGGGTGACAAGACAAGATAGTATCCTTACCAAGGAAATATGTTTGCTAAGGATAGCAACTGAGCAACCTTGCCTTCAATCTCTCATCTATCAGAAGAGACAGTTTTCTGGTGTGAGGTCCCACAGCCTCTGGCATACCTGGTAAGTCATCTTCACAACCACACATATATCAGGACCAAATAATTCAAAGGAGAAGAATTGTACTGCTTTCTGATGGCAGCCTCTCTTTCTGCTGTATACCAGGGACTGTTATTACTTTATGTTAAATTAAATGCCCAAAGTTTGACTTTTCTATAGGAAACCCTACTTACTGAAGAATCTCAAATGCCACAAGTATGACAAGATAGAACAGCATAGAAAGAGGTAAAAGCTGTCTATATAAATTTGTCAATTTAAAGCTTTAAAGGATTTAAGATTGACATCCTTGGCTGATTTGAAAGGCCCATATATTGTGGGTCCTGAAGACAAAGACAGGCTGAAATGTGCTGTTTAAATAATCTAAATTTTTAACCAGGAGTCATTGCAAATATTTTCTGCATGTGAAATGGCTTTGCCTTCAGAATTTCAAGCTCAGTTGCCACTGTTCATCCTCCACAATGCTGATGTATGTGAATTGGAATTGTGGATTCTTATCAAAGAAAGCTCTGTTTTCATTAGGAATGTCCTGTCAGGTTTCCACTGTTGGATTAGTTTTCTAAAAACAGCGTTCCTAAAAAGTAAAGAAAACAAAAAAGTTTCTCAATTGGGAAATAGGTTGCTGATGTGTTTCCATCCCTTTGCTGGAAGTACGAGTGATGAAAATGCCAAACAGGTGCACGACAGAGAGCTAAAATCTTCTGTGATCCCAAGCCCCCCACTTCTTTCTGCTGAGGTGAGTCTAAGAGGGAGCCTTCCTGTTTGTTTTTTCCCAAACAAGGAGGAAGCACTGAGCTTTATTTTCCTATATCTTGTTTAGCCACCTTGATTAAAGTCTATATTCAGGTTCCTTAATGGACAGCATATTATATAGGTTGTTTGAGGTTAAATAACAATGGGTAGCATGGCTAGCACAGTTTCCCATGTCTCTAAATATAAACACAATAAGAATCCTGTTAAGACAATGAGGCAAGATAGAAACAGGCTCGGTGCTCGAGCGCGGAGGTTCTTTCTCTTGTTTTCTGGCCATTATGTAAACTGACTTTCTGTTTTTCCCATTTGAGAGCGGACCTCTGCCTTATCATCATCACAGCAGATGTGCCCAGCGAATGTTTACCAATAAGGAAAAGAGACATTGCCGTTGTCTGGGTTGTTATTTCCTACAACAAAGAATAGGGGAGTTGGGATGAAGGAGAGGACGGAAGGCAGCCGGTGTTGAAGGCGACAACGTAAGCAGAGCCCCTGATGCGTAGTTAAGAGCAGAGCTGTTGCATAGCTACCAACTTCATTCACAAGTGTAGGTGTACGGAAGACGTGTTAACTGCTACCCCAATCTGTGTGTGTGCCTCCGTACCCACAAGCACAATGCTGCAGTATCTTTTGATGAAAACTATGCATGCTCCCTTCACCCCCTCCAGTGGCGGTTACCCCAGATCAAACCCCCCCATGTGAATTTGTGACACCTCTGTGAGTTGGGTTTCAACCCATGCAGACCGTATCTGCGGCGGCTTCAGTTTGCTCTAGTGCAGTTCATTTACATCAAGATAGCTTCTGTCAGTAAGGCTCACAGAGCCTAGCAAACAATTTCTCTGCAACAATAGACAATGCCTGCTTTGGAGCAAAATAAATGAAAAAAAAAAAGAAGGACAGAATATAATCACCTGTAGGCAGGGAAAGTGTTTGTGCAGTAATAGCAAAGTTTAACAGTTACATGTTCATTAATATATCCGAATTTAATAAAGGCAAAGCTTTAATAAAGGTAAAGCTTTTTAATCCAGTTCAACTCAAGATCTGAACTTTTCTTCCTGCTCAGATATGAGATTTCTTTCTGCTCAAAGAGGCTGCGGCTGCTAAAAAACAACTTCTGAGAGTCGTGGAGTATTTAGGCCTGGGTTTTTAGATTGCATTTCTGTCTAAAACAAAATAAATTTAATATCTTTTGAGAGTGTAAGTTAACTCCAACAGCTGCTAAACAGTCGTTCCAACCAGACATGACCTTAAGCTGTCACAACAGTTGTGGCTCTCTAATTTCTGCAAAATACAAATTATAATTTTCCCTAATTAAGTGCGAGGAGAAGGCTTTAACTGGTACTTGGGAAAGATCTTGGAGCATAGACAGTTAAAGAGGGTAAAGAGCTGAGAAGTGGTTTGGCAAGTACTAGGCCACCATGCTGTTCCTTTCTCAGTGAATCAAAAGGTCCTTTAAATTTCTGCTGTGGAAATAATAGGCACAGAGTTCAGGTCTCACTTATCAGACTAAGAGAAATACAAACCAGAGGCAAAAAGTGAAATACTGACCCTATTAACAAGTAAATGTAGAGTGTCAGGACTTGAAGTCGTTCTGATTTCTGCAAACTATACATGTTAATAACCCAGCAGTGCCTACACTGGGAGTGAAAATGCCTCAAATTCTGTGCTCGGTAACACCAGGTTCATCCTCTCTGCTGTAGCCGATGCACATGTGCTCAGCTGCAGACCAGCACAGGTACAACCAAACCCAGAATTTGTGTTCTTCAGGTTGTTTGAAAAGGTTCAGCCTCCAAGACAAAGTGTCACCATCTGTGAGCAAGGGTCTTGGCAGCTGTATTCCAGGCAGTCATTTGACTTGTATTAATATGACTTCACCTTCTGTGTTCATCCCTTTGTGACAGTTTGGAGATGCCATAGATATGGAAAGCAAGGGCAAAGGTTAGGTCTTCTGCACTGGAGTAGACACACATAATATATTTTGACCTCCTGGGATTCAGTGGAGTGGTTCATTAGTGCAGTGGAACTTATTCAAGCTTTCTCTCCCAGGTATTTGTCTCTCTAATAATGCTTTTTCTTGTTTTTTATCAGAAGTACTTGTTTCTAGAGAGCTATAGGGTTAATAAGCCCGGAATTTGTAAAGAAGTCTTTGTGTAATTGTTATGGCACGTTTTATATGCACTGCAACATCATAGTCCTGTAGAGAAGAAAATCTATATTTCCCCATCATACATTAAAGACTAATTCCCTCGAGTAATTTCCATTCTCTACTAGTTTATTCTAAATAAAATTGATTTTTTTTTCTGGGAGATTAAAACCTGCCTTGAAGATTGTGAATGGGGTTTTTTTTTTTGTGTAGGCCTTTATTAATAGACTCCCTGCAGCTAAATTCTGTTTATATAAGTTGAAAACAATAAAAAGACTTGACAATTTTGTCAGTTGTGTTTGCTTAAAAAAATAAAAATAATAATGAAAAAAGGAAATGCAGGCACCTCCTCCCCAGATGTAGCAAGAGACATTGCAGTAAACAAACTTGAGCGAAGTGTTTAGGCAGATCTGACTCATTACTCAGGGCAGAGTGGGCTGTTGAGTTTATCTATGAAATGTTAAATCATGCAGAAAGGGAGCCGTAGGACTCGGTGTGTGCTTTGTTAACCAGGAGATGATTGTTTATCACGATCAGCAATAACAGACGTACGAGCCTGCTCGCAGAGATACATCCTGCAGTGTTCTTTTGCTGTGAACATCCCAGGTTTGGCTGCGGTGTAAGAGGCGCAGACAGCAGACAAGCGCAGGGAGGCACCGCGAGTGGCTTGTGTCCAGTGGCTTCCCGCATGGAGATGCTGAAACTGGTGCGGGGGAAAAGGGAGGATAACTCTTTACTAAGTTTAATTTTTCATTCCCTGAGGTCCCTGCTTTGAAAGCTAAGGTAAACCTTGCCCTCCCGGCGAACGAACGCAGTATTTGAATTGCAGATGGAAGTGCAAATTTACAGTTTCTGGTCAATTGTCTTCGAATTAAGACAGGAGCTGAGATCCAGGTGTTAATGGTGAAACGTTTAATTCTAATGGTTGGTATCTTCGAGGAACTGAGAAGTCACTTTGCAGGTGATCAGAGTATCAGTCGCCTACTTGATCTGCCTTAGTTGAGGAACTGAATGAACAGTGGGTCTCTCCCACGGCATAGCATCACAACTTTTATTATTATAAAAAGCAGGATAAAACCAAAGTGTTTCTTCAAGATAATTTGAAAAATACGATTTGAGCTTGCCTGAATTTCCTTCAGCTTAGTTTTAATGTGGGACAGGCTGTCATAACTGAGTTCAACCTCCTGCATTCTGTCACCAAAACCATTGTATCTTAAAATTCGAACATGATGCTATTTATCAGCTCGTCTTCACTGGAAGTATCGTCTAGGTTTACTCTGACATATTCCATACTTTAGCTTTCTGGTGAATGAGTTCAAAATTTGGAATTTATACTGAAATATCTTTCAGCAAACTGCTTACAGAGAAGAATCATGAAAACACTTTGGAACTAGATGATCTTTGAGGTGCCTTCCAACCCAAATCATTCTATGACTCATATTTGTTACATGTTTTTCTACATGGAACACAGTCAAAAGATCATTGTTATCCACCCACTTAGCTCTCCAGTAGGCAAAACTCCATACATGTTCTCAGCATTAAGCACATGTGTATTCCTACTCATTTGAGTTGACATTGGTCTTAAATTTCATTAAATAATGCCCTGAAAGCCATGATGGTCTTTATATTGTAAGGCAGAAGGAATTTCAGAGACATGACAGCATGATATACCTTTAAGTAACCCAAATAATAACACCAGCACCTTGTGACATAAGATGGGATACAAGCATCTTGGAGGGCTTAACCCAAAATTTAAATCCAAACTCAGTGCTGGCAAGTTTGTATCTGAACTCTGCTGTGCTCATGCCCTTTGCTCTTAAGCATTTTTGAATGAGAGGGTGTTGCTCTTTGGAATAGAATTGCAGGAGTAGTACTTACAAGGTGCTATCATTTTATTTGTAAAAGGGTTATGTTAAATTTCACTGTGGCATGTTTTTTATGTATTTTCCTATATAAATTGCAGGAAAGCAACCCCTAAGTCATGTAGGCAATACAGCATTTAGAACAGAGAGGAACAGGTTACACATGGATGTACCTGGAGTGGGTAACTTACTTAAGTCTTCATCACAGAAATGAAAAAGGAAAAAATTGCAATCTGTTACTGTTTGGCCAGCAGACTGAGGGTGTGAACCCGGCAAAGGAATCCAAAGCAAAGTTACAGATTGGGAAGTATGAAACTAGAGAAAGAAAATTAGCAAAATAGCAGTGTTTCAGAACAATCCTGAGGTCCCTTTGTTTGGAACAAATGGAAGAAGTGAGCTGTCTTATGTTCCCTGAGTCAGAACTTAAAAAGTTTTGAACTTTAGTTATCTTCTGTGTTTTCAGCCTGATATGGGAATTATCTTCAAAGTAGTTATCTAAAGTTTTCTATCTGGAGGAAATAAACCCCAACTTAAAAAGAATACTAAATACAACTGAAAGCAGTAGAAATCTACTAACTGCTGAGTAAAAAAATGTCCTTTTATCTATAAATAGATTATTGATTCTGATACATCCACATCACAGTGTGGGTGGGAGGGAAACTCTGGAAGAATTGATCATCTCAGAGAGGAAAAAAAAAGAAAATGATTTTTACCCCCAGGAATGATATTTAATTTTGTCTGGTCTTTTAAAGCATGTTTTTATAAGACAGGATTTCTGTTGAGTTAAACATAATTCACGAAACATGCTGTTATAAATTCATGGCACTATATGTTCTTGAGATTTCATATGTCACCCTGAAAATGTATTGAATTAATAATGAATGGGCACTGCAGGCCCATAAATAGAAATACTTGGTCAGAAATACTTGTTCAGTTCTTTGGAGTGTTTTGATCTAGGTAGTATGTACAACGTCATGGATATCCTTCCATGACACTGGAGGTATTTTAAAACAAGAATAATATTTAGATGCAAAAAATAGTAAGAACCTTAGTGATGTTATGCAACTTATTAATGATGCGTTTTTCTGACATGCAATCAGTAATGTTTAAACCTAGCTTTTTTCTTGGCAAAATGAGTTCCAGCCACAAGTTACAGAGGTAGAAACCAGTGTTAACAGTAGTCAGCTCTGAACCTCCTCATTAATTTAAGTAATGCTGTTCTCAAAACTCATCCAACAGCAACATCTCACCTCAATAATTTCCTTTTCAGCCCAGTTCATTGTCATCTGCCTTTTACCCAGTTTTCTAATCACCTCATAGTGTCCATATAATTGTGCTACTAATTTCTCATGTAGCATTGTGTGAAGACTGCTGCTTAAGTCTGAATGCTGTTCATAGAATCTACAAGTAAATGGGACTGAATGTGGAAGAGTAGGTTAATTATCAGTGCTAACAAATCTCTTGTATACATGTGAGCCTGATTATATGGGATGCTGAAGGCCTTTGGGAAATGCTAGACTCCTCCAGTTTCTGTTAATATCAATCTGCAGGAGACTGTCAGCAATGTGTATGCATATATATAATTAAATAAAGTATCTACAAAATTAAATTTTTAGAGGTGCCTTGATCCTTAAGATTATTACCAAGGAACTTTTCAACCTGCTGAGAGAAAGCTGAGTGATGTAAATGGAAACTTTATATACATACATATATATATACACATATATATGTATATATACACACACAGAGTTTGGTGAAAGGGGAGTTGGGTCATCCTATTATCTTAGGAAATGTGCTTTGAAAAGACACATCTATGAGACAATAAAATTAAAAAAAAAAGGATACTTTCTATGTCCTATTAGTATAAGCTGGGGAAATATAATTCGAGTTACTGGTGACTGAATTGTATCTTTACAGACCTTTGTAAAGCAACAGAATAATAATCACTGGTCTCACCCTATTGTTATTCTCTTGGTTTTAGTCTTCTAGTGCTGTTCATGCACTGAGGTATCACGCTTACAGATGCATAATCATTTTCAAATAAATGCTTCAGGCAAATGGTTGATGGAATGCTGCCATCTCTTGGTTATGCAAATTATATGTTGCAAGGTACCGGGCACTTTTCTTAGATGGAAATGCCCTCCCTAAATGGCTTTACTCTGTTTGTTATGTGAAGGATGATATTCAGCTGTAGTATTCAACATATTTACAGACATTTTCCATTTAATGTGTCCAGCAAGATTATTAGTGGTATTTGGAAGATACTGAGCTTGTCCTTCCCATGAAAAGTGGTTTGAAGTGGCAAAAGCACTACGATGCAGTTCAGGCGTGTGGAGCCCTGCTCTATAGGTAGCAGTGTGGAAGAGAGCCCAGAAGATACGGTGTTGCTATTGCACATAGTATGCCACTGTCTTTGTGCTACTCTAAGGACACCAGCCTGGGGATTTGTCAGGCTGTGTCTGGCCTGGAGTTCTGGTTTAGCTTGCTAAATTGCAATGGCATTATCTAACAAGCACCTAGCTTTTGCTTAGCTTTGTACAATGGTGTGCTACTGCTTATTGTTGTGTTTTTGTAACTAACAGGTAGTAATGACAAGTAGTCCTTCATGCAGAGTCAGTTATCTAATACCCTACAACAAAACACAATGTAGAAATTACAGGCAAGTGATGGAAGCAGATGCCTTGGAAGGGTGGGCACAGAATGATGCCAGAGGCCCTGGGGTTATGGCCAGTGACTGAATATCAGATGAAAGCAATTTACCCACTTGAAATGTTAAAGTATCTTCTCTACAGTGTGGGAAATAATGAAGATTTAATCAGAATCTCAGGAACATTTGTCCCTGTGGACCTGCTGGTACTCCAAAAACTTGAGACTAAACCTGCCCGTGGTATTTCAACATGCAGCTTCTCATCCACTCCAAGTGTGACTCAACCTTGTAAAGTTGTGACACTCTTTTTCATACTACATTTGTCATGCAGGTTTCCTTGTGAGAGCAGTGTGATAGATACTAATAACAGTGTGCTATTTAAATGATACACACCAAGCTTTAACAGCCCAAATCCAAAGGAAGCAAATTATACGTCCCCTTATATGCCAGTTCCTTATACACTGTATTATGAATTATTCTCCTGGTTATTATCTTCTCTAATACAATTTTAAATTGGTTATTTATCCATGCATAAAGTTGCAGAAAATTCCACTTATTGGCAGCCCTATTTATTCAGTTTGTGATAGGCACCTTCAAATACTCAAGTCAGGTGTTTCCTGGTCTGTACATCCTCATAGCATACCATAGATATGTTGGGTAGATTTTCGTTGGTGCTTTGATAGTTTTCAGACATCCTGCTTGGCAGTCTATTTTCTGCCTGCTTATCAGTCACACCCCTGTTTCAGTTGTATTCAGATATAATAAATAGATCTCATGTCTTTCAGGCCTCTGCAGACTTTCAGCAGCAGCTTAAAAAGTCTTCCTGTTGCAGCTCCACCTACTACAGCTTTTTTTGGTGTCATATCGAAGGGTTTCAGTGTCGATCTCTTTTGGAACAGTTCTAGTTTTGAAAAGGCACGAAACATCACTTTGATTAAAGTGTCTGTGAGCGAATCAGCTGTGTTTGCATGAATACTTGTTACTTCTAGGTTATAAACGTGACTGTCACGCTATTTTAAAAACCTATCATTGACAATATACCTCCAACACTCTATTCAGGGAATATGGTATCTCTAATTAGCAGAATAAGGAAATGTCTGCTGTATCCTAGGGACAAGATACATGCATGGGCCTGAGTAGGAAAGAAATAAAGAAAAATACCATCTTAATTAAGCTTTAGTTTACTTTTCCTAGTTCATCTTTCTTTACTCAGTTGATTATAGAAGGTGACAGCAATGGTAGGAGAAGAAATAATTAAATGAGATTTTTTTTTAAATCCTTGTGCTCTATCTCAAAAGCTGCTGTAGTCTAGCAAACACCCTGACGGTTTGCATACTCTACTTCTCTTTCAATACTCTCAAATCTCCCATGTTACCTCTTCAGTAGGAGCATGAGGTAAATAGTCTCCCTAATTGGTTGATTCAGTTCCTGGTAACATCATCCGTACCAAATTCCTTGTTAAGTGAGAAAATTAAGGACTGCAAAACTCTTCCATTTTTTCTTGTTTTGCATGGGTAAGGATCAACTATTCATAGAGGGAATTAAACATTTTCATGAGACTTAAAATTGAAAATGACTAAGTGGTTTTGAAACTACTGCCTAAGGACACGTTTTCTAAAACTTAGAAAAAATGGTCTGTCTGTTCTTTACAGCTGTAATCTGTATGTGACAGACATAGTAGGTCTACACTGAAAACCCTTTTCCCTCCCTGTCCACTTCAGCAACAGCGCAGCAGTTTAAAGAATGTGAAGGGGTACAAGGAGCTTCCCAATTCATACTTGTTATCAAAAAGGTCAAGATAGCATTGCTCCGTTGCTGGCTGTCTGTATATTTAGATGGCCAGTACAGATACCACATTTCAGCAGTGCTAGGAAACCAAAGTGCTATCCCCCTCCCCTACCATGACAGCCAGCCTGAAACTGCTCTTTAACTTTGGTGCTCCTACATCCCAGGTTTCCTTCCAAAATGAGAATCTCCTTCTGCACTGCAAGCAGCTATGGACACTCAGTCCTCACTATATACCAGAATCTTTTAGACCCCTGTTTAGGTCAGGGAAGCATTTTGGAGGTAGGATAGATATGTCTTCAGGATGTTAGTATTTTGAGATGCCAGCTACAACACTGGAACAGAAATGAGATTCCCTTCTGCTAGTAAAACCAGAAGAGTTGGTGTGGCTGAAGTGGAAAGGTTGCTGAAAATCAGGGAGCAAAATTTTATTTCATGATCTTATTTACCATCCATTGAAGTTCATGTGTTCTATGGCAATTGTGATGGATACCCTATAGTGCTTGTAGGATAACAGCACAAGTACCTGCCATGCCGGCTACACAACCTCTCTGGGAACTGTTTTTAGCTGTTACACCCTGCTAAGTGAGCTGCAGTTTTCATGCCTACTCTGCTGTCTTAACTGCAGTTAAAGCATTTTGAATAACTTATAGTTGTTTCTTCTCATGCTCTCCAGCTCCATATGAGGATAGTTCTTGTGCTTCCTTGGCCCACATAGGGACACATCACAGAGTTTGGAAGATGCCTTACTTAAAAAATATATCGACTAGTTTAATCAGGGGTGCTAATGAATTATTTTTGGTTTCACTTCTCCAAAAATAAAATGCTTAGCTTTTGAGTCTTCTTTCTGTGGGTCGTGAATAGTCTTTTGTCAGGCACAGGCATTTAGAGAACACCATGCATGGGTAGTTAACTGCTCTTACTATTAGGAAGACAAAAGTAACACCTTGGACTTGAGAGCAAACACGTGCAGGTTCAGAGTGCTGCTGCTGAGGACGGATATGCTTCCTTCTCTAAGACCTGAAGTGTTGGAGGGTTCAAATGAGAGAGTGAACGAGCCAATGCACCTTTGAGAAGGTAGTCATCAGCGACAGAGATCGTGGCTTGCAGGGAAATGGCTATTTCATTTTTGTGTTCATGCTAGTAATGGACCCTGTCAGTACACATTCACACACGTAACTCTAAGTGCAACTGTCTTTGATCGATTACACTGCAAGGAGGCTGCTTGTAATTCTCTGTTTGTTCCAGTTTATACACTAGACCATTTCTTGGTCACCTTATTATTCTGATTCTTGGGTGAATATTTAATAGTAATCTCATATTTTTAGGAATTATTTTATTTCCAGACTTTTATGTTAAATCTAATCAATATTTATGCTTTATTCAAATAAAGCATGATAATTTTTCTTCTATCTATTTGACCTTGTATAAGTAGTGATCCTTTCTCTGCTATAAAACTCTGGTATGTTTTCAATCACCTCTTCTTTTATTGATCTAGACACTGGCAGCAAGTTTTACAAGCTTTTGTTTTATTTCCCACTCCTCTTAGATGCTCATACACAAATGTATTTCAAACAATTGGCTATGAACTATCTATATTATTCTGATCCATATGTCAGTGAAATTATATCAACAATATTTACTGCACTGAAAAGCTTTAACAGCACCCAGCAGAACATCAGTTTGCCTGGTAATAATTCCCAAACAGAAATAGATTACATTTTTCATTGCTTAAGAAAAAAGGTTAATATTGATTTGAAAAATTCATACACAGACTTTTTTTTTTTAGCATATTCAATAAAAGTAGTTGTGTGTATGGGTCAGTTTTAAGAGAATTTGTAAATAATATGACTAACACTGGTTAGTATGATTTTTCTGGCTTGTAGAAACATTTAAATCTCAACATCTTTTGGCTGTATATTTTTTGTCTTGCAGAGAGATTGTTGTGTTACAAGTTCTAAGTATTTTATGACACAGTCAATCAACTTACCAAGCTGTTCTAGAGGAACAAACTAGCATAAAAATAAAGTATGGTAGAGACAGTTACATTTCTGCCATATGTGTGCAATATTTTCAGATTCAAGGAGCAAACTGGAAGTCACTGTTTTTACACTACAGTTAAGAAAAGAATAGTATTATTTGCAAAGTAGTATGCTGTATTTATACTATCACTGTTCTTTGCAAGCCTGTTCTTTTGAACTATCAGGAAATTGAGGAGAAAAAGCGCTTCTGATTACAATCTTATTCTGAAATTGGCAGTGAAATTGCTTAAATGATTCATTTTTTGTATGCAGGTGAGTAAAGATTTCGGATTATTATGTACCTGCCATCTTGATTCTTTGGTTGTGGGTCACGTAGCTTAAAACATGAAATGACAGCATTGTTGGTAGGCATTTGGAAAGGAAGGCTGCTATCTCCTACCCTTTCCAGCAAAGGTCACAGAAAACAAATAACAGTAATCGAAAAACAAATTTTCATGTCCTCTTCCTAATTTCCCATGGAATACAAGTGCAGTTTGCACAAGGCAGAAGAAAATAGAAACCTGAGCTAAATAGTAAAACAGGACACAAAGTCAATAAGGTTTATTAAAAAAAATAATAGAAATTTAAATATATACATGTTGTCTATGTTCCTGGTGCAATGAAAACATCTTTTATAGCAAAAGTTATTTGCAGGAGTAACATTGAACTTTGCCCAGGAGAAAATGGGAAAGAATGTGTTTAGAGTGAGTCCTAAAGCAGACAAGCTATGCATGACAGACTGCCTGGATTTGTGATCTGCCGATGAAGTGAGGAACCTGCCTTGGCGTGATACTGTATGGGTTTTTTTTTCTTAGGTAACTTACACCATGGGGAGAAAAAGATACTTGCCAAGAAGTTCTACAGTGAGGGATGCAACACCCTGCTTTTCTAACAAGCTCTTACAACTCTTTGTGCACAAGCAATAATTCAGGCAGAATGAGAACACAAGTCCTAATGCAACTTAACACCCACTTGAACTTTTAAAGCTCCTTTTCTATGATGCTGAAATTAATGAGAATTGGTATGGGGCAGAACTGTAAAGCTAGAAATGAGAGGTATTGACTAACTCAGTCTTGAGAAGAAAAATTCGCTGGATACTTTGCAGGTATCAGTGTTTTTCTTTACTTGTGAGCAATTCACCTGGTAGATCTCTGCCTCTGAAGGTAGCCGTGTTTTGAAGAGCAATGAAAAAATGCCTTCATGAAATGGCTTGGGTGCACATTTTGAGGAGCTTACAGAATGGAGTTATCAGGAAATTATAAGGGTTATACATTTAAGTATGATTTAACTAAAAACTAACTCCCCTTGTGTGGGTCACTTGAGACAATAGCAGAATGACTGGTAGATCTTTCAAGTGAAGAGTGAACAGCAACCAGTCAGGAAGGATTTCTGTATTTGCAGACACTAGTGATATTCACTTGACTGTTTCAAGTGATGAGGAAGTTAAATCATGGCTTATAAAAACTAAAATGATGAAACAGCATCCAGAAAAATCATTAATTTGGCTGCTGGGAGTTTGTTGCCTATGGGTCTTTAAGGGTATAGATCAAGGACAGTGTCTCCAGAGGATGTGTGTTCTCTGAGGTACAACCCAAGGATTTCAGTTCAAGCTGCAATGCTAACAATGTCATTCACCCTTCTGGAGGTGAACAGACTGCTCAGGGGCTTTAGACTACAATTACTACACAAAGTGGGAACATGCCTACTGATAAAGTGACTCATAACACAGTAAACAGGTAGATTGGAAACTTCTTTAGGCCACTTTGTAATGGTATTTGCTACTGCTTTATGGTTTGTTATTTAGGAGACAAAAATGGCTGTTACCACATGATCCAGAACCTCTTAAACTGTGCTCTGCTCTGCTCTGTGACTTGTTAGTCCACGAAGCACATCAGTGTCACGCACTGGGAGCACCAAATTAACACTGGGCTCTGTTTAAGCTGGCTTTCACAAAAAGGTATTACAGAGAGTCATCCAGCTGACAACAGCTTGCTGTGATGTCAATCTGTAACTTCTACCTTGGTCCAAGTGTGGTAACAGCATCTGTCCTAGCTGAGCACCTAGAAATTCAGCAGAGGCAGAGGAAATGAGTGAGAAAATGAACATAGGATTGTGGCCTTGGTTTGGAGACAGTGAGAGAAGGAAAAATGATCTTAGGATCCTGAGCCTGGAAAACCAAGGTTGTGCTCATGCCAGTGGATCCAGGATTGAACATGTCACACCACATACCTCATGCACAATAAGCCTCATGTTTATGAGAAACAACAAATAGAATGGTTATGTGGAGTAAATCTGCTGTTTTGCAACCTCTTTATTCATTATACACTTAATTCTTCAGAAACGTCATCCAATTTAAGTGGAAAGTTAAATAAAAGGGCAAAATAAAGTAATAACAAAAGAAAAATACCCATTCTTACTATGATTTTTTACACATTTTACATTTTTAGTCTGCTGTAATAAATGATGATGTATTAATCTTCTAAAGGATCACTGATGGATAATCTTGTACTACTGCTGATTTATTTCACAACAAGCCGTACCGGTGTTTGTGTGACATTATAAGGCAAAAGTCATTCAGATCTCTTTCAGCTAGTGGAATTAAGAAAATTCATGCATATCCCAACCGTTCAGTCCTTGAGAACTATTAATTGCCTTAAGTATAAGCTTAGGAACAGAGCAGAACACTTAATCTTCTAGCAGGTCTAAACCTTATTTACCATTCAGCTACAAGCTCTTTATTAAAAAAAAAATCTCCAACAAGAGACGGTTTTAATCTTCCAGTTCTAAACCCCTAACCAGATTCCTGGTTAGGTTAAAACTGATCTAATAACCTCATTGTTAAACAGCTGATGATTCGTGTCAAACTCTTTCTGGTAGTTGCTTATGGCAGTGCTTGGAACATTTGCATCCAGGTTTGTGGTTCTGTGTATGACTCTCCTCTACATGACAGCCATATTCATTTTTGTGAGATGCTTTTTAACCACAGCAGTGCTGTGCGGGGCACAATTTCTCTCCTGCTTTGTATAGATACAGCATAACTGAATAAATTCCTTACTTACCATCAGTTTCCTTTGCAAAATGGCAGATCTCAGTTCAGATAGGAAGTGCACTTTGTTTTTTTAATACTGACGCTACGAAGACCCGGCATGGCATTGTGTAATTATCTGCACGAAAACCTGTTATGAGACAGCCAAGGTGGAACTATCAGTGATGTTTTGAGCTCGCAGGAGTTGAAACAACCTCCAGTATGTTCCTATGAAACATCTCTGCACTGGGATCTGTTAAGAGTACGTATGGCATTAGGTCACTTCTGCAACACACCAGCCTTTTGCTGAGGTCTCAATCACGTAATACTCTGGAGTTCCTCTAGCCCCCTCCTCTTAAAGATGCTCAGGTGATCTTCCGTGCAACTGTGTTGAAGAATGATGCTAGAGTTCTCATTTTGGAGGAAAATAAGAGCTTCACCAAACACAGAAAGCAAGATATGGTGGCCTCATACTTATTCAGATTGCTGACTTCCACTGCTGGCTTGATGACACCTGTGCTGTCAGCCAGGGAGCTGCCAGAAGCCAGAGCTGCAACTATTCTGTTTCTTCCATCTGCATACACATGGGCAACACCTCACCCAAGGACTGGTATCATGGCCAAGAGGGAGTGCTCCTTGTCCCAGGTGACTCTGCTCCCCTTCCAGTGATCTCAGTGAGTTTGAGCACAGACAGGCACAACCGTCCACCCACTGTCCCAGGTGGGGCCCTTTCTGAAACCAGTTTTGCCCCAAAGGAACAAAGTACTAACAGCGTCCTGGTGTTTTGAGGGGCATTCAAAACCGAAGTGCAGCAGGTGACACCGCTCCACTAAAAAGGAAGCCATTTTTTTCATAGCGTGTAGAAACCAAATGCGATTATTGCTTTCTTCCTTGTACTGACCAACCGCCTAGAAAGGGTCCCAGAGAAGTCTCAGGCAGGCACAAGATGAGTACAAACGCTGTCCCCGCAGTGATGCCCTCCTCCCAGGGACACAGCCGCCAGCCACCGACAGAAGGCACGCAGCCACCTGCCTCGCTGCAGTTCCGATTTCTCTTTCAAAACTGACGGGAACTGATGACAAGAGATGGCAAAGAACATCTCATCCTTCCTCTGATCTTTCACCCCGTACAGCGGGGGCGTGTGCAAGGGCCGAGTCACCTATCCCGCGCACAGGCAGCTTTTCTGACTGCTTTCGGGCTCCTTTAGCTGCCTCTGTGCCCAGCCGGCTCCGCGGCCCTTGACGGCTCGTCAGGCGGTTGCGAGGCGGGTTTTAAGGGGCTGAGGAGCAGTGAGAACCGGGGGTGGCTAAGGCCGCCAGCGGGCTGAGGAACTGACGGGGTCGCGGAGACACCGGCTGCCGCCAGGGGGCAGCCTGCGCCCCGCGCTGAGCCGCTGGCTCGGGTCGGCTCGGCTCGGCCCGGCCCGGCCCGGCCCGGCCTGGCCCGGTCGTGTGTATTGGCACAGCGGCAGAGAGCTGCCCCAGCATGCCGGGCTGGCGGTGCCTCAGGGCCGTGCTGCGAGCCCCCGGCCTGTGTTGTAAAGGAGTTGCTGTAATCTGTAACTCCTCCGTGAACTGTAACGTCCGTGTGTACTCCAGGCCAGGCCCGTGTGTGAGTGGGAGTTGTGCCGCCTGAGGTAGGAGCAAACAGGGGAGAGAAACGTGCGATGAGTTGTTGCCAGTCATGAGCTTTGCCCTTCTTTGTGTGGTACATCGGGCCCAGATCTCTGGGTATGCTCTGCCCCAGGCCAGCTGGAGTTGACTGAGGTGGGCATTTGGGTGGAGAAACCGGTTGCTGTATCCAAAACCCCAAACTCCTTTTATTTCAGGTGATGGCTGGCTTCCAGCCACCCCAGGTGTAACAGAGCCACTCCTTCCATGAAAACACCAAACTGTGAAAATCTGCCCATAGCTTTGCAGACAAATCTGTAACCTGTGCATATTATGGCATGGAAACAGGTGTCATTAACTACCAATGAGCATCTTCCACTTTAGGGAAAATGCAAATCTTTAATCCTACCATTTTACTCAAAACAATAGAGAATTGTGGGTATGGTTCTGTTACTGTGTTTTCTGTGGTCACAGCACCTCTGCCAACAAGCAGCTTGCCCCTCCAGTGCACGCAGGTGAAGAGATGAATGCTGCCACTCAAAGGCTCTGATAGAAAATTAGGTGTAGTGTTAAAGCCGAAAAGAAAATGGTAAAAGCAAAACTGGTGCTTGGTATTACATATTTGGGTATAATGCCAGATGTATTAACCACAGATTACATAGAAATGTCAAAGCAAAAACCCCATGAAAGGCTCTAAAAGCACTAATATTTATTTGCTGACACTCTTTTGCCTTTGAACTGTTATCCTATGTCTGCGTGACTATAATTTATACATCTAAGAGAGAATGGCACTAAATAAGCAGAGGAAGGTAAATAAAATCCTTTTGGAAGAACACAAATCTCTTCCAAGGAAAAAATCCTGCTTTGTAGTAGGGAGAACACTTAGATTTTAGTGTTTGAGGCATTTCTTGCTCTGACTAGCACCAGAGAAGAAAGGCTCGGCTTCTGAATCATGTTCTTCCAGACCTGGTCTTTGCAGCTGGCCAGCAATGCCACCAACACTTGTGCTTTGCAGGATTCCTCTGGTCTGGAGGATGCTGGTGCAGGTCAGAGATGGTGTGGGTGCCACTTCTGCAGCTCGTGCTGTAATACCGGATGCAGAGAGGAGGTAAATTTTCTCTGTACTGCATGAAAAACAGGAGCTGATCAAATCATCCATCTGTGTATTGCCTCAGGAGAAGACTAATCATGTGATGAGTTTAGTGAAAACAGCAATGGGAAGTTGGTTTCATTACAATTCAAGAAGGTGCCGAAGGATGACCTTCTATGAAAATGCTTTATGATATCCCTTAGGTGTTTTTTGTCTGATCTGTACTGTATTGAGTAACACTTGGAGGATACAGTTTTAGAAGTAGCTATCAAATGTGCATGCTTTCATAGTTTCTGTAATTGGAAGACTAAAATATCCTGAAATGTATTCAAATATATAATATTCAGCAGGGATAGAACAGCCTATCCCTTAATATCATGTGTGGAAATTTAGATACAGATTAGGATTAGGAGCAGAGCAGTAAGATTTGAAGATGAACATAAAGGCTGTGGTTTAACATGAATGAAGTGTAATTCTAATGTAGTGTTCTCACAAGAACATTTTGGTCCTAAATGTTCTAAGTCTTGGGAGGCTAGGAGGTCCAGGAAAAGGCCATACTGCTGTTTATACTGAAAAGTATCCTTTCCTATTTGGGATCAACCTAGAACTGAAATTTTAGGAATGAATTTGAAAATCTGTTAACTTTTGTTATTAGGGTTTCCTGAGTGCCTGTATAATTTATTAGTAGCCATTTAGATTATAACACCTCATATATTTTCCATGATGTCTAAAAAGCTAAATTGCCCAGTAGTTTATTTTCTGTTCCAAGCACAGGTAAAATAATTTTTTCCTGTTACCTGTCATTAGCTTCTATACATAACTATGTTAATTAGGGGTATGCAAGTAACATTTGCCATTGGTACTTTTGTTGCATGTTCTTTTGTGAATTGGAACTGGTGTACAGAGTTTAAATATTAAGACTTACCCATAAGATGTACAGGAAACAAGAAGATGACTTAAAAAAAGTCCAGTATCAGAATAATTTGGTATCGCCACCACTGTAGGGTGCTGATAAGATGAAGAACAATTTCCTGTGTTCATGACGATAGGGACTTGGCAAAGAGATTACACTTCTCAGAGACTCTACAAGCCAGCCCAAAAGCCAGATGGAAAGGCAGGGAGGAGGTCTGTAAACTCCTAGATGACAAAGCTGTCATGTCACAACCATTGTCATAATGTTTTATAAAAATGAAAGACTGGACATGGGTAAATAGCATCAAAAGCTATATAGTCTCCAGCTGGATTCTCCTAAGTGCTCACTTTAGTATTTCAGCAGCAGTAGTTACTAGCTGCACCCTCAGCAGTCGGTGTGATGCTTAGAGATGAATTCATGTAAGGAGAGTCCATGTAGCATCTGAAATACTCATTCTAATCATAGAACCTGGGTGAAACACAAAATTGCATGATTCGTCTTGGATAGAGGCATAGCTGTATCAGTTGCATCACAATTGGGTCTTTTGGTTAACAGATCAAGGAAGCAGACCGTATCACAGACTACAGGGCAAGGATTTTTTTTTTCTAGTGATCTGTTCTCTTTCTGATGGTGATTTGGGCTAATTCTGGTTGGTTTTGTCTATCCAGTTTGGAGAATTTTTTCCAGTTCTCACAGGGATTATTCTGTGTTCTGTAGAAAGGAATAGAGCTTTACCAGATATTTGATTGCTGATTTTAGTTGTAATATACCAGCAGCTGTAGCTTAGATAGGGGAAGTAGTCTTCCTGTAAGTCTTTGGAAAGAACATATACTGGATGGGGAGATCCTGTATGTCTAAGATGGGAGAATGGCATACGGCTCTTAGTGCATCTGGTGAATATCAGGGTTTTTTTCATGGGAAAAGGAAATTGCATAGATTTTCATAAATGTATTTTGTTTTAGAACTTTGTGCAAGTGGAAAGAATATTCTGAAAAATGATTTTTATGAAAAGTGAACAAACCATGCCTTGAGTAACACAGTAAATTGTCCAGGTGCTTTTGTGGGCATGTGGCTGTTGAGTCACAAGGGCCCAGGAAGCTATCTCACCTCCTCAAGAATAGCAAACCTTATCTGTCACTTAGAGAATCTGTAAGTAGGTCACCTCCTGTAACTCCTTTACACCTACTGTGCTTGGTAACAAACAGTTACACTTTTGGGACAGGTTCTCTGATGGTGGCAGGTCAGCAATGACCTTCTCTGTGTAGTCACCCTGGCCAACTGGTGCTGTGAAGCTCGAGAACTGATGGGATGCAGCACTGGTGATGCTGCCTCTACCTGATGCTTTTCCCTCCCATCTCTCATAGAATCAGGTTACGTGCATGTGCTGGGATTTGGGAAGCTGGGAAGTACACACAGACTACTGAAGAGAGGCTTCCCAAGAAAGTGCTCTATAATAGACCACTGTGAAGGATGTTCCTTCCCAGTGTCTTTGGGTGAATAGCTGGCACACATCCAGCGGTGAGAATTTACAGCTGAAAGAGTAAATAAAATGTGAAGATCTGCCATGTAGTTGGCACTTGTGGGATTCCAGCTTCTTAGTGTCTCTCTGGTCCTTTGGATCTGAGTATTTCCTTTGTAGCCATAAAATAGGCTTGGACTAGGACAGAGATATTAAGCAGCCTCTGCTTTTGCTTGTGTGAAGTGCTAGTGTTGGCTTGTACATACGCTCATTTGCTTAGGAGGAGTCATAGACATGCTAAGTTTAAATTCAGAAAACATAGCCACTTGTGAATCCCTTTTCCTCTCAGTGGAACTGAAAGAACAGACAAGGACCAACTGAAGTAAAGTTTAATTTGACTGATGTAGGGAAAATACCTATTATTTATTCATGGGCTTGAACACTGCATAAGCTCACAGCACTAAAAGTGTGAATGATGGAAATAACCCCTTTAGTCACAAAATCTTGATGTAGGAAGAAAGAACAGATTGATGCGACACCGATGTAGATGGCTAATTCCAGACAGTCGGTGTGTATTACCTGAAATGCCATTAAAGTGATCACTTTTGAAAGTCCTACAGATTAAATTTTCAAATATCCCTAGATGACTTGAATATAATGCAGTGGATCTGAAGTGAAATCTTCCTTTAATGGATTTAAATCCATTGCACGGTATTTGAAGATGTAAAACATTTTCAGGGTTTTGCCAGACATAATGTGAGTTCTTTTAGGCTTAGAGGTAACTATTAATAATACAGCTGAATTAATGTCTTCCTTTTACTTTTCTGTAATTTATATATAAAAGAGAAATTTTGCAATAATTTTGTGTCTTCAGTCTATATCTTTGATTTACTAAATAAGAAACATAAGCATAATTCCAAATTTCTTTTAAGATGTTTATATGTAATTAAGTGGCTAAAAATATGGGATCTTAATGTCTTAAGAGGGAACCTAAAGATAAGGTTTAACTGAAAAAAAACCCCTTTTTAAAAAAAAAAAGTGAGTTGTTTCAAATGTGAGTATGAATTGTGTAATTTTGGATATCTTGGGTTTGCACAGTATTACAATACACATAATTCTCCTCAAGCTTTGTTACGCACTGCAGACTCGGCAAGACATATCTTTACTGTAAGTCTTCTATATAGATTAGTTTTTAGACCTGCACATAAGCTCTTTCATTAAAAATATTGTTTTCAATATTAAACCAATGCTGTTTTTGTGACCCTCACAGCCCTAAGCAGACAAGCCTTCACTGACAAGTTTTATTAAATCCAGGCTTTTCCCATTTTTTAGACCTGTACTACTGAAAAGATACGTTCTTATGGGCATTATTTTAAGATTCACTAATTACCTCAGTAGGTTGGAAAACAAGATCTGGAAATACTGGTAATACTGTATGGCAAACATCCATGCATATTGCACAATGATTTTATAATGGAGGGAGACATACAAATGAAGTAGAAAACAAACACACTAAGAATTACCTCCTGGGATTTCTTGAAAGGAAAGGCAATGATAGCCAACAGAGGGTGTTTTAGCCTGTTAATGAGCAGATGTAGCTGGCAGTCTTCCATAACTTGCTCTTAAATTAAATCATTATATAAGTAAAGCTTAATTTCTGATCTCCCTTTGGTGAGTTGATCGTGGAATATGCACAGAAGAAAGCAGTCCATGCTGTACCAGTTATTAAGCTTCTTTAATGGTTATTTATGTGTGTGTCAGAAATGTGTGTTGCTGGTGAAAAAAGAATACACCAACAGCTGTAAAGGGAGAGCGGTGTGTTAGAAGTTGTGTTATTCGTTCCTGCTCATTACCTTCAGGCATATATTGTTTGGGTGCCCATTCTTGAGGACTCGAGATAAGAAATTGCAAGTGACACTTTTTGGCAATGCCTTGATATTCTTTTCTGCATATAAATTTTAAAAAGGGGTCTTGATTTTGTCACATAGGCTTGCCAGATGTATTGGTATTTTCTCACAGTATGAATCGAAGAATTGATTTAATTATTTGAATTCACACTGTGCTGTATTTTGTTTAATTTTTTTTTTTTTATACTGGGGTGGTCAATAGATCCAGACATTGTGAAAACATTTGTTTAAGTCTTAATCTTTTTATTTGATCCAAAGTGCTTTATATGAAAGGAGCCTGTGGACTTTTGAGAAGAAAAAAACCCTCCCAATGGACCGTTTCAATAGTCGAGTTAAACAAGAACTGATCTTGATGTTTTGATTCTTTGCAGATCAAGTATCTATATGTAGGAATTTATTATCATATATTCCTCTCTAATCAGTCAGACATATTGATATAACTTTGAAAATATTACATATTTGAGGATGTACTTCCTCTGACTCGGTTCGCTACTTCACTTTTATGTTCTACAAGAATTGCTGTTTGCTTTCTCATCTGTAAAAGAGTTTGATAGCATGAGGCACGTGAGAAAAGATTATTTATTCTCATTAAAATGTATACCTTCTGGATATAGATTCTCCAAAGTAAAGAAGGTAATGACTTTAGTCAGAGACGACTCGTCAGAATGCCTGCAGTAATGTGAAGCAGTCCCAGGAGATGCAGATGATGTCTAAGTGAAACTGTCCTAGGTATTCTCTGCAACTGGCTCCTGAATGCTGTTAAATGGTGTCTGGTTCTTTGTGTTATTTCCCCTGCCCCCCACCTTGTGATTTATTACTTTATCTTTTATCATATATTAGAAGGAATAATCTTCCTAGGGTTAGAATAATAACTTCCCTTTATAGAGAAAGCTCCACCCAAAGACCTTTGTGCTCCGCTAATATTAAATACTGCCTCCTCAATTCACCACTTGGAAAAAGATGTAAGGAAGATGATGCAAAAGGTGATGCAGGAAGATTATCAGAGATTGCAATAGTGAAGTAGCTAACCCGAGAAGTGCTGTAGCAAGCCTGGAGCTCTTACAGGAGCGTAGCAGGAATGCCAGTTCATCAGTAATGTGGAAAACATACAAGATATCTCAAACACAGAAATTAAAGTGAATATTTACTTCATTGGCTGAAAATGTGATTGCATGTATATTGCCCAAAGTCACAAAAGGATTCTGCTATACAGCTAGGAACACAGCCCTGCTTGGCTTTTTATTTGTTTTAATTTTTTTTCCAGCCATGGAGCTTGCTTACAAAGCCAAGCCCAGCCTTTTAGAATAGGATCTTGATGGGGAGTGATGGTTCTTTGAGCCCTTATGTGCAGAAATGTTTTAGTGTCTGTATTTCTCAACTATCCCCGTGTCTGTTGAGAGTCATGTTTAATAAAGTTCTCAGTGGCTTTTCATCCATGAAACTGTGGTAGAAGGGTGTAAAGATTTTCCTTTTTATTTTTATTTTTTCTTCTGGAAAAAGGCTGTTTGTAGAAGTGCATTGCAGAGCACTATCATTATCAATTTACAATAGCTTTAATTAATTTGTAACCAAAACATATTAAAAAATACAGGATATGTGGATGACCATTAGAAAAAAATACTCTGTGACACAGTATTTACACATAGTAGCAAAACTTAATTTTATGAGTGTATTCCTGAATTCCAGTTTGGCTGAGCTTCTAAAAATGAGATCTATCAGAAACAGTAAATACTCTGAAACAGGTATAGCCTCATACTAGTTTTGGCTTCTGATTCCTAAAGGCTGGGTGGAAGAAACCCCACAAACCTGTGGCTTAGAAAAGCTGTTTTCAAAAACACCTTAAACTATTGACAAGTAAGAAGAGACACCCGCTCTCACATACTGAGACTTGGCAGTCAGCTGAGTCCTCGGACAAGGCACACGTTAGATGTGCCCTGTGCATTGAATATACTTTAAATTAAATGTCAGTAATCAGTCTTTGTTATCTGCATGTGGACAGGAGGGAGAAGAAGGACAAAATGGAGAAGCTCCTATTTCCTCTGTGGTGACTATGACAAATGTTTGAGCTTCGAGCAAGGGGGACAGGGTTTTGGTAATTCTGAAACACAGATGATTCAGAGTTTTGGGCTTGTGTTCATACAAAGTACTGAGATCTAAAATCCATGTGGTGTTGTTCTGATTAAAGGTGTGTACCACATACCTACAAGTACACAAGCTTATAAAGGTAAATCACTGCACTCCACCCTACCACTGCAATTGCAATTACAAGACCTTACATCTACATATTGCTTTCCAGCAGGGAAGTAATGCCCAAATATGAATAAAACTGCTTCTATGCAAGGGCATTACTCTCACACTGTGTTCCTTTCTAAACTGATAGGGATCGGTGTATGAAATGCACAGGCATGTTCAGTGAGACAGAGGAAGGGAAAATTTCCTGATATTTTTGCATCTAAAATGGATGAATTCTCTGTCGCTCTGTTTTTCTCCACAAATATTCTGACATAAAGGGTAGATGGTTTGTGCACAGCAGCAGAAATGCCATTATCATGTTGATTGAGGTAAAGGGCAGAAGTGTTGGTCATAGGGATGCAGAAGAGAAGAAAAATACCTTGCTGCAAAACTAAAGCTTAAATCAATTTAAATGAAAAAAACCTTGTACTGTCCAGGGAGGGAGGGACTCTCACAAAAATCTGAGAAGGAACATTGAACTTGATACTAAAGAGCAGCAAACAGGAAAAAACGTGATGGGAGAGAGAATAAATCAGCGCAAAAGAGAAAACCACCCTGGAGAAAAATCTAACTAGAGCAGAAGAGACACATGAAAAGCAAATCGACTCCTTTGTTTCACACTTAGCAAAGCCTCAGTGTGGATTGCAGCATCAGTGTCAGCTTGAAGTTAAAAAAAAACAAACCCACAACCTTGAGTCCCACCAGTCAGAAACCACCTCAGCACAACTTCAGCCCTCTTTTGCCAACACCTCCTTGGTTTTATCTGAACTGCTACAGCCTCTTCCTTCCTGGCCTGTCAGGGCCCTTTGTGGTCCATACCAAAGAGCTCCTTTTTCCATTTTTCTTTCTCACACCCCTCTTGCCACCTCTGATAATTCTTTTTGTATCAACTTGTATCTACTGCACCACTGTGTTCTTTCAGGGTCGTATTTCATTGTGTTTCTTTAGCACCTTTTTTACACAATCTGCATTTGTAGTGTTGTGTCCTTCCATCTGCCACACTTAATGCACCTTTCCTTCAATCCATTGTTTTTTGGGTTACTCTTGACAAAGCACTTCACCTCCCCTTACTTCAAATTTCACAACTGTAAAACAGTGATAATACCATTGACTTCCTTGGTATAATGTTCTGAAATCTACTGGTGAAAGCTCTGCAGAAAAGGAGAATATTATCACTATTTAAATCAATAACTATGAAGAATAAGGTAAATTATGGGTATCTTTCAGAGCTTTAATGTAGGATCCCGTTTCATCTTCCCCTGTCCAGCTGAGACAAAGTACTCACCTGCTGTGTATCAACTGCAAACTGCAGCCCAAGCTCTAGCTTAAATTTACTGAAAATACACAGTGTGTACATAATTTCAAGGTTATATCCGTGGCTTGAAAATCTAGTATCATATCTTGAGGAGAGATTGCAAACTCCCTTCCTGCCTTGGGCATAGGTATGGATGAGAGAGGAAGGGCTGCCACAGGAACTTCGATCGCTGGTCTGATGACTACACAGAAGTACATTGTTAAGGGCTTGATACACTTTCTACACTTGCTAACTAAAACATATGGTCATGGCTTTTCATGAAATTCTTTCTCAAGCATCATTTATCTCTATGTTGAGAATAAGCATGAGCAATTTTCCCCAGAAGGTGAAGTTCAAAGCTGCTGTTTATGAAAACAGAGGCTTTGAAAGAAAATGCCACATCAGTTTTGACTCTGGCATCTCATCAGCATTTTCAGATCCCTTTTAACTTACCCTTTTGTGAAACAAACAATACATGTAAGAACAGAGCTGGCATACACTTATCCTTCATTTAAAACGAAGATGTTATTGATAGAGAACTTTCTGGTTTTACATGAATTACGAGTTGTAAGCTTTACTTCAGGGAGACTTGATAAACGTTTCCATTGTTAAGCCCTTTTTGCCAATTTCCCTGTAGTTTTATGTGTAGGAGAATAATACGATGGCTCATCAGACACTGAAGTAAAAGATATTCTGAGAAGTATACTACTTGTGTGAAAATCTGTGTTTTCATAAACAATGACTGTGTTTTTCTGAACCTGTTAATGCTTGAGCTACGCATTGGCATCTTCCAGGAATAGGCGTGGCTAGACAATCTCTCAAGGTCATTTCTAGAACCAGATTCTAGTGCTTATGGTATGAACCTACCCGATCTGTCCATCAGTCACGTTAATTGGCACAATGATGTATATTTTTATCTTTGTTTTTTGCTTTCTTGGGTGAATTTTCTTAAACTCATTTAATAGTGACATTCTTGCACAAAACTGTTGTGTTCAAAGCTTTTAGGAATCTTTTCTAGAACTGATTGCCTGCCATCCAGACATCTCCCTTTATTTGAACCTGCTTATTCCCACATTTTGTACCAAGCCCATTGGTAAGAGTGGTCTAGAGCTTAAGGTTACTCAGTGTTGTACTTGCTGGAATTTCTCACTATTCTGAGATGGTCTCATTTCATTAGACATTACTTCATTTCTTCTTCAGTGCTATTTTTTTCCCCCTTCCTCAATAGCCTGACGTATGAGACTTAAAAGGTCTGCAGACACTAAGAGATGAAAAGTAGAGTGATTCATCTTGGCACTGATCCAGTCTGTAGACTGAACAATAGATTTTGTAACTGTCACTGCTGAGTGGAGTTCCTTGTCTGCTCCTGACAAGATAACAGTCAACTGCACTACAAGCCTCCAGTCCCCCATAAGGGAAGCTGACTGCTAGCTCTGACTCTGGAATAGAATAGCATCTAAAGCTATGGCTACACTAGGAAGCAAAGAATTTAAAACTATTTGAGTTTTATGACTCATATTTGCTGTTTCTATTTCCAGTGTAGCCTTTATATAGAGAAGAATATTTCCAGACATCCTTAATTAATCTGGAGAGCATTTAAGAAGAAAGCTTGGACAGCTGTTAGCTTGCTTTGCACGGTGCTTATCTCTTTCCAGGCCTGATCTGCATGGCTCACACAAACGTGATCTCAGACCTCTTGTTAAGGCAGAGAGGATGCCTAGGCTGCTTTCTACTGAGATGTTCCTGAGTTTGACAGTGAAGTAAGCAGCAGGCTGTGTTGATGTGATTTGGTAAGAGAGCTCAGATCTGTACCTAGATGACAAGGCAGGTACTGGCAAAATGACTGTGCTTTCTTCCGATAGTTGCCAGGTTGCTGAAGCGTATCTCTAATCTGCTGTTCTCTGCGGTAGCCTCTGTCTTCCATTTCTCTCGAGGATGAAACACAGTTTTCACTCTCTCTCTTCTGGAGTGTAGACAGGTAATCTGTCTTAATCTCAGACCTTGCAGATCTGCTTTCTCTGCGGACAATGACTATACAGTTTCTTTAAAGCACAGTGCTTAAATGAAAGCATCTTTACAAGAAGTGATGACATATGTACCTTGCTTTAGGCTTTTCCTTTAGTCATACCATTCCTTGAACCCGAGGAATATACAGCTTTGGAAACTTTCCTGGAATCTGTCTCTGACTGCAAGCTGACCTCCATTCTTTCTTCCTATGAGATATCCCCTTTAATTTCATACCCCTGATTTCATACCCCTGCCTTTGACAGATCAAGTTGTGGAAGTGGAAATGAGATCCTTGATAGTGACTCATTTCCCTGTCGTCTTCCAAGTATGCCCAAGACATCTGCTCTGTTGTCATCTTCTTTACTCTTACTACTACTACAACATAGCCATGCAGGGGCTCGTAGTAACCTACCATAGTTGGTTATTTACCACTAAACAGTAATTTTGTGAACTAATCGTCCTAGTTGTTCCTCATGTGCAACAGAGTTGTCTGAGGTACCTTTGTGGCCAGATGCAATCGCTATGAGTGTTTACTGTCAATAGTAATTGATCAGCTGAGGTTGTTTGCTAATGTGTGTAAATAGCATACTATTTGGTAAAAATATTTAAAGCTTCATTTACTTCTGGAAACAAGCAGTTCACTTTATTGACAGCAGACAGGCATGTGCCAGGATGATGGAATTTTCTAACTTTTTATACTGAATTACTTCTTGGGAAAAGGAGAAAACTTACTCCACAGTAGAGATAAGAAAAATCATTGTCTGAATTGATACCATCTTAAGTCTAAGGATGGTAGCTGCATAGGCAAAGGTCTCCAGATTCATTTCTTGTGTATCCAGTAGAGTTAATCTAAGAATGGCATTCTTTTGGATCAGTGAGGTATTGATGTTAGAAAATCACTGGGAAAGAAAAGAATTATTTTTATTAGTAGCGGGACTGAGCAGAGAAGTACCTGAGCAGAAGAGATAGAAATGTCTGTTTGCACTTGATAAACAGTAAATCACTTTATTTGAAACATTTTCCATGCAATAAGTCACTATTGTCTTTTTAAGGTACTTCTTGTATGTGTGGGCTCTGGTTCTACTGTGCTATACACTGTCCAAATATAAAAAGATTAAAAGGCAGCCTCAAATAGTTGAAAATCTAAGTGAAAGGCAAACATAAAGATGAAGCAACTAGATAAAGGGAAGAGGGGAAGATGTAGGGAGTGCAAACGGTTTGAGTGAGTGAATCTCAGCCTTGTGACTACTACTGTCAAGAAATGTAGAGATCATGCTGGTATGGAGTTTTATGAAACATTTCGATAAAGCTGTTATCAAGGCATGAATCAACATAGTTCCTGTTAAGGAAAACATTATCTTTGCTGCCTATTAGAATTCTTTCATTACTTGAAGAGAGGAAGTCTTGTAGCTACAATAGTAAATACGTGGATAAAGCCACTCTTTATGTGGATAAAGCCACTCTAAAAATAAAAATTATCTCAGTTTAAGAAGAAAGTTCTCTCGTGGATTAGGGAGGTAAGAAGGTAAGAAGTAAGGACTTGAGAAAAAGATTAATAGTTGAGTAATGTAAGAACCCATACTGGAACTTGTGAAAATTATCTGGAAAGGGAATAAATAGTACATAATTTTTATTTTGTAAAAAATTTTATTAGCAAGGTGAAATTACATGGGGCTTTTTAGCTATGAGGAAATACAAAGAATGCAGAAGGATCAAACAGTGATTGAACATTCAGTAATAAATGACAGGTGAGCTTCAGGGTAGACAGCTGATGGTAACTGATTCTGAAGGGACAATTGGAACTAATCATACTACCTGATAGATTCTGAATTAGCTGTAACAACTCTGAGAAAAAGACTTGGTCTTTGCAAGGAACAGTATAGAGAAGGCTACAGTTCAGTGCAGTCTAGAAAGAAATTGAGATGTTAGATTGTATTAAGACAAAACGAGTATCATTATGGGAATTTATAGTACCCCTTTGCCTGTATTAAAGTGTTCCATCTCAGTCACTCCATGTCAAAAGGCATATAAAATAATAGAAGAAATCCTAAAGAGAGCATCTAAACTGATGAAGGAATACAAAAACAATTGATGGCGAAGTAAACATGAGGATAGTTAAGACAGTGTTAAGGGAAAATTAAGATGGGGCAATGTAATAGATGAAGGATAGTGAGGTGAGTCCTTCTGTTTTGTCTGCCATAAAATGAAGTGAGAGGAATGCTTCAGTTTACTTAAGTGCTGTTAAATGCAGGAGTCTCAAAATAACAAATAAAGCAAAGTGAACACTGTGAACTGAGTGCATTCTTAACGCTTTGCTGAGAGAAAGATTCTTGGATGAGATTTGCAGGGCTGGCTGCTTCCCATGGCTGCTGCTCTTACTGGCACGTGGCCACTGGGTTTTTCAGGGCTCTTGGCACCCCAAGGTGCCATTGGTCACCCAAGAACCACTGCTGGCCACTCCAGCATTGGTTTCTAATCCTATTTTTCAGGACCAGACTTGAAATTATACCTTGTCCAGCTGCTGACTGAATGAGCCCTGAAGATTCTTCTGAACGCAGCGTGCTTTGTACAGGTAACCAAACTGCACGTAACACTGTCCAGCTTTCTGGCATCCAACATGCAAAGAATTCATACTGCCACTCATTTCCACCTTAGAGCACAGGAAGTTCCGCACCAACATGTGGAAGAACTTTTCCCCAGTGAGGGTGAGGGAGCCCTGGGACAGGCTGCCCAGGGGGTGGTGGAGTCTCCTTCTCTGGAGAGATTCAAGACCTGTCTGGACACCTGTCTGTACAATATGAGCTGGGGAGCTGCTTTGGCAGGGGGTCGGACCCGATGATCTCTGGAGGTCCCTTCCAACCCCTACAATTCTGTGATTCTGTGTGATCCTGTGATCCTTCTATGTTGTATTAGGGATCCATGAGCACTTTAGCAGGTTGATTACCTTTCATTGTGCAGAGTGCTCTTGTTATCTGGCTTCATTACCAGTTCCATCTGTTTAGTTAGTACTTCATCCGGACAAGCTCTGGTCCAAGTTCTCTCTGTAATGTAACTGGTATTTTCTGTAGACTTTTAAAATGGGCAGACAGATGAAAATAAAATGATCAGAATATCTAGAATATGTCATTCACTCTCTCAAATGTGTCATTGCTTCAACTGAACAACTGCAGTAATTGCAATAATTTCCCTTTTAGGTCTGTGTACTATTGTTTAGCCTAAAATTTGACAACTGATCTTGGGTAATGTGAGGGTAATTTGGCTTTTTCTGAAGTTCACCTAAAATAGCTCTGGATTTTTTACCCTTTAATAAACATTTAAAAAATTCTCACTTGTTATTTTTCTTAGATTTTTGTGATCAGAATAAGCACACTTTTAATGGAGGTTTTAAAAAATAACAAGGGCAGCAGATAGCATTGGAAAGTACTTTGAGAGATCTCCCTCAGCTCACTCAAGATGGGATTAATTATGCAAAGTAATTCCTGACTAATGTTTGTCTAATTTGTTCCCAAATACTCCTGGCTGCATTTTAAACATATTAGCAGAGTGGGTAGTAAGAGTAACTTTTGTGAAACTTGGGTGTTATTTGAAGACTTGTGATGTCTCCTTGAGTCTTGGCGAAGTTAAACAAACCCAATTCCCTCAACCTTTATCTCACAGAATGTGGTTCCTAAACCTTTGATCCTTCCTCCTGCTCTCAGCTGTCCAGCTGACTCACATCTTTCTTGATTTTTGGTGCATTAAACTCCATACAGTGCTCCAGCCTCAGGCTGTAGCCAGCTGAGGGCTACTTCATGTGTCCTACATGTGACATCTTCATCGCACACACTAGTAGGAGGAGGGTAATTTTAGTTGAAGTACTGACTTAACGTTCTGTTTCTAATTCTTTAGCCTCCACATCATCTTTCTAATTAATTGTTGTGTAATTGTTTTCCATGTTGTATTTGTGCAACTGATGATTTCTACATAAGTACAGTACATTGCACTTGTCCTCACTGAATCCTATCTTATCTGTAGCTTCAATTAGTTTAGATAAGCTTTGAGTTTTAATGCTGTCCTCCACAGTCCTCATGAATCCTGCCAGTTTCATATTATCCACAAATTTAATTACTGTGTGTTTTATTCCATCATTCAAGTCATTCATAAAAATCCTGAATAGCACTGAGCTCAGCTTAGTCTCTTGCAGGAGCTTTACTCAATGCATTGTTTCCTTTTGGCAGTAAACCAGAGTTTTGTGGAATTTTTTTTAGTGGTTGTACAATGACTTCATCCAGATTGTACAACCTTAGCCCATTTTTGACAGTATCAGAGGAGATTGTGTAAGAAGCTTTTGTGAGGTTAATTCAAAACTAATCCTTAGCTCAGAAGCATATTAACCTGTCCTAGAAAGAAGTCAATCTGACTTTTAGGAAGTCTGTTGATTTATAAGTGTTTATTGTTTTCGATTGCTTTCATAATTACGGAGGAGTCAGACCAAGTTCAAATAGCCTGGGATTTCATCGTACTGCCCTTTAGAGATTGGCACTACTTTTGCCTCTTTCAGTTGCTAGACACTTCCCTGCCACTCTGATTTCAAAGGTAAATCACTAGTGGATCTAGGTTTGAACCAAATCAGCACAAAACATTTCTGGTTCTTGATTTGTTACCTTGGACCAAGTTTTTCTACTTCTTACTAATGTAGTTAGCAAGTATTTTCAGGTTGCTGTTTCTTTGTGCATTTATAGTGGTACTTTGGCTTTTCTATTTTGTTTCTGTGTCTCAGTGACCACATCAAGATATTAAATAGAATCAACTGGCTTTTATTTCAAAGCCAAGATGTTTTTAATCTTTAATAAAATGACCTAATGGTCACTGCTAACCAGTGATTTCTTAGCAAACTGTTCAGTATTCTGCACTGTATGCCTTTGCATACTTTCCAGTCTGTATTCACTGGATACCAACTCCAGAGAGGTTGTGGGAGCCTTATCCCTGGAAGTGTTTATGGCCAGGTTGAGCGAGGCTTTGGGCAACCTGTTCTAGTGAGGGTGTCCCAGCCCATGGCAGGGGGTTGGAAGTAGATGATCTTTGAGGTCCCTTCCAATCCAAAGCATTCTGTGATTCTCCTGTTGTGTCACTCTTCTGCATTCCTTCCTGTTCATGCTCAGAGACATAATCCGAGCTGTAAGGGAGCTGATTGCTGTTGGTTATAATTTTTTTTCAGACTGCCTGTTTCTTTCTCTTTCTGAAGTGGCAAGTAGTTGGTGGTAACTAGAAACAAAAGAGCTGGTGTGTATGCTTATTGTAAAATAAAGCATATTTTCTTGCAACAGTGGTGATTAGACATGAGCTGTCATCATATTCTAGTGTTCTGCAGTTAACTATGCATTAAAAATATTAATGGAAATAATAGCTTCTATTATACTGAACAGAGCTGCTTTACAGTCCCAACCTAATGTACTGTGGAAATGTAGCCCCCACCTGAGCAAAGTGACAATCGAACAACTTAGTGCATGCCAGCTAAGTCTGGGAAAATGTCTTCAAAAACTCACACAGGAATTAAAAAGAAATGGGAAATTTCAGACATCTTGGTTAATAGATTACTTGGGGGGGGGGGGGGCATTCTTTCTTGTCTGTTCAGGGGCTGCATTCTGGCCCACAAAGGTAATTTCATGTACAGCCATCAGCAAGAGCTGATGGAAAGATATCTACTGACTGTAACATAAGTGTAAACTTCTTTTAATATTCCTCTCCTTTGACATTTAACTGACCTGTCTGCAGTGTAGAAATGATAGGACTTAAAAATCAACTCCCTATGAAGTGCTTCATTAATGCATCCCCTTTTGAGAGGCCTGATTAAGCCAAATGGTGAATCCATTTCAGATGAGTCCATTTGTTTTTGTTGTCTTGCTGTTGTACTTTGGTGGCAATAATACACATAAGCAGTAATAGCTGATTTTTCTCTTATGATCATTTGCATAAGAAGTTATATGAGAAAAATAGTATTGCCCAGTGATCTGTGATCATCATCGTCATCATCTGTGCATCATCATCGTCATCATCTGTGCATCTAAACATTATTAGCCACAGAGCTTACATTCTGGCTTGTAATACCAAGAAAAAGAATGAGAAAATATAACTGACTTGTGATTAGAGAATCTGAAAGATGGGGTCTGGTGGGGGAATCCCTGCCTGCAAGAATGGTTGAACTCATTGTCCTCCAAAGAAGCTGCTTGTGGTACTGATACAGATGTCTGCGTGCTGTAACTTGGACCAAGGCCATCCCTTCTCTTCTGAACGGTCACCAAAGAGCCATTAAATAGCAGCAACTTTAAGCTTCGTGTCGGAAGTAGTTTGCCAGTCACAAGGCAGCACTTTGCAGAGTTTTAAATTCATCCTGTTACATCCAGAACAATGTAATAAGCTCCAGCAGTCACACAGGACACGAACTATCCTCTTGGATAACACTTAATGTATGCTTTGTCATCCCTGAAACTCCACAGCCTTGTACTGGTTCTCTATTACACATAGGAAGAATATGTACCTGGTGAATCACTCCTCCTAAATCTGATTTACTTGTAGCAAAGCCTAAAACAAACAGTCCAGCACATTCACAGTAGGAAGATCTACAGCTTCCTTTGCTATTCTGCACACAGGATAATGACAACGAAAATAGCAGCAAAGGGTACCAAAACACCTTGAGGAAAATGACTTCTTGTAGTAGTGCCTGACCTCCATCTGCTGTCTGTCCTTTGTGTGTTGCCTGTTCTGAAGGGGACCCAATACACATTATTAAACACCAAACCCAATTCTGTAGTTACTGAACGTTAGTCAGGGTCCGTATTTTTCAGATCTATTCTCTTGCCTCCTACCACCTTTCTTTTACTACCAAAAAAAGGGCAAAAGGAAACATTTATTTGTTTAAAAATGTGTACCTTGCATTTCTCTTCTGATAACAAAACAAAAAAAGAAAGTGTTTCTATACTATTATTTATTACTGTGCATTGTCTGCTAAGGCTATGTTTTCTATCATGGGATTCAAATTGCTTCTTGTGCCATCAGCATTTTCCTTTTTCACATTTCTTTCAAGGCAAAATAGAAAATGTACTTCTCTGCAGTAGCGACAGTGATCTGGGAAAACTTTATTTAGGGTGAAAGGGAAAATAATGGAATCTGAACAAGTATCTACACTAAAAATCTATTTAGAGCATCGAAAAACCAATGTATTCACAAGACAGCATTGTATCTGTTGTAAATTACACTCAGGAAGATAGAGTAACATAGTGTGTAATGACCACCAACCTGTCTATTTGCATCGTAGATTAAAAAAACCTGAAGATGTAGTAATGAGGAGCTGAAATGAAAGACAGTGTATTTATGGAAGATGGTGTATTTATGTTGCAGAAAAGCCGTGATAAGGCAGTGCCACTCTTGTAGCAGTAAAACTTGTAGTGCATTTAAAAATAAACAAATGCATCCCCATTGAGGGTTATTGCACAGGAGACTACATAAATAAAAATCCAAATACTGCTTTCTTAATTCACACATACAGTTACATTTAATGGCAATAGGGCTTCCAACATGAGTAAAACCAGCAGGGTCTGGCCCATAAAAATTATTCTTGTTTGCAGTCTGCCTGTTTTCTAAAGGTTAGCACTAAGATTTCATTTACTGTCTTGTGTAGCAGCAGCTCTGATTTAAGGAGATGCTGGTTTCTACCCTCCAGTTTCTCATTCCCTTTCCATAGTACCCCTTCAGCTGCGCTAACACAAGTGTTAGTGGGGCCATTTGGCTAACCAAATGTGGAGAAAACCCACATCCAGTACTGTCTGCTAATCCTCAATGGTGATGAAGAAGAAAAGAGAAGATCTGGGGAGTTTAACGAGTGTATCTGACCTGAAGATAAATAAAAGCAGTCAATAGGGAATGGCAGATACAAAAGCAGGGTCTGGTTTTGAGTGCCAGACCTCTCTTCTAGTGTAGTAAATCTTTTAGTGCTACAGTAATCAAAAAGAAAGGACTATTAAAGCCGATCATCTGGTTTAAAGAACCATGTACATATTCCAGCGTCTTCTGAATTTTAGAGTGAACCTGTTTGCATAACTCGCATTTACAAAATTAGGTATGACAGGAACTGACAGGTTTATCACAGACAGCCTAAAGTTTCAAGTTTTCCTTCTTCTCCAGGTAATTAGAAATGATAAAGAATTGTGTCAGGAAAAAAGTGCAACAGGAAAGAAGGATCATAAATTGCAATGCAATTAGCTTCTTTCTCTGTCTCTGAATCCGCGTGCTTATGGATACCATTCAAACTGCTTGAGTCACAGCCATGCAAGGTTCTGGTCTGAAATCATTTAAGTCTGTGCTTAAATTTAAAAATGTGAACCCTCTAAAAGCTGCAAATGCTGAGACCACTTACGCTTAATCTTTAGGATGTGCTTAGTATTTTTGCTGGATCAGGGCTAGAGTACTGAGCCTTTACAGGAGTGAATGCAAGCTGATCTGCTTATGAGAAGGTTTAATGGAAATTTCATTTTTCCTTTCATTTAAAATTCTGTCAACAGTATATCCTTCCCAGCCCCTGCAGGAAGAGCTGCAACTAGATAATGCCTCATTGTTACTGCAGCAAATGGGCCGTAAAGTAAATGTTCTAATTAGTCTCTGAATCATTAGGTTGGGTGTAGCTAGTCAGATGGAATTGTTGGCTGGTGTGGAGAGCTGGACACCATGCTGGAAAGAAAACAGAGCCTTTCTGCATGTTTCCAGAGTTTCTTTTAAAGTCTGATATGACTTGATAGCTGTGCTTTTTCTGCCTGATAGCAAGGGGAGAATCTTTATTTTTTTATTTCTGTACTCTTGACCTGAGAAGACAGGACAAGGAAGCTGGTATTTCCAAAAGCACATTGAGCTTTTGTCGTTGCCTTGAGGATTTCAGGCACAGTATATATATTCTGCTTCAGATGATAATTTGTGCAGATGACAAATACTATTTTTTACTTCCAACACCAACTTTAAGTACAATACACTCCATGGGTACATCTTGACATCCAGAGAGACATTTATGTGGGCCTTGAATAAGTTGGTGCTGGTACTATCAACAATATCACTGTGTTGCCTCTAGAATCACTACAAGACACACCACTGTTTCACAGCGGTACTATCTTGCTCTGAGTACCCCAGAGATCTCTAAGATGACATTAGAGTGGACAGTGTTGAGATAGCTTTCAAATAGGCAAGAAAGAAGCAACAAATGTATAAAAAAAGTGAGCCCCTGTGCAAGAGAGAATTGCATTGCAAATGGGGGCTTGGATGCCCAGGATTCTCAATGTGTGAAATACCTGAGGCCATTAGGAAGGTAAGTAGACTCTAGGAAGTCAAGGAAGGAAGAAAATAGAATCTTGAGCTGAAATACCAAGGTTGGCTTGGGTGTTTTGCAGTGAATTGCCTTGTGGCAAAAAAACACTTGGAGGCTCAGATATTCCAGGAGCTCTTCCAACTAAAGACCTTATAGAAACCAAAGTGAAACCATGCTTATAAAACCATCATGTTGGCTCTAGACTTGGTTCATTCTCCTCAGAAGATTTCTACAGGCACGTGAAACTTCTTAGGAAGCAGCTTGACAAAGGATGTTGCCTTTACTGGCAGCTGTGAGCACAGAATGTTGTTGAGGAACTCAGATTCACATCTCACTGAGAAACTGCTGAGAGATTAAATAAACAGTCAAGCAAAGTGTAACCCCTTTACAGGAGAGCTGCCTTTTGGTACAATAACACTGTGGGAATTCCTGTGCTGCTGTTTCACCTTCTCTATTAACATGTTTGCTTGGGGTTTATCTATGCCTTGACAGTTATCCAACAAAGCTGTGGGGCTACCAATGGTAGTGTAGAGTGACATTAAGAGTGATCTGATCTAAACTGCCTGGGAAACAGTTGGCTCAGATGCAATGCTAATGTAGAACAACATTAAGAGGGATCTGATTTATTGGCACAGACCTAGCATTGAGGTTGGCTTAATGGCAACAACAGCCCATCTGCAGCTAGTACTGCTGAACAGGGAGGGGTTGTGCTGTCTTAGGTAGGGCTGGTGTGCTGTTGCTTTCTCTGTGCACATGATGGGTGTGTGACAAGTCTGTTACCATTTATCATGTAAATATACATTTAGGGACCTTATAAAGCTGCCTGAGTTGTTGCATCTGTAGACTAACTGCTCCTTGATAGTGTTGGTGGCTTAGTTAAAAGGACTGTCTACAATGCATGTCATTAACTTGATGGACTACAATGGCTCCAAAGGTTTATCATACCAGTGCAGGTGTTGAACCTGAGTGTGGGAATAATTCTAGTGGCTAAAGGAGAAGAATAGGAGGTTAGAAATGTCATGGAGTCTCTCACTGGTATATTTTGAGTCTCTCTTAACCTCACTTCTCACCCTACTTACAGAAGTATTTGAAGAGAAAAATAAATGTCAGGAAAGGCTTTTACAACCTTGGATCTTAGGTGCCACAGAAAAGGAAAGTATTTTACAAGCATTCTAAATCAAATGCCTCCATTCAGGAAATAACAGTTATTAATTCCTTCAATCAGACTACTCAGAGCTTTTCGTTCTTGTGTAAATTGGTAGTCTACAGCCTATTTGAGTTAAAAAACCAAAACAGCAAACCAATTCTTTATTATGAGCTTATTATAAGAGCAGTGAAAAACTATTAAAAAAAATTAAAAAACCAAAAAGCTTAGGTTTGGAATCAAATCTCAGAGTTTATGAACTCACAGCATCTTAGAAAAACAGTTTGTAATGGGCTGTTGAGGGTCACCTCCTCCCCAGGCAGGGCTAACATCACATCAAGGATTGATCAGGATTTTGCCCTCTCAAGTTCTGGAGATCTTCAAGGATGCAAATGTCTCTTTTTTTTAAAAAAAAAACCCCAAACGTATTTTGGAGGGATCTCACTCAAGTCTTTTGTGTCATGTGTTTAAAAGCTTAGGCTTTAGAGATCAGTGAGAAACGTTTGATTGAAGGAACGGAGAAAACAAAACCGGTCTTTCCCTGCAGGGGGAGGTGCAAGCTGTCACTGTACATCTGTAAATATTTTTGGAATAACTGCCTTTTAGTACCTAAGTAGTAAAAAAAAAAGAACAGATTTTCCCTCTCTTATGTTTCATTTCCAAATGAAATTTTAAACCACAATACATTTTCATGAACGCTATACCTAACATTTTTGAAGTTAGGGTAAAGAATGGAAACACAGACAGAGCTTTTATGATCATGCTGCTAAGGATGTCGCTGTAGTAAATAAAGCACCTTTAATATTTTAAGAATGGCATCCCTGAAGTATCTGATACGATTTTTATTTCTCAACTGCCTTTCCTTAGCTGGAGAAAGGAAAAATAGTTCTTCTAAATACATGTGCCACTACATCACAATTTATTTATATATGTAGATATTTTAGGATATAATTAAACTTAATTATATGAATTTTAAATGTCTAAATGAAATACTTAATTTTAATACTAAATATAAATTAAGAATTTCTGAATGGAGTTAATTTGTATATTTCTGGAAATTTTTTCTTTTAAGTGGACCTTTACTGCCTGGTTGTAATTATAACATAATGCCCCTGTCAGACTCAAATGTGCTTGGAGTTGTTGATTCCAAACAGAAAGCTTGTGTTTACAAAGCTTGTCATATGCACATGGGTGGATCGTGAAATTATTTATCAAATGATTTCAAATAATTCATGCCAAAATTACAAATCATTCAGAAATAATTAAACCAAAAAGAGATTATCTTCATCAAGGAAATAATTACTCCTGAACCATTTGCACAGCTCAGTTCTAACCAAACTCTTACAATGGCAAGAGGAGGAAAGAAAAGGATATTTGTAGTAAACAAAGATCACCTTCACATGGCTCCAGCTCGAGCCCTCCCTCACTGATACGGAGTATTTGCAAGAATTCTTCTGTAATTTCCCTAAATTGCTATGTGCGTGTGTTGTGTTAAATGGACTTCAGTCACAGGGACAGTCATCTGCAAGTGGGAAGCCAGCGGTCACTGGAAAACTGTAAAACACAAAGTGCCTTAAAATAATTTAATATAAGGAGTAGAAAATACGTGTAATATGTTATTTTTAAGGGGCTTTGAAGCAGGGAACATTTTGATGAACTATGGAGCCAAATAAATGACTTTTTAAGTGGAAGGAGAGGACAGAGATGAATGAAGGGAAAAAAAAAGAAATGGAACTGGAGAAACAAAATGGATCAGGTAGGAGGAAAATTATTCTGGCATACTGTGAGAAGGAAGAGAGCAAACCTCATGAGTGCCACTTTTAGTGTTTTGAAAAAGATACTATTTCTTTTCTAGGAAATGTAGGCCATTATCAGTCGCTGATATTTCAAGCATAATGTGGGGGAAAAAAAAGTAGTCATAAACTCAGGCTCCTTCACAGGACAAAAACTTCAGACTACTAAAAGATGCATTTATCTATTTACTTATTTACTATGTGAGCTAGCAAAAGTCAATATACAGTTATATTTGGTGATTTATTTCACCGTGAAACTTCCAGGGATCTGTTTTCTGCCATGTAGAATGAATTTCTACTCTACTCATAAACTAAGCAAGAGAGATATTAATTATTTTATATTGACCACCATGCGTATCCTTTCAGCTAACGCAGATGCATAGTTGCAGTGCGTGTCTTTTCTCCCATCCACTCTATCTATTCGTAAGACATTGATCAAACAATTATGAAAAAAACAAGGAACCCTGATGTAAGCAAGTCATCACCAAGTTTACTCCCTGGCAAATGATTTTTCACTACAGCAGCCCACAAAATAGCTTTTTTCTTTCGTGAAATGTCTAAGCCCAAACCTGAAATGTTTCATCTTGAGAATTCATCTGTGAAAGTTTCTTGGATTTTGTATGTTATTGTCGTGGTTTCCCCCCAGCTGTGGGCCGAGCTCCACGCAGCTGCCTGCTTCTTAAAGTAAAAGAGCAGGGGAAGAGGGAAAAAGGGGGGAAACAAGGGAAGGGAAAAGGAAGGGGAAATAACTCCAAAACCAAGAAACTAAGAGGCCCGTGGGTTGGGATAAGGATAGTTTACTAAGAGAACAGAAAGATAAAATATAACAATGCTAACAGGACTTTAGAGCAAAAGAATATGAAACTCTTGATACCCAATGCAGTTTCTCCCCGACCCACACAACTCAGGCCGTACCACCCAGAGCTGTCCCAGAACCCGACCGTCCCCCCAAGCAGCACGCGTCCCGCCACCGCCCCTCTTCTTCCTCCCCTCAGCCCCCCGTTTTCCTGGGCAGGACGTAATTGGCATGGAATACCCTCTTTGGCCCATCTGGGTCACCTGTCCTGGCTTCGCCCCTCCTTTCTCAAGAATAGAGGAATAGAAGAAGCTGAGAAAGTCCTTGACTGTCTGACTGCAACTAAGAACATCAGGGTGTTCTCAGCACTGCTTTCATTTTAACTCCCAAACACAGCATTCCATCAGCTGCTACAAATGAAGTTAACTCTATCCTGACTGAAACCAGGACAGTTATCTATTCAGTGCTTCATTTCCCCGTACAGCTTCATCCCCCTCACATGTGTTTCATCCATGCAGCTAGCTGTTTGGATGTTCTTTTGTGCTGAAAATCCTGGTTTGAGGCAAGATTGATCCAGCTGTTCTGAAGAATTCTGAGGAAAGGACACTTTGGACAAAAGTATTGAAGTTTTCAAGACAAAACCTGCTGGGGCTTTTTTGGGGTATTTTTTTTTCCCCTTCCAGGAAGGGGTTGGACCCGATGATCTCTTGACGTCCCTTCCAACCCCTATGATTCTGTGTTTCTGTGAAACAGTGACTTTTCCACAAGAAGCAAAGACCACTTGTCAATTTAAAAAAAAAAAAAAAGGCTTGTAGTTTTCTTTTCACCTGCTTAACTTGGGGCTTTCTTTTCACTGCCCTTTCCACCACTTCGAGGCCGTGTTGCTGGGTTATGGCTGCGATGTGCTGCTTGGGAGAGCTGTGGTAATCCATTTCTTAGTGATTTTTGGTGCAGTCTCTGTAGACTTGCACCAGTGTAAAAGACCTGTTCTACCTGGTGCATTTCAGCCACCATAGTGTAATGAAATGCAGGCAATGCAGCTTACGTGTAAGTGGATTACATATACATCTAGTTTTTTGAGGATTTGAGTTTTGATTTTAATTTTTCAAAATTTACTCTTGCTGCAGCATTCATTTTGCTTCCAAATAATTTCTACTTGTTGTGTTTAAATTAGAGATGGGGAGGAGGACTCAAGTTTTCACCTGCAACTCCGTAAACATTAGTTGTGGGGCAGAAATAACGATGGGAGTAGACTTTGTCTTCCCTTGTAAGACCTGTAAAATATACAGACAAAAGTGATTTCAACAGCCAGGTTAGTTTAGCAAATCCTTAAATTTTTCTCTGTATAATTAAGCACCAGTAGATGTTTTGACTTTAAACACCTTGATTGTTTTGCATGCAGAATTTTAGACATGTCAGCTTTGGTTGTTTGATTTATACCTTTGACCTATCTCTAATTATTTTAACCTTATAATTTGCATAAATCCAATCTCTGCTGTCAGACTTGGAAGACAACAGAAATCCCCTTATGCATTGCGATTCGCTAAAGAAATTAGAGGTGTGATACTGGGTGGGCTTTTTTCATTTGACCCTATATGTCTTCTAATTTTGAATTACTCTAGTGAATTTTTCTGCTCTTGAAAGCAAAAGATGTAGGGAACAAATTACTGCTGAGTGCTGCCTCACATTCTGGAAGGTTTTTTACCTCCTCCTGACAAAGGGGATCGATGACTGCCTGGAACATCCATGCTGCACCTGAGCTGCCCAGCTCAGCAGGGAGGTTTGGTCTCTGGATCTCTGGCAATTCAGGCTGGAGGCACTGGCTTGCTTCATTATGTCAACTATCAAACTTGTAACCTCAGATTTGAATTCTGTTTCGGATTCCAGACACTGTCTCATCAGTCCAAAGAGAATTAAAAGTTTTTTTAGATCCAGAGTTTTGGTTCAAGCCATTTTGAGCTGTGAGGATGCTGCCAGACTGCTATTGACACTTGGCACTGTACGAATTGAGACATCTCTCTGAGGGGTTAATGGTCCTCTCCGGCTTTTCTCGGCTCCCTGGAGCCAGAGCGAGCATCTTTCCTGCATAGGTGGTAAAAAGATAGGCAATGTTTTGTGGGAAATGGCAGTTTTAAACTTCCAAAATTTATTTCTGTGGAAGAAAGTGTCTGCTTTGAGAAGGAACAGCACATTTCATTCCCTGTGCAGTGAACAAATGAGCTCCTTGGCTGAGCAGAATGAAGTTGTAATGCTGCCTGCCGAGCTGGGAGGAAGGCTGCCTTTGCACAGGTGATGCTGGGGTTGGGGGTGCACACTGGCATAGCCAGTATAAATGGTGGGACCTTACCCCTTGGACATGTGACACTCTTCTCTCTCAAGGGAGAGAAAGGTGTCCACCAGAAATTATGGCCTTTTCAGGCACAGTTGCATACATGAAATAGGAAAGTTTATTTAGTTGGCATTTGCCTGGCGCTTCACCTCTGTCCAAGAGGGTAGTTAGTACTTCCTTACTTCACATAAAGTGGTGACAGGCCTTTGTATGTTAAAAGACAGGGAAATATTCAGATGTTGCAATAATGAAGGCCATTCCTATCTATTAGCTTAGATGGATTAAAAGGTTAAAACACTTTCTGGTGAAAATTAATTATGCTGAGAATTCAGTTAGAAGTGTTCTTTGATGTCTGGCATTTGCATGCCTGTGAAGAGGGATAGGTCACCTGCTATGTGCATGAACTCTCAAGGTTTACAAGAGGAAGAGTAGCAAAGTTCCCTGCTAATCTACTTCTGTTTAAGGATGAGCTTCTTACTCATGTGGAGGAAGTTGTATCTCACTGGTGTGATTTTGTGCAGGTTGACTCATACTGGGCAAGAATCTTTGTGGCTTCAATTGGTGATATTCTCACTGTCCTCTGTAGCTGGAGCAAGAATACCTTTCTGTCCATTTTCATTCTGCTTTTGTGGTGATGCTTGGAGAAAGCTGACAGTAAGAGGTGGAAATGCAATGTGTTTAATGGCAATGTGACCAATAAAGCCTTCATGAGCCTGGCCATGGGCTATATGACTTCCTCATCCTGAGATCTGATAATGTATTGACTTTGACAGCACTGCTTTTCAACCTGAGTTCACCTGGACCAGTTTCTAGGTCAGTGCCAGAGAGCTTATTGCTTTGTACACCTAGCACTTAGGATATTTGTATTAGCCCTTCCCCTGTCTTACTCGGCCTTTGTGTTGCATTTCATACAACAGCATGGCATGCTGTTGGCAGAGTGTCTAGCACAATTTGGGAATGACCCAAGACATAGTAGCATCTAGCATTCCTTTACAGAGAGAAGGAACTGGATTATGATGACCTGTAAAAATAAAAGCTTTGAAAATGAGGTCAGTGAAATGTGGCTAGGAAACTGCTTGCACTGAAGATTCATAGCCTTCAAGACAGTAAATGTTGCCAGTCTGTAGTTACTGCCTTCACGATCAAGATGTATGCCCATGAAGTGGCAAAACCCTTCTCTCTGCCAGTTCCTGCCAGTCCCATGGCACACTTCTTTGGTGTCAGAGTAGCCTCAAAGATGTTAAAAGTTTCCAGTGCAAACTTCCATGTACAGTCTGCTTACTTTCTGTACAACCTCTGCTGGCTTCAGGATGAGAGTTAGTTACGGTCACAGTTCTTAACCTCTCCACAATATCAGAGTATGTTCAACAGTCCCTTTCTACCTAATTTTAACTGTTCAAGAAAGCCTGAATCTTGAACCTCTTATGGTCAGGCTGCATATGGAATATGCTGTCTCCACCTAGCTGGAAGCAGTATCTGAGACATGTCATATCTTTAAATATTTTACCCTGAAAAACCACTTTATATATCAGCTTAGCAGACACCACATTTGGTCCTGCTTCATGTCCTTTCAGACCCTATCCAAGACATCTTCAGAGTTCACAATCCTGTGCAGCCCACTATATGTTTAAATAATGCCTGGGAAGATGTAAAAATGGCTGTTAGTCTTTCCAGTTTTGAGCAACGAGATGGACTCAGCAATTGAACTCTGCATTCTCTTGCCATCTCTAGAAGAGAGCTGTGTGAGCTTAGGTCTTGGCAGTCTTGTATGCCCAAATTTATTTATTTTTAAATTTTAGCTAATGTCTTTGGTAGTAGGCATGTTTGTAGATTAAAGCAAGCCCCGGGTGGGGAGTGAGTCACGGTGTGTTCTTTAGGTTAGAGCGCTCTGAGTTCCACTCTTTATAGATGTAACATAGCCATGTACAGTGATACAGTGATGAGCTGTGGCTTGTAAATTGAATATCTTTGGACCAGTGTTGCTTAGCATCTCTACTTACTGAGCAACTAATGAAAAGAGGTTATGCCTAAATTAATCCCTAGTGTAATTCCAATAAAGAGAATGGAGCCAGGCATGCATATACTGCCGAGTGGGTTTTTTCCTTCTCTCTGTTGTTCAAGTCTATGAGGCCAGTGCAGAGGAGGGAAATAAAAGAGGCTAAGGAAGAAATAAGAACAAATGGACATCTGGTGACTTTGTAACTCCACCTGTGCTATGACAGAGCAGTGCAAGTGTGCCAAAAAGAAAGCAGCACATCATGAGGATTCTGGCTTTTATCTGAAGAATATCTCTTATCCATAAAGATCATGGAGAGCTTTACACTCGTGGAAGTGTGAATAACACTGTTAAGTCCTTTCAGTCGGAGAGGTGAAAAGGCAGTCATTGGACTGGGAAAGGGTAATTGACTGGTGGCTTCTGTGACCCCGCTACTCAGAGAGAGAAGGACCTTGTCAGTCAGACAAAAAATTACTGCTCAGGAGCAAGCACAGAGATGTAGTCATGTAGCTCCAATTATTAGTTAGGTCTGTGTGTTTTAACCCTTTGTGCAATGCTCTAAAAATATGAGGAGAGACAAAGCGAACAGCAGTTTGAAGGCATTTGTGCTTCTAATCAGAAACATGCTAGCTGTTCGTGTCCTTTAAAAGCACAATTAGAGAGCAGCAGGAGGGAAGGGAAGATGAGGAAAGCTGAGGGAGCCTCTGGGAGCTCTGCTTCCTGCGGTGCTAATAGTGCTCCACGGAAGCACCTTCACGTAGGGGGGTATCGTGTGTGGCTGGAGAAAGCTGAAGGTCACTGCTCCAAATTTTGCTTTTACACTGAAATGTAAAAGCAATTGCTCAAGGCTTATAGTGGCTGAGAGCAGATTTTGGCACTGCATCTTCCATTTGTGCCCTTCCCATCATAAGATTAAAGCCTCGCAGTCCAGCGGGGTTTGAGTGACCTTTACATCTCAAGGTTGGGCAGGTTTTTTTGACTGAACTTCTAAGGCCCTCCTCTCTGCTAATCTTACATATAGGAGAAATTGTTCCTGACATGTAAATGCACCTGCCCCAAATCAAAGTATGAATTTGAGTTCTGGAAGATGCCAGGAGAGACCTTTTCTGTTCATGTTCTGTTGTACAGTAGCTCTGAATACACCGGCTTGCATATTTTGCCCCAGGAAGATCTCAGAAGAATCCTGTGTAAGGTTTGTTATTGTCATCAAATGGACTTAAAAGACAGAAAACAAACTGCTGTGTTTTCACACAGAACTAACACATTTTATTCTTGCAGCTTGAAGGTTGTTGAGGAAGGGGCACATACAATTTCAACTGACTAGAACTTTCCTGATGTGTTTTATCACTTTCTGATTCAACATTTCAGCATTTGGAAAGTTGCTTAAAACATCGAGGAACCTCTATTTTTTCCCATTTGAAAAGGAATTTCATTTCTTTCAAGTGTGTCAGCAGATATTTAGAGTCCAGCCTTTCCATAAAGAGAAGCAGTGTTTGTTGGATTTGATTTATCTGTGGGATGTTCCTCCATTTGTCATTGGCGAGGCACAAAAGTAGGTAATCTGGAGGCAGGCTGTAGTGGTGTGAGCAAAGACAAGCTCTCCTGGTAAAGGGCTTGTAGGTGGCCAGCTCTGGCTAAGAATGAGCGATGGTGGCTGGAGAAAGGCAGAGCTGGGTTACAATACAGTTTAGGACAACTTCAATTCTTTGATTATTCAGCTTCAACTACTGGTGACTGTCAGTGAGCATGATTGTGGAAACATGCCCATCTCTGCCATGGGAGTGAGCATTTACTCTAGCGTGGATAAGTGTAGGAAGTGAAATAATGCCTTTTTTCCTTGCTCTGAGACAGGTTTTTGTGGTTGTTTCCAGCAATCAGACAAAGGCTCTGATCTGTGACTGAGCACATCAAGCCAGTTGACTTCTCTTTTGATTGAGTTTTGATATTTACAGACACTGTAATTCTGCAGATTGGATGTTATGAACTATATCATACAATTTTGTCCAAGTCTGAATGCAAGTACTGTGTAATAAGGACAGCATTATCTTAGATATACAGATTTATAATGAAGTTAACAACAGCAACAACAATAACAAAAAAGTAATAAGAAAAAGTTAGGATATAACAAAACAGTCTTGCATCACTTCTCTTTGTCTCATAATTAGCAGCTCATCATTTCTTGACCTTGTATAGACTTTGTAGGAGACATTTCCTGTGGTGCAAATAGGTCAAGACTCAGTCTGGCATCATTGTTATTGATTTTTATAGGCCTGAAATCCCAAGGAGCTGATGTGTATAGAGATAATACCTTGTGCTGTTTGGTGTATAAAATATATGTATTTTTTTCCCCTTGAAGTGGAGCTGAATAAAGACTGTTTATTTTTCACACTCCTTAAATGAGGAACACAGTGATTGACTGTAGCTATGAGGTGTACATATCCTATTGAAACAAATTATGGGGAAAGAGTTGTATAATTCATTCACTGATGTGAGCTAAGTTCATATAACACTGTCTCAATGACTGACTGATATTGCTGTTTAGTAGATGTGACATTTAAAAGTTTAATCATGATCCTGGCAGCATTCTCTGGCTCATTCTAAATCATAGAATAAGAAATGGGGCATTTGGCATGCTTTCAGGCACACTGCTATCTGCTGCAAAGCATTCAGTAATATTTCTAAATGCATGTATCAACCTTTTCATCTATTGATCTCAAAACGCTTTACTGAGTTAAGTAAGAGTCATCACCCTTTTTATTAAAAAAAGAAAAAAAAGAGGAATGAAGAACATTACCCAAGTCGTTTACAAACCCAGACGATTTCTTGGGATAATATATACAGCAGAAGAGCAGTGCCCAGCACTTCTGTGTGTTAGGAGCTTTGAGGCTCATTTCTGCCTACAGTGAGACTTTAATCACTTTGAAAATACCTCTTCTGCCCTGACAGAGCTGCAGGTAGCGGCACAGATGAAGACATTTTCCTAGATGTATCTCTTGCTCCCTGTTTTCAGGTTTTTTTTGTTTGTTTGGGCACTTGAGCATTAAATCACAGGTGAAAAAAAGAAAGAAAAAGTAAATTATATGATGATACTGAATTTGGTCTTATTACAGCTGTCAAACAAGCAAACATACGGAACCGGTGGAGAAGTTTTAAAATATTGAAATGTCAGGGGTATTATGCACATGACTTAAATTACTTTTCCCAGTAAAGAAGAAACATGGAAATGTGTTCAAATCTCTTCTCTGTCTCCAATGAACTGAGATATAAATTTGAATTCACAGTTTTAGCTTTGTCGTTTTTCCAATCTGTTAATAAATGGATTGAAAAATATACTCCCATAATTTCAAGTTTACCTGAGACATTATAGGAACTGGTTTAAATAGGCAAAATTACGTAGCCTGTTGAAAGGCATTTCTTATGCTGAATTATTTGGGGCACTCTGAAAATTTGATTGTGTGTAATTCAGACTCAAGAATAAGGCAAAATTAAAAACACACAGGTACGTAGGAGGATAAATACAAATATGGGTTGTACCCTTACTCAGTTTTCCTCTCAGGACTGAAATAGGACTTGATTTTATGTCCCCTTCAGATGTCAGCCCTAGTTTGGAGAGTTCCTTGCCAAAATGATCTCATCTTTTAGGAAGTTTGGATGCTGGTGGCCGGAGAAGACTTGCAGCCTGTACCATGGACATCTGATGTGGTGACCAGTGTCAGATTTTTAGCTTTACCTCCTTTCTTTGCAGTGCCTCTGCCTGATGCTATCAAACTGGTTTAATGGTCTGTTTTTACCAGTGCTCTATTAAGAATCATCAGTTGTACCCACCCTTGCTTTGGGGCTGTATATGCAGTTACCATCATGCATGTTTTTACCCTGTGGCCTTGAATGTCAGCCTTGGTGCTGTGCCAGGGGTAGTACAGCTTTGTGAAAAGCGCATGAGGTATCTGCTCATCAGCAAGCGCTGAGCAGGTAGTGATGAATCTTCAGCCTCTGATGAATTTTCTTTAGGGGTGAAGAGTGAGAAAATGAAGAGATGTTGGTATTAAGCATGATGTATTTCCTTACTTTGGTCTTGAACTTGACCTGTCTCAAGCCATTATTTACTGGCCTCTTCCTCTCCTTCAATTCCGGTGCAGACTGTCATGTTCACCTGATGGCATTTTCATCCTACAGATTTAGTGGGGGAACGGTGGGAAGAGGAAGCACAGAAATCACAGTTCTGAGAGGCTCCGAACCAGTTTTTAACATTTGCTGTTCAAAATGTGTGCTCCTAGTCGTTGTGTATGATGATCATGGTCACAATACATCCCACAAAGTAAGGAAATATTTCCCATTTTATATAGATGAGGAACTGAGAGGAAAAACAGATATCAAAGAGAGCCTTCAGTTGAACCAGGAGTTCAACAAGGTTCAGGGAAAAAGAGCCTTTATTCAGCGGTCTCTCAAAAGACTATCCTCCCTCCTTTTACTTGTGCTTTTCAGTTCTTTCTAACTGGGTGTTTAACCTGCTTTTCCTTTGCTGTATCATTTGCCCTTCTAGTATTTTTCAGAAATCAAAAGCTTTGCTACAAATGGTAGCTCATGAACCCCATCAGGGAGCACCTCCACAGTGTAGCCTGTTTGTCAAGTAGCTGACTCACTGGGAGAGTAAAAGGTACTTGTGTGAGGTATTAAACCTAGTACTCAAGTGAGAAGAGTGGGACAAAGTAGATTGTCAGTTGGGAGAATGTGTCCACTGTAAACTGGCATGATAAAACCATATGTAGGGAACGCTTAATCCCATTTATTATGCAGAGATTAAAAGTAACTTTAATTTGCTTGTCAGCAAGATGATGGATGAAAACTTCTTACTTATGCATTTGCTCAGTAAACTCTATTAAGATGCAAGTCTAGGTAGAACAGAGGATGCTAATTTCAGAACAGAGCAAATCCATTACACTGGTGAATCTAAAAAAATACATTTCCTTAGTAGACCCTACAATGGTTCTTAATGAAAACAATGTTCGATATTTTAAACTACAGTCTGTGCATATGTAGAGAATTGATTATCTGAGAGAGACAAGTGTTCACTTGTGGTTTCCCTCTGGACCCAGCAAAATACCTCCTCACCCGCCATTTTATTTCTCTGAACTCTGTTAACTCATTCAGCACTCAGTTTCTAAGGAAAGTTCCGTTCAGGAACCTTTTATGTACCCTTCAATACTAAAGTTTCCATCTGGAACTTCTTTTCCACACACTGGTACTTTCTCTGCTTCTTTCTTATGTGAAAAGGTGCAATTTCTAGTGAGCACTTACTCCTCTTGTTGGTATAGAGGAGATTTTATACCAGCGGTTCCCTTCCAGCTAGTCAGATACATGTTGTAACCCTGAGTTACACCACAGGACCTTTCTCCTGCTTATCTCTAAAGTCTTTGAGTAGCTTTTTGTGACCCTCAGCACTGCTCAAGCCCAGCTATACTTAGATACTCATTGAAATACCTTGAAGAGGGGAAGAGGCAGTACCCTCAAAGCAGAGGTCCATCCAGATGGCAATTGCCCATGGCTAGCCAGTGGGATGGCTCCAAGTAGCCCTCATCTTACCTGATGTGGTAGGAGGTTGTCAGAGCTGTTCAGTGTGAAGGAGGTAGATATAATGTCTTTGGCAGTTTTTTTTTTCCCCATTTCATATTAACCCATCACCAGGCTGTATCTATTTTACCTTCTGTAGCAATTCAGTGGGTGGCAGAGACTTCTGCAAGGGAGGTTTCAGCCAAGGCATACCAATTACTTAAGGAACTGGAAAAGCCCGCCTGACCATATCTCATCTTTTATAGCAACGCTCAATACTTGTTTAGATAGGAGAAAATTCTACTAATTTTTATATAGTGTTGACAAACAGAAGGTAAGTAACCAGACTGTATAGCAAGGCAGGCACAGATTTAAACCTGAATCATCATCATCTTGCTGCTGTGCTGGTCCTGATCCCATTGGAACGTGTTGCTTCCTTAGGAAGTGTGTCTTTTATTCCCAAAAAAGGTATATGAAAATAAAATAAGGACAATAAGAGAAAATATTTCCTTAGACATAGATTATGTGAGTAGATGGAGTGCAGATATGGACAAGCTTTAGTGTTGTTGTCGCTGCTGTTGGCAGGGATTGCTCTAAAATGTCCTTAGATGTTATCTTAGGGTTAACACAGTCAATCTCTCCAGTAAGAGTATTTTCAAGAGGAAACGTGTTGAGATACTCCTTTATTGTTTCCACTAGAAATCAGCTTTGATTGGATTTTAGGAAATGACTTACTTTTTCAATACTTTTTTTTTATTTTTAACTTTTTATATCAGACATTGTACCTTCTGCTATCCCATACAGATGGTGCAAAAGCCATCAATTTCCTATGTTCAGAGAGATAACGTATTAAGGAAACTGTGACATGGATACTAGAAATACTGTATACCTGTAGGAAATACAGCCTTGTATTTCCACATAACCTATTTACATGAAGTTATTGGCACCCTGAATTTCCATACTTATGTACCTACCCAGCAACCTGCTATAAAGTTTCTGTGGTCAGTCATTCCCTGCTTTGCGCCTTATTTATGCATTGCACAGTTGATGTCAAATCAGACCTGGCACTTTGTTTATGCTGCACTTATTTTGCACAGATATAGATGACTGACAGGACTGCAATGCAGGAAGGAATGAGACCCCTATTTCTAGTATGTGTGTGCTCCTCTGGAATTTTTAAAGGAGAATAAAAATGCATATTCAAGTGTAACAGTGCAGAAATTACTAGGAAAAAAAAGTTGTATTAAAAAAAAAATTAGTGATGCCACTTGAAGCTGAACATGCACAACCTAGAGAGATTTGCTGATGAAGTGTTACTGGGGCAGATGGTTTCTGAATGGATGGATAATAAAACAGAAGCGTGAGACTTCTCTGAGCTGGAAGTAGGTGAAGTGCTTTCTTTGACAGTGTAGTGCAGGTGTGAAAAAAGGGGAAAAATGATTTAACTGAAAATAGAGCAGCCAAAAAAAAAAACCCAGGCTGTTTTGTTACTTTACTTCCCAGACTACAGTAGTTCATGCTCTTAGGGCTTTTCATCCACATCAGTTCGGATTAGTTTGTAAAAACTGTAAAACTAAAAAATTAAAAAATTAATTAAAAATTTAATTAATTAAAAAATTAAAAACTAAAAATCCCTAAAAAATTAATCTGTAAAACTGTTACAGATTAATTCAGTAGAAAGATTGTTTGTTTGCTTATTCTTTAAATCAATATTCTGTCCTGTGATATACTGTAGGACTCACTCATGGAGAACTCATGACATTTATGAATACCTTTTCCTATGAGGACCAAATTTCTTACCAAATTATAATGCTGAAATGTAAACACTAAATAAGAGAAGTATTTTCATGTTAGATGTTGAACTGCAGCTTTTTCCTACCAAATACTTGACACTGGGAAGATAATAAAAGCTGTGTTGCAAGGCAACTCACCTTTCTTCCACCACTTGTGTGGTTGTAATTTGGATACTGAAAAAAATGTGAACGAATTGTTGTGATAAAGTAATTTTTAATCAATTATTTCCTGTTCCACTGAAAACAGAGCAGAAGGCAACATTGGCTTTTGCCAGGAGACCTTGAGTGTAGCAGGGACAAGCCAAGATTGAAGAGGTGGAGAGCCCCTCTCTTTTGTCTGGTCATGGTCTGGGGACACTGTAAGTCAGGGGACTGGAGGAAGCAATGAAGTATGAGTTCACGGTGGAGGTCGGTCAGAAATTTGGCCAAAGAGTCAGGAACTTAGGGAACTCATACAGAGAGATAGGTGTCCTGCATAATATATGTTCATATTACATTATGTGTATGTATGGGTCAAAACCCCCAGGATGTAGAACACACCATTTCTCAGGTGCTTCTTGAGACATGCAGCAGTGTAAGCTGTTGGACATAAAGAAAAATGAATATATGTGCTGCTGAGCTGCAGCTGTGCCACAGTTTCAAAGTGTCAGGCTTGCAATGCCTTTTCAGGATGTTTCTGCATCACTTGGCAAGCAGGGCTTACTTGGCATAAGCAAAACTGTGCACCTGAGGCTGAACTGGATCTCAGTATTTGCAGTCTAGTACCTTATAGATGGGCTACAGCAGGAGGCAGAAAAAAGAAGGGAGACAACATGGGCCCTACCTCTCTTGTAGCGCCATCACTGCAGAGTAGTTCATTCAGTAGAGAATCACAGAATCATAGAATCATAGGGGTTGGAAGGGACCTTGACAGAGCAGCTCCCCAGCTCATATTGCACAGGTCGGCGTCCAGACGGGTCTTGAATGTCTCCAGAGAAGGAGACTCCACTCCCCCCTGGGCAGCCTGTCCCAGGGCTCCCTCACCCTCACTGTGTAAAAGTTCTTCCCCATGTTGGTGCAGAACTTCCTGTGCTCCAACTTGCAGCCATTGCCCCTTGTCCTGTCTCCACAGACCATTGAAAAGGGGCTGGCCAATTCCCCCTGCATCCCCTGCTTAAGATAATTATAAACATTAATAAGGTCCCCCCTTAGACTTCTTTTCTCTAGGCTGAACCGTCCCAGCTCACTCAGCCTTTCCTCATAGGGGAGATCGCAGTTATAAATAAAAATTGTGTAAAACAGTACACAAATGAAGTGTTAAAGAGAGCCAGGCCACTGACCTGTTGGCAGCCACCAGTTAACTGTGGGGAACTGGAGTTGTTGACAGCAGCAGAGAGAAACCTTCAACTTGATCAACTGTTTTACTCAAATGGCTGTTTCAGAACTGATAAACCAACTGGGAGCTGAAAAAGTGGGAAAGACTGTGTTCTTCCATTCTAGGAGTAAACACACAATGTCTCTGCAATGGGGTCTGAAAGAGACAGGAAATATTTGATTATAGGCTGATTATCTCAGTCAAGTTCAAACACAGAGCCTGAGTTGTAAAAACAACAGCAGTCTTTTTTTTTTCTGTAGCATCATGGAAATCGATCACTTCTCATGCATACAGAGTTGACAGACAAGTCCCTGACATCACTGGACAGAACTGTATTGATTTTCTTGATAATCAAAAAAGAAAAAAAAAATCACAGGGGAAAATGAGAGACAAGATGAACTACAGACCTCTGACTGGCTGATCTCTCGGTTTTACCTGTGCTTAAAACTTGTCTGCACATGAAAAAAACACATGTATCTGTTCTTGTCCTTCCATTGTACTCAGTTCTGGTGAGGCTGCACCTTGTGTGCTGTGTCCAGTCTTGGGCCCCTCACTACAGGAAGGATGCTGAGATGCTGGAGCACATCCAGAGAAGGGCAACGAAGCTGGAAAAGGGTCTGGAGCACAAGTCCTGTGAGGAACAGCTGAGGGAGCTGAGGCTTTTTAGTCTGGAGAAAAGGAGGCTGAGGGGAGACCTTCTCACTCTCTACAACTACCTGCAAGGCGGCTGCAGAGATGTTGGGGTTGGTGCCAAACGATAGGAGGAGAAGGAATGGCTTGAAATTGCTCCTGGGGAGATTTAAGTTAGATATCAGGAAGAATTTCTTTACTGAAAGGGATGTCAAGCTTTGGAACAGGCTGCCCAGGGAGGTGGTGGAGTCACCATCTCTGGAGGGATTTAAAAGGCATGTGGATGAAGGACATGATCTAGAGGTGGACTAGTCAGGGTTAGGCTGTGGTTGGACTCAGTGATCTAAAGGGTCTCTTCCAACCCAGGTGATTCTATGATTCTCCTGTGCTTTTAAAAATGTTGATTCTTTGAATGCATCCACAAGCAAAAGGAGAAGAAATAATAATGGGAGGCAAGAGTTGAAAACCAACATTTTTTTGAGTCTAGACTTCAGAAGTGATTTGCATTTTGTCAGTAACTTAGCCTCCCTTACATGAATTGGCATTTTTTGGACAAAACTTAATTGCTCTTAAATTCCTTGGTATTTTTCTTCCAAATTTAGTTTTATTTATCCAGAAAATATAAAAGGAACACCTGAATGAGTTCTGCTTTTGCCAGTTCTTCTGGGCTAGTATAGCCATGGACAAATGATGTAATTCTCCTGGGCGTCCAGCCCTGCTGTTACACATACAGCTAAACAAAGGCTTCCAGGATGGAAAAGGCCTTTCTAATACAGCAAAAGGCAGCCTGGCATCCCAGAGATGTTTACTGTCATTTTCTGTGGATTTTGAATTATGTCACTCTATTCTCTGTGGTTATCATATCTAATAATGGAAGTAATAAGTCACTGTAAATAAGTGTGCATTTCCAGGCTATTCCAGGTGAAATAAACATCAGAAAAGTATTAATATAATGTGTTTAAAGTGAGATTTCCAGCTGCCTCTTCCACCTTGAGATTGCTTTTACATGGGATACGATAGGACTGGAAGCCTGTGTGTAATCAGAAAATTTTAACAGGAGGAGGGAGGAAAACTTCCTGGAGCTGTAGTTTAGCCTGGGGATAGGCAGTGCTGCATCACTAACTGCAGCCACCTAAACTGACTGTTCTGCAAACACTGGACACACATGGATAATTTCGTTCTCAGCTGTAGGAATTGCAGTTCAGATGGGATTCCATGGATTTCTGTGGAAATCTCTGAGTGGTTCAAGAAAAAGGGAAATCGGAGCAATCGTATTTACAAGGAAAACATTTCTATGGATTAAGGTGTTTTCTGGGGCATGTTTCGTATGCTGGGGTTTCTGGAGGACTGGGACTGATGGACCATGCTCTGTGCAAAGGACGATGAGAAGAATGCTGAAGTGCAATGGAAAATCAGTGAACTGGATGGATGGCACATTCAAGTGGAGAAGAGCGAATGTTGCAGCGTGTAGGCAGCCCAGTTCTAATGGGTATTTAATTATCAAGAATTACAAGCATATAACTTTAGAGTTCTTATGATATGGGGCAGGTTACTTTAAACTGGGGCTCTTCTGGAGGAGCCTGGGGCAGTGGGACAAGAAAGGCAGGAACTGTTTTCAGTTTTGGAAAGCAGGATTTGCTCCAGGGGCTGGTTCAAAATCTAGGGAGGACTCAAAGCACGTGACGAAGAGCATCTTGCTTTTGTGCCGAATGAACTGGAAACCTTAACATTCCTGATCAGGGATGTAAATCATGGACTTTGTGATGTGGTTGATATTGTGGTGGATTTGGAACTTTCCCTTAAGAGATGTTCCTGCTTCAGCCACAATATGGAGCGCTGTCCTGACGTTGTCCTCGAGATTTCTATGGAGTTACCTTGAGCTTTCATCATAGGTGTAAATAAAATAATGTTGAAAGTATTGGACATCTCTCAGATGAAGTAGTCTCTGTTGTGTCTTAAGGTAGTCTTTAGCCACTACAGAAAAGACTGATAACTTGCAGAATCGCCTCCCAAGACAGCCAGTTTAGACATAACTAAAGACTTTTCTGGGAAAACTTGGGAAGAAATACTGCAAAGTGCAAAACATTTATCATTCTATTGAAATTTTATGCAATTTGGGTTCTTCACAATTATACCTCAGTTATAGTAACACCAGCAGAGTTTCATGTGTTTTATTCAGTGCTTGCCCATTTCTGTGTTCTGTAACTGGAAAACAGGATGAACAATGTAACTGTTACATTGGTGCTTTTATTAGATTTATATCAAATTAGAAGTTTGCTAGTAGGGACTCCCCCAGCCCCTTTCCTCCCTCAAAAGCCCCCATCCATAGGAGAGAGGCTCACTCTGCCATCTGTCTCTCACAATGAAATGATTCAAACTGCTTACTTTGCCCCTATCTTACAGTCTGTGTCAAAACAGGTAAGTGGCTTTAAGAAGTCTTTTCCTTATACACTTAAAAAAAATTTATTTTAAAATCTTTTTAGAATCAAGAAGTTTGCCTGAGCAGAAAAGCACTGAGAGCTCTGGGTGGGAAGAAGACTGAGGAGGTGATCAGACCGTGGCTGCACCTGGGTGAGGCAGAGGCTCCAGAGAGCTCCTATGTTGCTGCCATCGAGAGCAGCATGTGCGTTTTGGGGAGCACGTGTGGGAAACATGATATAGAAATCTGGGAGGGCAGTGGGGAGGTACAGCTCGGGGTAAAAGAAAGAGAATGAGTAGATTTAACTGGAAATGTAGGAGAAAACGTGAGGAGCCAAGCATCCGTGAGGTGGTGTGGTATACAGGGTCAGGGAGGGAAGGAGGTTCTAGGAGAGAATGGCTTGGCCAGGGAGCTTCTGCATCATCTCTCTGGAGCAGAGATCGATGTAGCTGGATGAAAAGGTTGGTAGTGGACAAAGAAACCGAGGAAGCAGTTGTAGGCCATCTAGTTGCACTTGAATAGACAGAGAAAAAGGATGTGGAAGAACTTGTATGCAGTCAGGATGAGGGAGCCCTGGGACAGGCTGCCCTGGGGGGTTGTGGAATCTCCTTCTCTGGAGATATTCCAGCCCCATCTGGACGCCGACCTGTGTGACCTGTCCTAGGGAGCTGCTTTGGCAGGGGGGTTGGACCCAATGATCTCTGGAGGTCCCTTCCAACCCCTATGATTCAATGATTCTATGATTAGCACTGGTGAAGTAGGTAGAGGACAGGGCAAAGAAGGCAGCCAGTTTTAAGTTCATGCAAAGAGACAGAGGGGAAGAAGAAAGCTGGAAGGAGTGCTTGGGGAAGAGAGGGAGAGCGAGAAGTGAGGTCACTATGTCCTGTATTAGATCCCTCATGGTATAAAGGGATATGGAGGTATAAAGCCAAACAGCAAAGGGACCACCAAAGTTGCCTTGCTGGGAGGTACAGAAAGAGGGAAACTGCAATTAAATTTGTAGGGATGGGGACAGGGCAAGAAAGGGGATGAATTCCTGTGGGAGCAAGGACAAAAGTGAACAGTCATCACGGTTGTACTGTATAGGTGAACACTACTCACTGGATGAACTCCTGCATCAGTCACTGTCTGATGGCACATTTTTGTGCCCTGTAATAAACGTCTGCTCTGCTTCCCTGTATTCCTCTGATTTCTATTGAGGAACCACAATGCACATGAAAGGTCTTTTATAAGTGACCAATTTGAGGACAAATAGAAACTGGTTTTCTAATAGAAGTGCACTTGAACTGCAAGTTGAATAAAATGCTCTGGAAACTGTAACACAGTCTCAGGAGACAGGGGCAGGTTAACAGAGATGAAGCATTGCTGAGCAGCCTCCTCAGTGTAGGAAAGGATGTGCAGGCATGTGCTTTCCCCAGCCATCCAGCTTCACTCATACCTTGGACCCCTCAGTTTCTATAGGTGTAATTATTTTTAAATATATTTTTAAGCTAATGGAAAGGTTTTTAAAAATCTGTTGGGATTTGCAGACTTTAAAGAGAGGTTTCAAAGAAAGTAATTGGCTTTGCCTTCATTCAGACACTGAAACTCAATTTTCAGTGCAGGAGAGCATTAAAAACAGCAAAGAAAAATGGCCTAAGTGCATATAGTTGTAATACACGCTGCATTTGTAGCATCCCCAACAGGATACAAAAACAATATAGCTCAGGCACTTTGCTAGCATGAAAGAGCATCATTCCTTTTGGTATTAGTTTATAGCACATGGAGTCATCTCTCACTTGCAGGAAAAGTCACTGAAATAATTTATGTCACTATTAAACAGCTTCACTGCTGATCCATTGCAGCCTCAGCACATTAACTATATTTACCATCTAAGATACAGAAAGGAATCTGTCCTGTCCGACGAGGAAGCAATAAAGTTTTAGTGAAATGGACGTAAATCAAAGTTTAAGTTTGCCTAGTAAAAATACATAAAGCTATGCTTCAGATCATGTTTTATGCATAGCACTATTCTGCATTTATGAATAAAACCAGTATTTGTTGATAAATACTATTTCCCTGTTGTTGATTGTTTTGGTCTGTAAATTAAACACTCTGTACATTCTGGGATTCTGTGATGGTCTAAAGAAAAATGCCTTTTTTGTCACATAAAGTCTCCTTTGTTTCTGAAAAAAATACAAGTACTTTGAATGGTAGAAGGGGGAGAGGAAATGGCCTAAAAATGTAAAGCTGATTGGCATTTGCTTCCTGGAATCCTCTTGGTTTCAAGTGGATGGCTCACTCTATAAACCTGGATTTCTGGTTTTCTTTTGGGAGCTTGTGGTTTTGCATCAAGCTGTCACTTTGTTGAAGTCTTGCAGAGTGTCTCTGTACATGACAGACTGGCCACAGGATGGGGTTTATTGACATAAGTCCTTTCCTGGAAGATGATTTGGCCTCCAAGAACCTTCATATGTGTAAGGCAATGACACTTTACATGGTAACAAGGACACATACTCCATAGTTCTTCTGTCCTTGCTCGGTTCTCGTGAGAGTCTCATTCACTGATTACCTTTACTCAGACATACACTGAATACTGTCTTAAAAGCTGGTGGAAGGTTGCTGCTGGATGGGCTTTAGATTGCAGCTCCTTTCTTTAATGACAAGGACCAGTGGGGATTTGGAGGGAGCAAGGTGTGCTCTGGTGTGAAGCAACAGAGTATTGAAGATGGATTGTAAAGCTGATGATGATGGAGTGGTGAGTAAGTCCACAGAGCTCAAAGGAAGTGCTGTAGGGGAAGGTAGCAATAAGAGTTATTTAAGGTCAAGAAAATTATCTTTTTTTCTCTAAGCAATTCTTTTGTACTGTGTATGCCAATCCAGACCACACGATCTGATAACTTCTGACCCCCTCAGGTGTTAGGTGGGGCGTTGCCATCACTGCTTTAAATGTGCTGTGCTGAATGTTCTTCCTCCCCGTAGACAGGGACAAAAGGGTCAACCAGTTCGTAGCGACTAGAGGGAAAATCACATTGCAGTACTAGGGATGCACTTCTTCAACAGTGTGATCTCTTGAAGAAGGCATTTTGCTTAGGTGCTGGCCCTCACATATCAAGGTGATAGATTGGGAGGGGCCAGGGAGGAAGAGGGTGTTTGGTTTTGAACATATGTGGTATTTTGATAGTGTCTGAGGATGGCTCATCTGTTTCACAACTTATCTCATTTTTCCAAGACCACTAACTGGTGCAGTAAAACCACTTGCAAATCTTGCTTTGACTTGGAAATTGTGAAGGTAACATGCCAAGACTGGATTTTCCCCTGGAGAATTCAAGTCATGATACTGGCATTCAGGACCTACCAGTTCCCGGCTGCCTCCTGAGATAACTCCATGCCCTCACAGGCTCACACTGCGACATGCCTGCCTGCTTTCCAGCGTGGCTCTGGACTGTGTGCTGCATGGACTATGATCACAGAATCACAGAATTGTAGGGGATGTAAGGGATCTCAGGAGATTATTGGGTCCAACCCCCCGATGATACGAAGTTACCTGGCCCCCTGAGGATACCAAGTTACCTGGCCTCATCTGGCAGGCAGAGCATCTCTCTGGACTTAATGGCCCTACGTGGCTCACAGAATGAGGTCAGATGCTAATTTGAGCATGCTGTTACATTTTTCCTCCTCCTTCATATCGTCATTATTGCCATCATTATTATTACCATCATCCTTATTATTAACAGAACCACAGCTTATGCATCCTTCCAGCAGAAATAATCCTTAAGGCCTGTTGTGCTTAGGCAGGAGTAGATGTTACAAACAAACCAGCTTGTTTGCCTCTGTTAGTTTAAAACAGGCTCTTATGGTTACTTCAATGTATCCTTTTCCTTTGTATCTGGGAGGCTTAAATTTTTTCCTTCAGACATAGCAGTGAAAGGGGAGCTGTGCTGCAGGAATCAGCTGTCAGCTACCCAAGCAAAAGGATGCTTCAGAATAGATCGCTTTCTGTAGCAGCTTGAGGATGGAGAAAGATACCCTGCCCAGCAGGCTATCTCAATGTGTCCGATTGCCTCTTCTAACAAACACATCTTCAGGCTTCCAGAAGTAAAGTAAGGTCATTGCTTGGATGAGTAATCTGACACATGGAAAGAGATGCAGTGTGATAGGTCTGCTGCTCTCCAAACAGCATGGGGAAAAAATAATAGTAAAACTAAAAGATAACATAGAAGCAATAAAAAGTAGCGAGTGACTCTTCCTAGCCACATCAACCCTGGCATCATCAGCCCATCCACTAGTTAGGTGGTGAGGGGAAAACAGAGACAAAATGTGTCTCATTATAGCACTGAAGATTACATGCCATCAAAAAGATAAGATTACCTGAGACCCTGCCAGATCACCTAAAAGTTGGGGTTGTCTATATGCAGCACATTGAAAATCCAGCCCAATTTATCAGCTTCACTAGAAAGCAAATAGTTGGTAGGTTTTGTATTTTAAACAGCACTTGAGGTGCATGAAAATAAATAAATAAGGTAACCTTAAAGTCTAAGCCCAGGAATGAAAATCTGAGCAGACTTCAGCCTTCATCATCAGCTAAGCTCTCTGGGTGTGACAGGCAATTTTCCTTTTTAATTTTCTCCAGCAGTAAGGAAGCTAATGGTACGTCTTAAAAGATATGACCTTATCCTTGTAAGCTACCTGAAGCTTGGCAGTAAATGGGATGGCCTCACTTTCTGTGAAAGGCTGGCTTGAAGGGAGAAATTCCTTTCTTGCTTGCATCGAGGGACTGAGGAATGGGAGGGAAGATTGGATTCTTGTACACAACTTCTATTCTGCTCCAGGTTTGCTACCTGTGGTGCTTTTTAGCGATTGCCTCTTATGAGTGTTCAAATTATGGATGCCCCATATAGATAGATAGGATTCTATTTGGCCAGAATAAATATGGTGCAGGCCAGATTTCTCAATAGCATACCTAGGTGCAGACTTTTCTTCCACCTCACTGTCCTCTTGAAGTCAACAGACTGCTCTGTAATGGTTGTGAAATTATGGATTTGCTGGGCTTTAACACGGCAAGGATTTTGATGAAATGAAAAGTATAATTTGCAGCCAGATCTATTTCACTGAAGAACCTGACAAAATGCCGTTGGTATTGTCATCTGTCCAACCTGTGGTGGGAGAAAACAGTAAAGAGTTCTGTGTGTGTTTCTGTTGGGGTGCTGATCTAAATACTTCCATACTGGGAAACCACACAGCGCTCTGAGTTGCTTTTCCTTTCCCTGTCCAGCTCTAGTGTTGCTGCTTTTAACTCGTTATATATTTTAATTATAAAGTCATAATTTGTGGAGTTAATGAACTTGGAGACCCAGGTCTATTCAAGGAGTACAATTTGCACATATTTTTAACTGATTTCCAGTCTTGGAGCCAAATGCTGTGGTGCTGTGCAGATCTAGCTGTAGGTGGCAAGTGGGTTAAAGGGAGAGCAGGAGGCAGAGCCCTGCCAGTCTGGCACCAGCCACGCTCCAGGTCACCCATGGGAAGCAGGGACGGTTTAAACCTTCTGCCAAATGACTTGTCCAATTCCCATAACTCTGTGGATCAGCAGAAAACTAAACCCGAACCTCACAAATGCCAAAATAATGATCTAATCACTGGACCATGTGTCCTCTATTTAACTTGGCTTTAGAATTTGCACTCTGCTGATGTGAATAGGACAGTTCACACATCCAACTACTGTTATTACAGGTGTCTAAAGACTTGAGCACACATTGCTGTGTCGGTTTAAACTCATTTCACATTTCAAAGGTTTTCTTTGTGATCAAAGGGGCTAGAATCTTCTTTATAAATGAAAGCAGAGATTTTTGGGGCAAAATAGATAGCCACCACAGAAAAGACTAGGAGGGGAGGAGGGGGACTGGGAATCAACACAAAACAGGCTTTTTTGGGTTTTTTCCTGGTCTGACTTCACAAGAATAAGAGTGTTGGGATGAGGAATATCTTCCCATTCTCTAGGTGTGTTTAATCAGGAAGTTGTTGAAACGTAACTGCAGCTGAGGTACAACTGAGAGCACTTCTGATGGCTCTAAAGAATGTTTGTTTCAGAAGAGAGGCCTGCTGCAGACAAGCCATATTATTATTTCCTTGTACTATTATATCATCATTACTACAGAACCAAAGACCAACATTTGACATTCTGGCAAAGTGACTGTGTGTGTTTACATGAACTAGACTGCTTACACACAGCTCAGTCTTTGTTAAATTTGATTATAATAATTCCACCATAAGATGGTAACCAAATACAGTTTTTGTGTGAACTTAACTGAAATGAAGCTTCCCTGAAAAGATGTTCAAACTGAATATAAAGCTGGTCTGGATGATTTGAATTGATGGAACAAATGGTGAGGACATGGACAAAGTCATGTCCTTGCTGTGCTGAGCAGGCTTGGAGTGACCTTAGGTGTTGTTTATGCACTTTGTCCAATTATTCTCTACTGCAGAAGGCAGAGGGAATGCAGAAAGCAGGGACCAGACCCCAGGACACTGCTTTCCTGCCTGAATCCTCTTACTTCTGGGCTACTGAACAGGTTCCCTGTTTGGCCCTGAGTATTTATGGAGCAGTGACCTGATTTCAGGAGCAGAGATGCTCTCAGCCACATCTGGAAGCTGTAGGTGCCTGTGCCACACCAGGGACCATCCCCTTCACTCCTTCGGAGTTTCATCCAAACAGGGCAAAAGGGTGCAGCGGCCACCTTCTTCTCTAACCAGCCTAGGAGAAGCCGGCCTGTGGTACTGCATATCAAGAGGGATTGGCTACAGTTTCTCCTAGATAGGATTGGTCCTGAGCAGTGTATGTCTACCCTCCGTCATGCTAGCCTGTGGGTGCTGGGATTTAGCGTGACTCTGGAGCCTCCTCCTCTGTGCTGTCAGGGAAGATCTGCTAGTTTGTTACCCGTTTTCTTGCACACTTGATACCTTAAGTCTCAAATGGGACGTGTTTCCTTCATCCAAGGGCAAGCTCTACCCAGTTTGACTGGACTGGCATTATGTGTGTGGCTCTTTCCAGTTTCTGTGCTGTTGACCTCATGGCCAGGTATCACCAGAGCTAAGGTGGTCCTCTGGCAAACTGTGGCCATATCTTGGTATTTCAAGATCTTGGCAGCTGTTTTTCATGACTAGTATCAAGATAATCTGTAAAGATACCAGGCACAGAGAAAGAGAAGATTCAGACACTGTCAGAAGATGTCAGGGTGTTTGTTTATTTGCTTTAATTGTTACAATGGATGTTCTGGGTCATTAGTTGCAATTCAGGAAGATTTAAGCTAAGGTCACTTAGCGCAGCTGGAGAGAGGAGCTCAAGCTGTTTGCCTCCACATGTGGCTGGTACAGATGCAGATGTTCTTTCAGATGACTTAAACTAATGTTTGTTCTGTCTCCTTTGAAGCTTTATAGTTTTAAGTGTCTAAAGTGAGGGAGCGTTCTGGTGTGGATCCTTGCAATTTATGGTATCTGAGGGTCACAGTTTAAAGTGTTAAATGTCTATCTTAGCTTCAGAAACACAAGTAAGAGATCTCCTGGAGATATTATTTCATCAAGAGAATAATAATTGACTGGACCTATCAACACTCGTTTGCTCTCTGCTAACTCTGACTATTTACTGATCATATAGGATGTTAAAGCTAATTTCTGACTCGAGTGATGTATTGATAGGGATGTGGCTTTGAAGTCTAGAAGAGCGTTGATTTATAGAGACTGTGCTGTTTACCTTTAGAAAGGGAGGAATTACGTTGCAACAACAGGAGCTCTGAGAAGGCAGGGTCAGTGGTTGTCATTCATTCCCCAGAGTCCCATTATTTGGGCCTTCATCCGATAGCTTAGGCCAAATGTTTTCAGATGTTTTATACCCCAGGAAATTCTTGCTATTTTGGGAACAAAAGCAAGTTCAGATAAGTTTCTGGATTCATATTTGGAATGCTCCCAGTATGAGAATCTCCAAGCCCAGGTTGTCTTGTGCAAGTGGTTTGTGAAAAATTCAAGTATCCAGGAGCTATTGTAAAGACTGCTGTATAAATATTGCTTATGAGCTTAATCCTTAGTATAATCCTTAAGTTGTGTCTATCCTGGCAAGTTTCCTTGGATAAGTGTACTTTTCAGCTGGATCCAGCAAAAAGAATAAATTCCACAAGTTTAGCAGAATGGTCAATATCCCTTTCGGAATTAATTCTTGCCTGTGTGGCTCTAGGCTTGCACAACTGCAATTGCCACTACCCCTAGTTTAAAACAAACTAACATTTTCTTTTAAATCCTAAAGAATCTCTAATGACATCTATAAAAATTCACTGCTTAATTTTTTCTTTTTTTTCTTCTTTTTTCTCCATTTTCTGCCATCAGTTTGCACATCTGTCTTTATGGACTTGTCAGAACTCAACTGGTACAAGTGGGAAAATGGGGCACAATATCAAGGAACTTCTTTAGGACTTTGTAGATGATTAGCTAGAATGCTATACAAGTGGTTTTATTTAAGAGTATAGCTTTGCTCTGGTCATTTGTGATCTGTGAACAAGAATACTTGCCATAAATACATCAGTAGGAAAAAGAAGTTGCAAAAAGATTTGGTCTTCCTTGGCAATACTAGTTCAAAGACTATATTGTTCCACAAATCTATGCTTAGGGTAGAAAAATCTGGTAAAAGACGGTAAAACCAAAGCATCACTTTCATTTTGCAACAGCTTTGAGACAGAACTTCCCTGATTCCTCCATGAATTTCTGAATTTCAAACAATCCTACGCATGGCTCCAGTCTCTAACCGTCTTCACTGTGTGCTTGCTCCAGATGAGTATAACAATTCCACCAGGGTAAAAAATTCTTCCTGAAATACAAAAGCCAGACAAGGTAGAAGTTACAGACTCTTTGGAAGGGAAGGGGGAAACACATTGTTAGCATGGGGCAGGGAGATGTGTGCCTTGGCACTATCAGCACCAGCACTCTCTGACTACTGCTCTTTGCAAGGAAGGTTTGGTAAACAAACACCACATGCATCTGACAGGGCATAGCAGCTGAACAAACAGACAAGGGTATAATTTATCCCTTTCCCTCTTTTTCAGTGTCTATTTAATGCATTAGCTAATATGATGCTTACTGTGGGATGTCATTTATGACAGAAGCTGCTTCGTGTGTTGTTTTTAGCCTGGCTTTGATTGAGAACAAAGGAAGAGAGGGCAAGAGGTGGAAGAGTTGGCACAAAAGAGGAAAACAGAGCTGGGAGGAGAAGAGAGAAAGGGCACTGTCACTAGTGATTGTAAGACACAGGCACACCCCGGACCTCAAGAGCTGTCTTTGATTAGGAACCTAACAAGAAGTCCTTAATAATCTTGTCTAGACTTTAATTACTTGTGCCTTGGTTACTGCAGCATCCTTCTCTCTGACCTTGACAACTGTAGCCATGCCAAATGCTATTTCCCCTGTCCCTTGCTCACAGTCTCCCCGGATGGATCTTCTCTTGCTGAGAAGTGACAGTTCATCCCATGACACCAGCCTAGCCTTGTGCTTACAAACACAGCACCTTCTTTCAAGCTGCCTTTAGCCTGGCTCATCTCAGAAATGTCTTTATTGCTGGCCCCCACGTTGCTCCTTAAGATTCATGCTGGCTAGATCACAACCACATGAAGGTCCTAGTATGTGGAGACCACGACCTACCATCCTGATGGAGCTTGTCTCCTTGTGTTCCTTTCCTGGCTTCCTCCATGTTAGGTCCTCCTGGATTTTGGGGTTGAAGCTACCTTTTTGCTAGTTGTTTGTAAATGGTTTAGCAGAATGTGGTTACCTCCCAGGACAAGGACTTTTACACACCACACTCATAGGAGTGATTAAAATGTATGAAAAAAACTCCCAGCAAAGAACAGTGTTTCCTTGTATTTTAGCCATGTATTTCTTGGTACACATGATACCAATAACTCCTACTTTTCCCTCCCAGTAAGATGACGACCTCCAGAGTCATCAATGCCGAATGCTTTTTGGTTTCATTTGGCAGAAGAGCCCCTGAACCCAGCCATTAGAGCCACTGTTTCCATGTGAGTGCTTCTGCAATAACTGTGATTGAGAATCACACGGTAGGACGCTGTAGAGAGCTAGAAAACTGCTACCTATGAGGAAAATTAGGAAAAGAATTTCCCCTTCAAATGAATTTATCTGATTCCTGTCTTCCTCAGATACACAGATTGAAGCTCAACTGCATAGAGTAGTTTTTTATTGTTTCTGTCGAGGAGGATGAAGGAAAGATTCTGATTGAATAAATGATGTGTGTGAGGCATGGTTGATGACTAGCAATCATTGATTTGCCCAGCTCTAGTTTTCAAACACTGCAATTGTTTTCCTATTTTGCAGCCACTGTCTCTGAAACTATATCATGTGTAAGTACTCTGAATATTTTATATTGCCAGGCTTCTTTTTCCCCAGGTTTCTTCCTCCCTGCTTCCCTCAGCATTTTAATGGCCTGGGCTTTGAATTGTTTTATCACTCTAAAAGAGATTGACTGAACAAATAATGTTGCTCTTTTGCTGATTGCCTTGTTGTCGCTTAAATACTATTCCAATATAATGGGCAAGTTATTACTTCTCAGATAGATTTGCTGCTACTTTCTTTTTTGCTGCTGCCTTTGAGAAGAACAAAGTTATCCCAGGAAAAATTTTATGTCCTAGGAAGGAAGATGGTACTGTGCATTTGAAACCCATGAGAATCGTTGATTTTCAGTTCAGGGTAATACAGCCTTTAATTAACCAAAGAGGAGACTTTCAAAGGCACAAGTACAAGTTAGGTTCGTGGTTATTCCCTGTGGTTTCACTTTTCTTCTCTCAGCTGTCTGATTTTGCAACTTTTTGACCAGTGATATAATAAATTAGTACTCTTAAGTCTATATTGCTCTAATTTTCCATAGAAGGAGGATTCCAGAACATCCAGACAGAATGGGAGCAAGACAGATATCCTGTTCTCAGTGGTGTCTAACTACACACACTTCACCTAAGTACTTGAAAACAGTGTAGTTGCTCTGAGTTTACTGTGATAAATTTATCACCATGAATTGGGACAGAATATGGGTCTCTATTAGATGCATAAATAATTGCATATTTGTCACATCCAGAAAACGGGCTTGATATATGGATAAAAAAAGCCTGTTTTGTGATGAGCTTAAGTCCTTGAGTTTTAGTGCTTGAAGAGATTTATGAATAGTTGCCTGAGACAGCACAAAGTTTATGTTTGGAACAATGTATTTTTAGAACCAATGCATGCAGGTAGTAGGCCTGTTGTGTTTTTTATTTTGTCTAAGGAATACCCCAAACTAATGTTGCAATCAATAGAAAACGTGGATGGTCAGCATCTCTGAGAGCTAATGTCCAGTAAGAGAAACAATTGGGTTTACTGTTATAAAAGAAGAAATTGAGAAACAGAGATCAAAAAATAAAATAGTGAAAAAGAATACACCCCCCAACACTGAATTTTTCTCTGCTTTTCAGAAAATAAGGTTTGTGCACCTTTTTTTAAAAAGTATTTATAGCACTTCTAAGTGTGAAGAGCCAGCTATGAAGAGGAAAATTCTCAATCAAAGGTGTCATATATGGGAGCAAAGGAGCTGCTTGTTTTCAGGCTGGAGAGGTAGAGGTTAAATGGCAGTTTGAAAACAGCTGAGGCTCGTTCTAGAAAAATCAGCCTGGTGCACTTATTTGTAAAGGAAAGGAGTAACAGTAGAGGTGCTGATTTCTGCTTCTCTCCAAGAAATGCTGTGATACTGGCTTTTGAGGAGCTTAACTTGCCTGTAGGTAATAGTGTGTAGCACTGAAAAAAAAAAAGATCCAACCCCAAAAATGTTCTTGGCTTTAGGCTTGCCTGTATCATGTTTCTGTGCAGCAGAACCAGAGAGAAATCAAAGGCAGCTATAGAGAGGTTTTCACAGGCAACTGCAAAAGGTGCATCAGTAGGGAAATACCTCCTGCTTGGGTCAAAACAGCCTGGATCAGCTGTAGTCTCTCCAAATTGATACCCAGGATCATCAGGGATATAAAACTCTGTGTTGGCCTAAGGAAATAGTAGGAGTTATTGGAGTAGATGTGAGAGGCAGGTGACTAAGAATGTGTGCTGCGAGCGTGGTCCTGTGTTCCTCTTGATGAGGAAAGGGTGGTTAGCTGGGACGATGTGGTGTGCTGCGAGCGTGGTCCTGTGTTCCTCTTGATGAGGAAAGGGTGGTTAGCTGGGACGATGTGATGTCCTGCAGGCAACTGAAGAAGGTTCAAGGTGATGCAAGTGCTGGTTCTGTGAGCTCTGCTCCAGAGGCTTTACCCCCTGGGTAGCTCATTTCTCTCTGAGAAATGCTTGCTGGTCCTAAAGCCCATTGGGGCTTCTGTTAACAAAGCTGAGAGAATCAGCATCAAGAGCCATGGAAAAGATGCTCAACAGATGCCAGGAGAAACGGGAGGAATGTCTCTGTAGTCGGATTGTTGACCCTGTTTTGCTTTTCACTGAGGAGATAGCAGTTCATCTGGAAACAGCCTGGGAATCTTCCTAGCAGTGCAGTGCTGCCCTGTTCAGGACCCAGGCAGTGCTAGATAGTTGTTTGAGATGGCCACAAGGTTCCTCTTCCTTTCCCAAGCCCATTGAGAGTATCCTGTAAAACCCTGTTTTATGACTGACTGGAAAACACAATTTCATTCACTGTGTGGAAAGCGGTAATGTATTACTGGGATAGGGCAACAAACAGATGAAGACCAGTTCTATGGTGCATGAATATAGAATGTTACAAAAATAAGTTGGGTTTGGTTGGTTTTTTTAATTGCAAAATCTTCCTAATACTAAAACTATTGTGTACTGCATGCTGGGAGGGACTTTATTTGGAGTAAGCTGAAGATGCAGAAGTTTACCACTTGCACATGGAGGCAGCTTCTTTCAACATAGCAGAGAAGTGGGTTTTGCATGAGTCTCTCTGTTTCTGCTTACTTTTGAAATCCTGCAAAAAGGAAGCAGTTGGTATGACTTACAGGTAACTGTGTAGAAAGCCCCGTTTGCTGCTGCTCCACACAGTTGATGGCAACTGGGAGCTACAGTTCTCCAAACTATGAGCCTGTCTGTCTAACCACAGTGTGGCACTAATGGTATTAATGCAGCAGAACACAGATGGGAATTAAACAGCAGCTGCATAATCATCTTAATAAATGTAATATTAAAAATATCACAATCCTTTAAATTGTTGTCCTGCTTGTGTAAGGCAGAGCTGTGTAACAAATAACTACTGTCACTTCTCGGAGAGGAGTGCAGCTTATGACCAGTTTAAATTAAATGACTCTCTTGCCCTCTGGTTCTGCCAGCAACTGCTTGCTTCACTAGGGTTTTTCTTCTACCACTATTAACAATCTGTTGTACACCAGATTAGGGTCATTAACCGCTCATTAGTTCCTGAGAGGAAGGCCACCTCTTGGTTGTTGAATATTGATTAGGAGGCAACAGAGCATACTAGTCTGAAGCCACCACAGAAGACACTCAACTTCTGAAGCATTACCTCTGTCTTTTATGATGCTCTGGGTTAGATCTGCTGTGGCTACTGGTTGATTTTGTTCTTTTTCCTCTCTTCTACAAGACTGGGTTGCAGAGTGCTGACCGATTAATAAACAAAAATAATGCTGTCATCCTCGGCCTTTTGTGGGATAGAGAAGTAGCCTGACAACTTAACTTGGCTTTGCCATCCCTCATGGGCAAGCCTACTTCCTTTCCTTCCTCTGATGCATTGCAAGTGTAATGTGTCTTGTCCTGCTGCCAATACCACCAGAATAGATTACAGTGCCTCTCTGAATAGAGATACTGGTGAGTAATTTTCATCTCTGCTGAAATTAATTCATACATTTTTTCCCAGTTTGTATCAAAATCAAATAACTTGACTGATTTAAGGTCCAAACTTGCAATTGGTAAATATATAAAACCCTTCTAAAGACAGTTTCTTGAAACTGGTAGCACGATGGTAAATCCTGTTGAAGTTGACCTTGAGGTAATAACTTAAAAAGCTGATAATAGGATTTGTGCTCTGGTAGTAGTAGGCGTTCGAAAATTAAACAAGGAAAACATTGTTTCAGTATTAAAAAACTCATATATTGCCTTAATACGTGCAATAATCCAAGCCTGACTGTGCATAATAAGCTTGTAATTCCATTGATTCATCGATGGTGAGATAACAAACACCTGTAAATGGCAAATGGATTGTGTGAGAGAAATGTGAAGCATGATGGACCTGCTTCAGCGTTGCAACTTTTCTGTAGTCTCACGATGCCACTGTCCTTCTGCCTGTTCCTAGAGTGTTACTTGGAGGTTACCTGCTTGCTCAGTCTCCTCAGCGTGCCATAAAGCAAACTAGTTAGATTTTACTGGCAGTGCCTAACCTAGCTCTCTTGTCCTATACATTATGCAAAGACACTGGTTGGTGAGCAAGTACAGTGGGATAAAGGGGGCAGATTGATACACAGGAACCTCACCAGTTGCTTATGTAGCAGTACCCTGTTTCTCAGGGTAGTTTTTCTCCAGTAAATCCTTCTATGTTGAGGATAAAATATTTGGAGGGTTGTAATTTTATGGTATGGTACACATATATTAAGTTATATGAAAGGCAGGCAACCTTTTAATGTAAAATTAAACTTTAACATTAAATAAAAGCGTGAAGGGTATATAAACATATAAGGGGAATGTTACAGATAAAAGAAACAAAAGTGTTTAAGATTGTGAAATTAATGGCAAAGGGAGAGCAAACTGCTCCTTAACTCACTGCATACCCCCACCCCCAAAAGTTCTGGGGCCAAACTAGGGCATTTCTTAAGATACTGTCCTCTACTATTGAAGTCAATGACAAAAAAAAATTCCATGCTGTTTTGAAAAGTAAATCTTGAAAGCTTGATATTATCTTGTTCATTAGTTGTTTTGGAAAATGAAACAAGCTCCTTTAGAGTTCTCTTCGCATCTCTTATATCTCCCAAATCAGCATAACGGATTATGGGCTAGAGATACCGTCTTACCTCTCCCCTGCTTTCTAGGGAGTCCAGGGTTGTCACTGCCTCTGTGAAACATACCCCTACAGAAAAGAGGAAGATGCCTTCCATTATACACTCCAGAAAATGCAACTTCATTTATATACCAGCCTGTGATGAGGCAGAAAGCAGGAGCTGCTCATCTAATAATCTCCTTGTATCCAATTGAAAAAATTGCCACGCTTTCCTGAGGCATCACAAGGCTGCGATCGTTTCCCCATCCAATCTCTGCTAACTGCCTCTCTTAGCTCGATGCAGGCTTCGTAAAAAGTAAATATCAGGTTCATGCAAAATAAGTTTTGCTTTGCTGAGCATTAAAGTCTGCCCTTCTGATGCAGACTCTTATTTTCACTCAGAGGAAGTCTGTGTATGAGGCTCATAACTTCTTGGATATATCTGTACCATCATATGGCTTATTTTTTGGGAAGATTAATATGACTGGAGTGAAGGCATTTGCTGTTAAATAAATGTTTCTTGCTTTAATTTCTCATCACTCCCAAAGAGTTTGGATGGAAATCATAAGTGCTTTAATATAGAGCTCTGAGGTAGATTGCTACAGTGACTAAAACATGTTATGGATGCCTTAAATAGTGCTTGGGCACCTTGGAAGAGCAGAATGCAATCTTGCCTGAAACATCAGATAAGGTGGTGATCCTGAGAGCTTTATTTCCAGACTCAGAGACAGAAATGGCAGCTGCCATTCACCCCTGCAGTGCTACTTGGGCCTGTGTAACAGACTACTCACCTTCCAGGTGGGTTTTACGTGTGGTTAAGCAGCCCCTCCTCCTTCATTTGGCATAAGAGCCCTGGTCCTTCTGAACCAAACACTTTCTATGATTTTTAACTCAAACAGGGCTTCTTTAGCTGGGAAGTAGAGTTTGTGTATGCATTTGAGTCCCTCAGGACATGGGGAGAAGAAGGTGTGTCCTGGTGCGTAAGTCAGGTGCTAAGGGTCATGCCCAGCTGATGGGAATGAGGTGAGGCACAGCTGTCCCTGTGTGCAGCAAGAGCTGCTTGGAGGGATTGTCCCTGATTACAAAGAGGATGCTCTAGGCACAAATTGAGGGCTGCTAATGCCCCAAGGGCAACTCTTTTTTCATACATTGGCCTGGGTGACCTCTTCCTATTTGGTTTTAGAGGAACCTCTCTTTGGCCTGGCAGACAGTGAGGTTACCCCAAGCTCTCCTCTTGCAGAAGCTGCTGACAATGGGGGCACAGACAAACTTCACTAACTGTACATACACCTAGATGCCAAATTTGTATCAATAGGTCTATATACGAGCTGTGCACACCCTGCATAGGAAGAGATAAAGTACTGCTGTGTTCCTGTATGAGGGTTTGGTGGGAGGATGTTAACTTTTCAAATTAAGGCAATGTTAGTGACCTGTAGCTCGACACTGCCAGATTGTCTTCAAATTATAGACCTCAATCTCTTTGCTGTTTGTTTTCAAGATATATGTGACAGTTTTCAGTCTAAGCTGTTTTTTAATTCCCTAGCCAAAATTGTGTATCACTAAAAATAGAGTTATAATAGATGTTATGGCTTTTAACTATGAGGCCTTCAGGATGGCTCTGTTATATTGCAGTTCTGTTAATTAAAGTGAAAGGGGGAAAAATAGAACAGGAATGTGCTAATAAAGCATGAAATGAACAGTCTTACCTTAAGACACTTGTCGATCTGTTTTTCCTTACTGCATGAGCAGTTGTCCTTGTCTTCCCCAAAATACACTGAAATTGAGGGAAGGATTTTCTTTTCCTTTCTCTTTTTTTAAAAAGGAAACTTCTGAGCCTTCCTCTTCACTGTCATCCCAGCATTCTCTGACTTGTCACATAATTGTGTTTAGGCATCTCTGGGCAGTGGGTGAGAACACAGGGTAGCTGAGATGAATAGGTGCTTCGTGTTGAATTCAGAGTGAATCACTGGAGCTGCTGGATTCATAGTTTGGGGTCTTTTTATTATTTTTTTTCTTTTCCTTTTTTTTTTTTTTCTGGTGTGATTTCAGGAGAACTTGTACTAAAAAATAACTTTCACTTCTCACCTTAAACCTAGAGAGTTTCTCAAATAGTCTGTGATGTTGTAAATCTGCAGTACAATTTGTGGGCTCTTAATAGTTACCATAACGCAGAAGCAAATCTTTTATATCAATATGACTGCACCAGGAAAGAAAATCAAACCTTTCTGCATGTTTTCTGAATTAAAATTTAAAACATGCAACAGCAGAATAGATCTAGAAGCTATAGGTAATGCTGAATTTGATTCTTCAAGAATGATATTGTGCCTACAGCATTTTTCCTTTTTTCCATAGCTATACTACATATAGCTCCATTCTTCATCGACAATCTATGCACACACAGAGAGATATATATATTTTTACACAGTTCTACCAAACAGAATTGGAGCTCTTATGAAATGGATTGAAATGACTGCAGGGGTTGGCAGGGTTGAGGTTTGACAAATGCAGATCTCTGGACAGCAATGGCTGCATTAAATACCATTTAAAACATTAAATTTTGCTAATGTTTTTAAGCCTCCCTGTTTTGTATTAATACGAATGTTGTTCACGTGAATATTAAGAAAAAATATTGTAATATTTAAAAACGCTGTTATATTTAAATGAAGAGAAAGTATATGCAGAAGTCAGTTTTTCTGTGCACTTTCCAAGAAAGAGAATTCAAAGTAGAGAGCAGAGCACCGGGTTCAGATGGGCAGCTTTGCCTGGCACGGAGTCACTCACAGGAAATCTGCCACTGACAGCAGCCAGCACAGCTTTCAAATGGGTTATAAAATCCTGGAAATCAAAGCAGAGGCAAGATGTAAAATATGTTAACTTCTGTCACTTGCATGGCTCAGAGAGGCACCGCTGTAGAAATAAAAAGTAATATTCCAAGTAAACCAAGATGACAGAACATGCATTGCAAAGTGCTGCTCGAGCATATAAAGTGCAATCCAGTCACTCACTCAAATGAAATATTCTGCTAACTGTTACGGGCATCAGTCTTGTGCCACAGTGGTGTCTGTGCAGGAGAGAGCTGGGTAACAACTGGGAAAAGTTCTGATAACTTATCTGGAAAAGTCATTAGAGCTAGTAAGGAGAAATTTTTTGGAGTATGAATGGCTGATCAATCCATCTGAAACTGTTGCTAAAAAGAAACAAAAATACATTTCTTGGTAAGAGCTTCCACAGCTGAATCGATGTTTTTCCAGAGTTGAAACGAATCAGGTTTTTGATAGCCATTATTAGATGAAATACTGTTGGGAGACTTCAGTTCTGAGCTGATCTTATCTCATTTTGCTAGAATTAAAGGGTGATTTGTGAGGTTGCTGTGGTGGGAGTAACACTAGTCATTTTTTGTTGCGGGGCTTAAGATTTTATTGGGTGTTGTGCAAGGGAAAATGAAAAATCTCCAGGTACATTCTAATGTCTGTATTTTAAAAATAAATGTAATGGTGGACTCAGAGCTTAAAGTGGGCATTCCTTTCAGTGTTCAAATAAAGAAAAGCAAGCAAGGTTTGATCACATTTTGATTATAAAAGATTTTTAAATAGTGAAAAATAGCTTGGATGAAGATTTTAATCTCAACTATCAATGGATCTCTATATAGATTTGTCTGCTCAAGCTGAAATTGTATATTAAAAAAAAAAAGAAAGAAAACCCAATCTTGTCTGCTTCTTCACTGATGGTAACAAGGATTGTATTGCAGCGTGCTGTTCATCTTGCAAACTAGGCACCGCTTGTTCTGATGGTCCCACATATCACATCCCTGCTCTTAAAACTGTTCTTTCTACTGTTTTCAGAAACGATACTGTGCTGTGTACCTACAGGGCTGCAACCTGCCAGTCTGAATCTGGAGTCTTCCTCCCATCTGTCAGGGTAAGACTGGTCCTGGTTTCCCCTTCCACCCTTGGTCTTGCACCTTGCACAGTCTCTGGATTTTTCCAAGGGTTGACATGCTAAGAGAGAGAGAGAGCCTATGTTAAACTAGCTTAGCAGAAGCTCTGGTGAGCACTTGCCCTGGTGTTGTGCAAGGAGGTGTCATGTCATCATCCCTTCCTGACACTGGTGAGATGGGCACAGCTACAACTGAAGCTCATGGTGTCACTTCCTTTGGTCATTCTTCTTCCTGAGCTAGGTCGCCCTTGGGGTTCATGTTCTGTGTGAGCAAGGCTAAAATCGCTGTGGGTTTCAGGTTGTCAGGAGTGTGGCTCGTGCTGTCCCAAAGTTCTTTGAGGAAGGAGGCTGCAAACCAAGCTTTTCTCTCCAGCTGCAAGTGAGCATCTTCAAGTGGAGTTTCAGAGTCTCTTGGGAGCATCTGGAGTGTTAAATGAGGTGTGCCAGATACTGTGGTGGGAAGTGGACCCAAAATTTCATGCTTTTGGGGCAATACATAAGCCTCTAATCCAATTACTCAGGACAGACATAATCACACACCTTAAAGACCTATTTTGTGCTACAGACTGTCTGACTAGCTTGGTTTGACATGTCTGATAAAAGTTTTTGTGTTTCCTGTAGTATTTTAGCTGTGCTGTGAGCTGCCTGGGTATTTCTCCTTGTCCCTGCGAGATGCTGCTGGAGATGTGCTGTCTTGGTAAGTGTGCCTGCTCTGGCTGCTGTCACTCATTTGGCTATGGTGTGTACATACCTTACAACCATGGGGGGGTTTATTTCCATAGAGCATTCCTGTTGGGGTTTTACATTTAGATTCTAACCAGTATATCAGATAGTGCTAACTGGGTGCTTCTACAGGTGTTTCAGCAGTAGGTTTCTGGAGTGAGTCTCTCCAAGCACACCTCTGGGATAAAAGAAAGATCTAAAACTGGGAGCTGTATCATTTCAGAAAAATTCAAACTCTTCAAAAAGACATAAGCAGCAAGAGTGATTTGATTTTCAAATCATGTTAGAGGGAAAAGTTTATAAAACAAGAACAGAAAGAAATCTGTTTGTACATTTGGGTTTTTGATTTATTTTTTTTCTGCCAGGCGTCAGATTTAGGGTATCAAATGGATTATTATTGGTTCTTATCTAAGTTTAGAAAGAGCTGTGAATATATAATGAACACAACAGAGAGATTTCAGTGTTTATTAGTTTACTGGTTTATTGATGCTTCACTTGCCTGTCTTTGCAAGTGGTGCCATTCTGAAGACTTGGCTAATCTCCACAGTCTAGATTTGTTCCATTTATTGCTTTTCTGAATTTGCCTTTTGGCAAAAAGTCTCAGATCGGGAGCCGTTTGCATATCAAGGCTCACAGGTCTGCTTTGGAAAGCTGCCAGGTCTTGGAAGTCATGAAACTTCTCACTATAAATTAAGGGAATAATAATTGAATGTATTAATTCTGATTCTTGATTTTTTTTTATAATAGGCATCTTTAATTTTGCCATAACTTCATATAACTGAACAGAGATTGCTGTTGCACGCAGGGGTCTGGTTTTCACTAAGGGGCAGTACGAGGACATACTGCAGAACGGAGGTGCTTCAGGCGTAAGTTATACAAGGTTTAGCTTTATTATGCAGGTAAGAAAACAGCCAGCACAACACTGGTCATGCTGCTCCTGATGTCCATAAGGAAGGTTCAAGCTGGAGTTGTTTGATCTCTTCTAGAGGGTTCTGAAGCTGCCACATAAATTATGGTTTATTTTGGTCAGCGGAGCAGGGATTGCTGCACAGACTATTAACTACCTGTGTGGGAAGAAAATACCATCAAAATCTCTGCTGCTTAGGTGAACCCAACCTAGCAGCAAAGAGAACAGCTGAGCCAGGACAGCTTTGAGTTTGACTCATTCAGATGGGGACTGCTGGCTGGAAGGGCTTGTGAGCAGGCTGAAAGTAGCCTGGTGGCAATGGCCTGCGAAGGGTTAGTTAAGGGCAGCTTTTAGCATCTGTAAGTGGCTAATTAGAAATATCTCTTGTGAGGGATCTTCAGCCTGTGAAGGGGGAGGAAAAATGCTCTGGAAGGAATGATGAAGTGGTGTTGATGAGCAGAAGTAGTAGCAACTGGCAAATAGTGGAGGTTAGAAAAGTGCAATCAAATGGTTATTAAAGGGCACTCTTGGGATTGACAACAGGAGGGCATGGGGTTGCTCTGAGCATAAGGGTGCAGAGGACCAAGGACCTACTGGTGTAGTTTGGTGAGGGGTGCCCAGGCTCCTGGGTAGGACCAGGCACATGCTGCTGGCCTGAGAGCAAAAGTTTCCCTCATGCAGACTGGGAGAAAGGAGGATTGACTGATGGCACTGCTGGAAGAGCAGGTCTGTGGTCATTGCAAAGCATGTTTGCTGGCTACTTCTTTAAAGCAAAACAGTCCTGCCTCTTCCCAACCTAGAAAGGAACAGCTGAATTTCTGGGTGTCCAGCACCTCCTTCTGTGCCTGGATCCTAGTTTGTTTGTCACTGGAGAGCTGGGCTTGTGGTTACTGAAAACAGTGGCACTGCTATCTCAAGTCAAGCACCCCAAAAAATCACCAGTCACTCTTCACAATTTCTTGAGAAATGAATGATAAGCAGAGAACTCATCAGTTCAGAAAAGCAAGGGCAATAAAAGCCCCAGCTGTCTGGACTTAGTTATCCCAGATCTATGTGCTGCTTCTCCCTCTGAAGATCAAGTCCAGTTTCTGCTCATTTGATCCATCATTGAGCCAAATATGGAGGTGATCCTTTAAGGGAAGAAAAGAGAACGAGTGCCTTCAGCATGGACTTCAGTGGCAAGCGTGCACTCTGTGCAAGTATTGTACTCTGTGTTCTCTGAGCAAGCAATGCATAAATGAGCTCTTTCCTGTTCACTGTACTCTGTAGCAGAGTTTAGATTTTATAAGTTGACCAGCTACTTTCTGTTCCCCAAATCCTCCTATTGTGCCATAATTGCTTTAATAACATTTCCACGAACGTATGTATTTATAGCATGTTCTCAGTGTGAAGTCCAAACAGGGACTACTCAGTTCTGTAATCTATAGATCATCTCTCATATGCTTCTGAACCAGACATTGATGCTGCTGTATACTGTAACAGGGTTATATTTCATTTTCTTAATGTCACAGTTTTATTAATTTCTGGAATCGGTGCCATACTAAATATCTTATTCCTATGACCAGCCTTGTAGGTTGAAAATATGATTAAATATGCACTGGACAGGTGTGGGTTGCAGCCTGATACCTGAGATGACTTACAATGTTTATAACCTCTTAGCTGCTACATATCCTGTATTTTATATGTCAGTATTCCACTTTATGCTCTGCCAGTGAGGTTCTTTAGTCTTCATAAGGCTTTTAATGGTATTATGTATTTTCAATCTGTCCAAAAATCGTTGCTTTCAGTTAACAGCTCTTTTTCTTGGGTTTTTTTTTCCTTGCCCCAGAGTTTTCCCTTGGCCTATGACGCTATTGATTGTGTCACTCACCCTTTATTACCAAATGACTTTTAGTTGCATAATTGGGCCTTACATACTAATTGTAGTCTCCTGGATCAGCTTCTCCAATGTTACACTGAAGGCACTGTTTAGGAGATGAATTCTAGCAGTGGAAGTTGCGTGGCCAGACTTGAAAAAGTGAAATTTAAAGTCTGGAAAGGAAATAAACCCTCTGAAATTTCAGTTCTTCTGATGTGAAGGACAGCCGGGCTTATGACTTGGGTATGTTGCCTACTGTTAGTGCTGTGGGAAATAATACTGTGAGTGACTTTCCCCTGGAATTGAAAGCAGGAAAGATGTTTGAGTGCAAATGGATACAGCTCCTGTTAGCTTCTGGTGTGCACAGAGGTCGAGGGAATTTGCTTTGTACAAGATACGGTTCACAAAGACCTGATATTTCCTTCTTTGTGAGGTTTGTCTTAGTTGGCATCTTCCTCTAAGGGATGGTGCCAAGTAGCTAAATCCAAAATATCACTTGTGTATTGTGGAAAACTGAAACGTTTTGCTGGAAGACTAAAATAATTTTACTTTCAGTAGCAGCTCTTGTATTGAGGCTATAAGAAATCCAAGGCTTGCACAGGGAGGTGAGGTGGAACAGGGTCAGCAAGGTATGAAACTGTAGATCAGCTCAAATACGGAGCTAAATCTTTTGGTTTCCTCTCACTAACCTTTTTTAACAGTCTGAGTGTTAGATGCTGTAGTTTTCCTCAGACTCCAAAGATGGTGAATGTTCTTACAAGCCTTTTATTTTTCCAACAAGGAAAAAAAAAAGTGGCTTCACTTCAGTGTCCCTTTAGTGGACACGATGAATCCTCTGGCACTCTTAACTGAGCATTTAATGTCAAGTTTACCTTTCACCCTTAACTCATCTAGACATTAACTGATCCATAAAATTCACTTTAGGCTTCATTGCCAATTATAAAACTCTTGTTCTGAATTGTGATTATTTTTTTTTTAATGTTAAAACATTTTAATCACTAAAAGATCTTCACATCATGCAAATGATAAATCAATGATTGACTGCCAATTCATCTGGTTCGTTCCATTTTGGGTTTTATTACTTTGTGGACTGGAAAGGTAATAGCCAAATTCTTCTGTTGATGACACCATTGAAAACCCAGGCTAATTGTTGCAGTGAATGGCTCTGATGTGCATTTTCACACATCATTGAACAAAATACAGTGCAGGGGGCAGAGGAAGGTAGCTCTCAGGGGAACCCATGAAGGGTATAAGTGTCATAAAACTCAGAGCAACTGGACTTAGTTAAGAAGCCTTTTGGAGCCTTGCTTTAGTACAGGCAGGACAAAAAGATGCTCTGTACTGCAGTACAGCACTGCATGTTTGGATCCCTTGCTGAATTCTGATGAAAATGTCAGTGGTTTGACTCGGTCAGGCTGAGTCCCTCTCCCTGGGAGCAATGGCCAGCATGAGGAGGACAGAGGTGGTTCACCCACTAACCACAGCCAGGGACAAGTTAGAGCAGAGTCCCACTTCTTCGTTTTACTGTTCTCCACCAGTTCACCCTTTCCCCACACTTCTGTGCCATTTCCTGCTTCCCTTCTATAGTCACTGAAGCCATCAAGTCACATCATTTCTCCTCCACTCCTACCTGCAGCCTGAGGACATGGATCCTGTTCTCATGTCCTCCTCAAGATTGACCTGCTCCCATCATTGATTCTCAAACCCCTTCTCCCTCCTGAAAGCATTCATCAGTGTCATGTTTTGGCAGAAGAGTATCTGAAGATGGAGAGAGGGTTCCCACCATGCCTGTTCCGCCCATGGGGAGCAGATGCTGGGGAGGGTCTGCAGGAAGGAGGGTTTCTTACCCTGACACTCAGGTCTCTTCCCTTTGAGCTTTACTGCAGTTACTGCTGTATTTGAGGCAACATTGTGAGATGCTGAGATGTCCTGAGTGCCACAGGGTCCCTTTGTGGCTATTTCCCCTCTTCACTTCCTGCTCTTTGCACTTCTCTCACGAATATTTGATTTTTCACCAGGACTTCACCAAATCTTTTTCACCAAGCCTAAATACCTTGCTGTCCTTCCCACCCCTTGGTGGGAAAAGTTATCTTGTTAGGGACAGGCTAATGCTCAGTGCTTCTGGGGCGCCTCAGTAGAAGTGGGCTGGTACTGACGCTATGGGAGAAAGCAGCCTTACTAAGTTGTCATGGAGAAGGAAAAAATTCAAATCCCTACCTCCAGCTAGAGGGAGAGGAAAACACAGAAGACTTTCACTCTGCTTTTACCTAAAACTTTGCTGGCATCTTTTCTGCCCTTGAAGGCAGATGTCATGGTAAGATTAATATAAAAAAACCCAACCCACAAATTGCCCAGATGGCTGGAGTCAGAGGAAAGCTGCTATTTGAGGACCTTTGATAGGACAGGAAGGTTTAATGAACCGCTGCCTGCCTGACAGTGGAGTCCTGGTATCTGTAACTGCCCAACCTCCAGCTCAGTCAGGTGTTAGCCCATTACATTAGCTTTCATATGCATAACCATCCTCATCCTTGTAGCTCTAATATTATTTGAAAGGAACTGAAGTGAAAATTCTGTCAAGACCCCTCTTTACCTTGAGGAAGGAGTAGGAAGAAATGATGTGAGAAGCTGTATTTACAATGAATCACCCGCAGAAAATAGCTCGTTGCAGAGAGACACCTATGGAAGTGAATCCAGGGTGAAGAGCACACGCCTAAGACCACCAGGTCTATTAACTGAGGTTGTCCAAGAACCGAGGTATCGGTAAGAATCAACAAGAGAAGATTTTGCTCTTATTGCTGGAAAAAATGTCAGCATCTCCTGGGGAATTCTAACTGCCCTTTGATCATAACTGCTAAACCCCAATGTTTTCAGGAGTTGTAGGTGCTGTGCCAATCTAACACACCTTTTTTTCTTAAGTATAATGTAGATTTCACTCTTTTTTCTTGAAGTTTCTGTGGCTGTGCTGCTAGATAAAAAAAAAATAGCCAGCAGACATTATTATGTAGTTTTTCAATGTTTCATTCATTCAGAGTATCAGGGTTTACTCTTCATCTGAAGCATTCTAAGCAATACATTTTTAACTGCTTTTGTATTTTCTGAAAAATAAGGCCACAAAGGTAATTTAGATGTTCCTTTATGATGGTTTATCTCAGTATTTTGAAGAGGGGTATCACTGTGTGAAAAAGAGAAAATGAAAACAAAGCATTATTGAACTAGATGATCTCCAAGGTCCCCTCCAAGCCCTACCCTTCTGTGATTCTGTGACTGTAACCTCTATTTGTAGTGGTTGATGACAGTGACTTGGAAATGTTAAACGAGAAAAATAAAAGGGCTACAAGTGTTCTCTGATAGTTCTGTGTATTTTAGTGACAAACACTTTGATGGTGAAAACTGCCATTGTGATATTTTTTTTCAGAATGGAACACTATTTTTTTATTATCTTATTTATTACTGCTTTAAAAAATATTTCATTGTTTCAGTTTTTATAGTTTATGTAGTACAATAGCAATGATTATGGGGAAAAAAAAGCTGAACACTCCTTGTAGGGGCCTAAGACTTTTGTGAGAGTGAATGTTGGTGATATTAACAATGTGTTTCTCTGAAATGGGGAAGAAGAAACACTAATTCTTGGGCTTCACTGTGAAAAGGGCAATTTTGTGTTGGGCAACTAAAATACTGGTTGCACACCCATCTATCAGTGAAATAGATTCTGTAGCTGCTTTTCAGCTGTTGAATATTCAGGTGAGCTGAATACCACGAGTTTCTGGAGCTTACCTCACAATGCTGTACCTGAGCTCTGATTACGTTCCCCACCTCTTGATGCTGCTGGGCTTAAGATCACCATGGGTATGTCCTCTGTGCTCACCGGTGTCTTAAATGGATGCCTGTATGGAGATTTGTACAGCCTTCTCTCAGATTGGGAGCTTGAAGCTAGCTTGAGTATGAGTGCTGGATGCTACAGTCTGGCAGTTTCTCTGGTCTAAGTGCCTGTCATGAAACAAGAGTTGTATTTTCTCACCTTGTTTTTTGATGTATGTCAGAGATGGCAGTTCACCTGAAGCCTTTTGTGCTGGCAGAAATCGAAGTTGGTTTTGTTGGGCTTTTGGCTCCAGCTGTGAGTGTCTAAATGTTTCTAGGAGTTGACAGCTTTGCTAGGTGCTCCTCTTACACCTTGGAGTGTATTGGAGTTCCCCAAATTCAGAAAGGTTGTCCTGTTCTGCTGTACTTGGTTTGGGATGGCTGTAGATAGAGAAGATTTCATCCCCAAAGATGTTCTTTTTTTGTCTGTGGAAGATTCTCTCTTTCAGAGAAGATAAGTACATTACCCTGGCTAAATAACATGTCTTCGAGATTGACTGTGAGAGTGTACTGTGAAGCATGCACTAAAGACACTATAAATAGTGAATAATCTGTCGCAGACAAACCAGCTCCTGTAATGGAATCAGTTGGATAGGTGCCATTTATCCTTATCATTTTTCTACTAAGAGTTTTACATTAGGAGAAAAAGACACCAAGAAACGTTTTCTAGCTGCTTGCCTGTCATCCTTGGACCAAGATTTATACAGGAACTGATCTTTGTATCTTTAACATTTATTGGTATTAACAACACAGAAGTGTAACAAATAGTCCGACTCACCATTTTTGCAAGATATTGAAGAGGGCAGGAGTGATTATTTTTTTCTTCATCTTGGGAGTCACAAGGTCACATGTGAAATAATATTTGGGAGGAATAAGAAAGCTGGAAAAGCTGCTGCCTTTCCTATTGAGCTCTTTAGCCTGCTTTACTAATGAGCTACAGTGAAAGAAGCCAGGCGAATGAGAACACAATTATTTACACTAGATTTGCAGCAGAAGATGTGTAGCAGCTACACCAGCTTAAGGAGCACCCAGCTGTCTCCCCTTGTTTCGGTCGGTGAATTCCCACCTGTGCTGTGGTTGTTGGTGCAATTGTTTGAGGCAGCAGCATAAATTAGAGCAATAAAATGATCTGGGTGAAGTAGGTTTTAGCCTGGATAATTTTACTGATCTGCACTGTGGCACCACAGGGGGATGGCATCGCTTGGGAGGTGGCAGATTGAGATAGGATTGTGAATGGAATGAACACTTGAGAGCAGGGTGGAAGAGTGGAATCTTCTTGGGTTAATTTTGGCATAGTCTTGGTATGTCCAGACCTGGCTCAAATAATTAGTGGTAATGAACTAACTGTGCAACTTGTCTTTCATTGCCTCATCTGGTTTCCTATTTTATTGGTCCAGGTAGCTCAGAGTGAAAATCCAACAATGATTTGTCTCTAAATGGTGCCGTTGTTCCCCATACCATTACTTCTGTATTAGAGTAGCTTTAATAGCCCAATGGAGACAGCAAGAGGAAAACTGGGTGAGAAAGATTCAAAATCAGGAACAGGAGGGGAGGAACTACCTTAGAAAAATAAGGTACCGTAGAAAGCTGAGTCTCAAAAGGAGTCGAGACTGATTGTCTGGCAGGAAAAAGACAAGGAAAAAACAAAATGTGAGATGCAATAAAAAACCAATGATGGTAAAAGTAAAACAAAATGGTTTTCTGACTTAAGATCAGTCATTTTATTGATTTTTAAAATAAAAGCTCTATTTTATTATGTGTGTCTGAATATACCAGCCAAAACCTAAACCCACAAATGCTCATATAGCCTCAGGCAGCCCCCAGCCCCCTGGCCAATAACTCTTGTCTGGCTCATGCTGCAAGTGTGTGTACCCTGCTTGCAAGGTCGTTTACAAATAAAATCCCAGAGATCTAGATGAAAAGGGTCAAGGATATAAACTCTTTTGGCTCTGTACTAGGCAAATTACTGAACTTTTGATAAAAATCAAAACAATTGCAAAAAATCAGTGTGAAACTTCAGAAAGATCCAGTCTGAAGACTCGTGATTGCCACTCTGTGTCTAGAACTGGTTCATAAAGTTAGTTCTGCAGCAGTTAAACACTAAGCTGCTGCTGCTGCTCAGATTTGCTGATAGAGGAAATCCAGGGATAAAATCTCTTTTCAAACAAAGCCCTGCCAAAGACCATGAAAGGAAAATAAAGACTCTCATCGGGGTTGCCTAGAAAAAAATTAATCCCTTAATATGATAATTTCTTTATTCCTATGAATTCTGTAATTCCATTGCCTTCAGTGCAATTACACCAATGTAGACCCGCTGAGCATTTTGACCAGTGAGTCCAGCTCTGCACTGAATGAATCTTCCAATAAGGAATTTGAGATGTGTGATTCAATAACCCGTGTTCTCTCTGATGCCAGAATGCTCGTAGCACATCTAGAAATGCAGGGTACTTGATCCTGCCAAGCAGCACTTGCTTTTGTTGAGGTGGCTGATGACATAACTGCAGAAGGTGAGATGAGTTAAGTCTACAACTGTTGATTGCTTGAGCCCTTTTTAGGGAGGCGAGAAAGGCATCTGCTGGCACAGAGTCTAGCAGCACTGCTGAACTCTCTCCACTCCATCCTGGAGATGTGATTCACTGTCTCTGTATGGCTACAGTATCTGTAAACTGATGTGAATGTGATCACAGTTTGGCCTCTGACCAGTTATTGATTGAGAAAGGTGGAGTTATTGGATGTCTGTGTTCATTTGGAACAACTTCTGACCTGTGACATGGTGGGTTAGGCTTGGGAAAGAATTTGCCCTGTAGCCACTTGTTGATTGAGAGGGAGGCTTGTGGTTAATCCTCCTAATTGTTCCAGTGCTCTAGGACTGGCTCCTGTTTGCTGGCTGGCATTTTCATTGCAGTTGTCCTCTGTGGGAATTGCATGAATTCCTACAAAATGGCTGGAGATGGAGCGGAAACAACCCCCTCCTGCATTTTGAAGAGATAGAAGAACATTCAGTACAATCCAGTCCTCTGCAGTTATTCTGTGGACTGCTGGGGCTCTGTAGGCCGTAAATTGAAAACTTCTGCATTTGGTCATGCACTGTAGTCTTTTAGTAGTCTTTTAAATTTGTTTCTGGACTTTGTATTCCTTGTGCTGATACATGTCCCTTACACTGGTGTTGGACTGCGTACAGTGTTTTAAGAGAATGGCAGAAAGTCTGAGTACCGTCATATTTCACTTCAGGCTCTAAAATTGCCTTCATTCATTTCATAAAAGCGCTATCTGAAAGTTAGTCTTATGCTGCATGAAAACAGGATGTATTTTAAGGGAATACTCTTGATTATTTGGTTTATCAGAATTTTACATATAATTAGTGCAAAAATAGGTATCTATTGGTGGTTTGATTTCTTTTTAAAATTACTAGGATTTCCAAAGATTGGATAATTTCTCTTAATATTGAGTGGTTCTTGGACTAAGAATTTACTAGTATAGTCTGCAAATTCTTGCAAACGTTCAAAATAAAACTAAAGACTCTTGAGTAGACTTAAAACATGGCTCTGGATGACTGAGACGATTACTTGACACCCTCCCTACCCCATTAAATACTGAGGGCAATGCCCTAGGATCCCAGTGAAGCTTGTACTCAGTCTTCTTCCTGCTGTGGATGGTCTGTGCATTGAGCCACAGAAAGTTATTCAGGTATCTAATAAATCATGATAGAAAATCCTGCATTAAACTCTTACCAAAACAGAGATTGCGTGCTTAAAAACTGAAGGTCTCTCTCCATTCAGATTGAAGCTCTGACTTCAAGTGGAAACAGAGTAGAAATCTTTCTGTGTGTTTCTGTTAGAACTGGCACTTGACCAAAAGGGCTGTGGACGTACCTAAAAGTAATCAGGCATTGCTTTCTGGCTGGTAGCAGAAAGAACAGATAAGTAAAAAAGACTCATGGATGAAAGGGGGGAAAAAAGCTCCTTTTCATTTCACAGGATAGTAGTATTTGTAGGTGTAACTACAGTAGCCTTGAGTAAGAAGAATGGAAATGTTTCCTAGATAGTGCCTTAGACCTAAATTAAGCTGTGCTGTGCTCATGGAATGAGTAAGCTGAAACACTTCGTCTTTAACCATAGGCCATTTTGCTTGGCAAGCTGCCTTGCTTTTTAAATGGAGAAACACTTGATAAAGCTCTTCTTTAGTCTGGTAGTGCTTCAATAAAATTAACCCATTAGTCAGATCAGGAGGGGCTGTCAGTCTCCTCTGCAGTGATGTGACTGGCATTACCAGTTGACTGCCATCAGCCCGATGGCTTCCTTTGCTTCCACCGGTCTGTATGACAGAAGAAAGTTACCAACTGCAAGGTTATTTTTATGCCAGTGCAAAGGTAATACCACACAAGGGATGCTTCCCTTGATATTTATTTTGCTTATCTGAAATAAAATGTCCTACTGCAAAGCAGAACAGCCACTAGCCATGTTTCTGCAACATGGATGGATGTGTTAAGTCAAGATAACGACTATTCCAACCCAATTTGGTCTTTTTTTTGTCTCGCTGTCCCCTTATTGCTTGACTTGCCATTGTACCCACCCCTGGAAAATTTAAGTCAGACAGGCTCCTCTCAGGAAAAACAAACTGAGCAGTTTGCTTCAGTAACACCAGCATGCTATTATCAGGGAACAGGGCTCCATTTCTCACCCTGTGTGGAAGGTTCTCAAACTTCCCTGCCTTATGAGTCATCACGGAGAAGGCCGGCATGAAAGGTTGCATGGCTCCCACACCCACACACCTCCAACCTCTGTTGTACAGACTCCCTGTTAATGGAGAGACTGCATTAAAAGGACTAAACCTTCCCTCAGAGGATCAATTAGCAACCTTAAAATAGAATAAAGGAAGACGGAAGCCTTTGCAGAGCTCTTCTGCCAGTAGCTCTCTTCCTCAGACAAAAATCCAGGAGTAAGCAACTGCCTGACAGATGATGGAGAGCTTTCTGTCCTCATTCCCCTCTTAACACTTACTTCACTGTAATTACTGGAGTGTTACTGGTCGCAGCAATCCAGTTAGAGGTGCAGCAGTGCTTCTATTAACAACTTTTATTTCTAGGGTTTTTCAGCTCAGCTGTAAACACTTGCTAACGGGCAGTTTGGCACACAAGGCCTTACGCAAGGCCCAGCGTTCGGAATGATTTTTCTATGTAATTGTTCTAAATCTCTGTGTTTCGTGACTGCACAACAAAAGTACAAGGTTTGCTGATCTAATACAGTGGTTTCTATGTCTATGACTTTGAGTGAAGAGTTCAGATATAAAATCCAATCTAACCCTTGGGTTTGCCAGAAATACCTTGTTATCCCTACCAATCAATTGGTAACATCTTCGGAAATGCTGGTGTTTTGATAATTTAAAGTTGACAAGCAGCTGAGAATAGCCACCAAAACTTTTTTTGATAAGTTTAGCAAAGGCAGAAAGCTTAAAGTACTCCTGAAAATGTCCAACACAGACTTCCTTATGCAGGAATTAATGTAAATACCTGAATCTAGGTCGTAATTAGATAGCGTTGCCCAGCTTGCCTTTAAAATTTCCTGTTACGTTATTTTTTGTTTCTTACCCATATTCTTGCCCTCAACCTTTAAGTGTTAAGTTTCTCAAAAATGTTAAATGTATTTTTCACTGTGCTTTGCTATCAGTAATTTGACACAAAGGACACGACGCTAAGATTTCACAGAATACCTTTGACTTTATCACATTTCATTAGATAACGTTTTGTGGAAGAGAAAAAAAATGATAAATATGTCTCAGTCCAAAAAGTAGTTTGAATAAGTTGCAGATTCGTGTATGTTAAGCTGCCCTTATACAGCTTTGATTTGTGTGACCAGCACTTACTCAGCAGTTCAGCATAACTCTTATTGACCTTGGCAGCTGTCACATCGCTTGCTGGATTTTATGTCGCTGGAGGTGTCAATGTTCAGGGGGAAAGATGTGCAGAATATGCGTGGTTTTATTTGCAGGCGGGAATGAGGGAGAACCAAAACTGCATTTCCAACAGCATTATTTCACAGATGACAGTCACAGGAGACCTGTGACCAACTTTAACCTTTTAATAGTATGCATAAATTACAGCTACAAGCGAACACTGAGCTGCCAATTATAGAAGCTCTAGTTCTAGGGTCTTTGATTAACATATTCTTCCCTATCTGCCCCATGACAAAAATGAAAACCAAAGGCTTTATGAAACATTTTCTGAGAGCAGAAACTCATAGAAACTTATCTCCAAATAAACATAATGTGCAGAGTAGATAACTAAAGCTTCCATTAGCTACTAAATACCCAGAGTAAGAAGGTGGAGCAGAATGTAGACCAACATTCCAGTTTCCTTTCTTCCTTAAACAAACACCTGATACTTCATTTCTGGCCTCGTGCAGAATACAAAGAACCAAGTCTGAGATTGACCTTCCCCAAGGCAGTCAAGTTCATCCTGAATCCTTATCTGCATAATAGTTCTGCAGTAAACAGATGTGGCCTAGCAGTATTTGTAATATAAAATATAATGCTTTCCGAATGTCTTGTATGTCCTCTCAAGAGCATCCCAGGCTGAGTTGGAAATTCAAGTTTGATGCTGTTGTACCTCAAGGATTTCTTTGGGAACATGCTTCTAGGTGGTATGTAAGATCCCCTGGTGTGCACAGCCCACTGGGAATGTTCTGAGTTGAAAAGGTTTGTGCTTTCCCAGATGAAGCTTCGCAAGTTGTCCCCACTTCTGATGCCTAGAGCTGTGTGCTGGGGGGACTCTGCAAGAGACTGGCATGAGTGAGGTGATTTACGCTCATCACAGGGAGCAAATGCAAGAATGAGGGTCCCCATGGCTTGGGGGAAAAATCCCAGCCAACAAATACCATGGGCTGTTGTACAGCTCTTTATTTTTCTGGGGGCTTTATCTGGGCGGTGTATCATATACTTCTATACTGTTACAGCACTTCATTTGCAGACATATCTCTGTGCCAGAGCACCTAGTTTATAAGTGAACATGAATAAACTATTTGAGTTGTAAGTCATTATGCAGCTGAAACCTCATGTTTATCCTGACTCTCTCTGGCTTCAGTTAGGGCGTTTGGAGTAAGGATGAGTTGCTGGAGTAGAGGAGCACAGATTAGAAAGGGTTAAACACCTTCACCAAACTCACCCTCATTACAGCCTTTGTTCTTTGCTGATTTTTTTTCCCCCTCTTTTTTTCTGCTGACATATTTTTCATTCTGTTGATCAATCTGACCTGCCAATTCATGTAACCCGCTACTGGGCATGAAATATGCCTGAGAATTGGCTTGTGGATGATGCCTGTGGAAGCTGCCCCCAGAAATGCCCTCAGTGTTATGAGCTACTGGAACATTTTGCCAGCTCCTGCAGTAACTCTAGATGACAGATGTCACCTTTTTGGAATGGTCAAAGCCATCTGCAACACTTTTGTTTTGTCCTTGTATTGATTAGCCCTTTGGTTTTTTTTTTAAGATTCCAGCAAATAACAATGCTAATCCAGATAAACCAAGTCACAACTGAAGGTCAGTGTTACCTAGATACTGGCCTCCAGCTACTCCCTGATGGGAGCTGAAATGGTACCAGAAAGATTGCTTATGATTTTAGCATAACTTTTACAAGGGACTTGTTTATTGACATCATTCTCTAAATATTGATTTCAATCACTGCAGTTAATCCTGCATTACTTCTCTAAAGGTGTCAAAAGAAAACTATTCATTTAAATATGGATTAATTAAAACATTTAAAAGCTGCTGACTGATTTCAGTCTTGTGTTACATACACCACACTTTTTTTCATGGATCAAATGTTTAGGGAGTGTTCCTTAAGCATGTATAGAATAAAAAGCAGAATAGTGTGAAGACACTGAAGCTGACATTGTAAGAAGCCGTGTATGGGTAGGTGCATGGACAGGGATCTCCTTGAGAGAGTCCAAAGAAGGGCTATAAAGATGATTAAGGGCCTGGAGCATCTCCCCTATGAGGAAAGGCTGAGTAAGCTGGGACTGTTCAGTCTTGAGAAGACTAAGGGGGGACCTAATTAATGTTTGTAATTATCTTAAACATGGCATGCAGGGGGAATTGGCCAGCCCCTTTTCAGTGTCTGTGAGGACAGGACAAGGGGCAATGGCTGCAAGTTGGAGCACAGGAAGTTCTGCACCAACATGGGGAAGAACTTTTACACAGTGAGAGTGAGGGAGCCCTGGGACAGGCTGCCCAGGGGGTGTGGAGTCTCCTTCTCTGGAGAGATTCAAGACCTGTCTGGACACTGACCTGTGCAATATGAGCTGGGGAGCTGCTTTGGCAGGGAGGTTGGACCTGATGATCTCTGGAGGTCCCTTCCAACTCCTACGATTCACTGATTCTATGATTCTGTGTGAGCCACCGATTCCTGCTAGCTGGATAAAGCTTCATACTTCCACCCTGCATTAGAGTTTTGGTATTTTTAATGGCAGACACTGACCTAGTTTTAGTGGCTGCACTGTGAGAAGAAGTATCTAAACCCAGTCCCTGCAAGCCCAAACATTTCTGTCTGTCACACAACGGTGAGAGAATTGGGGCTGATACGGGGAGTTTGCACTATTTCATTGGAACTAAATTTTCATTGACCTTTGGCAGAAAAGTCTCTTTAACTACAGCCTGGTCTTTTACTTCCTGGAGAGGTGGAAATCACAGTTAATGAGCGTGTATTGAGGTGAGAAACCCTGGTGCCCTTTTCTTGGAAACATGCTACCCTTTCTCCTTCATGTTACAGGGTGGTTATTAGAAGCAGTTCACCAGTGCTGCAGAAATGAAGAGCAAAGCAGTTGTTCTCTCCCTTGCACTCTTCTGGGCAAAGAGTTTTCAGTCTAATCCTAGTTTTAGGTTGAGTTTTTTGGCTCTCTCTTCTTCTTTTTTTCTTTGTTGTTTTTTAATTGCAAAGACAAGTTTTAAAGGACATTCCCTAATACCAGCATACACAAACTTGCACAGGTTTTAGGGTCTAGAGCTGGCTGAACTATGGTCTTCAGTTGTCGAGTTGTGGTTACCATGTTTAAATGTTATGGTTTGCGATGCTTTTCTGCCCTTTTACCATAAGAATGATGCCGCTTCTACCCACTGTGAACTCCTGTATTATTCCTTGGATATTCAAGGCTATGAAAACCAGAGTGGGAAATACTTTAACCATACAAAGTTTGCCGTGGCTTGTTCTAAGACAAGAGCTTTTCCATTTAATATTGTACACTGCTGTATGTTGAAGGTGTACACCAGACACTCCATCAGCAACGTCCACTGTAGCTGCTGAGTCAACAAAGTATAGAAGCAGAGGGCAGCTGTGTCATACTAAATAGTTTTCTTTGCAGATCCTTTCCTTCCTGAGTCTCTTTGTAACCCTGATCTTATCGATTTTATTGGCTCTGCTAATTTAGCAGTCCTTTGGGCTGATGATCGTAATTATAACACACAGCACAGCTTGAATAAACATGTCCATTGCGGGCATAACATTTTTGGCTGTCCAATGGCAAATAAACATACTTTGGGCAAGTAGTGCTGCTTTAAGGCCTTGCACTGGTTGCTACAGACCCCAAAGAGCTATTGCAGCATAAGGCAGAAAAGGGCAGTTGTTCTGCATCAAGTTCAGCTCCATATATTTCTGCATGTATCTCTAAAATTATTGCAAGTTGGAGTTCTTCTAAAGCAGATGGACATTGACAGGATTCAAGATAATTTTTATTGTGCCTGCCTCACTACAATCTTTTTTATTGTTACTAATGAGGTAAATATTTATGCTTGATTTTTCTTCTGCAGCTATTTTGGAGTGGCTGTGTCATACAGTTGGCAGAGTACCTTTTAAATTAAGATGTTTGTTTTAAAGTTCAGTGGTAAAATATAACTGCAGCACAGAAAGTTGCATATATTATAGCCAGTAATTGGAAATAATTATAAAATTCTGTGCTAGAAAACTGTGATGAAAGAACAGTTAGATGAATGACAAACGAGCTGTTCAAAGTTCAGGTGATGTCAAAGGTAAGGCTGTGTGGGCAAAGTTAATCCTCTTCCTTTGTGTACGTGCCCTGCAGGTATTAATGATCCCTTGCACCACGAAAGGTTTCTGTGGGCAAACCTCGTACCCCTCATTATTTCATGCCTACCTTGGCAGGCATAAACCCCAGTACACCTGGGTTGACAGTGTGCTGTGGAGCAGGCACACATGCTCTCTTCATGCCCCAGTATGACAACAGAAGCTGGAGGATCAGCAAAAGCCCTTATTTTCATCCATGTGTATTCCTGTCGCAGTCACTCCTTAATTTAGCTGGAAGGTAGAAGAAATAATTCTGCTTTGCAAAATACATGTTGTGACTCAGAGGGATCTGTGTTTTCCCTCTCTGGGATGCCACTGCCACCCCCTGCCTAGACTAGTTTGCCAGTGCTGGCTGGGACACTCACTGGGTGAAGCCCTTGCTCCTGGGCAGCTCATCTGAGACCACCCAGGCAAGGGTGATGGAGACCAGATGCTGGCTGCTCTGGCAGGTGGCTAAAGTTTTGATGACAAAACCGACCTTAGGTCCAGGAATTCAGGCTTGTAGCATTCCTGATGAAGTCCATGGGGACTTTACAGAATTAGACAAAATTATCTCTCTAATTATCCTTTTAATTCATTTAAAATTGATGTACAGTCAGTTCCGAGGTAGGACAGGTACTTGAAGGTGAATATTGAAGAGGAATTTAGTGGCCCAAGATATGTCTTTACAATGTGGTGAGGAGGAGAGATCAGTGTTGGGAAACAATGGATGTGATGAGTTTTAGCAGCATATTTTTCTGTCAGTTTTATCCATGCAGCTCTTTGGATAAAATAGATTTAGTGGGAGTTCTGGGCATACAGTGATTCATCTGGCTAGAGCATTTCAACTTGTCTCAACAATTTGTGTTTACTTTGAACAGTATTTAAACTCAATCTTTCAAGTAAGTGCAGACATTATATATGGTATTTCATCCCATGCAAAAACTTCTCCCAGTTTATTTCCAGCTATGATACCAAAATCAGCTGGTTGTCAGAACATCAAATACTGTTTGATTTAATACAGCTTTATTGAATGAAAATTATACTGTAAGGTAGTTTTACTATGGTGGAAAGCTTTTCTTTCCTGTAGACAAATATTTAGCATTTGAAGTCACTTGTGAAGCTCACTTTACAAGAGAGATGCTTCAGAGAAAAGCGTTATCGGCCCCAATGTGACTTCACATGCAAGTGAAGTGCTGGAGTGGAAACTCTCTCTAAGAAAACAAATAGAAATAAATTATCACTATTTCTAATGTTTTCTCTTGGATCTAATCAAAGGACAGGCTTCAAGCTGGGAAAGTGCATTTCTGGCCAATCTTTTGTTTTAGTGGGAAGTGACTGTCAAGTTTTTGCTGCTTGCAATGAGGTCAGAGTGATTTTCAGTCTCCTTGGCCTTCACTTGATTTGTGGACTGTCATGGCACAGTCTGAAATGTAACAAACTGATTAACTATAAGGATTTTTGGGCCACAGTATGCTCTATATTTTCCAGTTAACCTTTTACAAAGTGTGAATCTACTTTTTGGGATGATAGATCTTGATTAATTATTAGCTCTTATTGATCACTATAGTTATAGGACGTTTGAGGTATATTTCCTTTTCTTTTTTCTTTTTTTTTTTTTTTTTTGGCTGACCAGCCTGTCTTTGTGAGCTAACCCTTTGCAGAAGAAGGATCTGTGCAATCGTGACATATATAGGAGTAAAAAGAAGGAAGTTTTTCAAGGATGTCCTGCTGTGGCATTATCTCCTCCTCTCTCTTCCACTGCAGAGGACAGCAGCCAAATTTGCACTTTGTCAGGGAGCTGAGAAGTCAGGCTCTTTCATATGACCCATGACCATTTCCAGAACTGTCTGAAGGGCAGAAGATTATTCTCTTTTTTTTTTTTTCCCTTTTACCTGGACAACAGGATGCAGGCAGCCTAGTACAGATTTAGGTCTTTGTGGAGAGTTTCCCAGGCAGCAAGATACACTGGCTGTTTTCATCCCTACCTTCTCTTTGCGTTCCTGCATGTTTCAAATGAGCAACAAGTGCCTAAGTTAGGAATAACAGAGATGCCACCTGATATAAACGAGGTTTCCTCTCTCTTTTCTTTCCTGCCTGGAAAGATCTAAACATGAAGGATCGCCTTTGTTTTTATGGGACAAGATGTGCCTTGTTCTGTGGGATTATTTATGAAGTGAATGCCAACAGGAGAGTTAGCTCTCTGAGGATCAGCGTTCAGGTCTGAGCTACTACTCTTGGCACAGTAATAATATCACTGTTGAAGAGCAGAGGGTTTTTTCCCTTCCACCTACAAATTTCTAATAGCATGTATTTTCTATTACTTACATATTTTTATGCATCTAAATCAACCAGCATGCTAAGCAATCTTCTTCAGCAGTAGGTCCTTAAATGCCTGGCAGTTCAACTTTAAACTCTGGGAAAAGTGCATGCATCAAACCATTTTCATAGAGACAAGGAAGGTTTCTGAATATTAGAGCTGTGTTGAATCTGTAGTAGCTATTACTTGGTGCAGGGGAGTCCTTGGATGCTGCTGAATATAGTTCAAGGAAGAGATCTTCAGAATTACTGATGTTCAGACCAGTCTGGCAGTTCCCACTTGAGAGGATGGTCATTTTTTACCTTCCCAGTATGTTGTAACTAAAAACCTTTGTGCAACCACTGCTCATGGGGCAGATAATTGAGTCACGTTAGCTTCAAAGGTGTCACTCATGTCAGGAGATGGGATTTAGTGCAAACTTTATAGATATGCTTTAATTAGACCATTAATTTTGTCATCTTTCTGGCACAGAAATTGAAATTGCCCTTTCCTATAAGTATATGTTATTTCAGTTTCATTTGAACAATTGTTTTGCCTCAGACTGAGGTGGTTTGACATCTGCAGGGCTGGTGGTGATGTAGAAATATGGTCAATCTAAGAAGAGATGTATTGTGCATGTTAGTTGATTGCCAGATGTCTTTTGCTTCTTTATTGCAAAGAAATATACATATATATGTTTTTTACACATGTTAAAATAGTGTGTTTCCACTGGATGCCGAATAGTATTAGATCTTTTTCCTATTAAATGAAGAAGAATGACTCTGGGTATACAGTCAAACTAGTGAGCAGCAGTGCTTATTTTTAGATTATACTTTTAAAGTTAAATACTATCTTTAAGTCCAAGAGGAAAGGTGCCATTTCTTTCATTACATTTTTACACTTGATTTCTTTTGGCAGTTTAAGACAGCAACTTTACATGAAATGGGTGATTGGTTGGGAGCTTGTGAATCCTGATTTCCAGGTTATTTCATTTCTAATAAATCATTTATAGAAAAAGTGGTCTTCTGAAGTTGTCTCATTAGTCTCTGCTTTTTCTGTCATTTCTTGATTTGCTTTTAAAAAGACTGTGTTAAATAACCACTGTCCTTCGACTCAAATTCATGGGTGCAACTAACCCCTCAAAAGGAGTGAGTGGCCACTCTTGGATCCCAGCTGTGGTTCAGAATTTAGTTCTCACTATGAATATAACACTGCAATCCTTGTTTCTAAGCCTAGACACCAGAGGTGGGTTCCTGTCCCATATTAAGGTCCCTTTCTTCCTCCTTAGGTGCCCAGGGAGTTGATGATGGGCTATGCAGAGGTCCTGGCCTGCGTGAGAGCTGCTACAGCCAGTCTGATGGTGATCCCAGGTGGTGAAACGGTCTCTGGTGCTTGTCAGATTTGGAAGCAAGGTACTGTGCTGGGGGTCAGAATGCCTTCTCACTACCACTGTGGTTATTCTGCTTTGCTCAGTAAAGGCAGCAGACTTCCAGCTACCTAAGCCAGTGGACTTGCCATTTATATACCCCTGTTTTGTCATTCCTTTGGCTGCTAGGAATCAAATATTTAATCATTTAGAAGGATTCTTTTCAGATTTCTAGATGGGTGAGAAGACATCAATCAAATTACGGGCACTTGCTGGCAATCATATGGACTTGATCTGCCTGCTAAGAGGAGCATGAATGAATTTAGATTAACATTTAACGACCCAGGGAAAAAAAAAATCTTTTTTGGTCCTCTGCAGATGAAACTCTGCCTGTGTCTGGGGATTAAGTTAAACTGAATAGCTTGTGGGTTCCTCTTCCAATTCCCTTTCTCCTCGCTGTGTTTTCTCTTGAGAATGATAGAATGAAATCTGCATGTGAGTCAGATTTTCTCAAAGCCTTCAATCCATTTTAGCCAGGCTGCTTTTTTTTTAGGCGTTAGGGAAGCATTGAGTTTCCTCAGATTTGTTTTCATTTGGGCTCATGTGAGTCTAGATACACAACTAAGAAGAAAAAAAATTAATTCATTAAACACTCTTGTATTATAACCAGAAATAGTGTGAAGTGGAAAAGAAAAGAAGTGGGTGACTTCTGTGATTCACCTGTGTCAAAGTACAATTGTACAGCATCTCATGTGCTATTGCTCTTGTACTCCCTTGTCATGGTAAAGTGAGCCAGGCCTCCAGCAATCCATAGCTGGTCCCAGGATTTCAGAGGTAACCAGTATGAAACACAGAATGGGGAGAGGCTGCTTTCAAGCTTGTCTGGCAGTTGGGGGAGTCTGAAGGTATAATAATTAATTTGGAGACAAGTTTCTGCAGCTGTCAGCAACTTGAAGTGTGAGATGGGAAAGGTAGCTATCAAGGAACAGGCTGTTTTTAAAACTAAATACCTTAAAACATAGAAAGTTGGTTTTGATCTGCCAATGAGTACTGAAGGATTTCTGTGCCAGTTTTCCTTTGGTGACTTTTCTGAGCAATTAGTCTATTCCAGATATGAATTTCCTCCTCGTCAGTTGCTACTGAGATTTAATTACATGGCAAATCTCTCATTCGTGCTTTAATGATGGGTGGTATTGGCCCTGTTGTACTCCATTGACAGAAGAATCACAGAATCACAGAATTGTAGGGGTTAGAAGGTTAGAAGGTACCTCCAGAGATCATCAGGTCCAACCCCCTGCCAAAGCAGGGTCCCTAGGACAGGTCGAACAGGTCGGCATCCAGACGGGTCTTGAATATCTCCAGAGAAGGAGACTCCACACCCCCTGGGCAGCCTGTCCCAGGGCTCCCTCACCCTCACTGGGAAAAAGTCCTTCCACAGATTGGTGTGTTGGAACTTCCTGTGCTCCAACTTGAAGCCATCGCCCATTGAAGAGAGGCTGGCCATTTCCCCCTGTATCTCACGCTTGAGATACTCTTTTCTCAAGGCTGAACAGCCCCAGCTCACTGAGCCTTTCCTCGCAGGGGAGATGCTCCAGTCCTTTAATCACCTTCGTAGCCTCCTCTGGACTCTCTCCAGGACCAGGGCAGAGTAGAGGGGGAGAAGAAACTTTTACAGCTTTGTTTTGAGCATGGAAGGCAGGCTTAGGTATTCCTCCTGTAAAATGCTGGGTTCAGATCCACCACTGATCACCTGCCCACGGTACTAGAGCTGTGCCTGCCTTTCCATGTTCTGGAAGTGTGCATGGATTTAAGTGTGTTTACATACCTCACATGAAGCAGACTGGCACCAGGAGCATCGGTCAGTCTCTCAGCTACGTTGCCCAATGCACACAGCTATACTTTAATCTGGTCTTTGTTCAGAAACTACCCTGACGTGTGTTGTGCATGTCCTTTAGCTACGTAACAGCAGATTACCAGAGAGATACATTACCTCCTCTACTTAGTAAAGCTTATTCAGAGCATGGAAGAAAATTTGAGTAAATGTTTTGCTTCCCTGTTTTCTTTACATCCAGCTAAAACATTTCTGGATTGAATCTTGTATGAAATAGTGTTGAAAGAATTTTTAGTTGTGAAAATTTTCCTAGTAATGAGTCCCAGGCAGCTGCAGGCTGACTGCAGGAAGCAACTGCTTTGCCCTGCAGACCAGTGAAGGGTAACTGGGAGGGAATGAAGCCATTTCCCAGACCTGACACAAAGAAATGAAGTCGCTTGTGAATGGCTTAGCTGCCTGTTTTGCAAAATAAAACCTTAACTTTGATAGAAGCTTCCTCCAAGACAAGCCAGTAAAATCCTTACACCTTGCACAGTGGTTCAGTTATCAGCTACAGCCAAGAGTTACGTGAAACTCATACATAAGGACTCTTCTGCTATTTCCTCTTTCTTGGTCTGGCATCTCTCTAACAAGCAGCAAGAGTTGTTATCTTGAGGCATGGTGACCTCCTACAGTGGAGAGTGGAGACTCTGGACATAGTTGAAGAAAATGGATGACTCTGAAGATGACCCAGACTTTATTATGAGAGAGTTTTGGGGTTTTTTTCTTTTTTTTTTTTTTAATAGATGGGGAAGAGGGTCAAAGAAGTAGTGGGAGAAAAATCTTCATCAGTTTGGAGCTTTGAAAGAAGTATAAATCTTTTTCACTTGATGTAGGATCTGATTGCTAGGGGCAACAGAGATGCTGTTCAGGGAGTGTATGAGAGCCCTGCCCTCCTATGTGCCCACTCCTCTCCCAATTCTCCAGAATCAGTGAATTAAGAATGATAGAGCATGATTTTTAATTGTGAGTATTCTAAAATATTTTAAGCAATGGAAAAGGATAAACATGGCTTGCTCTAATGAATATTGATTTAATTTTTGCAATGCTCTCTGTTTCCCCTCTCCCCCTCAATTAAATACACTTGAGTATTTTAAATAGTAAGGGATGACCTATGCAAAAGTGACAACATTTTGCCTCTTAAGCTAGTGATCATGCACCTGACATAAGTATGGCTTTATATTAACTCTTGCCACAGGGGTTTGCGTTCTGAAAGCTCTCATGCCATAGGTGATGTGTTAGGTGAAAGCAATCACCTCTCATGTGGGTGGGACATACCAGGTCCATTGACTTTCAAGATGATGTTGTGGAGATTATAAACTTACCCTAACCAAAGAGAAAGCCCAGTTGTAGGTAGTTTGATGTTATTTTTAGTTGGCACAGGTTCAAGTAGCTAATTACTGTTAGTCATCATTGGCTCACTGATGAATTCATGCCCTTTTACATTATTTTTGCCTATGAGCTCCTCCAAGTAATATAAATTAATAAATCAGCAGTAGGAGTCCACAAAACCATAACACCACAGAGTATAAATGGTTTAGCAATGAAGCACTTATTTAATATTAAATATTTGTCTTAAGCTTCTTGCACCTTCCATACAATGAACTCTTTAGCTGTTGTTAAAGATGTTTGGGGTTTTTTGTGTGGTAGACAGGTGTAAGTATCTATCTGAAAGCTGAGGGGCATGTGGAGGAGAGCCTGAGAGCTCTGTGACTTACAAATGAAACTTGGGATAGGAAACAAATGGAGACATTTTAATCATGGTTGCTGCTTGAGGTTTTTTGGGTGTGGGTTTTTTGTTGGTTTTTTTTTTTAAATCTGAGTGGTTGGGAGAAAAATGACATGATGACAGTTAATTATAACTAATCCAGCAGCGCTTCACCACAGCCTAATATAAAGCTCAGAGAGTTCCACCAGCAGTTAGTTATATCCTCAGGAAGCAGTGAGACTTTGCCTCAAATAGTATTGTTTCTTGGCATTTGAAAACAACACCACGTTGCCTAGTAAATGCTTCTGGTATGGTGCTGAAAAAACAAAAAGCTATAGCAAAACAAAAGCTATAGCAAAAGAAGGCATATTTTGGCATATGTAGGTAGGTCCTAGGACTATAAAGTGTCTTTAAAAAAATATTTGTGTTAAAAAACCCCAAAACAATGAGAAACATTACTCAAATCTGAGACTTGGCAGTTAGTAAGACCAAGGTTCAACTAAACGGTTGCAGCTTCTTTTATATGCACCCAGAGTGGAAAATAAATCACTATGGAGTAAAGAAAGGAACAGCTAGATGAAGATTTCAGACGGAGGAAACATTTTTACAGTTAGCAACTGTGGCCTTTATCAGTAATATCACAGCACGCTACAGCAGGCAGCTGTTGCCTTTAGGAAGGTTGGGGTCTGTTACTCCCCTGATGCTCCTGGGTGGAGCACAGGATGGCTTTGTGAATTATTTAAGTGGGAGAACATGTCGATGGCTTGCTTCACAGACTATGTGATGTGGGAAATGACAGTGAACTGGAATGGAGAGAAGCAGATACACTGAGCTAAAGGCTGCAAACACAAGTGGAGGGGCTATAAATGCTTTTCCCTGGCAGGACAGCCTGGGTAGGGAAGCGATGTGCATAGGAAGAGTGCCTTCAGGAGGAATGAACCTCAACAGCTGGCTTGGCTGGAAGCACCAGTCGAATTCACTGTCACCCTTAAATACAGGAGAGAGAAAGATAAAAGTAGGGGATGCTTTTAAAATGTTTAAATCTGCCTTAAAAAAAAACACAACAGAAATAGTTTCAAACTTGTTTCATGGCTGTTTGTGACCTTCAGTTTAGTTCTTCTCTACATATATCACATGTAGGTATGAATGAAGCTTGAATGGAATCCTTACGATTAGAAACCAGTTAAATGTAATTTGTTATTTTATATTACTGACATGCAGAGAAGTGCAAATGTATAAAGTTATAAAAAGCTTGGCAAGGTGATGGAAAATTGTGTACAATGCATTTATTGTGTTTGTGTGTATAGACAGCTAGGACCTACACTCAGGCATCCCTAAGAGATTTGCAAAGGTATACAGGGTGCCTACAAATTCTGTTGAGTGCTGTGATGTTGAGGCACTAAACAGGGAGCCCCTGGAGAATGAGAGAGAACTGATATGGAGGGAAAGCTCTTAGCTGAGTTGAACATCCCTCTCATCTTTGGTTCTTCAGGCAAAATGTGGTGACTGCTTTTTCGTGCAAGGGAAATCAGAGAACTCTTCTGAAAAACGTGGCTGAATATTAAGCTGTTGACTGAATTTCTATTCATCCTTTCATCCTATTTCTGTTCTGGAATTTTAATTTTTTTTCTTTGTTTTTGTGTCTTAGAATAGTGTGAACACCTTGCTATTTCATGTTGATAGGGGATTTAATAACAGTTTATTTAAATAATAAATTGTAGCAAGGTATTCTGTAGTATTATTAAGGTGGATTTTTTTTTCTTTTGTAGTGGTAGAAATATTTATGTATACTGCCTTTGTAAAATATTCACAGGATAAACACAGACAAATCCAGTAAAGTATGGCAGTAAGTGAAAGCTGTTCAGCACAAGCAGGGCTGGGTGAAGCCAGATTTCTGCAGAGAACTTTCTACATGCAAAAACCTTCCCACCACTGCTGCCACATTTGGAGGTCCTCTTAATCTCTTGCATGGGTCCTCAGAAGTACGTGGCAGGATTCAACCCCCTTGAGGCAAAGCCCTTCTTAGGAATCTCCTGCAATGGTGCATATCTGTGGTGTGACTAAGGATGATAGGCAATAACTAAGCAGCATGTTAAAAATAGCAAGTTTAACATCAGCATCAGACCGCCACTGTTGATTGTGTTGAGCAAATCCCTTACCTTGTATTCAACACTTAATTAAAGCAGAGGAACAGGAGCACTAAAAAAGAGCAAAAAAACCCCAAAGCAAAACCAAAATGATAAGAAAATATCCTGAATGTTAGCTTGCTGCTCTACAGTCATCAATAGGTTTCAAATCTAATAATTAGTCACTAGCACGAGGCTTCTTTACCTCTGTCACCTCTGCTACTAAATAAGTAGTGTCTCAGGACACGAAAACCTTGACAGGTTCCCCGGCCACTAAATTATTGCCACTTACTATTTGCAGGAAAGCCCTTCTTGGAGTAGATACTTGCTGCTCTTTCTGTAAAGCAAGACTCCAATCAGGGAAGGTTAATAGCTTGTGAAGTGTCTCCACTGAAGCTTTTCTTCTTTTCCATGGCAGGTGCAATTCTTGCCCTGCCAAGGCTGAATAGGTGGCAGATGCAGTGCTCCATGCTGCACCCTTCTCGTGTTTCTCTTTAACACCGTGGCACTTACAAAGGACTTTCTCTTAGACACTGAGACAATATCATGTTTCTTTGAGCATTAGCAAGGCTATCACATTTTTAAACTCTGGGGGCTGTAGCCAAGAAGATAATTGGCCTTTTGCAGTAGTTCTGGTCTCTGCTCTAATTTGTAGTGACGACTTGTTTGATAAATATTCCTCCTTCTTCAACCCATCATTGGCATCAAAAGGTCTGATCCTGCAGCCTCAAAAATAACACTCAAGATGATCTTGAAATGTGCACAGGACAAACGATTCCAGGGCTGGTGGCAATGAAAAAAGCCCTCGTATAGATCAGTCTGTATGAGGGCAGGTAGTGTTTTCTGACCTTCGTGCACCAGCACGGGTATAATTGTGTTAGCAGACATGCAGGCAGAGGGTATGTCCCAAAAGGATTTAGAGTGAAAACAGTTAATGCTCTCCTTTGGTGGAAGAAATGTAGGACATCGGTCCTTAAGCCTAAATGATAATGTATTATAATTATTTTAGAATAACCAGCGATCTTTTATGCAAATCCACTTTTCCCAGCTGCCTTTGGAGTGTGAACAATGTAAACGTCCAAACGTTTTTCTCCCTTTTGTAGAAGTTAACTTGCCTTGGAAAGGTTTTCAGTGTGTAAAATGCTAAGGGATGTCTCTGGCCATGCGGATGTTGTTTGTCACGGTGCTTGTGAGGCACAGAAAGCAGACCCCAGTCCTCCTCAAACACTTGGCTTGCTGATGTGTCTGCAAAAGAAGCAGCAGGCCAAGACCAGTGAGTCCTGGAGGAAATTTTCTACTTCTATTATCAGAAAAGCTCTTTGAAAAGAGCTGCGGGTTTGGTTTTGGTTTTTTAGTTTTGTTTTTTGTGTGGGGTTTTTTTATTCCACCTGTGTAATATGCAACATCTGTAATCCTTTAGATGGGATGTCAGGAAGAGGTTCTGTACTGAGAGGGTGGTTGGGCACTGGAACAGGCTCCCCAGGGAAGCGGTCACAGCACCGAGCTTGACTGAGTTCAAGAAGTGCCTGGACGATGCCCTCAGTCCCATGCTCTGATATCCTGGCCCTGTGTGGAGCCAGGAGTTGGACTCGATGGTCCTTATGGGTCTCATCCAACTCAGGAGATTCTGTTATTCGGAACAGTACACAATGGGGAGCAGAAATGGGATGGATGAGGGAGAGCAAGTCTCCATAAGGTGGCTAGGGAGCTGCTTGGTGACGTAATGGGGTTAAATCTCTTCTGATATTTAGGTCTGATTTTCAGTTTACACCCTCGAACTGTGGTGTGTAACAAAGTCATGGAAAGAGAAGCCACATGTCCCTTAGGACACGCTTGCCACCATTTGTGGGACACAAAGGGCAGAAGTTGGGTGGAGAGGATAGGAAGGGCCAGCTGGCTTGTAGGGAAGAGAGGCTGGTGGGCTCATCAACCCCTGCATGGCCAGCAAACTCCACGCTGCAGGGAAGAGTGGGTTCAAATCCTGGTTCGGCAGTCATTGCAGGTTTGTGCAGGGCTGCACGGTGGGATTTGGGGTATTGTGCTCATTGGCACGTGCTGGGTTTTGGACCCAACATTGAGCTGGCTGTAACTGCTCACAGAGGTATACTCTAACTTGAATGTTAGTAAAGAAAATATCCTGCCTGTATGCATTTCTTCCATTACTAGAGAAGTCCTCATCTAAGAATGTGTTCACAACAGGACTGCCATCAATTATGCTGGTGTCTCGATAACTCCATAATTAAAAATAAATTATGCTTGGTCCTTAATAGGACTAGTATTAAACTGAATGCCTGTTTAATCTCTGTTAAATCTGCCACAAAGAAGCGACACCATGAGAAGTGTGAATGAATGATATCCTTTCCCCCCCTCCCTGTTTCTAATTACACATGATGGCACTTGCAGTGTCCCTTGTGAATGCACAAAATTGGTGCAGCAGGGGAAATGCAAGCTTCCGTATGCTGCAGTCTGTTCATTAGCATCGATTTCTGAGGCACTGCCCCTAAGGATGAGAGGATAATTTCTTCTTTTTTCTTTTTTTTTTTCCAGGTCCTCATGATCCCAGCTTATAATAGACTATTAAAAAGCACTTTGAAACCCCGGTGTAAGTTCTGGAACAATGAGAGATTTAAGAAACTCCTCATAACCCACCTTTCCAGGAAGCATTAAAGCCCAACGAGCCACACCTCTTTGTGCCTGTCCACTTGTGGAAAGCTGTGCCTTTAGGCTGCAAATCCATTGTGGCAGGCATTCATTATCTGCTTGGCTTTCTGCTTCTTTTCTGCGGGGCCGTTGACTTCAATATGAAAGCTGATACTACTCAGTAAAAATGCCATACTTCATATATGGAAAAAGCTGTCATTTATTTGCAGTTATAATATCCTGGCAAAGATTATGAAGTTCAGAATGGTTTCTTCCCCCCCTTTTTTTTTCTTTCTCCTGAGTTGTACTAGCTTTTGTGGTGTGGTCTGAAAGCATCACTACTACCATGCTTACAAACTCTTCACTATAACAAAGCATAGAAACCTGGTCAATTAATCCAACTGGCTTTGATTTGTGCAGTCCCTTTTATTAACTTTCAGCACAGGAATAAATGCTGAGTATTGGTGCAGAGCATTCTGGTCTCCTGAATTATTATTAAAAAATTGCACCCAAGACACCTTCCTTGATTTGTTTTTTCAGTATATTCCTCTTTTTAAAAAAATGGCCATCTAAAGGAGGAATAAAATTTAAGCCCAACTAGCTTAAGTAACAAATCACAGTGTGTGCATACTAACGGTAAGGAGCGAGAATTAGATGAGCCCTAATTTTGATAGCTCTTCATCTGCACTACTCTAGGAGCTACTTTTAGATAACAAAAATTGATACAGTGTTATGAAAGAATTTCTAGCAAATGGAGAACATATCGATAGGGAGTATTTGTAACAGTTTGCTCACTTACCATTAACACTGCACTGGGAGCCCTGTTATCACGTACCATTTTGCTCTGAATTTTTGCCCCTGTAAGAAACAGGCAATAAAGCTTGGCTATGTGATTTTATGCAAGCTTTCCTCTTAATTTTCCAGCCTGGAATTCCATGTTTTGAACCTGTTCTCTGTTTCTTTATAAGCTTTATTCCAGATGCTGTGCAGGCAGGTTGGTTCACATCCCCAAGGTACCGAGTACAGAAAAAGACGGCTTCTTTGCCCATCTTGCTGAAGATAGACCTGCCTGTAGTCTGTGGCTTTCTGCCCAGCTCTGCTGGAACTGGCTGTTGCATCGCAAGGCTTGCCAAAATTTTTCACAATAACAAGCTCCAATCTACATAACACCTGGCCTGTACAAACCAGGTCATTATGAACTTGATCCAAGCTGTCATTCAAGTGGCTTTGTTATTCCCTCCTTAGGCTGAGCCAGTCATCCATAAGCAAGAACCAGCTTAATGCTTCCAGTACTCACAGTACTTGAGCACCAGTTTTCTTTCTTTGAGCCCCACAAAGCAGGAGAGATCCATGTAACAAGAGGATCACAACTTGCAGAAACAAGAAGTAACAACAAGTGATCTGGGCTAAAAACCAACCTAACAGGTTTCTCTGATTTCAAGTTCCTTTGTAATCTGTATTTGTGCTTCTATTTCTCCATTTCTGCTTCTTGGTCTTCCACTTCACCTTTTCTACTCAAATTCAGAAAAGGAAATTTATTCTATGTATTTCCTACTGTGGTGTTTCAGCCCAAGACAGTGGCTGAGCACCACATGCCACTCACTCACTCCCACAGGAGAGACAGACAGAGCCTCTGTGGGTTGGGATAAGGACAGTTCACTGACAAAAATCACCATGAATGTAGAACAATAATGGCCAATTACACTCACACCCAGTGCTAACACAGAATACCTTATTGACCCGATGATTAGAGTGCTGCCCAACAGCAAGGGCCGACTGACCAACCCAATACCCCAACCACACCCAGACTATCCTAGAGGCAAGAAGCCCATATCCTTCCCCAACCAGCTGCTTTTATGGGAAAGTGATGTCAGGTGATGTGGAAAACAGTCCAGGCTAACTCAGTTCACCTGTGCTGGCTGCTTGGGGAGGTTAACTCTGGCCTGGACAGAACCAGGACACCTACATATTCACTCCACATTAATTTCATATGCATATTTTAGGTATATATAGTCACCCATAAAGATTTTGAGGAAAACTAAAGTCTCAAGGAAGAGCATCAAAGCCAAGCTGTGTGTACCATATGACTCTTTCCTCGCCCTCTTGTGCTACCTCTTCCTTTAATGAGTGCTGGTAGGGGGGACGACTCAGGCTGCCATACCCAGATGCTACATTAGCTGCATTAATGCAAACTCTACATTGGCAAATTAAGCTCAGACTTGCAGCAATGCAGTTTCCCAGCTGCTTCAACTCCAGCTTAACCGTGGGGTGCAGCTATTCTCGGCAGACACCAAGGCAGGGCTGTAGGAAGGCAAAGGGAGTGTAACTGCCTGTGTTAACAGGGGGCAGGCAGGGGAAAAAAGCAGCATCACTTGTGAAAAAGTCCTGACATTTCAAGAGGTGTTTTCTATTCTGTATCAGACAAAAATAAGACCTTTAAAAACTTTTCAATGGGCAAATGAACTGGGGCTGGTGCAGCCTGGGTGGGTGCCCTCTGCCACTCAGGGCTGGGGGTTCATGGTAGGGCTGTCCGAAACAGCCCAGAGAAGAACCTGTTAAGAACAAATCACCTTTGAGGATGTGTTTCCCTTTTGACAAATGTGACTTTTCCCACAATACTGAGTTTGGAACATTCCTGATCAGCTGCAGTGCAATCTTGGGCAGACTTTCCTCCCTCAGTAAACCCCTAGTAACTCATGAGAGAAACAGGCAGGACTGAACCCAGGGGCAGCAAGCTTGTGTTTCAATCGCTGATCTGGATTTCACACCTTATGATAAAAATCATCACATCTCTCTGCCTTCATTTCTTCTCTGCCGTTTCTTGTGCTTGTAAGACATAAGGCCTCTGAGGCAGGAGCACTTGTTTGTCATGCAGAACGCAGCACAACGAAGTCCTGGTTTCATTTGGAGTCTGTAGATGCTGTGGGGGTACGAACAATCCTCCTCGCATTAGGATTCACCGGTATTTAGTATTTCTGTAAAGAAAAAAGTGAGAAACACAAATGGCACAAGTATGTCTATTAAAACATGATGTACACTCTTCTTGTTGAATGGAAAACACCTGGTGAGCTAATTTTCAGAGCTTGAATAGCTTATCCCTGGGGTACAGTGTTAGCCAAAGGTCACGTATTAGTCTGAAGGAGCCTGACTGTCATTCCTTTATGCCAGCTTCATGTCGGTGGGGTTCTCCTCCTCAGCAGTCAAATTAGTTTCACACTCCACATAGTGTGAGAACGAACCTCCTTTAACAACACAGAAATAAGAGCTTTGTGAAAAGCTGGAATAAATATTCTGCTAATTTCATTATGCATATAGTCACTTGGTGCTTGCTAAGTTGGGCATATGCATTAGCTTGTCCTGAATGACACTTAAACTTACTGACTAGGTACGTAGATGTGTGTATATATAAATATATATAAGTAGGTTGCACTAAATAATGCCTAGTTGATTTTTTAAACAGTGCAGATAAACTAAACCAAGATCATTCACTTCATGTATTTAAAAAGTGATGGATTCAGTACCTACCCTGCCTCTTCTCCTTGCAGTCAATAAATATTCTCTCCCTAATCAAGGACTTAAGTGAGTTTGGTGATCTCTTGCACTAATTAAATTCCTGCAAATATGCCTTAGATGACTTTGAAAGTCAATGGAAGGAATGTTCCTCGGGCAAAGCTGTTAGAGAGCTGTCCTGGTTCTGGCCGGGACAGAGTTACCTGCCGCCAGCACAGGTGAGCTGAGTTAGCCCAGGTGAGCTGAGTTAGCCCAGGTGAGCTGAGTTAGTCCGAGCTGTTTGCACACCACCTGACATCCCTCCCCCATAAAAGGGGCTGGTTGGGAAGGGGTGGCTCCGCTGGGCTCCGGGTGAGACCTCGCAATCGGGGCAGTGTTCTGCGTTATCGCCTCGCCGGGCCGGTAAAGTGCTCCGTGCCATCACCGGGGGAGTGTTGGTGGGTTCCGCTCCGGGGTCTGTTGTTGTTTCCCCCTTCGCGGTGCTGCCGGTAGCCGTCCTTATCGCAGCCTGGGGGGCTTCGTGCCGCTCCGGCGGCGGCTGAGCGAGCGGCGTGTGGGGCTGAACCGGGGCGTATCGGTGATTACCTGGAGCTGTTGCGGCGGCGTCAGGAGCTCGACGCCGCACGATATCGGGGAGAACGCAGAACTAGGAATTTGGTGTGGGCTAAGCACACAATTAAGGCTTAAATTAAAAAGTATCGGCCCATTTTGTAAAGCTACCTGTCTGAAGAGCCCGACCAGTAACTTTCCGTAGGGTTCGGGATCGCCCTGCGGCCGAGCGCGGCTTTTCCAGGGCCAGGGCGCACACTGCGGGCCCCTCAGCAGCCCCCCGGGCTTCGGCCGCGCCCTTCGACCCGCTCTCGCCACCCCCGGGGCGAGGTGGCGGCGTCCGCCCCGTCCTCAACTCCGTCCCCTCCCGGCGCCGGCAGCGCCGCCCGGCAGAGGGCGTCAGACGGCGCCGGTCCCTCCGCCGAAGCGGAGCGGGGCCCTGGCGGCGGTGCCGGGATGGGCGGGCGGCTGCCGCCGAGCCTCCATCTTCGCTCCGCCCGCGGCCGCGCGCCGCCTCGCCCCTCCGCGCCGCGGGGCTGAGCGGGTGAGTGCGCACCCCTCCCGCGGGAGCGGCCGGCGCCGCCCCGCCGCCCGCCCGGGTTCGCCCGCGGCGCCGGCACCGCAGACCTCCCCGCCGCAGCGGACCGCGCCGGGCTCGATGTCGCGCCCCGGGCTGCGAGGAGGTGCGGCCGCCCCGGCGCCGGGGGAGCGGGTGGGTCCGGGGGGTGTGTTTGTGTGTATGGGGGGGTGGGGGAGTGTGTGTGAGAGGGGCGGGGGGCGGATGGACGGACCCGCCGTGTCGCGCCGTGCCGTGCGGGAGAAGTTGCCGCGGTATTCGGGACCGCTTCGGCTGAAATTCCTCAGCTCGCTCCTGCGCCGGGCAGCGCCGGTCCCGGTCCCGGTCCCCGCGGCTGAGCGGGAGGTGGCCGCTCCGCTCCCCTCCCCTCTCCGGGGGCAGCGGGACGCGGGCTTGGAACGGCGTCGCTTCCGCGAACCGGGTGAAGTTTTAATGGCTGTTACCCGCACCGGGCAGCGCGCAGCCGGGTCACCTGCCGCTGGCTTGGGCTCGGCGGCTGCTGTGAGCTCCCGTCTGCTGAGGAGCTTGGAAAAGTAGCTCGGCTGCTGCTCGCAGAGCTGCCTCTTCTGGGGTTTGAGCTCTTTGTCGCGCAGGGTGGCTTATAAAACCGCACTTTTTCACCCACTCACCCTCAGTCGTGCGTGTGTCTGTTTCCCTCCGGCGATTCTTAAGTCGGAGACTTTAAGGCACCTTACCGTGCTGCTTGCATGTAACTGCTCCTTACTTTGAACGCCTGCTCCTAATTCGTCGTGCTTGTCCTTTGGTTTATGTTGTGTGTTGCTATTCATCCAAGGTCAGACCGTGCGGAGTTGGGACTTTATTGGTGTGGAGGCAGGAACGAGGACCAGCTCCAGGACGTGGTCCTTCCCACCCCCCACTCCCGCGCCTGCCTGAGCAGCTCTGGAGAAGGCTTTTAAAAGAATAGATGAGGGTCATAAAAGTACTTGCTGACCGCTGCCTCCAGCTCTCTTGTATAATTGAAATATATTGTTTAATTCCTCTAACGAAAACGAAAAAATCGGCTTAAAGAATTGATTTCCTGAGGATGCAACTCTTGAAAGGAGCCGTGCAGGGGATGTTGATGCTGTATGTGTGGGTGAGTGGGTAGCATACCTGTTCAAACTAGGGATCGCTGAAAGCACCTGAGAGAGGATGCAGTGACTGGGGGAGCTGCCGCTTCCTCTGCCGTGGCACGCAGGTGCCTTCTGTGTGTCCTGTTTGCATTGCAACTGCTTCAAACTTGAAGGAACTGATTAAAAGAAGTGGTGAACTCCTTAAGTTTCTGAAAAGATTTCAGTGGCGTTTAGGTAACGTGGTGTTGAAGGTGAAGGAGATGGTGTTCCAGCCACATGCTTCAGTGCAGGGATGCTTCTCAAAGACAGGTCTGGATACGTCCGGGTGCGTGATGCGTGTGTGGTGCTGTACGTGGGCTCGGCTTTATGGGAGGAGGATGTGACCAGCTCGGAATGTATAGCAACATGTCTTTGTGGGAGTAGGCTCTGGGTCTTAAGTGCTAAATTTTCCTAAGGTTGGAAGCAGAGAGATTCTGTGCCTGCCTGCACTGTGTATGTTTGCTGAGTTGGTTTTAGAGCACCGGGGAAGTTGCTGCTGTAACTGATGTGAACATCAACAAGAGGAGCGTGATCCTGCTGTAAGTTATGACAGTTTTGCTACTTTCTGTGGAGGGACTGGATAAAGTTTCGTCATGGATGATGACAAAAAGTATTTTGACATCGTACTCAGCAAAGCCTTGCCTGCAAAATCAGGGCAGAGTAGGTTGAATGCTCTACTGTTTTATCTGGGCTCTGTGAGGGGAAGCTGTGCCTGGTCAATTTCATATGTGAAAGCAGAGTGATGGTTTTTTTTCATATTGCAGCATTTAAAAGCATTTTCTGAAGAAGCAAAAATAAACACCCCTTGTTAGTGAGCCTCTCTTCTGCTTTGCCATCGTGGTGTTTCAAAAGATCCCATTTAACTCTGGTAACGGAAGACCAGAAGAGCTTTAGAGCTCCATCTGTATGCATTAGGGTAGGTGGTTGATTTGTACCCTGGGGCCATATTATCTGCTATTTCATTACTTCTGGATCAGTAATGATATTCAGGAAAACTGTATTTGCAGTGACTGCTTTCTAGGGACGTGGTTTCACTAGAAAGCCTCGCCGATAAGGATCGCGCTGACGTGTGTTTGCTGACACGCTGCTCTGGTAGGAGGCACTCGGGCTGCTGCTTTGAGCTGCCTTTGATGGCACCAAAGTTCTGGGGTTTGCATGGAAGAAGTGGGGATTCCCACAGGTCTCCTCGTGCTCCAGTACCGTTTGGGGGTTTTATTTTGCCCTGAGCAGCATTCCCTCTCCTGCGTCTTGCCCTCAGACAGATCGGCAGAGCTCTCGTGCCTGTTTCAGGCACTTGCTCCTTTTCCATGTGGGTCCAGCGGCAACTATCCCAGCGGCTGGTACCTGAGGAGGGCATGTGAGGAGTGTGAGTTGAGCAGGTGAAAACGTGCCAGATACTGCAGGTACCCGGTGCCAAGCTTGCTGCTGAGTAACGTCACAAAGGTAGCGATGCAGGGATGGTTTTGGGGAGTGGAAAATCCAGGTGGTGGTTGCACTTGGGAAGGTTTTGCTTCACTGTTGCTGTTGGTAGGTGGGCAGGAGGGTCATGGTAAGATGTGCTGTGATGTGAATGGTCCTATCCAGGTGTCCAAGGCAACTAAGCTTGTGTGGTTATGCAGGCTGTTAGCAGAGAGTGGGATAAGTAAGTAATAAAATGCCCTGAGTTGACAGTGCTGCATGGACAGCATGAATACTGGTGTCTGTGCTGCTTCCCTGCCCTGCAGCACTGCTTGCACCCATGTACCTTAACCCAAAGGGCTTATGAAATGTGAGCGGCAGGGATGTTGCTGCAGATTAGGGAGTTGATGGAGGTGCCTCCAAGCTGTTCTTCAGGGAGGTGGGTTCCCATTCCTCTGTTTGAGGTATGCTCTGTGCTGTAGTGGTGTGTGCTCTGGCCCGGGTCAGTGCTATTAGTGGGCTGGAAGGCAGGCAAATGCTTTTCAATGCTCAAGCTGACTGCAAAGGCTGTTCTGGGAACTTCTCCGGGTATTTTGTAGGTGAGGGGAACTGTCCAGCTGAGCTGCCTTGAAGCATGCTCTAAAAGTAAGTACCGAGGTTGTCAGTTGTTGGGAACTTACTTAAATCTGAGGTTTGTGTTTTGACAAAGTGTCGTTGCCTTGGTGTTTACTAACACAATAAAAAATGAAAATGTGTCTGGTCCAGGCTGCAGCTTGCATGCTCCTGTGGTGCCAGGGTGGCTGAGGGAAGGGCATGCTGCTGGGACTGCCTGGGGGCGAGAGCTGGTGTGGTTTGCCTGTAAACCAGAGGTGGGTAGAAGCTATGGATGGGCTGTCTCACCTCATTATAACTGAGTTTCATGACACGACAGAATCAGGTTTCCTGGCCAAAAATCTCTATGCATCGCTGTGGCTGCTTGTTCTGGGTCCTCCCACACCATGAGGTTTTGCCCACACACCACTACAGCTCTCTGCCTCGGCTTTAAAAAAGTAATCTCAATTTATTACTGAGATAGCTTCACCACTACCTGGAATGCTGGCTTTTCTGTGATTTAGCCCATGATCATGGAAAGTAAGTGGGAGGGTGTGCTGAGAAGTGGAGGTGTGATTGCCAGGGTGGTGCTGATGGGTGCTGGACCCTGCTGTGCTCATACTGGAAGTTGTGCGTCCCACTGTGTTGAAAGCTGCTTCGGAGGTGGTGATGAAGTGGGTGCTGTGGTGGGGGAAACAAGGAAAGCACCCACAGGCAAAATCCAGGGGATAAAAAAAGTTCTGTAGGTCATTAAAAACCAGAAACTCTGCGAGGAGCTCTGTGGCTCTGCAGAGGTCCAGCCTGAAGTCACTGACTGGCTGTCCTGCCTTGCTTCTGTGTCCGAGCACAAGTGCTTGTTGTCTGCAGTCTTGTTTTGAAGATCATGAGAATGAAAAAAATACTGTGCTTCAGACTAGCGAGCTGACTGTAAACATGCTGGTGATGCTGCCTCTCCTTTGAATGCCTCATTGAGTCATCTTCAGGTATTCCTTTGCCCTTCTGCTGTATTTAGCTTAAACAATTAAGTATTAGGGACATGCTGCATCGTTTTTCTTGGGAATGCTTTTAGTTGTGCTTCCTTTATGTCATATTTATTTGTTAAGCTTTTATTCTGATTGAAACAAAATCTTCTGCCAGGGGTTTTTTTTTGGGGAAAGCTTTCTGGTTTCTTTCTCTTTTCTGTTGAGTCTGATCTAGCTAATGCTTGTATTTTGTCTGAAAAGAAGGTGGCTACCTTTAAAAGGCAGGGTGGGTTTTTTCTCTCTGCCTGCACTCATGTAGAGGGCAGCTATTTTGAGAAAGCGAATGAAATAGGTGAGGGAAGAGAGATTGAGAGACCACTGAGAAAGCGATGAGAGAACCTGCATTAATGATGTAGTAAGTTCTACCTGCCAAAGCTGTCTTCGTTTTATCCAGTGGATTGTGCCTCCCTGTACTTCCCTGCTTGTTCCAGCACTGTCCCCTTTACTTGGGGTTGGGAACCAGTCCTCTACAGAGCCACAACGTGTGGGATGGAGGGATGGAATCCATGCCTGTGCTGGGCTGGAGATAGCGGCCATGGGGTAACACATGGGATAATCTGATTCCCACAGAGGCTCCAGTGTTCCTGGGTATGTAGAGTGCCTGTTGGTTGAGGCAAGGTATGGAAACCCAGCTGTAGTGCAGTGAGATATGAAAAGTATTTAAAATACTTTAACTGAAAAGTATTTTAGTGACTTGAAAGGGTGGTGTGAATGAGGAGGGAAGGAAAAGAGATCGTTTTATAAATGAAATAAATGTTTAAAACTACTTAAAAACTGTTAGAAAGTGGAGAAATAGTCACCCTCCTGACTCAGTGGCTGAAATAGAGAATATTTCTGTGGAACAGGGATATTCTGGTGGTGAGCAGCGGGTATGTTTGAAAGGTTGGAGAGAGCCTAAATTGATGTGGCAAGCTTCTGGTCCCAGCCTTGCTCAGAGCGCGGGGAGGGACTCATTCTCTATCTTCAGGTTGCCAAGAACAAACGGGAAGATGCTTGGTGCCGTTTGGCTGGCACAGACTTCCAAGAAACACATCAAATGCAACAGTCTCTGCAGTTGTTAGGTGTAGCTGTGGCGGTGTCTGATCCCTCTCCTGTGAAAGCTCCCAGTTCCTACTGGCAACGTATCAGCCCATGGTGAGAGATGCTTGGGTTGCCGTCGGCTGGTTTTTGAATGGAAGGCTGTGGAGAGTGGGACTTGGGAGAGCAGAGTTTGTAGCATGTATAAGTGTATATATACATTAAAAAAGCTTTGTATAGTTTTTCTTTTAAATACACCTGTAACAGGAGAGGGATAGGCTTTAGAATAGAAGCTTGGGCATCTGTTCTCTCCGAATTGCTGTCTTTTCATTGCAAAAGTGATGCTGGTGGATGGCACAGAGCGGCGAGGCTCAGGGTGATGCAGTACAGGGCGTTAACGTGTGCCTTTGAGGTACGTACAACACTGTAGGCTGCAGATACATAAGGCTCTGTAACTCATTTCAGATAGCCATAGTAGACATGCTGTATGGCTTTAGTAGTGGTGAAAGCAGTAGGCTCTGTGATTGTTACTTTCTAGCCATCGCGTAGAGTTTATGTTGCATCAGTTTTTAGTGTGTGGTATTCATTCATGAAAGAGAACTTGGGGTTTGGGAGGCTTGACAGGTATGGAAAACTTTATTTTACAAAACCATCCTGACAGAAGCACAACAGTGGTGTGGGTTTGGAGGGTTTTTTTGTTTCTTTGGTGGTTTTTTGGTGTGTGTCTTGTTTTGCCCTTTAAAATTTCAGCTGTGCTCCATCTTGTGAAATGTTTTAAATCAAAAAATACCTTGTCCTGTGTAGGGATGTGCCTTGTGTTGTACTACAGTTGCTAACAAAACAGTGAATGTGCCCACAGCAAAAACAGTAACGGATTAGCGGAGGAGCGACCGAAGGTGTAGCACAGTGAAGGTGAGTGCAATGCAGCTGGTAACTGGTGGGATTAAAACTTGTGCTGGGGAGTGAGAGAGGCTTTCAGCTGGGATGAAGGCTGCTTCCTGGCTGGTTTCTTTCTCCAGTGGGTTGAAACAGCGTTTCTGAAGCTCAGCATGGCTGATTTGTATTCTCTTGCGGAGTCGTTCATCAGGAGGTGAACAGCAATGTGCTCTCTGTTTACCAGAACAGCAAAGACTAGTCCAGTTAAAGACTTATTCTTTTTGGATAAGGTAATTTTTAAACTTTAGGAAAAAAGTCATGAATAATTCTGCTTGGCCTAGATATTTTCCATCTGAAGCGCTTTGGTGGCAAGCTCAGGTGCTGCCTAAAACTGAGCAGCCCAGAGCTGCTGGGGAGGGCACACACTGGTCCATGGACAGTGTATTGCTAGTGAAGGGTCACTGTTTTAGGAGTATAATGAATTGGGAACTTGCTAAGTTTTGTCTAAATGTTGCAGGATTTTGTTATAATACTACTAATTAAAACTTTGATTCAGAAGGGAAACAAAATAAGCAAAAGGTTAAATTTCCCCCAAATGAGGTGGCTGTTTTTCTGCAGTAAAACTTGGCTGCTTCTGAGCAAAATCTTTTGTGTAGCTTTCTAGCAAAGGCAAGAAAGAAAATAAGCATTCAGTTCCCTTTCTTTTGGGAAAGGAGGTGTTGGGCTATGTGTGTGTTATTTTTTTTAAATATTTTTTTTCTGATGGAACAGAAAAGCCTGTTAAATCTCTGGGTCCTGCTCTGAGAGGATCTGTCTTCTGGTTACTTCTGCTTCAGTGCTGGGAATGATTCTCTTTCCTTCTCCAGTATCTAAGTTAGGTGTTAAAAACACACATTTGATAGAGTAGCTCTGAAGTTATTTTTGGAGGCTTTTGTTAACGCTTTTTAGCTCCAGATGATGCTCTGGTTTGTGGTGCTTGGGGCTGGAGTTCAGTAGGGAAGGATTTCTTTGCAGAGGTTGCTCTACTACAGATTAATAATTTGTCTTGTTAAGCGCAGAGAGATGTGAAATGGGTCTGAGGTGTTTGGTCAGCATACTGAAATGGTGAGGGAAGGTGGGACAGAGACAGTGTGTTGCACTGGAGGTATCATGGTGGAAGAACGTGCAAATATGAAATACCTTTATAGGGAGTGGTGAGATAAGTGAGTGGCTCATAGGAAGGGAAGCAGTAGAATGTGTTTAAAGTAATAGAAAATTACTCATACTTGGAAGTTTGCGGAGATGGTGGGAATTTGGTATTGGGACTTGGGAAAAGGGATGTGTGAGTGACAGCCACGAGATGGTGGCCATCTGGAATGAAGATGTGATAGATGGGAAAGAGTTTTGGTGGGTGCAGGTGAAAGAGGAGAGGAGACCAAGTGATCTGGTGTAAGGCAACGGATCTGGACTGCAAATGTGTGCAGGAAGCAAATGGGTCGAAGCCTCTGAATGACAAGGAGGGAAGAAAGGCGTGTGAGGCAGCTTCGATTTTTAGTGAGCTGTTTTATGTTCCTCTGACCATGATGGAAATAGGAACTAGAAAGGAGAGGAGAAATGTTAATGAACAAACAAGGTGAAGACAGAAATGATGAAAGCACGTATGTCAAGATTTGTTTTTTCCCTTTAAAAAAAACAAACCCAAATACACCCTACACCTATCCTTCCAAAAGCCAAGCCACCTCCCCCTTTCATTTTATATATTTAGCTACATCAATGGTAATATATCATGTCAGATTCGTTTGATATATCTGCTTATATCATGTCTAATTTTGGCAGGAAGTATAACACTAATTACAGTTACTGTCAAGTTGATTGCCTCTTCCCTGCGCAGCGCGAGCTCAGCCCGGCTTGCTCGCTGTTTAAATAGGTATAACTTTGTCCCTGGCTATTTGGGAGAGTCTCTGCTGTGGAATGCTGCTTCTCCAGGTCTGGAGAAGTATTAGCTTGTCAGTCTTCCAGATGAGCTGTAACGACTTTCCTATCAGGAAAGATTTAATGCAGAGTGGTATTGACGGGCTAGAGTTATCAGGTGAGGTTTTTTTTTGGGGGGGGGGGGGTGGGTTCAGAGGGAGATTGGGAGGGATAGGGCATATTTGGGGGTGTGTGCAAGGTGTCTGATGCCTTGTAAAGGACCAAATACATTAATTATACTTTGAAAATAAAATGCAAGATGCCTTCATAGGGCAGCTGTGGAAATGACACGCTTTAGTGGCTGTCTAGGTATCAGCCTCTGTTTGGTGGTTTTAAAACAGAAATTAGGTGAAGACAACAGATAATAAGTATATTATTTTTATTCTGGGATGCCCTTTAGGGAGTATTCCTGAGAGAGGCAACAGGGAAGCTGAGCAAATAATTTTGTGGAGAAGAAAGGAGGGGGCGGGCGGGAGGGAAGGCTGAGTGGGGAGCGATGTTAGCAGGAATAAAGGAAATGGAACTCAGCACTGTGGCTTGGCTGAAAATATTCATAGCGGTAGTCATCCTCCTGCAGAGGATGATGAGGGGGAATGCAGTATGGGATGCTGAAATTTATGCAGCTGTGAAAGCATTTTCAGAAATGATTTGCTGAAATACCTCTGGAAGGCAGAACGTCTGGACTGATTTGGAGAGGCAGGCAGAATTTGGGAAGCACCTGGTCCTGCTGAGGAACACGTTTGGAGGTGGAAACTTTCGGAATTACTTTTCCAAAATTGACTTGAGAGTGTGGTTAGGATTAATGCCTGCCTGCCTTTAGGAAGGTGCAAATAGTTACTATTTTTGGCTAAACTACTGGGACTGAGAGCTAAAGGTCAGAAACTTTGAGTAACAGCATTAATTGCTCCCTTTACAGGATAGAAAGGATCAGTCTTTGAAGGCTTGCCTGAGGATGGGAGCACTATTAGTGCCAGTAAGTGATGGCACATGAAGACTTAGAAGCATGTGGGTCAGGTTTTTTCCTTGTAGCTCCAAAACAAGATCAAGATACCAGTAACTTGGGTGTTCACCACTTGAAGTATTGCAGTATTACTTCAGCCATGTGCAGCGTTTGTGTTCTGTTCCACAGCCACAGATGTGCAGGGTTAAGCTGCAGGAAGCATTGAGAGAGGGGTTAGATGTTGCTGTGCATTGCTGGCTTGTGTTGGGTCCTTCAGCACAGAGATCTTCCTAATTTTTAACACTTGTGCAAAGTCTCTGTTCAGTTGTTGCTGCAGCTGTTGGGTAGGAGATGCTGCACTTCATTTTCTTCCATCTTTGTGTTTGCAAGTTCTGCTGTGTTTTAATGTTACTGGCCCCCATGAAGAAGACACAGTGGCCCAGGGTATATGAACTTACCTCAGGTGTGCTCCTGCAGTGTTGCTGAGCTCCTATTGTTAGCTTGGGCTTCATTGGAAAAATGTAACTATGGAGGGAACCAGTGATACAGGATAGAACTTGCCATTTGCATGGATTATGGTGTTTCATTGTGGCAATAAGTTTTAAGAAACTCAAATTTCTACAGCTGTCTGTAAGATTCTGTGTAACAGTAATAAAGCAATCTCCTCTTCCCTTCTCTCACTAACATATTCAGATTACTTGCATGCTTATTCATGCAAGTAAAGGTTTTGGAATTTGAAGTTTCCCAGTATTGCAGAAACAAATAAAAAGCTTTACTGTGTCTGCAGTTGTGTTTGCAAAAGAATCCTCACTGCAAAGGCACGTGAAGATAAAAATTTCCTTGGCTTTCTTCACTCTTTGCCTCCCTTGCTGTGTCCTTCAGCAAAAACCCTTGTGTCTCTAAGGAGTGGGGAGAGCTGTGGGGGAAGTGTCATCATTTGCCAACAAGAATGTTTTTAGACTATTTTAAATTGGCTTAACTTCATAGCCACCGGTGGCAGGTCTTTTGTTTCTTCCTCTTCTTGTTTTCAGGTGTGCTTGTGCTTGCTGATGAACTGTGGAAAATGATTTAGATTTGGCTATTTCAGTTAAAAAAACCCCTACTTGCCAGCTGACTGATTTTTAGGCTAAGTAGTGTTTGTAAGAAAACCCTGTTGGACTATGTAATGATGTGTTTGGATTAAGTTTCCTCCCTATTGCACATTCTACAGGAAAATGTATTTTTTTTTGTTAGGCTGGAAGGTAACTGTACAGGATAGATGTTGTTTGCTTTTCAAAACAGCAGAAGTCTCCTAGGCAATTCTATTAAATTCCAGGTAATTGGAAGGAGAAAAGGGAGGGAGCACACCTCCTCCCATTTTCCTATCCCACTGACTCCTCCTCAGCTGAAATGTATGTGATGCTGATGGATATAGCCCAGAAACTTATGGTGTGGATCATCTTGAATGGTGTGTGGTAAGCAAGACATGAGGCTGTGTACTGAAGAAGGTTAAAAAACTTGTTTCTGGAGAGAAAGACTCCAAACCCTGTCAGTATACCTTTAGATCTTGTCTTTGTTTTTGTTAGTGGCTTCCTGAGTTCTGTAAGGATGGCATGGGCGCTTATTTGATGCGACAAGCAAGAGTGAAGAAGGGAAACACTTAAACTTGAACCCAGCTTCAAATACTTGAGGTATTTCACTACAGTAAACAGATTTAAAAAAACTAAGGTGTTGGGCAGCATCACAACTTACGTGCTCAGGATGGACAGTTGTTCAGCAGGTGTTCATGGTGCAGTGTTCCCACTGCAGGCTGAGTTCCTGTACTGACAGTATCTGTGATTATGGGTTACAGGAAATACTGGCATTTTCACAGAATCACAAGGTTGGAAAAGACCTTCAAGATCATAGAGTCCAACTGTTCCTGTCCTGTGCTAAACCATATCCCTAAGTACCTCATCTACCCTTTCTTTTAAACACACCCAGGGACGGTGACTCAACCCCCTCCCTGGGCAGCCTGTTCTACATCCTGACAACTCTTTCAGTGAAGAATTTTTTCTTAACATCTGATCTGACCCTGCCCTGGCACAGCTTTGTGCCATTTCCCCTTGTCCTGTCACCTGGCTGAAGAGACCATCTCCCACCTCTCTACAACCTCCTTTCAGGTAGCTGTAGGTGGTGATAAGGTCTCTCCCCTCAGCCTCCTCTTCTCCAGACTCAACATCCCCAGATCCCTCAGCCTCCTCATATGATTCACCCTCCAGCCCCTTCCCCAGCCTGGTTGTCCTTCTCTGGACACGCTTGAGGACCTTTTCTGTGGATTCAGATCCCCAAACCAAGCAGTTGCAGGCTGAAATGCTGGCATCCTGACAGTGTGTTTCAGCTTGCTCTGTAGATTGCTATTGCATTTGTTTGCAACGTGGGGATGCTGCAAGCAGGGCTAAAAACCCCTCTGAGCTGATGGTTATTAAGCTTTTAAAAGGAGTACCAAAGTATGACTGTCAGATCCTGTCTGAAACCTGAATAGCTCTTTCTAGATGTGAACTTACCTGAAACTTTAAAAAATGCCACAGTAACTCATGTCTGACCTTATAATTAAAACTTCACTAGTTTTTTTTAGGTGTTAGTTTTGTCAAGATACTTCTGCAGTGTAATACTCTTGGTGGCAGAGCTTTTTTGTATTCTCCTCGACGGATAAATGATTAATGGTCTCAACACTGCCTTCTGGATCACCTTGTAAGAGGTCTCCTTCATCAATCTGGCAAGGGGATTGTATGGCAGTTTGCACCCTAATTACAGTCCCCAGCTGGGGATGTGCTGCTTAACAGATTACTTGTAGCAGAAGTACGGTCGGCGCAGCTATAGATGACCATGGAGTTGTTTGACACTTGGGTGCAACAATTAGATTTCCTTGCTGGGGAAAAAAAAAATCCACTTCATATAAACAGTGCAACAGATAAAAATGTTTAGCTGGAATTAACTCTGTAACTTAAAGGTTTAATAATAACAGGGGTTGTGTGTTTCCCCTGTTTTCATCTTTTCTTTTCCCTTCTCTTCAAGCCTTATAGGCGAGGGCAGTATTGCAAGCCAGAAATTTTATTACCAATAGAAACATTAAGGTATTCCACAGGGCAAAACAAAAGTGATTCAAAAGGTGCTTTTGCAGATAATAAGTTTTAGCATTGAACAGTTTACCCAGAAGACAACAGATTATTTCTGGTGGTCTGTCGTTATTGTTGGCCTGTTTTCTGGCTCATTTGTGGTGTAATGCTGCTACTCAATTAAGATGTATTCCAGTCAAAACTACGAGCGACAACTGCCCTGCTTCCACCAAGCACGCTGGGAAGCGTACACGGCTGTGCCTATCGCTCAGCCTGACAAATACCAGCGTGTTGCTGAGAAACAGCTTATTTAAGGGCTAAGGCATGGAGGGGAACTCGCACAGCATCCAGTCAGATGCAAAAGCAAAGAGCCCGTTCTGGTATTTCACAAGGATTGGCTTTTTGTGCTTTTTGGAAGGATGTAATCACCAGACCATTTTGGGGGTGTGTGTCGCTGCTGTGGTGGTCGGTATTGCCAAATCAAATAGCCACGTGAGGATCTTGGCAATCTGGGAGGGGGAAACAAAATCGGGTTTTGAATGATAAGAAGTTACTTTAATGACTTAAAAATAAAAAAAAGCCACCAAAAACTCCACCAAAACTTTGATCATCTGGGCACCAATAACTTCCCACTGGGTGACACATACTTGAAGAATAAAGGCAGTGAAAAGGGTTATGAGTAGAAACTGGAGGTAGGAAATTTGCACTACTTGTGCTTATATCCCAGAGAACTAAAACTGAACAATTACAGGGATTAGTGTTTGTGTTTGGGACAGTAGAAACCTTCAGTTGTGCAATGCTGCTGTGGGGATGTGGGAAAGTGTGACTTGCCCCCCCACCCCCTTCTTTCAAGTTAGATGAAAAGGTCTTGCTACTCGGTGAAAAAGGAGTTAAATATACCTGACCTGTGTTTGAGCTTGGCTGGAAAAGCTGACAGACGTGTCAAGCAGGAATTTATCATTTTATGTCCTAGGTTTGGGAGACAAATCTCCTCTGAGGTTTTTGCTCCTGGAGATGGTCAGATAATGGTTGGCTATTGTGTGGTTGCTCTTTCTGGGTTTCCTTCCCCACAAGAAATGTGAGGAATTGACCCTGGGATTGTTATACTATCTGGAAACTATGTGTACTGTGTGGGGAAAACACTTCTGAGGGATTGTTTGAAAGGTTCTCTTTCTCTGACCCAGCCTTGTGTTGAAACCCATGACTTCCCCATGTTCCTGCTCACTGCTTTGGCTCCCATCAGAAGTGAGTAGTCCTTCTGTGCCTTGTCCTTCCGTGCTGCCTCCTTGCAGCTGAAGGCTGGCTGTTCAGCTTCTCGTTATTGTCTTGTTATAAAGCAGATGCAATGTTTCCTTCATATCAGTCTTTCAGATGGGATAGCAACATGGTTCGGTGTTCTCCTGAGCATTCATCACTCTTCCGTTTGCAGAAGCAATTGGAAGCAAATGACCCAGGTTGTCGTTATTACTCATATTTTGTGGTTTTTTTTTCCAGTTCTGTGGCTTCAGCTCCTTATTTGAGCAGCATTGACACGTCATGAAACACCACATCCCAGTGTGTAGTTGTGCATATTAATTGCCAGGCCATGCACTGCCTCTCGGTGATCTTAGTTTTCCTTTGGCAGTTCTCTCAGGACAAATGTTCCAGGACAAATGCATTGTAGGTACTCAAGAGGAAAACATTTTCTCCTATTAATTTTAGCAAATGGAAACCTCCTTTTTTTTTTCTTCACTCTGGCTGAAGACTTTGTCTTGGCTACAAGCCTGAGAGATGTGAACATTTGCTGTTCCTTTTATTGTTTAAACCTGTGCAGCGTATTTTAAGTGAGCGAGCAGTCTGTCAGGTTATTAGAAATCATTACTTTGCCACAGAGTTATTGAATGGATGTGAAAACAGGTGTTTGTCAGATTTTTACCTTCTGGACTGAACGTTTGTGATGTTTGGGAACTTTTATCTGCAGCCAACCATTGTGCTTTGTGTAGGAGAAGGCTTGATTCAGATTATCTGAGCAATCAGGGAGCAGAGATGCGGTTCTGTGATTCATAATTGAAATTTAGCCTTTAGATTAACTTCATTAGTATGCTGTTGAACAGGAACAGGGTGTTAATAAATGAAAAAATCTTTCTGGGTTTAAGCACTGAGTGCCACAATAGGTCTTTGCTCTTCATTATGAATTTTTAATTTTTGCTGCGACAGCGTTATTTTTGATTTGACCATGCTCATTTTGTCTTTACTCATCAGAATGGGACAACTTTTTCTGTATAGAGAGAAACTGAGAAAGGTTTCATCTAATGTGAAGTTAACCCCTAATATCTTATTGTAAAGCCATGTTTATGAGCCATTGTGAGGTCAAGGAAAGGAACTCGAGAAGAGATTTCAGTTTCCCTTCCAAGTGATAATTTAGAATAATGAGCCAGACCTTTATGTATATTCTTAAAAACTCTTAAACATCATGGAAAATGGAAACTTAAAAAATTATCTCCAGTTATTACACGGTAAAGTTACTCTGCAGAGATGAAAAATGCTCATTTCTGGCTTCCATGTTCTGATTACTTTGGTAAATTCTTGATTTTCATTGCTGCTTTTTCCTTTATTTTTTCTTCCTGGTCTGGATTTTCTTTAGATCATAGTTCAGCAAAGCACTTACCAGCACTTGAGCACATGTTTTGAAGTCGCTTGGACTGCAGGTAGCTTATTAAAGCTGACCTCTGTTCCCAGAGAGATGTGTTAGTGTAATGCATTATATCATGGATATCTCCCAGTAGCGCAGGTGCCATCAGCGTAGGAAGGAGTATTCAGGCTTCTCCAGGTGGAGTTTTCTTCCATGAAATACAGCTTAATGTGGTTGAACTTTAGAATGGCTCCGCTGTAACTGTGAGGAAATTGTTACTGTTTTTGTTAGGCTGGTTTTGAATTTTTATACCATGTTTTGTATGCTTTGCCTGGATTTATTAAAGATTTTGATAGGCTCTCATTTGTTAGAGTGGTCCAAAGAAAGTAATTCTGTTACCAGAATAGAAAAGAAGATATTAAGGGTTTTTGGTTCCTTCCCATCCTCAGAGTTCCTCTTGATCTAAAACCTGTATCACAGTATTTTGAATTATCTGTGTGTACATATATACGTTCTTCAGTGGAGGGTCATATGCATGATGTAAACCTCTGCTTCGAGGTGGCATAGCATCTACTTCTGCAGGAAAGGATTATCAATTTAGCTGCTTTTTTCTTCTATGAGCGGCCTTGAGGGAAGTAGGGATTGCTGAACAACAGAGCGGGTTGGTGTCGAGTGCTTGAAAGGTTGGGAGCTGAGTGTGAACTCCTCACGGGGAGTCTCTGCGGGCTTGAAGAGGTCTAGCGTGGGGGAGCTCCGTGGCTTACTGCAGCTGAGAATCTGGGGTAAGTGTGGTGGTGATGTGAGGAAGTTTGTAAGAGAAAAACGAAGACAAAGGCAGAAGGTCTTTGTTATAACATGAGTGTTGTGTTAGAGTCCTTGAGAATTGTGAAAGCATTGACTGTGATCTCCTGGCATATCTGAATGGAGATATATATATATATGTGTTTGTGTTACATTCTTCCATTGGGTTTGTAATGGGAGGGGAACTTAAAATGCTGAAAGCTGTGACTAGGAAAAATCAGCTTGTATGATGTAGTTTTAAGGTACATGGCGTTTAATAATTTCCATTGTTTCTTCCCTGTGGGAGACTAGTCCCAACCAGCAGAATGTCTCAGTTCTCACAAAAAGCTATTGTTAGGAAGCCTTGACTTAAGATAGACTGCTGGATGGGGGAGGTGGGAATATGAAAATGAATCCATTTGTTGTTTCTAGTTTACTGCAACCACTCTGTGGGAGAAGGGGAATATTTGACCTCCAGAAGGAGCCAGGCCCAAAAATACTAAAAGGACTCAAATGTGTTCCTCAGTATTTGGTATGATAAGAGAAATTCCCTGGTTACCAACATTTTTCGGTTCATCCCACTCCTTAGGTTGGAAGCAATCTCCCAGCTGTGGTGGCTCCAGCCGAAGGAGTGTGTTCAGCTATCGCATCCCCTGGAAAACTTGGAGCTGTGTTAGGGCACCTGCTGCCAGGTCATGGCTGCCCTTGTTCAATAGATTTGCCACACCAAAAGAAAAATTCCCATTTCTTAGAATTGTTTAGGCTTGAAAAGACCTTTCAGATCATCAGGTCCAACCACTAATCCACCACTGCCAAGTCCACCTCTAAACCATGTCCCTAAGCACCCCATCTACACATCTTTTAAATACCTTCAGGGATGGTGATATCCAGTCTAAGCCTGAGCACTTGAGGTGTGACCTCACAAGTGCTGAGTGCAGGAGGACAATCACTTCTCTAATCCTGCTGGCCACGCTACTTCTGATGCAAGCCAGGGTGCTGTTGGCCTTCTTGGTAACCTAGGCACACTGCTGGCCTCATATTCAGGGGCTGCGGATCAACACTCCTGGGTCCTTCCCTGCTGGACAGCTTTCCAGCCACTCTGCCTCAAGCCTGTAGTGTTGCATGTGGTTGTGACCAAAGTGCAGGGCAGATCACATAATGGTAAGGGTTGGAAGAGACCTATGGAGATCTAGAATCTGGTCCTGTGCAGGTTGCACAAGATCGCATCCAGCTGGGTTTTGAATCTCTCCAACACCTCTCTGCGCAGCCTGTCTCAGTGCTCAGTCACCCTCAAAGTTAGGAATTTTGTCCTCATGTTGAGATGGAACTTCTGTGTTCCAGTTTGTGCCTGTTGCCCCTTGTTTGGGCCACTGCCTTGCTGGGCACCACTGAAAAGTAGACCTGGCACTGAGCCTTGTTGAGTGTCATGCAATTGGCCTCAGCCCATCTGTCCACCCTGCCCATATGTCTCTCTGGAGCTTGCTGGAGAGGTAGGTGGTTGATCTCAAGCAAATCAATCCTTTTGCCCAATTTGTCATCTGCAGCCTTGCTGAGGGTGTACTCAATCCCCTTGTCCAGGTCATTGATAACTAATACTAGCAGTTAACAGGACTGGCCCTGATACCGAGTGCTGAGGGAGCACCACTTCTGAGAGACACCACTTGCCTCTCCAGCTGACTCAAAGTAGTGCTTAATTCAAAGCAATTAAGGCAAAATTGTGTCCTTGCCCATGGCAGTGGGTTGGAACTAGATGATCTCTGAGGTCCCTTCCAACCCATTCAGTGGCTCAAAATGCAGTCACTTATCTGAAAAATTTAAAACAGCAAAATCAGACAGAGGAATGAGAGAAAACACTCACTTGTATGTTTCCAAAGGTTAAACTGGAAAGGTTTGTCTCCTTTGCCAGCGTGATGTGCTGGAGCCTTTCTTGATGATGTGGTGGTCACATGTTCCTTCTCCTGGGTTCTTGGTGCTTCCCATAGCACTATTTGGGGAGTTTTCATAGATAACCTGGGTGCTTATGGTCAGCGTCTCTTCTGAAGTCTAACAAGAGGTCCAGACTGATTGCACTTTTTAACCATAATATAGTTTATTTTTCTTACCAGGGGTTAGTGTGACCAGTCATCTTAATTAAAATAAAGCATTGCCTATTCTTTAGAGGTCCAAATGTCTGTGATTTCCTATAATTAATTGTTCCTCCTCTCAGTGAAGGGTAAAACCCTTCTCCCTTACCTCTCTGGTGACTTGCTGACTAATTCCATGTAAGGTGTCTCTAATGATTCTTATATCATGCTGCCTAGTAATTAGGATGCCGGATAGAAATTAGGATACTAGATCCAAATACCTAAAATTTAAGTTGCTCATTACTGATTCACAATTGTGTCCATGACATAATGACGATTATCTGAGTTGGTGTGACTGACCCCAAGCATATAACCCCTTAAGAGTAGTATAAAGCATAGATAGCCTTCCTCTGATGGCAAATGGTAGCAATAAAGTTTAGTTTCTATAAGATAAAGGTGTAAGAGATACTATCACAAGTAAAAATCTTTCACTGAGCTAAACGCTTCTGCATGTTCTCAGTCTCTGTGCCCTTTCTCCTCTCATCACCTCTTTTCATGCATGTAGTCAAAAAAAGTAAATGTGAAATGGGGAGATACTGAAGCTCACTGAAGTCAGCATGAGGCTTCTTGTTGGGTTAAATGGGAATAAGCAGACTAGGGATTTGTATTTAGCTTTAAATAAATTTCCCACCATATGGAAGCGCTGTCTGGAAATAAACTATTGTAGATACCTTCCTATTCTCTAGTAACATAACAACAAAGTCTGAAAATCAATATACCTTGAAAGAATTTAAGCAAAAATAAAAAAAGCTCACGTAGAATCTGTTGCCAGCTTTTAGTATAATTACTTTGATATTCCAGATTTTGATGATTAATTTTTTTCCTAAGCAATTAACAGAATCACAGCCTTAGCTTTTAAAATACCCACTCACTTGTGGAAAGTAGCTGGTAGGTTTTTTCTGTTGAAACAGAGCTTAATCTTTGGGTTCACTGATCCTCTCTGCTAGTCAGAGCTGTCACTTATTTCAGGTCAGCTCAGGCACGCTATAAATCATTACCTTCTTACTAGTCAATTGGCGATTGATTCAATTTTGCAGCACTTGAAGGCAGTCTTTCCTAGCTTAAAGCTGAGTTAATGTGGCCTAAAAGGATTGAGCACACAGCTCTGAACTTGTGAGTTCTGGAGCTGGGACTGGTATTACTGGTTTGCAGCGTGGGCTCATAGTTCTGCCTTTACAAGGTAGAAGTATTTGTTGTGCCTGAGTCTTTCTCTCTTCTTTTCCTGCCCTCCACCCCGCCCCCCATTTCTTTTTGTCCTGTGTTAAAAGTTGAGGGTTTTTTAAGGACTTGGTATCCGACACCACGTTCAGAGTTCTTCAGCATCCCAGGTATCTGGAGTACTTAGAGGTGGAAAAACATGCACCCTGGTGTGTGTCTCGGGTGGAGATATATGTACTAATGGAGGCTTAAGATAAAAATAAAAGTTGTGTGTTTGCAAAGGCCTTTGGCACCTCTGCAGAATGATTGAAAATAAGACCAAATGGACCTTTAAGATTCCCTTGAAAAGTTTAATAGAAAATTGATTTTCTTTTGAATGTGTGGAAAGCCTTCATCCCGTGCCATGTCCTGTCCTCACCACAGCCCTAGATTGGAAACACTCAGATCCTTTGTGGCGCTGAATAGCGGGTAACAAGTGCATCCTGATGGGGCTGCACTCTCTATGGTTAGTATTAAAAAGCACTCGGGAGTGACTAAGCCCTCGGATGTGCAGTTTTGATCTTGGTGCCTTGTGCTCTGGAAGAGTTGTGCTCACACACACACACCGGTGTCCCTGTCAAGAGGACACGTGTATACACCTTGGCTTGCCTGGGTTTCGGAGTCAGTGCGTGCATATGTTGTGTAACCTTCGAGTAATCCCAGTGAATGAGAAGGCACTGCTAGCGTGGAGATGTGAAACAATTCAGCTTATTAGTAAAAAGAAGAAAAATCCCTTAAAAAAAGCCCACTTTTAAGAACAGAGCAAAGTTTAGGCTTTTGTAATTGTTTCAAGATTAACTATGCTTTATAAGCAATAACAAACTAAATCTGTTTTCCTGAGACAGATAAAACTACAAGGACAACTGATAGCAACTAAAGGAAAGTAGAAATGGAGTTTTATCCTCTTTCTCTCCCTTCTTGCTGTGGGTCTTCAGCTGAGATATTCTCTTGCTTACTTTGAAATTGCCCTGCTTAGGCTGGTCTGAAGTTACCCTTGCCACGAAGAAAATGATCTTATGTTAGAAAGGTGTTTCATCTGACTAGCCTTGAAAAGGATCTTACTTTTTTAGTAGTAGTTCCATTTTCAAAAATATGGCCATTGTCACAGTGTGGGCAAGTAAGGAAATCAAATAAATACATTTTCTGACAGTGTGCTGTGTGGTTTTTTTTGTTTATCAGAATGGCTGAAATTCTGTTCTTTTGAAACAACAAGGAAATATTCCTGGTTTTCTGATTGGGGAGGGGAAAAAGCGAAATATTCTGTCTGATCTGTAGAATGTATTTGGAGCAGTTCTGGTGCAGCAGGGGATACTCTGGGTAACGAACAGATGAGGATCCTGCAAGGGAGGCCGCCCTTGGTGCGGGGTGTTCAACAGGGTGTCTCTAACTTTAGCTTTCCTGTGCCTCTGTATTGGCTGAAAAGTAAGTATTCATGTTCTGAGTTGAGTTTGCTGCAGCGTGGCAGTGGCTGGCTTAGTGAATTGGTGCTTCCCCAAAGGAGCTTTGCTCTTAGAACTGTGTGGTACACACGTGGCCATGGCCTCAGCTCTTGTCCGTGGGCAGAAGTGGCAGCTGTGGTGAGCTGCAGCCTAGTCTACAGAGGTGGTTTCTGTGCATCTTCATCTTCCCTAAATATATGCCTGCATGTATGCCAGAATTTCTGGGTAATTACTCCATTGAAACTTGAATATTTGAAGAAGCTAAACCAAATGAGTTGTGATAACATTGTATAGGACTTAATTTGCATATTCTGTTTAATAGATACAAATTGTTTACAGTGTTTGGTTTAATTCGTCATCATTTGCCTCCCTTTACTATTCGATGCAAAAAAATTAAGGTCTGGTCTCTTACTGTCCCACAGATACTTACTGACATCTATGTAGGAGTGGGTTGACTGATGTGAGCATGTGTCTGCTGATGCTTCTGCTCTACCTCCTCCTTTCTGGTGGATTCTTGGTGGACTTGAGAGTTTGACCACCACAGTGCTGGAGTGGCAGCAGCTGTAGAGATGAGTGAGTGAGCTGAAGCCAGCACTTGTAAAGCAGCAAGTTAATATATTTATAATGTTACTATATATAGGTACTTTGATATCAATATATACTGTTAAATAATGTATAATGTATTACAGGAAAGAAATTTTGGCTCTGCAGAAGCAATTGCACATACAATTACCTGGTAACAAGAGTTGCACGCTGTGTCATAGGTATAGGTAATGTTAGTCTGTTTAAAGCAAAGTGGAAAATTGCTGTAGATGTCCAGAATGGGCTAAATGCTATCTAGATTCTTAATGTGTGGTGGATTAACTTTAACTGGAGGCCTGGTCCCCCAAAAGCTGCTCCATCACTCCCTTCCTCAGCTGGAGGGGGAAAGAAAACATAAGGAAAGGCTCCTGGGTTGAGATAAGGACAGGGAGATCACTCAGCCCTCTGTCATGGGCAAAACAGGCTCAAGTTGAGGAAATTAGTTTCATTTATTGCCAGTGAATTCAGAGTCAAGAAATGAGCCACCTTCCCCTCACCCCTCCCTTCTTCCCAGGCTTAACGTCTCTCCCCATTTCTCTCCCTCCTTCTCACTCAGCAGCACAGGGGGATGGGGAATGGGGGTTGGGGTCAGTTCATCACACATTGTCTCTGCTGCTCCTTCCTCCTCTGGGGAGAATTCCTCACACTCCTCTGCTCCTTTGTGGGGTCCCTCCCATGGCAAATAGTTCTCTGTAAACCAGCTGACATGACTCCTTCCCACTGGCTGCCTCAGTGGGGTCCCTCATGGGGTCACAAGTCCTGCCAGCAAACCTGGTCCGGTGTGGGCCCCTCTTTCCACGGGGTCACAGGTCCTGCCAGGAGCTGGCTCCAGGGCGGGCTTCTTACAGTGTCACAGCCTCCTTTGAGTGCATCTGCGTGCTCTGGTGTGGGGTCCTCCATGGGCTGCAGGTGGAACCTCTGTCTGCTCCACCATCATGCTCCCTGGGCTGGAGGGGGACAGCCTCTCTCACCATGGTCTTCTCCAGGGGCTGCAGGGGACCCCTCCTTCTTCAGTGACTTTGCAGTCTGCAGAGTTGTTCTCTCACATCTTCTCACTCCTCTATCCAGCTGCAATTGCTGATGCCCAGCTTGGATTTTTTTCTTAAATATGTTATCAGAGGCACTACCACTGTCACTGATGGGTTCAGCCTTGGCCAGCAGTGGGTCTATCTTGGAGCTGGCTTGCATTGGCTCCGTCAGATATGGGGGAAGCTTCTGGCAGCTTCTCACAGAAGCCACCATTCCTGTAGCACCCCTGCTAGTAAAACCTTGCCAGACAAACCAAATTAACAGATACTGAAGTAGGCTATGAAATTATTTAGAGGAACTTTTTGAGGTAGTAAACGGAGTTTAAAAATCCATGTGACTTTGAACTTGAGAACTGGAGCATCTCCTCTAAGAGACTTGTCAGTGTGGGAGGTGCAATGTTTTAGTGAGCTGCCCCTAGAATAGTTCCCTTAGGGAGCTCAAGTTTATTGGAAACCACCAATATTCTCCACCAATGTAGGGAATATTTGTTCGGCCTTATTTAATAGAAGCAGCCATGGTTGTATGATAGGACTTTGGAGATTAAATAATGTTCTTTGATTATATAGAAGAAAATGAGATCTCAGCAGTGTAGAAGATTGGTCTTCAAATGCAGTAAGGCAGGTGGTCATAGGCAGGAGCCAGAAATCCCTGTGTAAATGTTAACACTTATTAAAAATCAATGTTTTTCTTTCTGTAGTTTCTGCATGTTAAGAGGAGAAAGGGGAAGAAAAGGTTAATCAAATACTAGTATAAACAATCTGTTGGCTTACAAGGCAGTCATTTCTTATTTCTTGTCAAGCCATTAAGCTATAATTATGAGTAAGTTAACTAGTTCATGTGTGTAAACAAAACCAAAGCAGAACAAAAATCCCACCCCCACCCCAAAACTGCCCTGAAACAAAAACCTGAAGCAAACCAACCAAACACTGCTTTATGGAATGGTATCAGAGGTCACATGAACTGCTGGCTCTGACTTGGGCAATGTCCCATGTCCCATCACCCTGTGCCCACTAACAGCACTACGGTTGATGTGCTTGAATTTACTCTGTAGGCATCATATCACTTGGTCAGATTTAAGCTGTTTGTTCTTACAGACAATTACTTCAGGATTGTTCCTGTTTGAAATAATGTAATAATTGAAAAGAACAAGAAAAAACTCCGCTAATGTAGCCAAGAGGAGCAACTGAACCTAAGGGAGTTGGGGCTCAGTGTGGGCAGTGGTGGCTTAGGTGACCACTGTGCTGGAGGTGATGCTGGAGACTTGCAGGAGATGTGAGTTGGGGGCACATCGCTCTCCTGAGGCTTTGGAGGTGAGCCTCTGTGCTCTAGTTTCTTTTGTGACGTGGCACTGCTCTCACAGCATACCTGTTCTTTCTTGGCTCCCCAAGGGTTTATCCTGAGGAGTTGCAGCCGCAAGAGCTGCTGGCAAGGACCGAGGGCTACCTTCAAGTGTTAATCAAATCCCTTATTACTCTGTCACAGCTCTATCCCAGTAACCTCCAACAAGGATCCATACCTCAAAACAACCTGACATTGGGTGTGGGTAATACATTACTCGATGATGATGATGGATTCACTAATGTTATTTGACGTATCTTTCATGTTAAAATTAATATCTTCTTTGATGTTGTGAAGGTTGAATTCAGAGAAGATAATTGATCCTGCAGCCGAAAAAATGTCTTCAGAGTTCTTAGCGGTTGTTAGTTCAGGTTGCACTTGTGTCCTGGCTGTCATTCTAGATGCAGACCAGTGTGGTGGGTGAATATCAAAACTGGAAACATTGCAGGAACGTGTGGAAACGACAAAGACTGAGTGCTTGGGAGTTTTAACCTTTAAACTGTAAGATTGAGGATTTCTTACAGTTTCAAGTCTGTATATTTCATTTAGGCCTATGTAAGTTGTTAAAATATATTTGGGAAGAATACTTATCTGTAGTGTTACATAGTGTTGTTTGTGTGCTTTTCTAGTGTGTTTGTTATTGTTTTAGAATTAAAAAATGTTGCCTCCAGAATATGACTTAAAATTTTACGTTACAGAAGATAGTGAAGGTTTGGGTACTTAGCCTCAGAAATGTGTTTCCAGGTGGTGGAACAACCCTAAATTGGCTCCTGCATCCTCTAACTCTAGTGCAAATATCACAGCTTCCTGACTGCTTCCTTTTGTTGCATAAGCAACATTTTTGGAGGTTGGCTGCCCATTAGAGAAGAATTCTGACACTTAACAGCTTCTATCAGTGATGAAAGCTCTGTATGGTGGAGGCTGCCATCATTAGGATGGAGTTTGTTTCCTGTTGCCGCACCGGACTTGTAGGGATGTGGGTAGAAAGTGACTGTGATAAAATCCAGTGATACGTTGGTTATTGCAGTTGATGGTGAGTTCAGCAGAAAGGGACTCTTGGAACTCTTAACTGGGTGACTTGAGGTTTCAGGTGCAATGAAGAACTCTGATCCAAGGTCTCAGGCTCTGGACCGTTGCTGTTATTTTTCTGCGTGTGAAAGGAAAGTGGAACTTGATCAGAAATGGGTTAGTTTGTAGGGGTGTGATGAACAAATCTGTGTTTCTGCAATGATTTACCCTTTTTTCCCTTCTTTAAAGATTTGAATATTCTCACCTTAGCTTGTAGAATGGTAGAGTGCAATTTTCTAGAAAGAGTTCATGAAAGATTTGATTAATAAATAGTTATTCCAGGTGTTTTAAATGATACCTTTACTATAAACGTGCTATGACAGTTGAAGTTACATCTTTAAAGTTTTGCTTCAGAATCCTTCATATCTTCCTGAATATTCAAGTGTATTTTCCTTTTTACTTTAGGCCAGCAACATTATTATTCCATTTCTTGGATTTAATAATAAGACCGTAACCTACAGCAGTCACTGATGAGATGTTAATTCACTGTAATGTTGTCATCAACAAACTTCTAATAACTTCAAAGACACCCTTGTCATATTCAATGCTCATGTCTATGTACAATTGGAAAGGTTGTCTTCAAATTCAAGCAAAGTGCCAAAGAATGCTATTTGTCCCTAATTAAATATTGAGGACTTATGTGTTTAATATTTAATTGGCCAGCTGTACTGCAGTTGAGGAGGGGAGAAACGCTAAAGCCCAGCATTTGCACTTAAAGACCATTTCTGGGGCATTAAGAGACCTGTTGCTAAATGAATTGGAAGGAAGTGGCTGAAATAAAAACCCTTTTGGTGCGATCCCACAGTTCTGGTCTGGAGAAGTGGCCCTTGTTTATCATGTGGCTACACCCGCACTCTTCGGAGCTGTGTAATGTATAAGGACACCAAGGACCTATTTCTGACTAGTGGAAGTCTGGGATGCTTGGGAAGGCTGTAGGGCACTCAGGGCAAAGCAGGGAAGCTGTTATTTGGACTTTTTCCTGTTACATGAGAAGTCTGTATCAGAATTGGCATTGAAGCGATGCAGATTGAAATGGTTCAGGTTGATAGAATTGTTGTCAATTTTACAGGCTCCTTTGAAGCAGACAGTTACTAAGAAAAAGCAAAGATGCTCTTTTGCAGTGTGTGAAATCGTCCTTGTACTTTGAGGAGAAAACAGAAGGGAAAAGTAGCATGTGACACTTAGGCTTGTGTTCACATGATTATTGGTTTGGAAGGAGCTTAGATCTGGCCCATCCAGTTGTCCTCTTAAAGCACTGACCTATCTTCAGTTTAGGAACAGGTAACTGAAATGTAAAGGATGCAAAGGTAGGGCTTTAGATATGGAAATACTGGTGTACCCTGTGGAGTCATCATGGGTCTGTAAGGCCTCAGAGAGAGAAAAACATATGTGTGGTGTGAAGCAGTGTTGCATTATCGTTTGGTCCAACAGCTCAGGGTCTGGGGTTGGGTTACTGGGTAGATGGCTTAAACTCCCTGCCTCAGTAACCCAACACCTGCCCATAACACAGGGGTGAGAGTAGTCTTGTGAACCTTAGCAGTTGTTATGAAGATGCTTTGATGAATGCGTGTGCTGGGAACTTAGTGTGCAGTGTGTTGTTCCAGTCGTCAGAGGGGATGTGATGGCTCTGCTCCATTCACTTTTTCTCCCTTTGCCACCTTATCTCTCCCATCCCTCTGTAAATAGATGGCAAGGGAAGGGGAACATCAGCCTGTGATCTCAAGATGAATGATAATTTGGTATCAGATGATCTGGTTGCATGCTTGTCCAAGATTATTTTAGCCTGAAAAATGAGAGAGGGTTTCAACCACAAATGAGAGAAGTCCTGCAGTAGCATCTAGTTAGAGACTCAAGATACATAATCCCTCAATTTCTGCTGCTGTATCCAAGGGGGTTCCACTCTGTGGTACATAACTTGATTCTGTGGATTTTGATGGGCTTTTGTTTTGTTGCAGGTCAGGCTGAAGGTGTGCTGGTGTCCCCGTGCTTGGGTTAATCAGGTTATGAGGTTAAAGGAATGGAAAGCGTGTTCATCCTGACCAAATAAAGTTGATACTTTTGGCTTTCTTCTGTGGGATATTTCAGGTCACCTTGGGTGCCCATGATCTGTTCATCTGTGTTTCTGTTCCACGCTATGGTCCTGACTACTGTCTTTTACTCTACTTGGTTTGTTACTGGATGTTTGAAATTGCCAGTAGTGTTTGAGATGTGCAGAGCAGATGTTTTTATACGCCTGTAGATTAAACATCTACCACGCTTTTCTGTGGCTGTGGGGTCTGTGCTGGGTGGTGCAGGTAGCTCTTCCCTTGTTATGTTCCTTTAAAATATTAGCCATGCTTTTTCCCAACTGGAACTGCTGTTTATTGCTGTTGTAATAAAATTCGTAATGGCATGTCAAAAGAATTCTTGCTTCCATTGGGATGTCCTAAAGCTGTACCTTTAAAAATATGTGAATTAGTCTAAAAAGTGTCAAGGCCCATTAAAAATGGGCATTCTGCTGGGCAAGTTGCTAGTTGCCCAGCCAGTCACAACATCCTGACACTTAAGAGTTTTATTATTCTGTTTTTTGGTCATTTCTGAACATGGAGTGTCAATGGCATAAAATATTGTTTCTTAAAGGCCCATGAGTTTGCATGCACCTCACCTAGTGGATTTGCACACTGATTTACTCCCTCCCCATCAGGTATTTCCTTTCCCTGAATATTGTCAGCATGTGTCTATGTCATAATTGTGTTTATATCTCAAAATATTGAAGCTATGGCACATATAAGAAGCAAGGCTGTATGGGGTGCATAGCACAGACCTCAGAGCAGTTAGTGAAGACTTGTATGTGAGATAAAGGGAAGTGAAGCTTGGGCTCAGTCCTTGTAACTGAAGTCCACTGTGAAAGAAAGGCTACCCAAATTTCATATTTATTTTCATAACACTGTGTTGTGAGATCTGTCACTTTGTGAAGATAATTTGTATTGCAGAGTTGGAGTTCTTCCTCTGAATTCACAACAGATGGCTTGTGTATCTTTCCTACAGTCTTCTGCATTGCGTATATACATCCGTAGGGACAGATTCCATCATTTGAATGTCTAAAACTTCTTCCAACATCCTTATGCAAACTGGGTTTTTTTTTATCAGGAAACTCTGATTGCAACTGAGACGGCTTAATGAAATATTCTGGGCTTGACTGAAGTTCTTCAATAATTTTTTCATGCTCGCAGTGGAATTTCTGGTTAATTCACCAGAGAGTCTGTAGCTGGCAGGGTAGAGGTGGAGATTTACTTAGGATGAGGGATGCCTGTGTTCAGATCATCTCTTCTTGGCTTCATTCAGACCCGGGACTCGGATTAATATTCTGGCATTCAGTTGAGTATTTTGAATGTCAATCTGCGGTGAGTTGTACCGCTCGTGTTTTTGATGTAAAATATATGTGTGAGAGAGAATCTTCCTAATCAGGCAGACTGTTAAAAAGTTGCAGGATGAAATAAAGCAGTTCGGTTTTAATGACAGTCATGAATGAACCCTGCAACTCCCTTGTGCATAAAAGACCATTCGTAACTGGGAAAGCTGCTTTAATTTGGCTTGGAACGCAGTCTGTCGGGAAGCCTTATAAGCAACTCTAACTGTATTATGCAATGAAAGGAGGCTATTACTTATCTAATTGCCTAGATTTTCATTAATAATGCAAAATTCCCTGCTTTTTTCATTCCTCCAGGTGATTAACCGGAGATTTTTCTCAGCAATCTGGCCTCTGTTTTGAGAGAGGTGCGGTGAACAGGCCGATAGATCTTTAGCTTAAAAAAACCCTAAACGAATTGAAGTGATTAACCTTTAACACAAAGCAACCATGACTGTTAACATCTTGTGTGGTAGCCATGCTGAGCGAATGCTGATCTGTTGGGGAGAAGGTTAATGACTGATCCTCTGGAGAGGGGAGAAATTGATGTCCTGTGATTTAAATATAGATCTGAGTGCAGGTCGGAGGCTGCTGGGATTTCGTTGCTTGGAACTTTTGGTCTAAAACTGCAGCAAAACTTAGGGGATGGAATCTGCACTGACACTGTTAAAGTTAAACAGGTGACTCAAGGAGCTCTAATTTCAGCAAGGCAGCGGGGTAATGCTGCAGACTAGGAGCAAAGCCTGACTAGATGATGCCGTTACCAGATCTGGACCTAACATTACAGAACCATCATTTCACATGCTGAGACTTAGACTTGATGTAAACTGATGTCCCTGGTTTGGGTGTTGCTGTGGGGCTGGCTCTGTTATTTTTCTAGACTCAGCTGCTCCATCCCAGACTTCTAGCAAAGGGAAGCAGGAGCTTGTGGTGCCGATGGGATCTCAAACCTCTACTCTGCGTGTCCTGCCTGAGCATAGGAGAGCCGTGGTTTGTTAGCTGCGATACTAATGGCCATGGTGGGATCTTTCCCTGAATTACCTTCCTCTCTTATTGCCATTATCTTAACAAAGCATGAAAACTGCTAATTGCTAAAACTAACAGCTTGTGCTTGCACATGGCTATCAACGAAATGCTGTATATAAACCGTGTGTCATATGTTGTGGCCTTAATTGGCTTTTATTGCTTTATCTTAAACAATGGCCTGTGCTTAATGTAATCATGGGAATCTTTTTATCTCAGAAGCCCCAAGGCTGCATGGATCCATGTGCTGAGTGTTGCTGCCACTCGGAACATTGCTGTCCTCCAACTGTCACACAAGACAAAATTCTCAAGAGTAATCTTTTTTTTAGAATACATTTTTATAAGGTTGCTTCTGTGCTGGTTTTTATTTTCTCTGCAAATGGCATGACAAAAGTCAGATGGGTCAGTGTTTCCCTGAGCTGGAGGTTCTCAACAGGGCAGTCTCTGCTGATGTTAGAGCAAAGTGATCAGACCCCATGCCTAATGCTTTCATTTTTAAAGGAAATTGTCAACATTTAAATAGGAAAAAGTACTGTGTGTCTGTAGTTCACCCAACTGATAGAAGAATTTTAAGAAAGTGTTTTATTGAAAGTACTGCTGCCCCCCGCCCCCCCCCCCCAGGTAACTGTTCAACCGTAATCGTTCAGTGAGCTGTTTTTTCCATTGCCCTGTGTTCATTACTACTTTGTAGTACTTACTCAGCTTGAAAGAAAGGGTTAGTGGATGATATCTAATGTGATACCTTGCTAAATATGATGTTAAATCCAGGGATACACCTTGAATACACAGTCAGACTTGCTGTCACACACACTGCGGTTCTGTGAACTGAAATAGCGTGTGGGTTCCAAAGTGAGCTACGATGAGTTTTAACTTACGTGATGTTGCTGTTCATCTGTGAAACTTTACAGCAGGCCTGTAGGGAGCAAAATTGAAAGTTTTATAACAAATAAATTAAATTGAAGCTTCATACTTCAGTGCTGACATTCATAAAACAGTTTCTGTTGAGTTTGGAGCCAGCTCCACCTGTATACTTTTTGCAGTAGGATGTCTCATGGATTAAAGTGGAGAGTTGTATGGGTCATCCTAATGAGGTGTTTTTCCTGGTGTGGGTGCAAGGGTGATGGTCAAGAGGAGGCTGTCTATTCCCTTTCTTATCCACAGGAACATCTCCAGCCTAGTTTGCAGCTGGATAACTTTCGTTTCCAAGCTCCTGTTGCTGCTGCTGTCCTGTCACAGAAACAAAACGCTGCTTCTACAGAAGAGACTATAAGAAAGACGCCGCCTGGGTTTCTTTCTCAAATGACTTTAATACTCCAGGAAGCTCAGTGGAGAATTAGGTGTTTATGCATGGATGAGGAGAAGTTTAATGAAGAGGAAAAACTACAGTCTTTACTCATTTTAGCCTTTCTGTTGTTTTTCAAATAAATCCACGGAGAAGTCGCAATATTAACAGCATGCACCTATTCTTATTGCAGCTTTCACCACTTTAGCATAGGAATTAGAGATAAATACCATCCCCCTCCAAGCCAAACCCAACCCAGAGGCAAGCTTTGAAAAATGATAATGGGAAAAAAGCCTTGGAGAACTGTGTCTTTCAGGCTTTACAGAGCAAACTTTTTGAAAAATGGGGAACTCCAGGGCTACAGTGCTATAAAGTGAACCGCCGCTGTACTTTTCATTGTCCAGGTGTTGAGAAATGAAGAGAAATTTGGCCAGAAAGCAGGGATTTTGTTGGGCACAGTCTTAGAACACAAAAAAAATACTTGTACATATGCTGAGTGTTACTTGCCATGGGCAAGATGGTAAAGCCAAACAAGGTTCTACCTGTTCTCTCCCTTTGTGCACGTATTTTGCTTCCCTGACGCCGTGTGAGAAGGGGCAGTGTGAAGCAATGTACTCTGTAGCATTTATATTCATAATTTATGCCTGCAGTCTTGAAATAATCTCATTTGTCTTCCACTGTTACCGGAACGAGTTTTGCTGCCGTTGAAGGACGCTGGAAGCAAGGAGGGATTCTGTCGCTTCAGCTTTTCATTTGTCTTCTGTAAAGAGCGGTTTTGAATAGGAAGATAAATCGGGGAGTTGTGTAATATGATTGCCGTACGTAACCAACCTGATTTCCAGGAGGCTCGCAGGACTCCAGCTTGTCTGTTCAATAGATAACCAGGTTTATTGGGCAGATAATACGTTTCTCTCCGGCACAGGAAAAGAACATGTCAAACACCTTCTCTTGTCTTCCCAGGCGATAGAGTGCGTCGCAGGCAGCGGGACCGGAGGAGACCCCTAGCTTTGCTGGTGCGTGATGGGGAAGCACATCAAGGATGAAGGGAGGTGGTGAATCCCCCTGCGTTCCCTGCGGCAGCGTTTATCTGCCCCAAGCAAAATGCAGATGGAGAGGAGCCAGGGCTCTGATCTCTCTTGCAGCTGGGAATTACTCCTGAAGTAAGCTCAGAGCAGGCAAGAGCTGATTTCTTGCGCAAACCCTTACCAGGAAGAAGCTCCTGCCCTGCACAGTGGGAGTGGTGGCTGTGTCAGAGGTGTCCTGGGGTGGACAGCCTTTGTTTGCGTGCACCGAGTCACAGAAACAACTGCACAAGCTTTAAACTAAGCCAACTTCAGGCCATTAGCAGTGTAGCAACATAGCCATCAGGTTATGGACTGCGCTGTGAAAAGTGGTGGGTCAAGAGTCTGTGGAGAAAAATCTGTTGAAAACTTTTGTTGAAGGAAATTTGTTGAAGGGTTTGGTGACTGTAAGCAAGTGAAAGGAACGTGTTTGTCTTCGGCATTTTGTGCAGCCTCTCACCTTGTTTACACTGGAGTAAATCTGAGTGCTGGTGATTTAGGATTTATTTGGTGTAAATTAGATTAAAAGTCACCCTTGGGGCCTAATTAAGCGGTGACATAAATAGTGGAGTAAGTTTAAACACCAGCAGTAGATTTTGCAGATAAGATATGAATGGGTGTAAATATGCCTGAAGTCTCATTGATGTAGAAGTTTTAATTACATTTGTTGCTTGCTCTCTGGGTGACTGCTTAGAGCCCAGGACCACAGGCTTCCTCCACACACGGTGTCTGTGTTCCCACTGGCATTGTGCTGCATCTCCTGAAGCCGTGCTGCTGCCCTGGGTGCTGTCTTGTTCTGTGCTTTGCTGGTTGCTTCCACTCACCCCTCTGCCTTTGAGACAGAAGGATGTATAAATACATGCTTTGGGTTGCTCTAAGCCAAGGGTTGGGCTTAAGGAAATTCTCCTAAACACTATTACTTATTGTTGGCAAAACACTGTACAGACAGGCTTCAGTCTCCCAATCACAACACATGCAATCACTTTCTGACTAAATATCTTACCCACAGAATAGGTAATTGGGTCTGCAAGCTCTAAGGTGCTGTCTCCTGTCTTGTTCCTGGTAGCTGAAGGTGGCTGCAGAAAGTTTTAACACATTGTCTCTTCTGTTTCCCTGATAGAGGTTTCCACAAAAACAGGCAAGGTGATGAGATCAGCCTCAGTCATGTTTTGTACACAGTGACAGTGCTGCAGATGCAGGTTGAACATCTAGTTTTCTTCTCATAATAGCTGTTTGATTGGCTTTCAATGTTAAATAATCAAAGCGGTTTTGAAAACTGTTGATGTAAAAATTTGTGAACTTTTAAAAGTATTTTTATTCACTTTGACAGCTTTGTTACTGGAAAGTGGTTTGCACAACTTCAGTTAGAGGATGTCACCCAGCGTATTGGGGAGTTGATGCCTGATGGGAGAGATCCTGCTGCTGCTGCTGTTGGGGGAAAGACAGCAGCAAAGCCTTCCCAGGATGCAGCAGTCTCTGTAGTTTTGGGGCAGGTGATACTTGCTTGGATTACTGGTCTGTTGGGAACCAAGGGCTCCCCTCCCATAAGCAGGGAAGAGGATTGTGAGGGATAATTCAGACTATTGAATTTGCATTTTATTCCCTCTCCCACATAGTAATGCCCAAAGTCTGTAGCAGCATGTAGCTTCTCAGAATCCTTTTCCCTAAAAGGAGTTCTGTCACTCTTATTATTCTTCTGCTCTGGCCAACGCCGCAGAGGTTCGTAGGGCACCGAGCTGCTTCTCACTTACCATAAAAAGAAAAGCGTGCTGGGGGAGTCCCTGAGCGGTGACTGGTGATGCTATTCCTTCATCTCCTTGTTCAGCTTGGGGGAGCTGATCGTGTTCTACATGATAGGCACATAGCACCCTCCCACAAGTGCTTTTAGTGGTGGGCTGAGCAGCAGGAGAACAGCCCTGGTTGGGGAGGATGACCCATTCCCCTGGAAGGGTGACCAGCATCACTGTTGCCTCACCTGGTTGCTCACTGTCCTCTGGATGTCACTTCTTGCCAGTGACTGGTGAAGTTAGGACATCCAGCTCCAGTGCTGGTGACCAGAATTAGAGCAAGCCATGCTTCTGCTTTACGTTTGCAGTTAAAAAACAAAACAGCAGCAAAGCTAACTTCCTCATAACCAGACCAAAGCCTTAAAGTTTAATGTCCCTTTGGTTTTAAGGCCCTTTCTTTAGTTACTTGTTTTGGTGGTTTTTATGATTTGCCCATTCTCTTTATTTGGATTAAGAGAATAATTGAAGCCAATCCTTACTCTATTAGATAGGAAGTTCAAATGTAGGTCATATTTAAAAAGGTTTATAATGAACTTTGTTAATGTCTCCTGATTTCCTCTGGTGTATCCAAGTGCATATTTTAAAAGCTTCTGATTTAAACAGCAGCTTATATAAGCTTATATCTAGAGATGCTAAAGGATTTTTTTCCCCAATATGAATTTGGGCCAGCTCTAGAAGTGAGATTATACTGTAGGTCTTTACGGGGTGGAGATACCAAAAATGTGTCCCTCCATATCTCCTCATTCATGTGGATGTCTTCGTAAGCCAGAAGTCCTGTCCCTGAAACAGCTCCCAAGGAGCACATCGGTGCAGTGTTACTACCAGAAACCTGATACTGTCTCTGCTTTGAAATGGTTTATTTATTAAAAATACGGTTTAACTGAAAGGGAAGGAGTGAATTCTTGTGGCTGGGCTTCTATCACTAACTTTGCCTTCCTCATTTAGTTGGGTATGGGTGTTACAGAACACATGGACCTTGTCCAGTTGTTAGGAGCTTGTCAAGAGTGACGGAGCAGAGCATCACTGTTGCCTCACCTGGTTGCTCACTGCCTTCTGCAAGGCTGCACCTGCTCTAAAATACTGATGTCTGTATTAAATATTAAGCAGCACCGTGTTGTGCTGCAACAAATCTGTTGAAATAGAGAACTACAAACCTTGGAAGAGTTCATTGTGTGAAAGTCTGTGTGTGTGTGTACGGGCTGTCTCCTCCCCATCGGGGTGATGAGGACTGTTGGTGCTGTAATGTGACAGAGTTTGGAGCTGCAAGCCCAGATCCCTGGGGGAGGTCAGCTGAGCAGCAAGCAATTAATTGTGCTGGGTTGCATAATATTTTGTGGGAACTTAATTTTGCCAAGTGAAAAGCTTTAAGGCCGGTGGCTTCGGAGGATTGCTCTAACTGTACACTTATCCCTTTTCCTTTTCATCTCAGTGATTTTTTTCTTTTTTTCATATTTTTTAGAATGAGCCTAATGCTCATGATGTCTTACTGAAAAATTGTTAGCAATTATTTTATGGGTATCAAACGCTGCAGAAGGAGCACGGTGGTTAGTACTGAAACAGTGAAACAATTGGCACCTTGTACCTTGTCTAGAAATAATTGACTCATTAATCTTAACCACATCGACCCCATCACATGAGGGTCAAACGTAGTTTAATTTTAATAGGTGGGAATGTGTCGTTTTAGACTCCAGTTCTGACAGTTATTCTTCTTCCTGGAAAATTTGCTAACACTTTTTTCAAAGAAGTTAGGAAGAAAGAGTAGGAGATACCAAATAAGCTGTAGTACATAGACTGAGACAAAGAAGCTGTGTGTCAGAATTTAAGCCTTTATGGATGGGATTTTGAGGAATAGTAAATGAGGGGAAAAAAAAAGGAAAGGATGTGTCCTTTTATTATTATTAACTTTTTAATTTGCATTTGCCCTATGCTTGTGGATGGTTTCTGGTTACTTTATTCTGCTATTGGAAACGATTCTTCACCTGCATACTCATCAGTCTCTACTCTTTCAGTCAGAGGTTTCATGCAAAATACTCTCTAAGCATGAATTTGTTTTCCACTACCAAAACTGCAGTTTACAACCCCCCACTTTGTAACCTTGCTGTGATGCTGCTGTGCTGTAAGCCAAATGATGTGCTTCCCCTTTTCTAACTGGCAGATATTGTTTGGGGTCTAGTAAATGATGGATGGAAAGAACAGTCCAAAGGTGAATGTTAAGTAGGCACAGCTAAACAGATGGTCATCAAAAAGTCATTCTGCTTATCTTTTATAGACAGCACAAACAGATAGCTACAGTTCTGCTTAAGTGATTTTTACGTGGGCTCTTTGAAGTCATTGAGCAGTGTCCCACCACTGCTGGCACGTGTGGGAGGCCAGCAGATGTGTGCTGCCTGTGCACTGAAATGTGTGTCGGAGCATCGTGGCTTCTGGTTTCCTTGCTTGCAGGCTTCTGCTGTCTAATCCATGTAAAAACAAGTGACCTTTGCTGAAGGGGATGTTTTAGACTGAGGAAAGTATAGCCTTCCTCCAGGTTTTCTTCTGTCTCTGTCCTGGAGTGGAGTTGCCATGTGCGGTTGGGCTAAGAATAGGTGTTGCTCAGTACTACAGAGCCATATAACACCTAGTAAGTCAGCGATGATACACACCTGAAATTGTCCCAGGGCCAGCAGTGTGTTATGCCCATCTCTTCCAAAATCTGGCTGTAAACCTGTCAGTCTGGACTTTTTGACTGCTACAAATACTTCCCTGCATTCCTGCAAAAGCAAAGGCTGTTTCAGAGCTCTGAGTGAGTTGCTGCAGATGGAGTCTCCTTGGAAGGTGCTTCCTGACTTCTGTTTTGCAAACTGCTCCTCCTGTCCATGACTCTGCAAGCAGCTGGTTCTTGGGTCTGTATTCAATACAGAGCATCTCTTTTTTTAAAATCCCACTTAGGAAGTTCAAATGAGTCAGGATGGAGAAAGGAATGGTGAGTGGTACTTCAGTGGACACAGCCAGAAATGGAAGAGCAGAGAGTACCAATTTCTCATGATCAGTGTGTGTATATATATCCTGCCACTACATATAGAGAGAGTGTGCAGCAGGATTGTTATTAAAGGGCCTAGAATGGCAGGAAAAGGCTTCACATCTTATGTTGCCTCAGATGCTCTGGGACACTGAAGAGGCTTTAGCAAATGTGAGAAATGCAGGTTAGGCATTGCCAAGAGCCCTGTTAATGGTACTGGAGATATTAGTACCCTTATGCAAATTAGTAATGAAAAGGCTGGGAGAGCTTTGTGCTTGTTTTGTACTCTTCCAGCATGTCCCTGTAACAGCTCTGGTTTTACTGTACTTAAAGGGGATTGTCTGGAAGAAATCCATCTGATGTCTAGTTTGTGTAGCCAACACAGTAACATCTAGCAGTAAGCCGTGGTTTTAGAAATGAGCCTAAGGACTTTGCAAGAAGTGTAAGTTTGGACGTGTCATTGGTAGTCACCATTCTCTTTAATCCAATAAACTGATGGAAAAGCTGTCAGGGAAAAAAGCTTCAAAATTGGTTTCTGTTTAGTAATGCTGAATTGCAGAGTGATGCCAGTGACACAGGGGGTGTCAGCTCCCAGGGTTGCACTCAGCAGAAAGCGGAAGGAAGGAAGGATGCTTACGCTGCCTGATGCTGACTCTGGAGTCACTGGGGATTACAGGTGTATAAAGAGACAGACAGGGCAAAACAAAAAGAAAATCAATATGATGCGGGGCTCCAGAACTTGCCTCCACTTCATGAAAATGCTGCTGGATGTCTCTCATGAGAAAGAGGTAACTGCAAGGTCATCGGAGATTGGTGCTCTGTGCTGTGGAGTAATAGGTGATAACACATGTGGATTGCAGTAGTGCAGGCAATGGCTCTTGATGCTCTGTAAGTGCTACATGGCTCCCATAGCTCAAAATGAAAGATGTTAAATTTGCAGGACGTAGCACAACCTGCACAAATGAATTTGTTTCCCAGCGATGCTGATGTTTGGAGTGGACTTGTGTCCATCCCAGGAGCAGCTCGAGTCACTTCAAGAACTAACTGATTATTGCTGGCAAATTTTTTTCATTGTTTGACCGTGTCTGTTCGGATGCTCTGTGTTGTTGAGCTACAGAAAGGAGGACATGGTGAGTGTTCTTGAGGACAGGTTAAGGACACTCTGCCTGTCAGGGCTTTCTCAGATAGAACATCTGAGAGGTGTCACAGCGATTGGACACGGGATAAATCAGGACTTCTGCAAGAACGTGGAGCCCTGAATAATTACTGTAAGCTGCTGAATCTTGCTTCACATTTGTCCTGTGGGCTCTTGCTCTCAGTGCAGCAAATACACTGCCAGAAACAGTGATATCAAGCGTGTCATCTGCGTTGTTACACAGCAAACAGCGTTTTTGAGTAGCTGAAACAAGCTCTGTGCTGTGAGCCTAGGAAAACATATGTATGTTGAAGATGATACATGATTGCTGTTAAAGTTTATAAATCTTTCATAGTGTGGTAAATGGGCTAAAACCAGCTAGGCTGGAAGGAGTATGCAAATTAAAAATAAAGTGGAAATTGAGAAGGCTGTAAGGGAAAGGAGGTACACCTATATTTGTGAGACTATGTGAGAAGGGGGATCTTCCTTGTATTACATTTGCATTTGTGTAATCCAGCCCTGAGAACCGAGGAAAGGAGGAATTGCAGATTGGTACAGCGGCCTCGGCAGCAGGCTCAGGTAAGGATGAAGAGGAAAGCCTTTCTTTGAGAGCAGGGAGGGGGTTGAGATAAAAGACAAAACTGCTCTGAGCATCTCTGTCCTCAGGAAGCATTGTTAGCTGCCCAGCCCCTGATGCTGCCCGTTGTTCTGGCCTCCAGCTCAGATGCGGGGTGTGATGAGGTGGTGGTGGGAAGGGGTCGGTTTGGTAATGTTACACTGCAGGGCAGAAGCACAGCTGGATTCATGTTCACAGCTGGTACCTTGGAGATGCTCCCAAAGGAATTGGCAGCTAATGGGTGCACTTTGATATTTTTCCTTTGTGACGTGTTTCCAACTTGGCTGTTAAACACATAACATTTGCTAGTGTCAACCTGATGCTCCTTTCCCTGCCAGAGTGCTGATGGGCTAATCCTGTGGCAGGGGATGTCTTGGTCAGGAGGCTGCTCCCTTGGAAAATTGCATCTCACACCAGGGTTATGGGCTCTCATAGGTTGGAACGTCTTCTCTACCAACTTGGGGGGAAGGATGAGACTGAAGGACGCCTGCTTGATGTGACCAGTGCCCTTCCAACAACAGTTTAGGGTGACTGGTGTGAAGATGGCCAGTGACCATGTCAAGAGTGACTGTGGAAGAGCCATACATGTCAAGAGTGACTGCAGAAGAGTTCCTAATTTTCTCTATCCATGTCACTTGCAGGTTGAACAAACCGGAGTGCTCACGGGCTTTGAGAGGTGTGGAGGTGCCCATCAGCTGCTGGCAGTGCTTGGCAAATTTAGTGTAATTCTCAGCTGACGCGGTTGAATTGTGAGATTTTTGCATCCCCAGAGGAGCGTAATCTGCAGTGAGAGAAGGCAGATAAAGTGCAGTGTGCTCTGGCATGTTGCCTGTAAGCATGTGGCTGATGGCTGTTCATAAGATGGGAACTCATCTAGGACTGTCAGTACTGGCATTTAACTGGGCAGGAACCTTAATCCAACAGAAATTGTTATGAGGCTTTCAATTCCCACAAATTAAGGCTTCAGCAGTAAGTTTCAAAAGACAGGAAGATTTCCTAGCAGTACGATCTGTGATGTATTATTTGTCTACCCTTATGATTCAATTTTCTGTGTGCTGCTTAACTGCTGTGAGGAGAAAAGTGATTTTGTGAGGCTGCCCAGGAGAGCATCTGCAGAGCAGGGTGGGAATGCGCTGGTCTGGGGCTGGCAGCGAGGAAAAACAGGTTTACTTGGATATGGGACCCCCTGGTCTGGGTCAGCAGGAGGATTGGTGTGGTCCTGTTGGTCAGGAGGCTCCAGAGCAGCCAGGTGACAGCTTGGGTTGCTCCATCACAGGCATACAAGGATGTGGGGCTTGTTGCTGCCTCCCAGCAGTACCCCAATCTGATTGTTTCTGTCATACTTCACCTGGGTCAACAGATGAAGAAGTGGATGCAACTTCACTTGTGCTTATATGGCTCTGCGGGGTGCTGAAGCCTTGGCCCTTGCTGAGGGGCCTTGATGTGCAGGGGTTCCCAGTGTGGCAGTCCCATGTTGCCATTTATGTTGGCTATTTTAATGCAAAGCCATCTGGCAGTTCCCCAGTCCTTTCCCCAGTTGTGCTGTTTAAAGCAGTAAGATGCTTTTAATTTTCTCTTGGGTTTTGGGGCCCCGTAGGATGCATTTGAGATGATATTTGCAGATTTTATGTAGCAACTGTGAGAGACAGAAAAATTCCTCTTCTGAGATAAAGGAGATTCTCCTGTAATAGCATGATGTACAGATCTGGTCCTTAAGGAGAAGAAACGGACTACTGGTGGTTTGTAAGAGGCATGTTTATGGAGGTAGACTTCCTGTTTATAGCAAGGGTGCTTATTCTTAGATGGAGATTTTTGTACCAAACCACTGCAGACAATCAATCTCGTATCAAATAATGTAGAATGTGTTGTCAAATTGGATATGCTAATTGATCATGAGTATGAAGCATTATGTTTTATTTTTAGCCTGGACCACGAGAGCCCCATTCAGTTCGCTGAACAGCCTAAGCCAAACCTCTCAGAGGAGTGGATGTCTCAAAGGCAGTTATATTTCTGTTTGTGTCCTGAAAGTTGGTGGCTGCCCAGAGCTGACAGGTGTAGGGAGTGTTCCGGCTGATGGGAAGGCTGCAGTGTGCGTGGTGAGCATCCCACCTGTTGCCGGTATCCCTGTGGGGGTGTGTGTGGAGCTGGCTGCAGGAGATGCTGCCTCTTGCTCGGCTGCTTGTTGGGTGGAAGCTGGAGGTGCTGCAGGACCTATGGAAGGTATGGGGAGGGACTGGGGGTGTTGGTGAGGTGATGAGGCAGCTGAGGTTGTATGGGAAACTGAGGGAAGAGGGGTGGGCTTCTGGGAAGCATGCTCACAAATTTGGGCGCATCCATGGGACACCTTAATTAGGTAAAAGAGTAAAGGGAGTAAAACATTGGGGTTTTCCTTTGGCTGCCTAGAATTTTGAGTTAATTGCTTTTAAAATGAGACCTTAACTTTTATGAGGGAGGATGGGTAGCTCCTGTTTACATTTCATTTTGCTAGGTTTCACCCTACCATGTTTTACACAAGCAACTCCAGGTGTATAAAAGGCTGCTCTTCTCCTTGGGGCACTGAAACAATGACGAGTTAATTGTACGTGAAGCCAAGGTGCTTCCTGTGTTGCCGTGTTCTGTTGTAGCCAAACACCCTCGATTCATGTGTGAGTGTGGGAATTAGCTGCAGTTTAGAACAGGCTCTAAAAACATGGATACATCTGTCTGGTATGGGCCAGAGTCATTTCCTGTGAGGTGACTGCAGACACTTCTAGGGCAGACCCAAACTTACTATCTCCCTTGGTTTGTGTTTGTCTGCTGGTTGCTCTTTGGAGCTGTGGTTCTTGGAACAGCCTTTGCTTTTCCAGAGATTTTAAAATTATTTCAGAAATGAAAATTGTTGTGTTAGATTTAGGGAGTTTCTCTTGGATATTCTTTTTTTTCCACTTTGGTTCCAGATAGCATAGCAAAGAATGCATGTGTATTTCTAAGAGGCTGCAGTAGATGGAATGTTATTAATGAACGCATTTAATAAATACATTAATGAGTGTATTTTATGTATATGAATGCTCATCTGCATACATTTAATGTTCTAGGGCTTTATTCAGCAATTCAGTTTTCTTTCTCGAAAGAAAAGAGTTTTTTAACCAAGGGATTTGTTTTTGAGGTGGATTAAATTGCTAACAGATTTTGAGTTCACTGATGGCAGAATTAGGTCCACTATTGTAATCCTTCATATCAAATGGTGTAACTTCCTTTTATACAGGATTTATCTGGTGTCCCTTGTAGTCTTTCAAAGGAAGATTTAGGGAGAGCTTTTAATTCCTGCTGATATACTTTTTTTTGAATGAAATTGAAATTTTCATCATGAAAAATTCATATATATCACGCTAATGAAGTGCATGCATCAGATTTATCTAGATGTATTTTTTTTTCTGCATGGCTTCTCTCTGCTAACACTACCTCCTCTTTTTCCTCTAGTTCAGTCTGAGCTGCATCCTTTCAGAATGGAGCCCCTTCTTCACAGCAGCTTAAGCCCTTGCACAAGCTGGGTTTTTTAAACGGTTTTAATCTATCTTAATATTTTTCTTATAGCAATACATAATGGCTTTTATTAAGATACTTACAATGCCTTTTTAAATCCCTGGCTAACACTTGACTTGTCAGGATTATATATAAGCGTAACCTTTTTGTTTGAGTGTGTCTGGAAATCACAACGAGCCTGATGGACACTTACTTTTCACAGGCTGCTGTTTTAACCCCCCTAAGGCAATCAGAACAGAACTGTGCAGTAGTGTCTGTAATATGAATAATTTTGGATACATTTCTTTTTTCACTTCTCTGAGATGCCTGTAAAAGAGGCTGGCTTCTGGAGATGCTCATTGCCTGCTTTCCGCAATCCCAGCCCCATTTAGCATGTCTGTGAGGGGCACCTGAAATCACTGCTCGCATTTGAGAGGATTGCTAAAAAGGTTATAGTGACTTTTTTCTCTTTCTTTTTTAACAGTGATTTTTTTTCTTTTTTTGGTGGTCAGTCATACTTACATATTTCATTGGAAAGGTAGAGAAGGGCCAGCATTCTCTGCTTGCATACCTTTTTGTTTGCTTGGTACTTTAATATTCAAATTTGTAGCTTTAAATGACTTTTAACTGCAAGAAGAATGTGTAGCTTACTCTAAAACTTTTTTCAGCTGACAGTTCCATACCAAGGTCTGATCCTTATTTAACATACCTGTCCTTGCTTAAGTAGCAGTTGCAGCCTGGATACAGGTATTTTCAGGAGGAGTCTTTGGTCTGTTTAATGCTGCAGACTAGGCTGGGTGTGCATAGTCACCTACTTAAATGGTGTCAGTCTGTTAATAAAATAAAATCTAAAAAGTTTGCAGGAGAACACATTAGTTAATTCAGAAATTTACAAAAAGTTGTAAACAATTTTGAATTGTTTATAAATTCACAGATGCTTTTCTGTGTTGGAATGGAAACAAGCAGCTGCTGATGTTGATTGAACGATACATAATAATACTGGATGGATTGCTATAAATGTAGCTGAAGAGAAAATTAATTAATATGGCTTTTAGATAAGGAGAATAGAAAGTATTTGTGTGTTTTGGATTTTAGTGGAGTATGGCTATAGCTGTTTGAGCTGTTTTGCTAGAGCAGCTACAAAATTTAACCCTAACAGTGGAACAGCCTTGAAGACAAAGAAAGTGAAGATAGGGAAGTAATAAATAATGAGACCAACAACCAATTAAGAGACAGGGTGTTATCTTGCTTTCAGCTAAAAGGGGTTCCTAACTAGTTTGTGCAGGAATGTGTCTTTGAGACTATGGAGAAAACGGTGAAAAGCAGGCACAGATGGGAAAGGTAACAAGTTCACTGAGAGGAAGATGTCCAGCCTTCATCCCTGAAGACCACCAGAAGACTCCCTGAGTGTCACTGAGCATGCTCTATCTGGAAGGAGTTAATGTAAATGTCTTCCTGGCAATAATTTGCATAACCCTGCCTTTTCTTAGAAATGATAATGAATATGTAGAGTTAATCTGTATAAATATGAGAAATGTGGCTTTAAACAGTGCACACATGAGGAGGAGCGATCCCCTGTGTGCCTGGTGCTGCGGTAAAGAGTACCTGCTTAATAGTCACCAAGGCCACTGAGTTTTGATTTCAGCTTTTTGAGGCTTCAGTAGGTTTAAGAAGGTAGAGACTTGGATGAGGGTACGCTTAGAAAGGTATATGTGTACAAAAGCAGAAAGAATTACAGTGCTGTACTATTAATTCCTAATGAACCTGTGTTTGTAGAATAATATATTTATTTTTAACTTGGGGAGCCGCTCCTGGTTCTCTAATGAGATAGTGTGTGAGAGCAAAAGCTGGCAGCTCATGGGACAAGAGAAAGGCAAAGCTGGTGCTTTTGACTTACTTCCCTCTACATGTTGTTTTGCATTAATAAACAATGGTATTTAATACAACAAATATGTAAACTGTGGAAAACAAATGGTGTTCTCCCCGAGTGTCGGTGCCTGTGGAGCGTACAAAGCATCCACTGGAAATCACTGGAACTGGAGCCTTTGTTCTCTCTGAAATCCCTGGTAACGTTAAAGCTCACTGCTCTGCAGGGAAGTGTGCGTGGTATGGCTGGCAGGTGTTCGGGTGCTCAGAAATAAAGTAACCTGTGCAGGTAAATGGTGAGGGGGTTCTCTGGAGCAGGCACATGTCTGTCTACCTGGTGCTTGTGCACCTGAGAGGCTTTATGAGGTTTCTTCTCCACTCAGACCCTCCATAAGGAGATAGAGCGTGAGTCCTGCTGCCTCAAATCCAGAGATTATCCCTTGCCCAGAGTGCTGTGTGTTTTGGGTTCTTGGTGGTTCTCTGCTCCCCCTTTCCTGGTGTGCAAGGGTGGGCTCTGCCACTGAAGCCATCACCCCTCCAACCAGAAGCTTAAGGCATAGTGACTCTTCTGTTCTTTTGTAGCCTGAGGTACCACTTCAACAATTTCTAATAATGCTTCCCTTTCTTATTTAAGCAGGTTCTGTTCTGTGCTTAATAGGGTGTGATCCCGTATTACACAGACTCTGTGGTGAGCGTCATGGGTAGGCACGTTCTTTAAATAACTGACTCTGTGATCTCATGGCAGGTCCCTGCTTATATTTTCATCTCATATTCACCTCCTTTGTGGCTGTGCTGTGATTTGGGTCTCATGGCTATAGTTGGCAGGGGGAATTTGTTTAGAAAAGTCTCTGGCTGAATGCAGTGCTGCTTGGATTACCTGGAAGATAAGATGGCATTAGAAGAAAACTTTTGCTCAGCCAGGTTGTGATGCCAGTGCGAGTTTTATTAGAGATGCAGTCATTTCTTGGGATCGTCATTCAAGTCAGTGATAGTAATTTGCCTAAGCCAGAAACAGGAGGAGCAAATCTCCCTCCTTTTTTCTCTCTCGATATTGGATAGTCAGTCAGTGTCTGTATAACATTCTCTCATGCTTTTGTCCCAGTTGATATGCCAGGTATCGATCTTGCTCGCAAGCAAGACAAACACTTCTGAATTGGCCATTAGATCCTTCCTTCCTGAGTGTATGCCATTGTCTCCTTGCTCTTGGGAGATGTGACATCTGTAGCCTATTCCCATGGAGTCCAGGGACTACCAGGTGTTGAAGGCAGTAATGTAGATGTGAGTTTGCAGAGTCCTTGTGGCTTTAGTGAGGTGACCTCTCAAGGAGATCTAGGCGAAGGAGTCTTAAGCTTTGCCTGTCAGGTGCTGTGCTGAACCTGCCCTTTTCCCTCGTGCTAGCAGCTGCCTCACCTGAAGGTAGGAGATGCATTGATATGACAGTATTGCTTTTAATCTGTGGCTGGTGTTTGCCTATCACCCTGAGCTTGGGGGGTAGACTCCCTCTTGGTGTGTATAGGTGCCGTCGACACCCATGGAGGTGTCAGGACCAGCCAGATCAGTTGTGTATTCTGGACCCACTCCCACGGCAATGGTTTACATGACTAACAACAATGTTAAAGAGGTATTCCAAAAGCTGGTTTTCAAGTTCTTCCCAAATACATGGGGGATCAAAAAATACACGGCTCATAATAATGTCTCTCTATTTTGTATGAAGTGATGCATGGCTGGATCTCCCTGCTAAATGCTGCATATTGTACAAGTGTGACTTGTTCTTTTTCTTATTGATTATTCTAAAATACAAATTTACAATTGATTCTCAAGTCTTGCATGCTGCTACAAACCTCTGCTAGGAATAGATTTATATAGATGATATTCACTGCTACTTCCAGCATGTGGAAATACACTGAAACACTATTTTTAGGTGGTTTATATGGCAGTCAAGCTTTTTGCCTACCCTCTTGCCTGTACTTCTTTTTCTTGCAGTTTGGAGAGTTTTGGATTAAAATAAAGAGAAAATTAGGAACAACAATAATCAATTTACCCTTAGCTTTCACAGTCCCTTATTACAATTGCTAATTTATCAGTGGGTAGTTTTATCAGTGGGTAGGCGCCTTTCTTTTGTAACAGATAGCAGGGATAATTTTAAATGCAACTTTTATGCTTAGCCAATTTACATAGCACTTTGGGAGATTAGTCCCTCATGTATAAAGAACTATATGCATTTGAGGGGTGTTCCTGCAGCCTCCTTGGGTTTGTGTTGTGGGCTTATTTTTAAAGTTTGCAATAATAAAAATTGATTTCTTTAGCAGAGTGTGTAAGTAAGTATTGCAGTTTGAAACAGGCAAACTTTTGAAATCAAGTCTTTAGAAGTAAGCCTGGAGAGGCAAGAGGCCTTTCTCAATTCACAATTCACACCATGGTTGTCAGTGCCTGGAAGGCTGGGGGAAACGGAGTTTTATGTTCTACTGTAAGCTGTTTTCATGCTTCTGGGTATTGGGTTCTTTGGTTTTGGGTTCTCTTTGCCCCATCTTCAGTGCAACAGGAGCTGCACTTTCTTCCATTCTGTCCTTCTGTTCTACCTCTGGTTTTTTGCTTCCTTGGTTGTTTTTAAGGCATTAACATCGCTAGCATCAGAACAGAAAACGTGAGAGCTACTAAATAGGATTACATTAAAATGATGATTTAATTGAACTCTTACACACGGTAAGAAGATTGTCGTATTTTGCTGAACTGCAGTTTGCAGAGGTCCTTGGCAAGAGAAGCCAAGTTGCTTTTGGCATTCATTAACACAGAGTCCAAATGACTGCTAATTTGTTTAGCAGGGAAAGTAACATAGAGAAGAGTAAAGCCTGTGATTTTAAGCATATTTATATTTGCAAATGTGCATTTTCCTGTAAGTCAGGGGAAATACTTTCCACAGGGCAAGCGATTCTCTGGTTTATTTTCCTTTATCGTAGATGTGGAATCATCCTATGAAACAATTGCTGGCACAACAAAATCTCAATCTTGAAAGTAGGACAGGAGACATTTTCCACTTTCTACAGATCAATCTTTGTGTATAACTCAAAGCAATTGCAGTCCTTTAAAAGACTCCTGTACTGAAGAAAAATTACATAGCAAATGGAATTCTAACTCTAGTAGTAACCCAATTCCCTGCTAGTTTTAGGGAAAAAAATTATATAGGCAAAATTACGACCCAGCTCTTGTGCTGCCTCTGCCAAATATTGTTTGGTAGACTGATTTTGAAAGAAATGCCCAGGGCTTGCAATATATTTACTTCTGCCACTTAAATTATAATTTTATTTTGTATTTGTTTGTGTAATCAGGTATATTGTATTACTGCTACTGCCACGTCCTGCATTCAGTTCAGACTCTCATCTTTCTGAAGCAAGGAAATGCTAGAGGAGGGTAAAATAGTTCAAATAACGTGGAATACAAGCCTGAGAATAGATGCAGGTTTTAATATTGAAAGTGCTTACAGTATCAGTCCCAAATACTTCCAGTGAGTAAGAACGTAGCGGACTTGGGAAGCTATCAGCAGTGGAGCTGTTTTGCTGCAGAAGCTGGTAATCTGAGTGCAAATCCACCAAGAAAACTTCTGCCACCCCTGACTTCTCCTGCAGGTTGACTCAGTTTTGGTTTGAGTTCTGAAACACACAGAAAGTGAAGGCTGAAATCTGGTAAGCACCCATCTACGGGTATATGTTTACAAAAGTCTTTATGTGTTAGTGTACTCATTAACTTAACTAATTTGCAGAAGTGAGGTATTTCATGGGGGAAAATAGGCGGTAAAATATATTGACCTGCAAAAGCCCTGCAAGTTTGGCTTAGCTATTATGAAAAACACGGGGCTCTCTTCCTATGTTTGTTTTTGTAAATAAAGTTTTACTGTAGACTAGCCACCACAAACTCCAGTGGACAACACACAAGTCCAGTATGGGCAATCAGAACTGAAAACTTTGGGCAGCCTCCTCTTGACTGTTGTGGTTTTAACATCCCACCCTGAGTTGTTCTTGGTCCTTCCCCTGAAATAGTATTCTGTACTCCTTGCCTGCAGCTTGCAGTGGTACCCTGTGGGGCTAAAATAGATGTGTTTTCCTTTGGTATTAATGAGATGCAGCTTTAAAGCAAAGCTAGCCAGTGAGCATCACTAACTGATTTAGGAGCGTTTGTTGTAGTGACTCTTTCTGGCCTTTCTTTAACCAAATGGAATTTAGTCCATAGTGTGTGGATCAGATTTTAAGTTATTTAACCTAATATAGTTAAACTTAAAAAAATGTTTTAATGGGTTTTCTAATGGAAGAGATAACTATTAAAAATAAATAAACAGCTTTTTTTGGTAGTAATTGCATTTTTTAGTAATATTTACAGGTACTTTCTGCTTGTTACAGAGAGAAGGATGAGTAAGGCTTTGAGAGGGTTGAAAGCAAATGTGATGAATAGATAAAAGAAGCCAAAGATAGATTTAAATTGCTTTTTAATATAGACTTTAGTAATATGGAAAAAATAGATGTAATAAAGAAACCTGACTATTTTAATACGTTCCTGCAAGGCGACCGTAACTCTGGGGTTTCTTAAATGCTGATTATTTTCAACTCTCAAATTTCTACAGTGTCCTATTTTGGATGTAATATAGCGTGTCTGTGGTGTTTCCTCTGTGAGCTTTTCCAGGAGGAAAATAAAAAGCAGAAAACAATAGGCAAGAAAATGTGGGAGGCATGGAAATGGCTCCAGGGAATCAGAAAATTAGAGAAGAGACTGCAAGTGAACAGAGGGCTAGTTAGGAGAAGGAAGAAAATATGGTAGGGTGAGAAAAAGGTGGCAAGCTTCCTGAAATGATACCTGTGGTATTTTGGGAGAAGTTAACTGGTACAGTATGGGAAGGGATTAAAGGTGGGAGGTGGAAAGGGTTTGGGCATTGAGGAAAAGGTAGCTGGGAGTAGATGGGCAGTGGGTGATTAAACTGAAGGGCAGAAAGAGGTGGCAGAAGTACATGGAGACAATTATTTTGAGATGGGGAGAAAGCTGCCTGGTGGTAGCATTTAGAGGAGAACCACCACAACTTGAGATCTCATGTCACTTGGCACGAGCTTGGTACGCTGAGCTTTCTGGTGGGAAGCTGAAGCAAGGTTGAGGATAATGCAGAGTATCTTGTGTGGTTCATAGCTGTCGGATCCTGCTCTGAGCAGAAGGTTGGACTGGAGACCTCCTGAGGTAGGGACCTGCCAGCCTCTAGGTTATCTGACGAGTGTGGAATGAACGGACCTGACAACTGCACTCATAGAAAAGGGTGGTCAGTGCAATGCAGGTAATTGTGTGCTGGGAAAGGATGCCTCATATGAAGGTAATCTCGAGAGAAACTAAGCTGTGAATGTGGAGGTACAGGAGTCTCTGTGCCCATGTAAATTCCCTGTGGTCTACTGGCTGTGTTAGAGGCAGAACTTTGTGAGGAGCTGTATATTTTTACCGTGTCCCATACCCATCCTCTTCAGTAAATCTCTACCTTCATGATATTAAGAAGACAGAAAATAGAAAATTATCTTTGAAATCAAGTTGAAAATGCCTGTTTTGATGAATAAGACCCTTGAAATAGGGCTGCAAAACTGATGAGGACACTACAACCATGAGGCAAAGTAGTACTCAGCCTAGAAACTGAAGCTGGTTAGAATAAAAGTGGGGGATAGGAGGAGGGAGCCAAAGGAAACGAGTTGGTTGAAGTTTTGAATATCAATGCAAGTGGTGTAGAAAGAAGAATGTGGTTGGCCTCACTACTCAGAAGGGGAGAACTGTGAGAAATGCTGGAAGAAATTGGAAATCATGAGAGAAGGCAGAGAAATACGTTTCCAGCACCGTTTGATCCACAGCAGTGAGAAAGAGAGAGCTTTACAGGAGACAGTAGAGCCACATCCCTGTGACAGCTGGTGGGGGAGTTGGAGATGAAGGGACTGTAGGTGGCTCTTGGTTTTCAGTGATGGGATAGGCGTTCCTAAAGCAACAGGAGAATTTGAGAAAGGTGAGAGTGAAGGGGAGGGCTCAGCAGGAAGGGTGTGGAAGGAAATGGGGGAGAACTGGAATTTGGGCAGCAGTGAGGTGGAGGTGGTGGTCCCATCATGTTGCATTGATAATTTTGGTAACGTTGAGAACTGTGCCCTGTGGGGCAGGGAGAGAAAGCTCAGGCTGATACTATCTGCAGTGTAGGAGAATCCGAGAGATTTTGGTTTTGTGGAAGTGTATCACCCAGGTTTGACACAGGTGTGAATTTGATTCTCTCCAGGTCACTTTGGTAGTAGTTTTGGCCCATTTTCTAGGCTCAGGTGTTTAATTTCCTAATTCAGACACCCTGCTGTTGAAACTGTTCCTTTGGTGAAATTGGCAAAGAGAAAATGCTTTCAAGCAGATGTCTCCTTGCAGTGTTGGAAGGGCTCTTAATCAGGTACTCACTAGGAAAACCAATTTTGGATCTTTATGGCCTTCACCATCAGAGAATACTTTGAGTTACCAGTAGCATGTTGAAGCTCTGAAATATGAAATTAACTGATAATTTTTGTAGGTCATGCTCTTTCCCATAAACCAAACTCATCTACTCTCCTGGGGGGAGAGAGAACAACTGGGCTGACTCCTCATTATACCTTCCTATGGCGTATCCTTATTGAATTACTGCCAGGTAGAGGCAGCAGATGCTCATCAAGCCACTGCAGGACTCCTCTGTTAATTGAACTGTAATGGGGATGACAGCAGGGAAGGTCAGGATGATGGGACCAGTGATGTAACGTGAACTCTGATAAGAACAACCTGCATGGGCAATTGACCTTGCTTAAATAATATGGTATTGAGGGCTGATATCAGCTGATACCATTGTGACTATTTTCTCCTATCAATACTGCAGTCATGTCAGGGACCTCCGTGTGAGTCATATTACATCGCGTTCAGGGCAAATATATTTCTCCTGCTAAAGAGATTAAACTTTCCAATGCGATGAAATCCAGTGAGTGACTGTAACTGAGATCCAGGGGAAAGGAAACAGGAGTGAAAAAGGCAACAGTGACACGGCTTTGAAATGGATGTGTAGCTTGGCTCAACTGGTTGCTCCAACTGTGTCAAAGAGAAAGTCTCATTCTTTCCACCTGCCTTTGTGGGGATTTGGTGGTGTTGTTGTTGTCATGCATAGTTAATCTTGGGGTGAAAGTGCAGCCGGTTTTAAATAAACAGATGTGTAGATGTTAGTAATGGGTGTTGATGTGTAAAAGATATTCCTACACCTGGTTCTGTGGCTCTTGAAGGGTGCCTGGGAACACCTGAGTTTCAGGTGTGCATCCCAATGCCAGGTTCAGAGCCAGAGTGCATGCCCAGTGTTTCTTCCACTCCAGAGGAAGCGATGCAATGATGTGAGCTCTTGTCTGCTGTGTGGAGGCATGTTTTTCCTGTGTACTGCTGATAGAAGAAGGTAAAATAGTTCTGAGAAGCCTTTCCCTGCACAGCCTTGCACAGGAGCGTGAAGGCGTTTGCTATAAGCACTTCTAAAAATAAATTCCAGCTAAAACCCAAACGCTGCTTTTCTTTGAGCCAGGTATTGCTGCCCCATGTTCCTCGTGGTGTGTTGGAGCACATCTGTATGGCAGTTAGCAAAAGCTGGTTTCAGGGTGTAGCATCTGCCTTGTGGCATCTGTGCATGTCATCAGAAGCAGAGTTCTTTATCCCAACCACACTATTTAATATATATATTTTAAATTAGTATCATGTTTTCTTATCCCTTTTACTATACTGCCTGCCAGGGCCAGTTGGCATCAACAATTGGGACATCCTTCATGAATTGGCTGGAAGGAAAACGAATCAATCAATAGGAAGGCATCACAAAATAGATTTGATTAATTTATTTTGACAACTCTAATTATAATTAATTAAAGTACATATTCTTATATGGGACCTAACATATGTGTTTTTTTTTTCCTGAAGAAATGATGAAGCCTTGGCTGTAGGAGACTTAATCACAAGGCTTCCCTGGTGGTGTTTGCTAGGAAATGAAGAACTACAGTGCTGGTGTTTGATTAAGAGTGCTCCTCTGTAGAGCCTGTGCGTGTTTTGAAATGGTTTAGTGTTTGCATTGCATCGTGCTCCGTATTTCCTCCTCTCCTCCCAGCTTGTACTTTGGTGTGCTGAAATAAGCAGCCGATGACAGAGGGTGCATGGGAATAAACGCGTTATTTCAGCACTTTGGAAATGAGTTTTTTGAAATGGAATTTATCTTGTGGATGTGTGTGTGTCTCTTGATGTGAGCTCATTTGGGTGCAGACTCGCACCAGGCAGGGCAAATGGCAAAACAGTAGCGACTGCATGCAGACAGAGGCATGAATATTGCAGAACAGAGATTAATCTTAATGTAAGCGTTACAGCAGAAGGAAAACTTAGTACACTCGAGGACTGTGGAACTTGGCCTTTGTTTATTTGTGAGTATGAGAGGGGCATTATTTTAGCCCTAGCCACTAATACATGTGGTTCATTTTGAGCCCTTAAATACTATCCCCAGGTCTGAGTAACAAGTCAAAGTGTAACTTTTCCCTGCCTATCTGTAGTTAATTTGGTTGGTTGGTTGCTTGGGAGTCTACCTGCACGTGGTTGTTCTGGTCTTCTACCTTGTGTAGAAGGATAGAACCTAACCCTTTTAAACTGGAGATAAGCTTCAGCTATGTCAGTCCTGCAGCAAGGAAGCAGCTGGCCCTTCCCCTGCTAAGCAGAGCCCAAGTCTTTGCTGAGCTCATGGGCTCGGTGGCGCTTGTTCTTATTATTTTGACCTTGTGTTTAAGATTGTATCAATCTGTGTGGTGGCCACGTTCCAGAGAGGAGGAAAAAACCACCCGACCTACAGCCCGTGATGCTGTATTAATGTCAAATAATGTAACCTGGAATCAGAATGCAGAAGAAAATCACTGCAGTAAAGCAATTTAATTTCTGTGAACTGAAAGCACTTTAATGGGAGCACTATGAAAATCTGCCGTTGTTCCTGCAGCAGAGGTTATGAGGTGTTTTTTCTTTTTTTGAGACTCTGCTGCCTTGTAATTGGTGACTTTGAAGCTTTCTGATGTTTTCAGTGTGAACGGTCATGCTGCTAAAGTAGGGAGTTTGCTCTTTATTGAGTCTGGTTTCCAGGTTGGCCTCTTAAAGGAGAATAATTTCAAATACCAGTTTCCAAATGGTATTATACTGCTGAATGTGCATTATATGCAATGTTTTGCCAGTGAAGTGAGAGTAATCCTCTTTGAACAACAACTTGCAATAGCATTTACTGAAATGGTGTTGGAAGCCGTGCCAGCTCACTTTCCTTTTGTCTGCTTAATTGCGATTTAACAGTCATCCAAGATCTATGCAACTGTGACAGCAATTCTTAGATATAGCTGAGTTTGAAAGGACCTTTCGTTCCTCCAGTGCCAATGACAAAAGCTACAGCAGAACAGTATATTGATAATAGGCTCAAACTTTTTTCTATCCATTGAAAAATAAACAGAAAGGAACTCCCCCCCCCCCCAAAGCTCATAAAGTTTTGTTGTTACAGAAAGTATGTGATACAGTGTGAGTATAACACTGAGCTTATTGTGGGCTGTGTCTTGCTATGCTGGTTGACAGGCCTGCCGTGAGGAGGCAACCTGGTGTAGGTATATGCAGGTTATAACATGTAGGTTATACACATAACCTGTACTAAAAAAACCCCCAAATTTATACAGAGTCAGGATGTGACTCAATAAGTAAGAGGGCTGTGAGATACAAAGATTTTCTGGCTCAAGAGGTGTGGAAACTAAAACTTACTGGAGGCTGGGAGGGTGTAAGGAGAAGTGTTCACACACACCCCATTCTTGTACTGCACCCTGGGCATTTGGCATTGCTCTCCTGGTGGAGGCAGGAGCCGGGCCTTGGTGGGTGCTTGGTTCGAGTTGCTTCAGCCTTTCTTGTATTTGATTAAATATATGAAAGTGCACAAGCAGTGTGAAAAGTTTACTTAAAAGTTATTGGACACTTTCTATGTTCTGCTCAAGAAAAAAAAAAGAAATCAATGCCTGAGTTCACAAGAGAAACCTATTGACAGTCTTCAGCATTTTGATCTTAATTGCTCTGTACTTGTTCCTGCTGTGAGGAGTATGATAGCAGCTTGAAGAACATTTGTGAAGGTAAATTAGACTACTTTGAGTGCTAAGACAAAACACTGAGAGCACCAAAAAGTCCATGGCAGTTAAGTACCACTGAGAAGTCCAAGACTTGGATAACATTTGGGCACTTGCATGTAGGAAATGCTGGAGTGCTTCTTGGTGGTTGAGCATCATTCATCCTCCTCTCAGTGGGCAAGGCAGCTGTAGGGAAATAAAAAGTGATTATCCCGGTAATCAAAAGGTTGGAAAAGACCTTTAAGATCAAGTCCAACCATTCCTGTCCTGTGCTAAACCATATCTCTAAGTACCTCATCTACCCTTTCTTTTAAACACACCCAGGGACGGTGACTCAACCCCCTCCCTGGGCAGCCTGTTCCACATCCTGACAGCTCTGCCAGTGAAGAATTTTTTCTTAACATCTGATCTGACCCTGCCCTGGCACAGCTTTGTGCCATTCCTCCTTGTCCTATCTCCTGTCACTTGGCTGAAGAGGCCATCACCCACCTCTCTACAACCTCCCTTCGGGTAGTTGTAGACAAATGCACAGCACCTTTCGCAGCGTCCTTGACTTTGCACCCTGCCAGGAGGGCAGGGAGATTTCAAGCTGTACATGTTTGCGTACAAATGAAGCAAGTTTTGCTTTGGCTACGTTTAACTGACCCTCCGAACTGGCTTCCTTAGAAATCATACAGGCTTTTTATTGTTGAAGGTCAAGCGTGTTCCCACAGAGTCCATTGGAAGTGCTTAGGTTGAAGGAGGTATAACAGCAGCATCATTTCACAGAACAATTCTGCTCTATCACTGTTTTAATTAAAATCATTCTACTGAATGGAAAGTCTATTCTCTGGTGTTTTCTTTAATGTAGTCATAATGCATCAGTTTGAGCTCCCTTGCTGCAACATCTTTCATTATAATCCACTTAGCTAAGTTTATAATTAAACTTCTAAATTCAAACCTGGTTTTGTTACTTTTTTAGGATGTATGAAAACTGGAGTAGGAAAACTTAGGATCCATGGTTTTTACTCCAAACAAATCAACACAAAGTTAAAAGGTGGTTTGTTTGGCAGTGCAGGAATCTCAGATTCTTGCTTTTAATCCCTGAGATCTTTCCTAGCGTTGGGACAAGAAGTGGGTATGACTGAATAGAAGAAAAAAGATGAAGTAGCTAATAGATTCTTCCAATTTCACCACAGAGGTGACCAAAACACATAGGCTTTCAAAGATTACTGTTGAAGATAGTGACTACCTACTCAGCTTTCCAGCAGCTGATTGTCGGGGAAGCTTGTTAAGACTTACACATGAAAAGGCACCAGGGTGAATTTGTCTTCAGCTTTGTCAATCTGGTGATGGTTTGGGCTTGCTCCTGGCCGAAGCAGGCTGGTTCAGATGTTGCTGATTGTTTGGAGCTATCTTTTGTATGCAGATGTGTTAGCACCAGATGTTCTTTCAGGCATTGCTTACCCTGACAGTTATTGTAGCAAATTACCAAAGAATTGTGGAGCTTAATGTTTTGATTCATGATGAGCGACCGCTTAGGACAGAAGCACTGTCAGATAGTTGTCAACCTGGTGTATGAAGTTGGCTCATTCTTGATGTATGTTTTGATCCTGAATTTTCTAAAATGCTTCTGGAGGAAGAGTAAATATCCTTAACTGAGGTTTGCAGGTGAAGTGGAGGTACGGAAAATCAAGCTGCTGTTCTCACATAGCAGAGTTGCTCCACTGATATCAAGGGGAGTGGTTGCAGAATCGAGTATTGTATATATGTCAATGTGACATCAGGGGAGTTTGCATGGGAGACTTCTGACACAGGTGGAAATGCAATGGATTTGGGGTGCCTGTACTCTAACCAGAGGGCTTTCTTCCTCCAGATGTGTAGGTAGAAGGATGTAAAGTGTTTGTTTTCCATACAGAAGGAAAGGCAGTTTGGTGACACTACACTCATTCAATAAAAGCTTGGGCAGCACGCACATACGCCTGTGTCACGGGCGCTTACATCTGAAGGTCTGCTCCTAGCTTGTATGTGCCTGTGCAAATGCTTTCATTTTGTTAAAAATACCTGCCTCGCTACCTGTGGCACCAGCATTAGTGATTTTTTTGGAAGTGCCTCCCCCAGGGCCAGTCTGCGATGTGTGTCTGCAGTGATCAGCTGCTGCTGCACAGGTATTCAGCTGCTTCAGGACAAGAGAGAATTGGCTTTTTGGGTAACAGCTTTCTGAGATGGCAAGGCAGATTTTTCCTGGCATCTGAGGGTAAAGAGTATCCTATAAGCATCCATATTATCTTGGAATATCACAAGCAGTGGGCTTGTGCTGCGTGTTGTAGGCAAACAGTTGCATAATTACTGCTTACGTTTGTGTTAAGAAAATTCATGATTAATGATGCTTGTCTCTTTGCTAGACACCTGCCGAACGATTTATAGCCACGCAGATCATCTGAAATTGACTATTTTTTTAAGGGTTTTTTGTTGTTGCTATTTTAAGTGTTTGGGATTATTCTAATTGCATCATGTATTTTAAATGGAGAGTGCTACCCAGACGTCCTTGTCAGCACTTCCTTCTCATACCAAAAAAAAGCAGGTGAGATTCACCCATGATGAGGAAGGTCACAACTCTCGGTGAACTCAGGTGGAATTTGATTGATGTATGACAAGGCTAAAATCATGTCTCAGGTTTGGGTCTTTGGTCCAAAAGTTGATCTTTTTCTGAGTTCAGGAATAAATACTGTATAAATCCATGTTGGAGCAGAGACAGATTGGACTTTCCTAAACCATGGAAATGGTGCAGAACGACTAAAGAAACTTCTTGTCCCGTGGAAACTTGCAGAAGGATCTGCTGGTCCCTTTCTTAACTAGGGAGTCAAAATTGGACCATCAGTCTTCTGTTTTTCAGTATTGGATGCTTTTGTAGACTCAAGTGTGTCTGGACTACCACAGTGCCTATCACTCAGAAACATCTGTCTCTGAGTGCAGATCTGCAGCTTGGGGTTGCCTGAGCCACCGCTGGCAAATGGGAGAAGTTTCCTGGAGGCTTTTTCCCTCCTTAACTGAGCAGGGATTAGGCTGGGATTGGGCTGCTGGATGTTTCATTGACATTGAAAAATGAGATTAAATTTTGAACACTTCAGAAATAAGTTATTTATTTGTCAGCTGTATGCACATTTATTTATTTATACCATTTTGACACTGCACTCGAATGCCTTGCTTTCAGCAGAAATGTGGGCTTCAAATTGGAAGCCTCTGATTTAAAGCTGGTTTTATTCAGTCCTGCTACTAAGAGAATTAGCAGTGGATTGGATAATGTTGACCACACTGTTAATGATCATTAGCAGAGTGGCATGTGGCTCTTTGAAGACCGCCTGTATATTCCTGGCCATGATGGCTAGCATGCAATATCCTTGTTTTTCTGAACAAGGTTCTATCCAAACCAAGAAAAGCTGAAGGGATCCTTGTGTCTAATCCTTCAAATACACGAAAACAATACCTCACTATTTAATTTTGTGAGGATCTACTAGTGCGGATATTAATTGGCTAGGCCTGTATTACAAAGGATATTGAATAAATCCAGATAATCAGTTTAGGAAAAGTGAGGCATTTTTCACACTAAAACTCATATCTTGAACATATTTAAGTAATTGCATGAATTTAATCATAACAAGTCAGGGTAAAGTCAGTTTTTTAAAGTAAATTTCACTTTTTTTCTCCATTATTCCTCCATATTTGCCAGTTTACAGCTAGCCATGCTGACACATTTGGGAGCTGAGATATACTGTAACTAAATTTGATGTGAAGTGTTGGTGGCCTTCATAATGTAATTTATTCATGTTTCTGTAGATAGCATATGTTGCCTGTGCAATAATTTTTTATCGTATCAGGACAGAACAGCTACTGTTCCAAATAGTGTTACACAAACCTAGATACGCCGACAAATTTGTGTTATGCTTTGGTATCAGTGGACTCTATTGAGCTCTGCTGGGGTGGGCGAGATTAGAATCAGTCTCATGGCGTCTAATTTATTTCTATTTTTTTTCTGATTTAATGTAATCTCTGTTCTTGCTCCGTGGGGAGCAGCAGCCAGTTATCTTTGTAGTCCTGCCCAAATAATGAACATATGCGAAACCCCTTGTTTTGGGCGGGAGGCTGCTACTCCCAGGGATTTACTGCTGTTTACTGACCCTTTGAGTGCCGAGATGAAGGCGGTGTGTTGAGAAAGCGGCTGATGAGCGCCACTGGTGCTTCATTAAAAAAATCTCAGCTGCTTTATCAGCTGTTATCTGAGGTTTCTTTGGATTTTTCCCATTTCATGCCCCCGCCTGTTTAAGACGCGTTGTTTTTATGGTGTTCTTCTGGACCTGGAGAGCTGCCCTGCGATTCAGATGAGCGTTGTCTGTGCAGGCTGGGCATGCTGGCTCCCCTCCAGTACTTAAATCTGAGCTCCTGAATAATTTCTATTCTTGTTCTGCACTTTTGAGCGTGAGCAGTGTTGGAGCCGATGGCACTAATTCCTTCTCTTTCCCTTGACAGAAGGTCGGTGATTCTGTTTTCTGACCGCCGTAGATGGTAACTGCAATGCTGAAGATACTGGGCGAGTCGCTCCTCCTCAGCTCTTCTGTGTGAGGTGAGCAGCCACCTGGAAGGGCAAAAAAATTAATCGTGGGATGGACCCCCCTTTTGCCCCCCTGCTGAGGATCTTCCTACTGTATTTGCATTGGGGAGGAATGAGTTCCTCCGCATCTCACTTCTGAAGGAGCTTCACTTGTGGTCTGTGTTAACTTTGTCTGGGCGCTTGTTCTCAGCGAGTTCAATGAATTCTGAATTAAATTAGCCTGGAAGACACAAGCAAAGCTCTAACTCTGGTCCCTTGCCCTCATTACTGGCTTTTGGTCAACCTGATAGTTGTTCATGTTTTACCTGAAATACAAGAATGAATTAAGCCAGATGCTGAATATAACATTATCTTCCACCATAGTTAGTCAATATCTGATTTAATATAATTGCATGAATTTATCATGATAGAAATTGTTTCAAAGTAATTTAAATACAGCTTGAAATTAAAAGTTTTACTGTGTATTCAGTATGTACTATTTCCAGGTTTATCTTCAGTTTCTTATCAAGAACAATGCTGTGTATTATGTATTATGACAATGTTGCTTTTCATAAGGTTAGAAAGGTAATGAAATTTTCTGGACTAAACTTCTAATAACTGATAATTTTAATGAAAATCACCAAGATTGTGCCAATGAAGACAAATTTTGAAGAAAGGTGTTATCACACTCCTTATGCTGATATGGATGTGACATTCTTTATAAAAGTAGGATTAATCACTAATAAGTAGAACTGTGTTGATAATTTAAATGGTATAAATACAAAAGTTGTTACATAAGAAAAAAATCAATATGTAAATTTACATCAGAAACCAGCTCCATGGACATTGTTGAGACTTCAAAACTGTTCCCACTTCAATGGGGATGAATCCAAAATAACTTGAAACTCATTTAAAATCTGCCTCAGTCAGTGGCAGACTGGTCATCTTCTGGGGTGACAGACTAGAGTTTTGAATTACTGGGTTGAATCAGAATATTAAAGGTTTTATTTTGTTGTGTGCTGTTTGTAATCTCTCGTTCTGGAGCTTTTCCATGGTATATAAGCAATGTGGATGTTCGCTGAAGCAGGCATTTAGAAGTTGGGCTCCTCCTTTGTATGGGAGACACAGAGAGACATTCCTCTTTGCTTCTGGCACTGCATGATGATTATTTTAATGAGTTGTGTGGTGTAAAACTTCTCCAGCAACAGGGCTTGATACATTCCAGTCTCGATCACAACATGGCTCTGGGATTCATCTGAAGTGTTGGAGAACTTAATTGAAATTTCTCAGTCAGAGAGACCTTCCTGGTTGCTGGTTGAGCTCAAAGATCAGGGACTTAAACACAAGCCCCAAATCCCAGAGAAATGCCCGACTAATGTGTAGTTTTCCCTTTCAGGCTGGTTCAGCACGTACTGAAAAGCAACCTCCACATCCCTGCTTTTCCTGCTGCATTTCTCATGTTTTTGTGTATCCCGTTGTTGTGCTTTTACGTGGCTGGGTTCTGGTGGAGAAGCGGGGGGGCTGCAGGGGGGGCTCTGTGGGGCCAGAAGCTCTCTGCAGGCTCCACAGAGCAAACACCAGCCAGCTCAAAGCCAGAGTCATCGTTGACCAAGGCCGAGCCCATCAGTGATGGTCACAGTGTCTCTGGGAATCACATTTAGGAGAAAAACCCCAAGCATTTGCTTTTTGACAGCAGAGGAGGGAGTGAGATGATGTAAGAAACTCTGCAGATACCAATACCAGTGAAGAAGGGTGGGTGGAAGAGGTGCTTCAGGTGCTGGATAGAAAGATTCCTCTGCAGCCCCTGGAGAAGACCATGGTGAAGCAGGCTGAGACCCTCTCCAGCTCATGGATGATGATGGGGAGCATCAATCCCATCTACAGCCCACCCAGAGTGGGTGAAGGCATCTGAAGGATGCTGTGACTCTGTGGGAAGCTTGTGTTGGAGCAAGCTCCTGACAGTGAAACCTGCAGCCTGTGGAGAGATCCATGCTGGAGCAGGTTTGCTGGGCGACTTATGACTCTGGGGGGACCAGGCTGGAGCAGTCTGGGCCTGAAGGTCAGCACCACATGGAAGGGAGCCATGCTGAGGCCATTGATGAGGATCTGAAGCCCTGACAGAAAGGACTCACATTGGAGAAGTTCATGGAGGACTCTCTCCTGTGGGAGGAGCAGGGGAGGGGTGTGAGGAATGTCCTGCCCCCCCCCCCCACCAGCTAAGAAGGAAAACAATTCATGAGGAACTGACTGAAACCCCCATTTTCTGCCTCTTCCTGTGCCACAATAAGGGTGAAGGGAGCAAAATTGTGATTAAAGTGAAGCCTGCTAAGAAGGGAGGGGTGCTTTAAGATCTGGTCGCACTTCTTATTTCCCGACTCCGGTGTCACTGGGTGTGCAGGCCAGTGTCATGAATTAGTTTTCTTTCCTTTATTCTGTGTTGAATCTGTTTTGCCCATGACACTAATTGCAGAGTGATCTCTCCCTGTCCTCCTAAGACACTCAATAGATATTTTCTTGTCCAGCCAAAAAGGGGAGCGATAGAGTGACTTTGGTGGGCACCTGGCAGGAGGATCAAACCACCACACCTGTGTTCATGCATGGTATGGAGCTGAGGTATTTCCAGTTCTGGTATTTCAGTTGTCAGGGATATTAAACTATTGGATGTGGGGTCTTCATTCAGGGCTGAATTTTGCACCTGGAATCTGTCCTCAGCTTTGATTTAGTCTGCCTATAACATGATAATATTCATGCTAAAGATAAATAGAGGAAAAGAGGGACACATCTCAGACTGCTATCAGATCCCTTGCCATTTATTTTCACTGGCAGATTTCTGCTTAAAAACCTGCTAAAAGCATTTCTGATGGCTGGCTCTGCAGGGTGGAATTGTGGGTCCTCTGGGAGTTGGACCTCTCCTCTGTCCTCCCCCTACTCTCCCCCCTTCCCTTTCTCAGAGTCAAACCTCTGTAACAGGCTTGTCCTCACAGGATGAAAAAACACATGGTGGCCACCATGTTACCCTCAGGCTGAGCCTGCTGCCTTGGTGTTACAAGTCTCTTAGCAAATGTTTTATTTTTTTGTTAATTCTAGGACCAAAGAAGACAAGAGACTGAATTATCTGAATTATGCTTCTACAACAGAACTGGGTTTCTCCTCATTGGGCATGGCAGAGCCTGGGGAAGTCCTTTCTTTTTTTTGTTTTCTTAATGTCACAAACAGCTGATCTGGAAGCCAGGAGAGGTCATCAGTTTGTCTGGAAAACAGGTAGGAAAAAGATATGTTGGCTTATCTACTAGATAATTCCTGTATTCAAGGATTGGGTGATTGCCCTTCCTCTGTTCCTTTTTAAGCCTAATAATAAACTAAAAAAAGCTTAATACTGTCTTTTACTCTGAATTTTTTGAAACTGAAAAATAGAGGGGTTTAATCCCTATTCTAAATTACTAATCTTCATGTGTCATGTAGTTATGCACCAGAGTGATTCTGGAGTATAATTCTGGTTTCCTTAATGCTTTTAATCCAAGAGTAAAATTTTTACTGGAGCCTGATATCTTCATCCTGATGTTGCTTCCTATGAAATATTTAATCATTTTTTTAATGTTTGCATGAAGAGGGGCACGCCAGCGTCTTTCAGGATGACCTGAGCCAGAAGTTTATCTATTTATATTTAACATTTCATTGGCACACTTAGTAAATTCCTCCTGTCCATGCAATGTCTGAATGTTTGGAATTGGGTGTACACAATGACTGGAAACCTTTTTGAAGCCATGTTGATAACACCTTGATTCTTTGTTGGAGGGTGAAGGTAGAGAGGAGATGGTGGGATACAGATGTGCAAACTAAGCACGGCTTATTTTGTAGCACAACACAGCAACAATGAATGTTTAGAGAAATGGAAAGATTGGCAAATTCAGGAAATGTTTACTCAAAGTACTGCATCAAAAACGGGCAACTGAACGAGGGGTTTTCATTGCCAAGGTTTTGGCTTTTATGACTGAGCAACACAATGATTAAATTTGATGGGAATGTAATTTCCCCCCTTTTTTTGGAGATGTTCTGTGCTGTTTTGTTTGTTTGTTTTTTAACTATAGTTCTGTGGAAAGTAAGAGACTGAATTAGCTGAAAAATGAAACAGTTTTTCTGGGAGCTCCAGTCCTTCTGGTAGGACCAACACAAGCTTCTCACAGGGGCTGCTGGAATGGGAGGCTGAGTGCTGGTTAGATACAAGCCGATACAGTATTTCTAAAGAACGCTTTTTCACAATGCCATGCATGTGAAATGAAGAGGAAATAAACAGCAGCATGAACCATCTTTCTCCAGTTCACTGTTTATGTGTCTTTTGAACAAGCTTTGAAAGATAGAGTTGTTTTCTGAAGACAAATCAGACCCTTAAATGCTGTCGTCTTCTCTTCTGTCCTGAAGTGTATTGTAACATTGGTCTTCCGAGGTGTGTGTTGAAGTCATACAAATTTAATTTGACTTCATGGTTCTGGCTAACAATAAACAGATATTGATGCTTCAGAGACAGCTGACAGATGTATTTAGAATGAAAAACCTGGTGGTTTGTGTGGATGTGGGGTACCGTGCTTTGAAAGCCCCGTGATGAACTCATTGCAAAGGTCTGCTGCCCAGATGCAAAAGGAAATTGTCTTCTCTTGTGCCTCCCACAGTGAATTCAAAATATCTGAGCTCTCAAGAGTTGTAAAAACCTTAAATCCTAACAGCATTTTGTTGCGTTTGCTCCGCTTATGTAGAGAACAGAAAGAAAGAAAACAACTTTGAGTGAAATGTTTTCCAAGTGAAAATAACTTGGGAGTCTAAGCCATGTTTGTCCTGTGTAGCAAAAATATTCTCCCTACCCCAGTAACTATTTTTATACTTGTAAGCAATTTTTTTTTCCAGGGGAGTATTTCGTTGAAAATTTGATTTTAAAAAAATCAGTCAAACCCCCCGATGTTTACTTCTAGGTTGAAATGAATAGTATGTTCACCCCAAAACTCCTGTGTCTAAGGAGTTTGTGAAGCCTCTACTCTCTCTGCAGTAGGAGTGAAGCAGCAGCATTTCTAAACCCTGGCTTTTGGTCTTTTGCAATTGTCCTAAGAAATAACACAGTGGGCTGAGATTTCTCTTAATAGCTTGATCTGGTACTATATTTTTTTTTTTTGAGGAAAAATCTTGGTTAAAAGGAGGTGGGTGTCTTTTGCAGTGTCAGGGCATGGGAAACAAATAATGGCTTGCTTCTGATTGTTCTGCATGTGTTGCAGGTTTAATTTGAGGCTTTTGGAAGCATGTATATCAAAATAAAATTGCAGGGATGTTGAAATGAGCAGTACAAAGCAGTTTGCTGTCAGGGTGGTGTATGTGGCTGGCTTTTGTATGCCTTTTTTTGGTAGTTTCAAATGTTTTTTTCAGATGTAGTTAATTGCTAAGGTGTATCTTTCAGAATAGTGCAGAGAAACGAGAAGAAGGGAAGAGAGGGATGGTAACTTGAATGGGGCAGGTGGGTCTGGAGAGGCAGAGGGGTTAATGTGACTTGTTGCAGCATCATGTTAATAAAATAGTGGTGGAGATCATGGAGACCTTGGCTTAATGATCTGTGGTTTGTAGTATAATAATAAAAAAAATCCCGTAGTTTGAGGACTTCTGAGCCCAATTTAAAAAAAAAATAAAAGCACAGTGAACCTAAAATGCAGTAGCTTTTACTGTCAGAACCGAGCAGATCCATTCTGAGAGAAATAAACCTGCAGCTGTTGTCTTTTTAAATTTTATTTAAAATGAAACAATCCTAATGAGAAGTGAGCAATCCCTAATGGGAAAGGGGATGATCTGTTTTGTTTTCAAATTTGGAATTGTCTGTTGGAAGCATGGCAAGTTACTTAACCTGCTGTTGAGAAATTCAACTTCTTGTTAAAGTGCTATGCCTTATAATTAAATAAGATTATGTTACTGAAAGCTCTGACTTGGAGAAAATGAATTCATATGTACTAAATTAAATTTTCATAGCACATAGAAGTCCATAAATGCATCTTTAATATGGATTTAAAAAAAACCCCAAACAGTCACATCAACCCTGAAGTTCATAAAGCAGGCTTTTTTCCCCAGCTAAAGCCTTGGCTATATCTAATGAAGGCTCATACATTTTCATGCTGAACTTGGTGGTCTCGGTATAGGTGAGAGCTATTGTATTGAAAACACTGCATCTACACAAAACCCAGGCACTATATTTCTAAAATTTCAGAACTTGGCAGTGAGGTGTATTATCCTTACTCTTCCCCCAGCTATTCAGAGGGCTGGCACTTATATTTTGCTTGCTCGTATCCTGTCTTAAAACCATTTATTTTTTAGCTTTTGGTTTCTAGAGGTGATATATTAATATCTAAATATCTGTGCATGGTATCTTTTGGTTTCAGGACGTTTCTTGTCAGATACTTATTTTGTGACCACCAGCCTAAACATGAAAGCAGTAATTATGCCAATTAAATTTCTCAGCAGCCTCAAATAGCTGAATAATTTTCTGACACTTGCCAACTAACAAAGCAATTTTAGCGATACTATCTTGAGAAAATTTAATTGGATCTAAATCCTTGTAAATTAATATCGTTTAATGCAGTAGCCAATTGGCAATTTGCATATTTCTCCATGTTGATTTTGTTCAGCTCTTGAATAGTCCTGAAAGTACCTGGAATTTCTGTAATGCAAATATATCCATGTTTTAGTGATGACTATTCAAGCTTTTAAGACTGTATATAGAATACTGATGCACTCATGAATCCACAGCATAGTTTTGTTTGGGTTTGAAACCAAACTTGAAATTGAGTTCCAAGGTCTAACTCTAAAATATGTACAATGCAGGAGATATTTCAGTTGCTTTACAGGAGAGGGACTGATAATTTGGATTACAAAATGCTGAAAGTTAGCCCTTCCCAGAGATTCCTGTGGTAGTTGTGTGGGCAGGTTGCAGTCTTGGTGTCACTGCTGATGTCTTTGGCTTCTCCATAAAGCACACTGCAGTAATGTGCTTTCCCCCCAAAATACTGACAGATATTAAAGGGATAAGAGGCACACCCTGCAAAAGGGAGCTCTCAGAACTAAAGCTGTGGTGTAGCTTTCTGATAAGGGGAGATTTTTTAAATTAAAATATTCTGATTTTTAAAAAAACTGTTCTCAAGTTTGATAAAATGCTATTTGCCATGGAAATATTATGCTGTGTACTGTGGAAGAGAGGAGGATTTTTAGAAACCCAGATGTGGTGTCCCAGCAAGTCCTCCATCTGTAATTCTCTCCCCAAAATGAATCCAGATGGGGATTTAGCCCAGCAGGGACACACTCCCTGTTACGAACAGAAGAGCCCTGAAAGCGATATCAGACTGGGAAATGGATTTGTAATACAGCTGGTCACAGTAGAGATGTTTTTACCTGCGGAAGAAACCATTAACCTTCTGGTGTCAGTGGGCTTCTGGAAGCTAGGTGTTGTGAGCCATAAGTTTTCTTGCCCCAGGTGAACACAGGAACCCCTTAGTTCAGAGTTATTACCCATATTTGAAAGTCATTCTTAAAATAGGGTTAGCAGATGGGTTTTGATCATTAGTCTTTCTTCAGAAACAATCCATAATGGAAAGGGTACAAAATGAACTTTTCAGAGAACAGCTTCTAATGTGGAGGAACCTTTGAACTACTCGTGAAGGTGGGTGAGCCAGTTACAGCTCAGATGAAAAAGATCTTTTGTTCTCTCTTCTCAGATAATACTGCCAGAAAGTCCCCTTTCTCAAGGTCTTAATTTCAGGAAGGCCAAGTGCTGGTTTGGAAGTGCCTTTGACCTTAGTCTTAAAAGGCAAACTTTTACCTGCGTACACCAAATGTTAAAAGGAGTCCAGATCTTCAAAGGACAGTAGAGCTCAAACCTACTGAAAAGCAGTTAAAAGACTGCTGTGCAACAAGTGATGTTTTCCCCAAATCTCTTTCTACAAGATGAAGAAACCTATGGTAATCTATACCAGATTAAGTGCTGGTTTCTATTTAGATGGGAAAAGAAGTCATGAACGAAGCACGAATGTGTCTCTAGTGATCTTTGTGTGGCATGTGGAAGTTTTATATTTCTTGGGCTGTCAGATGCCTCCAAACTTCTCATGTTGTGGCAGATATTCTAATTCTAGTTTATTCTTCTGCTATCTCAGTGGATGGAGTTTTTTTAAATACTTGAATTCTAAACTGGAAATTTAGCCTTGATTTAATAGAACTTGAATGATTCTAAGGTTCTTCACTACACTAAGAATTTAGGACTGCAGCAGCTCTCTTGGGTTAGGGATTGCAATCACGTCATATTGGCAGGAACAACAATTAACAAATCCTTTTAAGAATACCTATTAAATTCCATTCTAAAAGTAGCCAGATTTTTGCCATTAACTTGGTAACTGAAAGTTGTTCCAGAATCATAGGCCTTATTTCCACCTTTATTCACGATCAGTCTATACCTTTGGACTTGAGCCAGGCCATTCTTAAATCTAAGTAACTCTCTCTTGGATCTGCTGCTTGGCTGCTCCTAATGTAACTGCAATTTAAGAATGCCAAGCTATTCTGCACCCAGCTAGTAAGCGTACCCTCTTTGAACTTGTCTGTCAGATTGAATCTTTTCTAAACTTTGCACCTCAGTATTGCAGCAAATCTCAGATGAGATTTCACCCACTGATATTTTACATTTTTAATTAGAAAAGCCTGTCTCAAGATTTTAGAATCAGGTGGTGCTGTTTTTTAGTATTTTGTAATAAACAACTTAATTTGAAGTACTTGAGTTGTTTTTAGTTTGCTGATATAATTTCATTAAGTAGCCATTAAAACAATTGCATTAAGAAGGAAAAAGTGCTTTAAATTTTGTTCTAAAATCTCTACAAAGAATATTTTATGGGACAATAGAAATTGTACTTTTATTTCTGCTAAAACTTTTAGAAAACCAATAACACTTGAAACTCTGTAAAGAAAGCTGTCTTGCAAAATTTCATTAGCAGCAAAACTTGATGCACTGCGTGGTATCAGTCACTTATACTTGAGAAGATTTTAGGGTGGCCTGAAAGCAAGTCTCACATTTCCTATGGACAATGGTGCAGGTGTTTCAGATTGCTAAATATTTTGTTTTCTCTCCTCATTTTTCTTACATTTTCCACATTTTCACCTTTCTGTTCCACAGACCTCTACATTTTATTACATGTGGTTCTGCTGCTTTTCCTCATCCTTATGGTTCCAGTTCCGATACGGTGTCCTAATCTCCTATCGCTTCCTCAGCAGTTGGATACAACTTTTCTTGGTGTTGTAGAGATGCATTTGTTGCCTTACTTTATAACCCTTTGCAGTGGTGGTACAAATAATATTTAGATGGTTGAGGTGTTTGAGTTGGAGGAGACCTTGTGTTCTTGGGCATTAAATACTGGTGAGTTTGTCAGAAAACCAGGGAAATGTACGTGATTTCATAGAACCAAAGAATGGTTTGGGCTGGAAGGGACCTCAAAGTGCATCTCGTCCCGCCCTCCTGCCATGGGCAGGGACACCCTTCACTAGCCCAGGGTGCCCAAAGCCCCATCCAATGTGGCCTTGAACTCTGCCAGGGATCCAGGGGCAGCCACAACTTCTCTGGGAAACCTGTGCCAGTATCTCCCCACCCTCCCAGGTAAGTATTTGTTCCTTAGATCTAATGTAAATCTTCCCCCTCCAGTTTTAAATCCATTACCTCTTGTCCTGTAATTCCCTGCCCTTGTAACCAGTCCCCCTGCTGCTTTTCTGTAGCCCCTTCAGGCACTGGAAGGCTGCTGTAAGGTCTCCCTAGAGCCTTCTGTTCTCCAGGATGAACAAGTCCAACTCTCTCAGCCTGTCTTTACAGGAGAGGTGCTCCAGCCCTTGGACCATCTTTGTGGCCTCCTTTGCACTTGCTCCAACAGTTCCATGTTCTCCTTTTCCTGGAGACCCCAGAGCTGGATGCAGTACTGCAGGTGGGGTCTCACCAGAGCAGAGGGGCAGGATCCCCTCCCTGGGCCTGCTGGTCACGCTTAGAGAGATTTCTCAGTCTCCTGAAGAACCTTTCCTGTGCTGGAAGCTCGTCTTCCAGCTTGGTCTGTCCTACAGGTTCTTTAGACCTAACGCTGTGCTGGATAAATGTGTTACAACAGCCCACTGTGTACCCACCTGGTCTGCCATAGCTTCTGGATTTATCCTTACCCCCTAGGGACAAAAGGTCTATGTATAGGACATGGCTGAAGAACTTTCCCTCTTGGTACAGAGAGTGCCAGTGCCGGAGACATCAAAATTGTTCCTGGAAGAGTTTTTGGCCCTTTTTCCTTGTCCGCCAAACCTGGTGTGTTTTTATTAGCTCTGCTTTCCTTCTGGGACTCAAAGACACCAGCAAGATGTTCTTGGTGGCACTGCCTAGAGACGGTCACTGGCTCCTGTACTGCTTTTCCTAGAAAAATGCATTAGAGTGCCCAAGTCAAATTAAAAGGCAACGAAAGGAGGAACCAAAATGACACTGAAATATATGCTAAAATTAACACTTTCTACCCCTGGAGATAATATGAGGACTATGAGCTCCTTGGTGAGATGAGTATTGGGTTAGCAGTGTGGCTGTGGACTAACACCGGTGCTCGCTGAGTTCAGATGTAAGATTTACAGCGTGTGTCTGGTAATTTTGTTATTGTTGGGCTCACAAAACCATTTCAAATCGTTCTTTTACACAAAGGCTGCACGCTTTAACAAATATCTTTGTCTAACCGACATCAAATGTTCGGTAGGTGGTGGTTTAAACTAGATTACACAGGAGATTCACACTAATCTTTTAATGTCCCTCTTTCCTTCCTGAGAATAATAGTTTTTGAGAATAAGGTGCTTTTTTTTTCTCTGGGTTTTTGTTGGTATTGGGAAAAGTGTAAGTTAGGCGTCTTATCCTTTTCTTTCCTCAATAGTTACTATGGGAACAGAGCTGCGGGTCACAGGGGAAAATCTGCAAAAGTGGTTTCTTTTAAATTGTTCATTTAAAAAAAAATATAGCTTATTATCAGAATTGTGGCACTCTTCATTCAACTTTGTTGGATTGTATTGTTGTACGTATTTCACTCACAAAAGCAGCCCAGTGAGTGGCAAGAAAAACAGATGGGGATGTTTTTGTACTTTTTCCTTGGGGTTAATATTTTTTTAATTGAATGCAGCTGTTGGAAAGAGTTCTGTTGTTACATATAGGCGGAGCATTAAAAATGGATGATCACATTTTCTGCCTGTTTCAGAGGAGTACTAGATTTAATTATTCTGCTGCCCTTGTTCAGAACCCTGCAGGGTTGGGGCTTTTTAAAAAAATAATTATATCTTAAGTTAGTTAGAATAAGAGTTTCACTTCTCCACTTAATTGAACGATTTTGGTGCATAAGGGTAATCACTTTCTCATTCAGCTCGTGTGTAGAGCAGAGTCATTATGGGTGAAAAACACACAACGTTGTATTAAAAATCCCTAAAATGTGTGAAGTTGGTCTCAGTACACAGATAATGCAGCTGACTCTTTCTAGGGCCATGAGTTTTGGGTAGTCTGCCCACTGATACCTGTATTTCCTTAGATTTTAGTGTTTTTTCCTCTGGTATGTATGAGAATAGTCCTGCTGTTTCTTTCTGTTTTCTTCTTTTCAAAAATTCCGAATGGTAAAACCCAGGAGAACGAAATGGAGAAGTGAGAAGGGGTGGGAGATATTTCTTGGTAATCCAGATTATTGATGCAGTGTTTATGTGGTTTGTTTTAATCGCCCTCAGCTAGTGGGTGGACATGCTGAAAGGCCCACTTAATAGAGCAGCTTGGAATATCTGAGCTTCAGTTTGCACTGGGAATTCTTGCTGAGATGAGGAGGAGCGTGGTGTGTGAATCCAGAGGCAGTATCTGGTCCTAATTCGTGATTATGCTGCCTGGTGTCTGCCACTTTGCAGACTTCTGCAGTTCCTTCTTCTAGAGACCTTTCAAAGTTCATGGTCAAATGTATATCCATGCCGTACTCCTGTATCACAGTGATTTAAGATCATAGAGCTGAATTTGGAGAAGCGTGCCGAAACCTCATTGTAGCAGTTCTAAATATATTGGCTCTGTATGCTGGGCGATGAGTTGTAGACAGTTGCCATAGTATATCCAGTTTTTGTGTGGCACGTCCTGGAAGGCTCGCCATGAAAAATCACTTTTCAAATGAGAACTTAATAAAAAACTTGCCTGTTCTGAACGCTAAGCCCTACTCCCCGTGCGATTAGTGGTTTCATTTCTTTCTCAGCAGTTGGGTAATGATTACGACTCCAGATGCTGCAGGAGTGATAAAGAGAGTGATTAATTTCACTTGAAAGGGCATATGTTCAAAAAGGAGCCAGCCCAACACCTTGAACGTGGCGCTCATGTCGCTGCTGTGCCGCAGCTCGCATGACTTGGTGCCCAGCTGTTCCTGGGGAAAGTATCTGGAAACCCTCCTCGTTTCTCTTAAGCAGACATATTTGCCACTTGGGTTTGCCCAGTCGTTGCTTTTTTCCCCTGCCCATGTGTTCCACAGTATCTGTTTATAAAAACTTCTTGTTTCTAGAAAGCAGTGCTGTCAAACTTTGATCAGAAGACTTTGAGGAGGAGCTGATGCCACCAGCGCAGCCTGAGTACCTGTGAAGTTCAGAGTTAATGTTTATACCCCATACGGCATGAAGTGGTAAGAAGGAGGATTCCTCTTCCCCAGTTTAGTCAACGGCAACTCCTGAAAGTGTTCCCATGCCTGACTTGCAGTAGTAGCTCACTCTGTATGACTTGCTGAAAAATCCTGACATTTAGTCTTGTGTTTTCAATATAGTTAAAAAAATGTGAAAGGTAGGTACTTTAATAAGTCTTTAATAAGTCTTTATTAGGACTTTATTGACCTGTTGAATAGGTCAGTGGAAGTATGAAACGTGGTTGGTGGTGCCATCCACATGATTAAATCCAGGGCGAGGGGATGTCTGGTGTTTGTGTTATCACCTGAACTACTTCACCAGTTGGTGTCCTCGGGGGTTTGTTCTGTCACCCCTGAGATCCAAAGACCTTCAAATACCAATAGTTTAAAAATATCTAGCTATGTGTGAGGCATGTTTTACTTCTCCACAGTATGACATTTATAACCATAAATTTCACAAGTTTGAAGCTGCTGAAGACAAAAATAAATTACTTGTGACATCTTTAAGATCTTTTGACCCATTAGTTAAATTGATTTATATCACCCAGTTTTTTAAGCAAAATAAGTGCTTTTCTTTTAGTTGTTGAAAATCTTCACAGCAGAGATACTGGTTATAGAAAAAATTATTTCTGTACGGTTATTAAATTCTGGTGTGTATTAGCAGCATAGTTTTGAAGCAGCTGCCTGAATGGATATACAGAATTTGAGATTTTACAGACAGGAATTAAAAGTAGGCTTTAATGATAAAACAACAGGAACTTTTCAGCAGTTCTTTTATTAAATACAGTGCTTGCATAAAGTTTTTGTCATTCCCTTAATAGTCTTGCTCATATTAATAAAGTAAAGTTGAATTCAAGCGGAATTCAAAATGAATTTCAGTAAATTGATTGCAGCTCCGTGTTTTAAATGTGCATGCTGTATGACTAGAAGTAGTAACTTATCTAAGCTTTCAATATTTTCAGTTAAACTAATTCAGTACATCTATTTTTCATCTGGCATTAAATATTTCATAACCCAAGTGTAGTTGTATCGTGATGTAAACGGTTGTTAATGTGAAAATCGGTGATTCCGCAGACGTGCGTTCTGAATGTAGCTTTACTCACTCTGGGCAGCAAGCTTGTAACGTGTGGAGTTGTGTCTGTGCTTAACAGGCAGCCGACCCGTATTCGTTTTGAAGTTGTAGAAATCCGATAATGAGGGTTTATCCAAACTTAACTATTATTGATCACACTTTTCTGTTAAGGAAATATCAATGCTCTGTCTTGTGTGTTCCTCTGCGAAGTGCACAGAAAACCTTCCTCTCAAGAGTTGGCTCCAAATAACAAAAAGTGTGCAAAACCAAAGAAAACACCCCCGAATATGAGATGAAAGTTCTCTCGTATGTTAAATATATTTATCACATTATTTTTATGGTTTTTATTTGTATTTACATGCCAACTGTGCAGCACTGCGTTGCTGTCTAGCACCACACTTGTGGAGCGGCAGGAATAGAAACAGAGCTGCCCAGGTTTGAAAACTGGAGAAGGATCAAATGAGCGACAGGGAAGTCAGAGTAAATGATGACAGTAATGTTATTGTGCCCTGAGGGTCTTGCAAAGTACAGTACTTAAAACCCAATTTTTGCTTTGTAGATAAGTGAGCATGTCTCAGTTAAGTCAATATACGCATGCAATAGATGATAAAGCTTGGTATTACACACCTTCTTTGATATTTTTTCATGCTTACTGCTTTAAAGGTAACACTATATTTATGTTTGGAACACTCTAAGGTACTTTATGCTTTTTGTTACGAGCTTTCAAATGTTGCTTGGTTTGGTAATGGGGGCTGAGGTGGCCCGAAATGCTCGCTCTGCCGTTAGGTGTTTATTGATGGCTAATTGACTACTGACCTTCCCTAGGACTCTCTCCAAAAAAGTAGGGAGTGACAATAGGGGGATAACAAATCAAATAAATTGAAAAGCAGGTGAGAAAATGTAATTCAGTGCAGTTACTTTTAAACATTGAAGGCTGCTGTTTTGAATGAAAACAAAGTTGGAAAACGAAAATTTAAAAAAACCCCTGCTTTGCCTATAGATATTTTAAGATTTTAATGCAGTCTGATATATAGAAAAAAGTTTTACTTTACTGTGATTTACTTGTCCTTGATTTTTTTTTAAAGATGAGCCAGCTTTCAAGGTCTTCAAAATGATTTAATTATTACAGCACACAGGGCCCCAAATCAGATTTAAGGTATTTTGATACAGTTTATGGAATAAACTGGTGAACAGATGCTGAGGATGGAAAGTTGCAGGTACTCAAATCTACTAGATGATTCTGCAGGCGGAAGATTCCCCATAGACCTTAACAGAAAGGTCAGGAGCTAACCTTAGTATATGCCATTTAATACAATATAATTGGGATAAATATATTGTAACTATTTGTCTGTGTGTCTCAGCGTATCAGGGGCTGAAGAAATCATAAACTTGCAGTGTTCTGAATATATTACCAAATAAAGCTATGCAGCATTCAATAAAGCAATTACATAAAAAGCATTACAGTCAACTTCAATTCCAATATTAGCAGTAATAATCAATCATTTTCAATCCGAGGGATGGTCTAATCGCTTTTTGTTGCTGCTTTGAAAGGTTACATTACTCAGTTATCTTGCAGCCGAGCAACCTTTTCATGTTTGCTTCACGTAGGATTTTATAAATGCTCTTCCTTTTAATCTCAGTATCTTGGTATTGGCTATTTTGTGAGAGTTAAAAAACTTCCCTAACCTTTTCTCATCCCAATATAACTTTTTGCCGTTCTTAAATGTCTCTGGAGTTGAAGATGTAATTGTCATGAGCAGCAGATGAAAATTGTTTTAAAATCTCTGTAAAATCTCCTTTCTGCTCCTTGCACCGGCGTTGCCACTGCTCTTTGTGGTGGAATAAAATAAGCATCTTCCAGTCAGTCGTCTGATACAGCTTCAGTGCTTGTTCCTGTGAAGTTCAAGGACTTTTCCTCCTTTGGCACACTTCACACCGTGAGTCTGAACTCTGTCTGTCCATCTGATCTCCGTGCCTGGCAGTGGTTTCCCCCTCTGCTGCGTTATAGACTCTGTTATAGGGCACCGCTGGGAAATGCGAAATGATACTAGCTGGTTAAACCTAATTAATTCCTTAATCAGGTAACTTGGTAAATGGTTAAGGACAATTGTATTATTCCCATTAAGAAGCAAGTTGTTACGCTGTTAAAAAGGCAGACATGTGAAAAGATGGGAAACAAGCTTTCTATCTATCAAGCTTTCTTCCTGCTTCACCTCTCAAGGACAGCAGGTAGACTCGAGTGACAGGCTTGGTTGCTTGGTTCTTTGTTTTTTCCAAAAAGTGTAAGTTTTCTAGGGCCTGGTCTTTTTTCCTTCCACAGAAGCCTAGACACTTTGTGAAAGATCCTTGTCTTCAGGTCTTGTGGAAGTAGTTCTAGCCAGTCCTCCTTCTCTTGTGGACACTGCCATTTAGACAGTGTTAGTCATGACGCAGAATCCTGAGTTTTAAGCAAAAGGGTATCTCCTTTTCTTAGACCTGAACCTGGCTAACAGTTGAATTACTGTATGGTGCCTGTTGGCCCCTAATTTTGCTTCCCTCATTGTCAAGTAAAATTAGCATGTTTTGCGTGAATGAGAATTACATTCTCAAAATTAAACCATGGTGGTTCAGGATTTTCCCCCATGTAAATACCAATTGAAGCAGATGGGAATTTTTACTTTAAGAATAAATTATCAGAGATTTGTTTCTTTTTATGTCTTTGATGGTAGTGGCAAAGCTGTCTGTTATGTGTAGTGCGGATGGATCTTTTTTAAAAAGTCATTTCTTTCAAATCCTGAGAGTTTCTTCATGCCTATTCTGAATGTGCATTTTATTACTAGCAACTGCCCTGCTATCCTGTAGACACATAGGTGTCTGGTCAGCTTGTCTTCAGGTAGCTTTTAGTGTCTGGTAGATCCCTACATAGGGGAGAGTTTCTCTTGCAGTGGGGTTTTATTTTTATTCTCCATAAACCTATTCAGTCTGACTTCTGTTATCTTTACTCACTGACAGCTGCACGGAGGTGGCATAGGATGCTGCATGAACCCGCTGATTGTTAATATCATGAATTATTCTAGGCTGATATGTTTTTTTCTAAACTGGGTTGGTAAATGCCATGTGTAAAATTCCATAACTTTCTCATAAACCCCTTTTAGTGCCTCTCTAGAGACTTTATTGATAAACTTTCCTTTATGCATACATGCAAATTAAATGTGAGAACCTGCGGCTAAAAGAAATTGCTCCAAGGCAATGATTCACAAGGATGAAAAATCAATAAGAGTTTCATTAAGGAGGGGAAAGAAGTTTAGACAGGCGCTTTGCTTTGCTTTCCTGTGGAAAGTCGAGGGAGGAACCATTGATCATTTTATTCAGCTTTTATTCTCAGAAATAGGAGTCCTAATGTTGGTGTGGGTATTTTTGAAGCATGCATGTGGCTGGGTGAAAGAACCTGGCGTCTGTGATCTCTTTGACTGTAATCCCCTGTGTATCTACCCAAATTCTCCTTCTTCAGCTCGTCCTTTTCATTTGTATGAGCAGCACCTGCTGTAAGTGGAATTACCCTCCAGAGAAGCTGCCTCGGCTGATAACTCCGTGCTTGTTTAAGCGTGTGTATTAATGCAGGAGGTTATAGCGTGGCCTTGCAGAGCTGCTGCCAAAGTGAGCTGTCCTCTCCTGGAGAAGGTGTGTCTATCCATAGCTCCACTCCTCAATAGTCAGGTTGGGTGGCTGTGCTGGATGAGTCTATTCAAATAGCTGATCTGATGGAGAATATATATGTGTTTTCATGCAACCAGGCTGGTGAAGGGACTGGAGGGGGTGAATCATATGAGGAGCAGCTGAGGGAGCTGGGGATGTTTAGCCTGGAGAAGAGGAGGCTGAGGAGAGAGCTTATTACCACCTACAACTACCTGAAGGGAGGCTGTAGAGAGGTGGGCAATGGTCTCTTCAGCCGGGTGACAGGAGATAGGACAAGGGGGAATGGCACAAAGCTGTGCCAGGGCAGGGTCAGATTAGATGTTAGGAAAATTTTTTTTACTGAAAGAGTTGTCAGGGCCTGGAACAGGCTGCCCAGGGAGAGGATTGAGTCACCATCCCTGGATGTGTTTAAAAAAAAGGGTAGATGAGGTACTTAGGGATATGGTTTAGCATAGGACAGAACAGTTGGACTTGATGATTTTAAAGGTCTTTTCCAACCTTGTGTTTCTGTATTTGTAAGGGTTTTCTGTTGAATCAACTGAGAGGCGACCCACCCTGCAGCAGATGGGATGAGAATGAGCAGTGGGGGAGGGCAGGGGATGCTGTGGGGTGGGCAGAGGAAGGGGCACAAGACCAGCCCATACGTGGGAGCTGCGTGGGTCAGCGTGCATGCTGACACTGGCACGGGCACCAGCTCGGCCTGTGCGTAGGAGCTCCTCTCTGCTGGGAAGATTGTGTCTGTGGAAGCTGGACTTCTATAGCAACCATATTTCCCTGTCATAACTCTCTCAACTTTTATTGGGTTTTTTTTTAGCTTTGCTATTAAAACTTGGTGATGACACATGTTAACAATCTCCCAGTGACATTCAGCAGTTGTACATCTGTTTGTTTTCATTAAATACTGGGGTTTTTTTGAAAAGTTTCATTGGTGATCCGATTAAAACACACTTAGGGTGGAAAACCTGGCAGAGGTTCTCCCAGCCAAGAGCAAATTTATTTCTCCACGCTTTTTTAAAAAAACAGTAATGCTGGCAGGGTTGAATAGTAAATATGAGCTGTACATCGTGTTGAGCAGACTTTTTCTGGATGCCTTGCATGAACCGAACAAGTGAAATGCACTTGACTGAGGGCTCTGACAGGGTTGTGGTGATGGATTAAAATCAGATGAGAGAAGCTGCTGCCACCCCTGACCATCTGCCCTGCTCTTTGTTGTGCATCCCAGAGCAGCGATATTTGGTCTGTTCATGAGTCAGTTTTTCTAAAACAGTTTTTAGTCTGGAATATTAAAGTAAACTGAACTGGGGGTTTACTTCAATATGCTTCCTCTAAGTGGTTTTGAGGGGAACTTTCAGACCGTCCCAGCTTTCTCAAAAGGGCATGCTAGAAAAGGGGTGTTAATTGTGTTTCTGAGCCTGACTTAGGTAACGTACTCATGCTGCATCATCATGTGTGTCGTCTTAGTCTGCTGCTCCATGTAAATGCAAACACACACCACTTCGTGGTTGCTATGCTCTGGTGTTGGGGCTAATGGTGCCCATTGCCCTGAGCATCCTTGCACCACGCTTCCCTCTGCAGCATTGTCCGGCCTGAGAGCCAGCACAGATGCTATTCTCAGCCTGAAGTTTCTTCTCAATGTATTAAAATTTGTTTCCTTTTCACCACTTTCATCTTAAGAGCAAGTTACTGTTTGTTACTTAGATATTTGTATGGTAATGTATATGGTAATTGCCTAAGGTATGTCTTCATCTGCAGAGCATCCCAGCTGTATCTTGGGAAATCTTTTGCTTGGTTTTAGAGCAAAAGTGTGTTAAAGTTGGTTAGCTGAAGCAAACATGGTGCCCCACAAACCTACACTGAGTCGTGTTAAATGCAATAAACTGGAGTAAGCAAATGTTTGGGGCTGCAAGTCCCATGCCTCTCAGGGCTGTGGGCTGCTGAGTGACCTGTTCACCTTTCCCAGGTTTTGAACAGTGGTGAGTGAACAGATTGGATCAGATCTTGTTTCAGCATCATCTGTTTCCGCAGCTGAAGCTCCCATATGATCAGATCCTATAAATTATTTAAGATGCAGAAGCTGTGTAACCAGAGTCTCCAGTAAAGGTTAAGGCTCCATCTGTTCCACCAGCCTTGAGGACTGTGCATTTCATGGCATCGTCTGTGTTGCTGGATGACATCATAAGAGTCAGGAACACTCAATGTGCCCTGAACTGTTGCTTCACAGCAGTGAAGACCGCACTGCATTAGTGTTGTGCACCTGAGATGCTCTTGGTCCAACTTCATTCACAGTCTGTCTGTGCTGCCCAGTGCACCCTCAACACCAGGCTTAGCATCTTCTAACAAAATCTGGCCTGGCCTGTGTACACCACTGAGAGCAAATGCAGGTGACCAAGGTTCTTATGCAATGGGGAGGACAAGGCAAAAAATAAAAAAACTAAATAGGAAAAAAACCAAAATCCAACCTTTTTTGTTTTTCTTGTACATACTTTGTCTTGTTTAAATCAAGTTTGCAATTTAAAAGCTTAGAGCTGATCAGTATTGTAGTGATTCTAATCAGAAATGTGAGCTGTAGTACCTGTTTGTCTAGCAAAACTAAAGGAAACTGTTCTGTGTGGGTGAAGTTTCAGTGCTGCCAACCTCCTCTCCAAGAGCAGGAGTCAAGTTTCTGAGAAGTTCTCTGGAAGAGAATTTTACTTTGTAACATTAAAATTTTAAGTATTGACAGTGTTTTCTGGCTTCTCCTCAAACTCAGCTAAAAGATGTGTTCTCTATGTACTATATTCTACATATGAAAAAAAAAAGACAAGCATGTTCTCTTAAAATGTGCCTGGGTTTGGGTGTAGGTTTAAGTAGTTGCTCCAAATAGGACAACAAAACTGTGAGAATAAGGAAGGATGAAGTTTAGACTTGAAGATGAAGATTACAAACTTAAAAAGCTTGATTTTCAGAGTTTTGTTTTCTCCTGCCCAGTTTGTTATAACCCACTTAGGATTCTCTTAAGGCTGGCTGATTTCCCTTCAGTTAGAAACCAGGTGGGGATGATAGATAAAATATCTGCTGTGAAACTCTTGTATCATTTCTCTAAACATAATAATTACATTCTAGTCTTCCATTCTTCTGATACAAAACCAGAATCCCAGGTACCGTGTTCCTGCTTTTTTTTTCCTCAAAATAAAGCCTGAATAGGCATGGTGATGACAGCTGGATGGTACTGCTGGTGTTAGAGGTTAGAGGTTGTGTTAATGGGCTCTGTTCTGGGTAGATTCACAGCTCACAGCTTTTGGAGAGAAAGAAAAGCTAAATAAAGTAGGTTATTTGGGGTTTTTTTTGTAATTTGAGATGTTTTTTAGACAGATTTTTTTTTGGCAGACCTACCTGTCCTCCTCAAAACCTTATTTTTTTTGTGTGTGTGAGCTTGAAAATGGAATAATTTTGCCCACCATAATTTCATGTATGAGGGCTCATAACTTTGCAGCTATCAAAAGTGGATGGGATGGAGCTGCCATGGTGTTGGTACTGAACTCCTGTGGGCATTTACAGATGGCAGCAGCACAGGTGATGCAGAAGCTCCAGAGAAACCAAATTTCTCTGTTGCCTGTGGTTGCTGCTGGGGTAGGCAGGGAGCAGCAGCATCCCTGTCTCCGAGCTGCGGGCTTGGCATGTGCTCTGTGACAGCTAAGGAGCTGTGCAGCTGTTTTAAGAGGTGTGTATTTCCTCTGCTCCCACCAAAGAGTAGCTGAGCTGTTCAGTCTGAATCAAAGATTTATCCCAGAGAAGAAAAAAATTAAGAGGAGACAGTTAAATCTCTTTTTATGCTTTTTGACTTTATGGGATTTTTTTCATTCTGTGCCATGGCTGTGGCTTTCTGAGCTGAACGCTGAAAATATAACAGAACATAAAAGCTCATAAATTTAACATAAGGCAGAAAGGCCATAGAATGAATAAATACATTTACCTTCCAGGGAATATCTTTTGCCAGTTGACTTCTCTCTGTTCAGATTGGGTTCTGCTGTCTCCAGCGTATGAGTCCTCTGTGAATCCTGTTTCCAGAGAGATTGTTCCCAAATGGCTTTCTTGGCTCCTTCAAAGGGTCCTGCTAACTAAAGAGGGCAGGTGGACATCCTAATTTTTACTCATTTTAATGAAACTTCCTAGTGTTCTAATTCCTTTAAAGAAAGTAAGGAGTGAGGGCTGCTAAGGACTGCGATCTCTTTTCTCTCTCTTGCCCCTGCACTGCTAACCTAAGCACTGTTCCCAAGCTGCTCTTGCCTGGACCTTTTGCCTGGATCTCCTCCCTGTCCCTGGGAAGCTTTCCATCAATTGGAGAAAAAGGGAAGAGCGGTGAGATCAAGGTTAGTGGTTGTATGGGACATACAGTGCCAAGGGCTGCAACAGTGTGTTGGGAGGATGTGGTTTGTTAGCATGTCACCATGCTCAGGGTCATAAATGGAAAGAAATGTACTTGTAACTCTTCTTCTGCAGTGCTTTCCTTAGATGGGTTTTCCTCCCAGTTTCTCTAAATGCATAGCTCTGGCCATAGGCACTCTTCATAGGGAGCAGTCATCAGTCAGTTAAACTCTGGGGCATGCTGTAGAGTTTACCCAAGCTTAGTGCAGTTGCAGAAAAACAGAATTTGCAGCAGAAAAATAACAGTACAATCCAGTATAACACATTGTGAGGTGGTGATGGCTGGTGTTGGAGGAATTGGACTCTGGCTCTGTGGCCCGCTGGTGGCTTTCTGTGAATGTCAGTGATGGGGAACAATGTTGGAATGGGCAGGCAGAGACAGTAGAGAATATCTGTGGTTTAATCGTTTTGTCAGGCCTCTGTTTATTCTAACACAAGTTTTTTAACTTCAGAAACAATAAATTTACTAAAACTAATTAGCTGGCCAAAAATTGTACTGGCCTTTTGTAGGCTTTTAGAGTGGTTGGGCATTTTACTCCCCCTAAAATAACAGGGAATAATTTTCTCCCTTGTTGGTTCTTGAACCCATCAGTAATTTCCTTGAAGTGACTGAATTACCAATAAAATATTTGAGGGCAAAATTTTCTTGACCATATTAAGTTTGTCTCTTAATTTTTCAGAAAGACAGGCAGGGAAAGCTGTGATACCCATTTACTGCAGGGAGAAGCTACTCAAAGAATCTAATATAAATCAAATCAGGATCGAAGCGCTTCATTGATTTATTAATGGGATGTAATTAACTAGTAATCAGTGAACTATACATTCAAGACTAATATCAGCAATGCACCAGATCAGCTACAAGATGCTTAGTTATAGGTCTGTAAACAGCTTTCTATATGTAATCTCAAAAAGTTTTGAATCACCCTCCCCACCCCCTTAAAAAAAAAGCTCAGCCTCCCCCTTGCAGGTGTATTCCCCATCCCCAGTTGTGCAGGGTGCCCTGGGAGACCTGTGTGCACCCATGTTCCTGGTGAGATCCATGCTGCTGCTCTCTCCCCTCTGCTGTAAGGGGTGGGGGTGGGGGTAAGCTTTTTATACTTGTCAAACTGACTTCTTTCTTTGTTGCAAAAGTCTCTGTGTGATTCTCTGGCTGATAGATCTTGGTTACCCTCTTGAGCATGGACCGGTTTTGGACAGGCACCACTTGGGGCAGTTTCAGGTGTCCTGGTTCTGGCCAGAGTTAACCTCCCCAAGCAGTCAGCCCAGATGAACTAAGTCAGCCTGGGCTGCTTCCACACCACCTGACATCCCTCCCCCATAAAAGGGGCTGGTCCAGGAGGGGTGCTCCTGGTGCCTCCAGGGCAGTCCGAGTGTGACTGGGGCATCGGGATGAACCTTGCATCATGCAGTACTCTGTACTGTCTCTGGGTGTGAGTGTAACTGGCTGTTACTGTTCCCCTTTCATGGTCCTTCTGTCCCTATCCCAACCCACGGAGGTTCTGGCTGTTGCTCCTGTGGGACTGAGCGAGCGGTGTGTGGTGCTCAGCCCCAGGCAACCGCCCAAAACTCTGATAAACTCCCTTTAGGAGCGTTTCTTGGAACTTTTTTTTCTGGAGAAGATATTTAAATCCCAGCTGTGGGAGTACCTCGGGGTAAGAGACTTTCTTATTCATAACTTAATGTACCAAGGAGGCTGATAGGACCGCGGCTGCTCGTCTCCCCACTTATCTCCATTCAGTTTGCGGCTGCATTCGTTTCTGTTATTTGCTAAGTGGCCTTTCCATGTGAAAAGGGATGGAGGAGCAGATGAGAAAACACTTGCAGTCTTTGCTTTATTATACCTCACCTTAAGAGAGGATGTACTATTTTCATTTTAACAAAGAAGAAATATTAATTCATGCCCAGAGCTGGTTTCCTCTGGGTGAACAGGCAGTTTGTCTGCGGTAACTTCAGAGTCATGAATCACACTGATAAATTTTTGGTATGTTGTTTGGTTCAGGTGAGATAATCTGACAGGCCACATCTCCAATTTCTTATTCAGTTTCTAGCCAAAGAATAATTATGGGTATCAGTTTATATATCTGTCATATTAAGGAAATAGATCTTTTCTTCCCAGGTCATGGATCTTTTATCTTCCACATCCAAGGTGCAGCATGCTTTGGTGTTCAGAGTTGTTGCTGATGGGAAGGAAGCAGGGTACCTAAACCCTCATTTTGCCACCACTGTGCATTGTGCATCAAGATTCTGTTTAATATGACCACATCAGAAATGAGGGTAGAGAAAAAATAGACTTTACAAAAAGCATTTGCTTTAGGGCTGTCTGGGGTTTCCCAGCGAGCAGTGCGTCTGTGTGCCTTGTCTGGGGCATGGGCAGCACACCAGGTACTTGGGGGAAGTGCTTTTTCTGCCTGTGTGCCAGCATCCTTCAGGTACAGCTAAAGCATTCAATCCAGGTCAAGCAATGCATCTCTCAACCTTATCCCGTCCCTCTGGGATGTTATCTAACAGAGACTTCAGTAGGACCCTGTGTGGCAGTTAATCATCTTCTTGGCGTGATTTCTTTAGCTCATGATATTCCTGAAACCTTGTATTATTCTTAGCATTCATGCTAGCCACCTCTCCTTTATTTATATTTTGTGGTAAATCCTAGAGGCTAATCTATATTAATTTTTATTATTTTTAATCAATTTTGGGGTATCTATGATGTTTTCAACAAGTCTGTAGTTCTTTCTGGCTTCTACCTTACGTACTTTACATCAATCATTTACACCTCTTGTATAAATTGTTTCAAGAGTATAAACTTTTAAGCAACAGAGTAAATATATTCTGTATTGGGAAGTGCTTCAGTCCTTTTAATTAGACTTTTGCCATTGAGTCAGAACTACTTGGAAAGCATAGGCAGCTACTGTGTTGTACTTTTATTTCTGGTGCAAATACCAGCAGCTGACACTCTCCCAATAAATATCCGACCTCAAAATATATGGAAGAGATATTTGAAATATTGACTCCAATTATAGAGTTTTTAAAGAAATATTTTACAGACAATTAACTATGACTACCAGTAAGTTTTTGAAATGTTATGTTGTTTTGACTGCATACCTAATGATGTTTTAATAGATGTCAACTCTTATAGAAATATAAAAATTAGAGTTGAGGGTGGATTTTTCAACAGCACAAAGGATAATTGGGTGTCTGACTCACATCAAAATTTAATGCAAGTTGAGTGCCAAGCCCTTTCTGTGACTTGAAATACCTCCCTTCAGAAAGCTGACTAGTTGGTGCTCCCACTACAAGACCCAGTTATGGTTCTGTGTACATTTAATATTGATTTCCATTTTGGTTTTTAGCATTCTTTCCAAGTTAAATGAAATGAGTTGGCTCTGAAATGAGTGACACTTGTTTGTGTGTGTGGAGGTAGATGTGTCTCTTGTGGGTGTTGGCAGGGGGTGGTGGGTACAGTAAGTGCTGCCTTGGTACTTTTAAGGTGTTACTGGGAATGTCAGCTTGAGCAGCTCCTCTTGGTAGGCTCCTCTCAGTCTTTTCATAGAAAGCTTAACATTTTGAGAGCCATGTGTGTCAAAACTGATCAGCTGCAAAGGTAGCATTTGCGTAAGTTCTTTTGAAAAGAGCGTTATCTAAAATTTTTCTGTTTTAAATTAGTGTTATAATTATTTAGCCAAAGGAACCCTCTGCTGACAGTAAAAGGAAAAGCCAGACATCAATCTTTAAAAGGCTTAAAAGGCTTGACATCAAGCCAGACAGAAAGCTGTTACTGATGACATTACTGGTTATGATACAGACTGTTTTTAGGACTTAGGTGTTTTTCTTCCTGATGTCTATCCATGTCTGCTGTGGTGTTCTTCGTTCTCCTTCAGTGACACAGATCAGCACCTAAGCTGGAATCTCACTTGACCAAGCAGTTAAATAATTTTCTACTTTTAAGCTGTATAACCAGTTCTTTTTGTGGAAAGGTTGGCTCTGATCCAACATTTGAGTCAGCAGGAATTTCCACTGACTTTGTGTGAGGTCTGCAGGGGGAAAAGAAAAAAAGATGAACATGGCAGATCCAGACACCACTTCTAACGAATGATGTCCCAATGGACAGGTTGATTGCTGAAAAACATTAATCAGATAAATGCTTCTTAGTAGTTTCTTCTTTGATGTAAGGTCAGAAGATGATGTGTGTGAGAATAAATGTATGTTTCTTACTGACCTTCTGCAAACCTTGACTTCCCCATTCTTCAAAGAAGCCCCGGAGAGCAGCAGTGCTGAGCAGCCCCCCAGTCCTGCTGTGAGGCTGTCCTTGTGCCCGGCACTGGGCATGCTGGATGCCTGGGGAAATGGTGTAAGGAAAGGGATGAAACCAGAGATTTTCTTGCATTTCCTTCTACTTCTGGTAGCTTTGGGAAGTCCTGAGCTGGGGATGGTCCCTGCACCTTAGGCATCATCACTGTCCTGGTTTCAGTCAGGATAGAGTTAACTTCATTTGTAGCAGCTGATGGAATGCTGTGTTTGGGAGTTACAGTGAAAGCAGTGCTGAGAACACCCTGATGTTCTTAGTTGCAGTCAGACAGTCAAGGACTTTCTCAGCTTCTTCGTATTTCTCTATTCATGAGAAAGGAGGGGCGAAGCCAGGACAGGTGACCCAGATGGGCCAAAGAGTGTATTCCATGCCAATGATGTCCTGCCCAGGATAACGGGGGGCTGAGGGGAGGAAGAAGAGGGGCGGTGGCAGGACGCGTGCTTCTTGGGGGGACGGTCGGGTTCCAGGACAGCTCTGGGTGGTACGGCCTGAGTTGTGTGGTTAGGGGAGAAACTGCATTGTGTATCAATAGTTTCATATTCTTTTGCTCTAAAGTCCTGTTAGCATTGTTATATTTTATCTTTCTGTTATCTTAGTAAACTCTCCTTATCCCAACCCACGGGCCTCTTAGTTTCTTGGTTTTGGAGTTATTTGCCCCTTCCTTTTCCCTTCCCTTGTTTCCCCCCTTTTCCCCTCTTCCCCTGCTCTTTTACTTTAAGAAGCAGGCAGCTGCGTGGATCTCAGCCCACAGCTGGGGTGAAACCACGACAATCACCCTGATGGATATTTCTCCAAGTATATGTCTAAATTAGTTTTTGAAACAATTTGTACAACTGGCATTCAGGTATCCTAGAGCAACAAGTTTAATTCTTCATAAACATGCTTTGGTGGATGCTGAAAGCTTGTTTATTTTTGCTAAATACATTCTTTGTCTAATGACTTACATTCCTTTTCCTTACAATTCTTGTTCTCTGAATTATGTGTCATTTTTTTGTAAGGCTTTAAGATTGCTGCCTATCACCTGGTGGTACGAGGAGTGGTGCATATTCTTTCCCTTTTTTCCTTTTCTCTTGCTAGTTTTCATAGTGCATATACACATTAATAGCTGGGGTTTGTTGTTTATTTTCTTTCTTTTCTCTTCCCCCTCAGTTTGAGTCAGTCTGTGAAATCCTCCTGTTGAAAGAAAAGCCTTGTCTCTGGACTTTCCCTAATTTTACTGTCCTTTTATGAAAGGAAGTGCACTGTCCCATGTACCATACTCTCTTCCCTGGGATGCTTTGGGCTCTGGTGGTTTGTGATGTTCTGGTCTCACTTTCATTGGAACTGAACCGTCTGTGTTTCCTTGCCACTCTTCAAATGAATCTTTTCCTGAAGTATTATTAGATATGGAGCGTGTTACTAGTTACATGTAATTAAGGTTGTATCTTCTCTGGTTAAAGGAATTAGACTGTTGATGGGTGTAAATTTGAAACAGGGAATTTGGTAAAGTCCTGCTTCACATAGTCAGTAGGTACATTTTTATCTCTGTGCTTTCTGGTTCCTTCCTATTTTTGAAGTGTGGCCTTTTATTTATAGAATCTGTGGTGACTCTTTCCGATTATAGTTACGTGTATCTCTTTATTCCATTGATTTTGTAGCTTCTCCCAGTTTAAATATTTAAATTGTGTTTCTCCTGGCTTTGCAATGAACTGAAGATGAAAGTGGAAGGTTGTACATCAGTTAGGTAATGGATTTCTTCAAACCTCATTTCCTCAGAAACAGAGACGAGGAGAGAGGAAGAAAAGGCAGAGGAGCAGGTAGGCAAATGTGGGTCTGCTTTTGGGCAGCACGAGCCTGTACCACTCTTGGTATACAGGCCACTCTACTGAACCCACAGGGAGCTGGCATTGCTCCTCCCTTCACTTCTGCTATGGCCACTGCTAAGAAAAATCTTTTTTTTTTTTCTGATATGGAAAGAAAATGACATTGTTTGCAAAGAGTCCTGCTCACCATTTAATGAAAATAACTAAGGTCTTTCCTGTACTTTTGTTAATGTCTGCTGGAGTTCACCTTGTTGTATTATTTCTGCAGGGGGTATTTGAAATGTCTTTTCCTGAAAACCTGAAGCATTCAGTGGCACTGAATGTGTTACCCAGAGAGGTGGTTGTCTGTGTCGTCTGTCCCACCCCTGCTTTTGTTTAGCTGGGGTTGCAATCAAAACCAGCAAAACCATCTCTAAAACTTAATAAGTCTTTAATGGTGTTGTTCCAAGTGCTCTGCCATTTTCTATCCAGGCAAGCAGCCCCGGTGTGCTGGAAGCTCAGCTGCAAGACTTGGAGCTGGGAAATGAAAAGGGGAATGAATGGCCTCCCTTGGGGAAACAGTGGTCATGCTGGGAATGCCACACAAAGTTCAGGGAGAGGTGCTGGTAAATAGACACCTCGGTCACAGTCAAGGCTCGTGATGGGTGTCTCTAATTTCTGAAATCTGCAGGGATGTCTCCTCCTGATTATGATTGAAATTTTAGGGAGTTTGCTGCTATAAAAAAGAGAAAAAACTGCTAGACAAACGGACAGTGCTGGTGTCAAACTGGAATTTGTATTTGTTGAAGTGCTGTAAGCTGTGCAGTGCTTTGGTAGTAGCATACATGGGCAACTGTGTTGTCCAGGACAGTTATATTTGTCTCTGTTTCTGTAGGAGTGATAAGGAAAGTTGAAGGAGTAGCTGAGGCTGCTGTTTCTAATTCTATAGGGAGTTTCCTTGAGAGCTGTGTGATTTCTAACCCCCACAACCCCCTTCCTTTTAACTACTTAAAGCTTGTTCTGATTAACTTTCTAACTATAAGGAAATTGAAAGCATACTGTTTTTGTTACAAGTCGCTAAAAAATATAATCTGAGGTCATCACTGCTAGTAAAATCCTAAAGCAAAAACAGGGACCTGGAATTTAAGGCTTATTTGGAAACTACAACTTAAAGGTTGGCCATCCAGGTTTGAGGGCAATTTTTGTTTCACCATTCTTTTCTTTGAGGAATCTGTTCTGGTTTTTTTTTTTCCTACATGTGTCTCTGGTTCTCTCCCTTCAATATGTACTTCACTAGTTAATGCTGAATTATGCATTTAAGAGGTAAAAAGAAAACCCTTAATATCAGCCCTGTCATGGACGTTTTCCCAACCTTGCTGTGTAATGCCCATCTGTTGACCAGACTGATGGAGTGAATGATGAGCGATGTGTAAAGCTATTGAAAAATAATTTTTTCCCGCTTCCCTTTATTGTAATCATAAAAAATAGATCATTAAAACTGTTTTATAAACATGAATGAGCTAGAAAATATTATGACAACGAAAGTTACTAAAGATACAGAAATGAAATTTTAAGACGAGATTTATCTTCTTACTCTAATTTGTACTCCTGCTGTACTGTAAATGTAATAACCATCAAAATGAAAAATGCAACAGATTGATAATACCATTGAGTTTTAATTAAACCACTGAATTGAAAAGGGCCCAGATGGATAACTGGAAAATGTAGTTATAAGCCTGGTATGAAAAATGCTGGATTGCTAGTGATATGTCTTATAAATAAATGCTATGCCAAAAATAACGTCATTTTTAGAACATCTTTCTAAAATTAATCATTAAAGTTTCTAAAACAGATGGTTTCTAGATTTTATTTAATTTGGCTGCCAAACACTTATTACTGTAGATCAGGAATTGTGCTTTTAACAAATTCTTGTCCAGTACTGCAGTGTCCCAAGAAATGGGGAGGTATCAGTAAGAGTAGATGCCGAGGCATGTGAAAGCTCAAATGTGTAAAATCATAGCTCAGCCTGCTTAAATGTGGAAATTGAATTAATCTGGCATAAAATGCTTAACACACAAAATGATTCAACGTGAGATACTGTTAAACACAGTGAAAGTAAAATCACATCATTTACTCTTGAGGTTGTTTGTGGTATTTTTTTCCAAATTATACTTTAAGTGGAGACACTTAATCAAAAGTCTGGGCCTTTCTTGTTTCCTTTCTTGTCAGATCATTCCAGGTAATATTTTTGTCACTAACCAAGCTGATGTGTGTGTGCATGAGTACAAAACCCCACAAGTTTTCCCAGTTTTACTTTCTGATGAAGTCTCCTGAAGTTACTGTCAAAGGGAATCTTCAAGTTATTTTGTAGGTATTAAAAGTAGAAAAACACCGGTCAAATTAAATTAGCTGTGATCAAATCCTAAAATTAGCATAGAAAGTTGCACAAATCAATATCTTGTTACCTTCAAAGCTTGTTATCTGTACCTTCTCATGAATTAATTCTAGAAACTTTATGGTAAATGATGTAAAAATTGATCTAAAGCTGGGGGGAAAAAAAAGTTGATCAATAATTTTCTGCTGGTAGGAGAGAAATTCATTAAATTCTATAGGTATTACATTGCCAAATATTCTTACTGAGCTCTGTTCTGATCACTACATTATTCTTGACTGAGAACACATTAGCTGTAAAAATTCATGAAATGAGAAACAGAACATTATAAAGATTTTCTCTGGGTATTGTCCGTAATGAGTTGTGCAGAAAAGTGGAACGTACTCTCATAGCTGGTGAAGATGTGTTTGGTATTGTTTTACATTTAAGCATAGATAACTGTACATTTTAATCTTTTATCATTATGTAAAGAAATTATTTCCTGATAAATTTTGAGAAACATAATATATATGTATTTCTTTTTCCACCAGAAAGATTTAACTTGCCTTTTCTGTGCCCAAATGTATTTCTTGTAACAAAAACTATGGGCAAGAATGATGTTCAGTGTATCATTCAGAGAAGTGGTGGAAAAAGCCACTCTTGCCTCTTTAGCTGTAGTGATGACTGATAGAATGTTGGCAGTGATGAGGTCTTTAGGAAACCCTCTGTCAGGATATGGTACTGGTGATACATACCCATGTACGCACTCCAAGGTGGGTCCTCTTTGTATTAGCTTTCCTGCCCTGTTTTGCTGCCCTCTTGCCTTTCTTGCCCTTCTTGTATTATTTTTCAACTCTTTGGGCATGCCTTGGTTGTCACCCAGAGTGAAAAATAGGAGTCGTTGATATTCATGTAAGTCACTTCCCTACTACTTCAGCTTATTTTGATGATTCAGGAGAGCCTACACATTATGTAAATTGAATAGCAAATATGACTTCCTATTGACAAGACAGGAAAAATATGATCTTGAAAAAAAGTGAAAAGCATCTGTTTTACGCTGAATAATAAATAATTGGAACTGACTGAATTGTCAGAAAATACCAGTTAATAAATTTTGACTGATGTGGAGCACTACTATAATAAAGAAAATCTCTTTTCTGGGTGTCTTGTGGCATAGAATGCACACATAGATGCAAAGTTACCACTTAAAAGCACTTATATTTAAAAAACCAAAAGAATACTGTTGTATATACTTCAACAGTGAACAGGCTGCAGTGGTGTAATATAAACTTTCTCTCTTCCTGAATCTGGTATGTTTTTATTGAAAGGAGAGTGGCAATGTGAGTTGAAGTATTGCTAATTCTTTGAGCAGATCTGATTGAGGCTAGATGAAGCCCGGATAACACTTGTTATCTCTGTGTCAAATTTTGAGCAATTACAGTTAAATTGTTACCAGAAGAGCACTGCTGCTCTTATAGCAGAGTTCCTAATGGATTTGCATCAGCAGAAACGAAGAGGCAAAATTTACATTCTCTATTACTGGAATCAATCTTATAAAGTAAACCACTGCCATCTGTTAGCAGTTTTATACTTGAAAGCATCCCTGGTCAGGTGGAGCGAGATGCCCGGTGTGCGCTAAAACCGTTGTCTTGGGGAAGCCTTCACTAGCATTTCCCAAACGTGCCTTTTATGACCCAAAGCCCTTTGCTGCTGCAGAATAGAAATCTGTGCAGTTATGTATTTCTGTGCTACCTTTATTCCATAAACCAAACAAAATTTATGCTTAAGGTGTGGTGACTGTGAGAATATTTTATTAAAATCCTAGTTTTTTAATAGCACAGCATCACAAATATATTTTCATAAGAGGCTCACCAGTTGTTTCATGCACCTACAAAGGTAGAAGGCAAGCTGCAAAATGAGGTCTGTAGGCGTTTCACTCCAGTAGATCTCGGTGGCTGTATCTACCATTGAAATGGTTTCTAAGGGTAGCTCCAAGGTGCCAGCCACAGTCTCCCGTGTAACCTTCCTTTTATAACTTCCAATTACTCATGTTTTTACTTTCCCCAAGAGCTGAAGTTCTAATGCATGTATATGCAGTGTACAAAAACTTCCAAGTCAATTATGAGGCTGAAGCTTTACAGACTCCTGCTCATTGAGAAGTTAAGCCTATGGTAAATGTAGTATTTTTACCAAGGCCGCAGCTGTATGTAAACCTGAGCCAAAGGTTTGACCAGATGTATTAAAACACACTCACAATCCTAATTACCCTGTAATTTAGGCTCTTTTACCATATCTACTCATCCCAGTGGAGGGTCACCCATGCGTCATCGTACCCTTGGTCTTGTTAATTTGTGCAAATATGGCTTTGAAGTATATTTTGGGTTGGTGATCTAAATAACATTTATTGATTTACAAACATTAATGTTATATGTTCACATACCACAGTAGATTTTCTCTTGCATATAGTGTGGGCCTTTGGGAGGTTAATGTTATTCCCAGCCTCTGGAGTTGGTTTTTTTCACTTGGAAGGAATGACGGAGAGGGGAATGAGGGAGAGAGGGGACCTCCAGTTGTCTACTCACCTCTCTGTTCTAAGGAGCTTGTGGTAGAGCAGTGGGGTGGAGATGTCCATCCTCAATAAATGCATTGTCATATTTGCCACGCACAAGTCTGTGGAACTTGACTGATACCTCCTCGAGTGATGCTGATGTGGAAATACTGCTCGCTTCTTTCACACCTTTAATACCTCTGCTGAATCAGTAAATCTGAATCTACTTATCTTGCTGGCTGAAAAATTTGGACTTAATAGTTAAATTTGGCCTTGGGTTTTTGACTTCTAGACAGGTGTGTGCTTCTGTGTAGTAGTGAGGTATCTTAATGCAAATAGTACTGCCTTATGAACTCTTGTAAAACTGTTTTATCATGAGTGTGAGAAAGTGATGGAAATGCCTGCAGCAGTTTCTTTTGATATAACCTGTAGTTCAGACATTTTGCAAGAATTTTCTAACAAGAGCACATGCTATCATTTCCCTCTCTGTTCCCTTGACGCACCCAGGAAATAAAGGGGTTTAGTCCTCTGTACTTCAGAGCTGTATGAACAGTCTGTTGAACCTCCATCTGAAGAGTATGAGCTGCCTTTAGGAGGAGTAAAAGAACTGTGGACCTCCTAGTCTTATATTTTACTGTCTTACCTATGATCTTCCAAAGCCATTGCTATTTGTTACTTCCTTTATAAAGCAGGTGTCCTATCATCTGAGATTTTCTTGACAACCTATCAAGTCAAAGGTAACATCAAGTACAGAATAACTGTATGGTGAAGTATGGGAAACTTTTATATACAGTAAAACTTACTGATGAAAGTGGTGGTAGGCTTAGTAAAAATCACTTGATGAATAACAACATGTAGTCTGTGATATATATGATAGAAAGAGATAAAAAATAACAGCTTGTAAAACAGTCTGAAGAGGGCTTTTTCTGCACTGTGAGTAACATCTGGGCTTTGCACGCTTCAGGGTTCCTAATCGCCTTAGAGCTTTAGATCAAGGGAATAATAGTTTTTTTGAGACATCTAGCTCCATAATATAGAAGTTCTAAGGCCAGTCCCCTATTCTGGGATACTCTTACCTCAAAATAAAGACCTTGTTCCAGTCATGGGTTTGATGGTGCAATCACAGCTCTCCATGCCACTGCTGTGAAGTGAATTTCTACCTGTGGAGTGGTGGTTGTAGTACCAGGGCAGTCCTGCAACAGCAGGGCAGTGTTACTGTTTGCAACAGAGTGGCTGGTTTAAGCTAACAGAAACTCTTTTGTTATGGAAGGGCTGGTGCTCATACAGGTGATCCTGTATATCTGAACCCAACAAGTAGAGTGTGGAGAGATCCTGAAGGATCTTCCCTTCATGGAAGGCGAAGCTTTGTACAGAGGTGTGTGCTCCTTAGTACATGCAGGGCATTTCTTCAGGGAAGTAAAATTCTCTAACACTGCAAAATAATTGCACAAATGTCTTTTATTTTAAGAGCAGAGCAAAATACATAGAGAAAATGATTTTTATTTTATGCAAAGTCTTGATCAAAGTGTGTTGTGGCAAAGTATTTGTACTAATATTCCATCTGTAGCAAACTCTTCTAAACAGTGACCCATCTGTTTCAAATTGCTGCTTTGCTTGCACGTTTATAAATTTAGTGTTTTGCATAATGCAGTTTATTAAAGAAATGTACCTCACTTTTTTTCCCCTCTGCACTGTGATGTTTTGTGGAGTGGGTTTAATAAATGGCATTTGGTTACTTTTTGCTGAACACTCTGTTTTTTGGAAAGAAAGCAACCATGTCTAATAAAACAAACTGATTGTGCTTTAGCTTGAAGTCAATGACAGAAGTGCCTGACTGCTTAAAGGGATGCAACATCAGGCCATGGTATTAGTGGGAAAAAGCCATAATTATGTTTGTTGAATTTGCAGTTTGAAGTTGTTAACTCAAAATCCAGGGTTTTTTTCCCACCTAACTTACTAAAACCATATGGTGAATCCTCCTTCTGTCATCCCTTTGCTTCCCTCCTATTCACCATCTTCAGTTTTGCTCCATTTAGTCCTGAAGTTATTCTGGTCTCTCTACCCTGTATCTACAGTTAAAACATGCAAAAGCCCTTCAGTACTGTTTTTATGGGCTTTATTTTTGTGCTGTTTAGCTGTTGGGTTTTCAAACTGTTTAAGGAGTTGTATGCACACCAGACAGCCTTACTCATTTTCATTTTGTCTTCGTCACTACTATAATAAAAACTTTAGGAGACACCTCACCAGCAAGATAAGCCGTCAAATCCAAAGATATAAACAGATTAGAGTGTTGCCTACTCTCAGCTCTGCCCGTTCCACCGACGCACTACTTTACACGAGACTTTGGATATCATTTAGTTGACTGATATAGCACTAAAAGGACATTTAATGGCAACCAAGATAAAGAGCTTTGCCTAACACTCTTCGTTGTGTAATAATGATCCTCAAAATATTCAAGACCTTCTTAAGTCATGAAAGCATAATACATAAAAATGCCGTCTGACAAAACTATCCACACTTTGAAAATTGCTTCTAGGATGAGAGGATCAATTAAGAAAAGAGAAGTTTCTATTTCCTCTTATGACACCTGTCATTGCAAAAGAATTTGGAATCAATTGAAATCGGAGGAAAAATGAACTTAAAAGTGTATCAACCCTCTTTGGGGATGGAGTTATTTCCTGCTGTGTATCGTTAGTTATATTTCTTTTTTTGGTTAAAAGGAGCCTTGGCCATTATTTCTTGCATTCAGAAAAGGTTAAACAGCAACTGAAAGAAGGAATAACAAAATAATACTGTCTGTTCTCTTGATTTATTATTAACTACACATTTGGATGAATGACAGAACAATTACTTTAGCATAAATATTTTCAAGAAATTTCTGTCTCGGGTTAGACGACTGGTGTGTGTTGCAAATTGAGTCTGAGTTTATTCTCCTGGGACTTTGAGAGCAAATTTCTGTCCCTTCAGAATTTGTTCCCGTGGTGGGAAAAAGAGAACCCCTCATACCTCTGCTCTTCACTGGAGCAGGGGAGGAGAGGACCTTGGCTCACCCTCACTTACACCAAAGCCGGTGAATAACTTGACACTGTTGTGTTTATAGCCATCTCTCGCTTGGTGAAAGCCAGGAGTGTATGTTTGCAGTAGGCAAGGGGAAATGCATTCAAGCTGGAAAGCCTGTTATGTACTTCTTTTTTTTTCAGCTGAGCAAAGTGGACTTAGAAAAAGAGACATGTTTGTTTGAGACAGGGAGGGATGTCTTCAGTTTCGGGCAGACAGCTGTGGCCTTGGCCACGCAGGACCCTTTTCCCTGGGTCTTCGGTTAAAATGAGATTTGTTGCTTGGTACTGAAGGATATGCCGTGGCAAAGAGCAGGGGATGAGTTAGGAGTTGCTTTGTCTGTCTTATGAACACATTATAGGGTGTGCAGAAATATTGAATGGAGGGCTTAAGAGATTATACGTGCGAAGGAGAAAAGAATCAATTTAAGCCAGTGAGTCGAGGATTTTGTTCTTCTGGTGCACCCAGTTTATTTCTCTTGGTATAATATTTCTTGCAAGATTGGGACAGTAATATTTAGAAACAGTTGAATTTTAGTGTCGTCTTTTTGAGGGGCAAAGAGACTGAGAATAGCACAGTCAGGGCAGGACTATGGGTGATGTCTGTGCTGTTTAATTGGGAGCTTAATATTTGGTGTGGATGAATAGTAGAGAGATCGCAGAAGTGAAAATGGCATTTGAAACCCAGATTCAAGGTGATCTGATAGTTGGATTTCCACTGAGTAAAGTATTCACAGTGGAAGGCACGTGCATGGTTTTCCTAGCTCTTTTATACCCAGTTTCCCATTTTGTACTGAATTAAGTCTTTTCCTGTCTATCCCCATGAACCTTCCCAGTGTTCAGCATTTTGTGGCTCAATAGACCATTTCAGCATCTGCTTTTCAGGGATAGCTAGAGGCTTGAAAACATTTCAGGTAATTAATGGGATACGCCACCTTAAAAGCAAGGATTTATACACTTAATGCCTACTAACTATTTTTTTTTTTAAATTCTGCCCTAATTAGGAGTAACTCGCAGGTTCAGATTCCTACTGAGGCAACTGTCAAATTCAGAGGCATACAGAAAGACTAGCTTGAACCTCACTGCTGTCTGTATCAGTCAAAGAGGAGCTTCTCTGGGGAGAAGGTCTGTGTGTGGGTCTGACCTGGGCGCACCTGGTTTGCTACTGGAGAAACCCATTGCTCTTCATTAATGGGATAGTGCTCATCCCTTTAGGGCCCTTCATGGCCAGTCTGTGTGGGTGAGTGTGCACCCCATCCTCTCAGCAGCAGTGTTTGGTCTTACAGAAGTATCAGAAATATGTATTATAGATCTGTCTTTAGGTTCTGCCACCTAGCCAGTAAAAGTGAGTTACATGTGATTCCAGCTCCATCTGTATCGACGCTCTCATGTAAGCCCCTTCACCAGGAATGTGTGAGTGAAATGTGAAACTGCTGGGCAATAGTAGGATGCAAATTCCTGAATATCTATGTGGGACGTTTAAATGTAGTATTTTGCCTTTTGAAAACACTGGTTCGGTTTGGTTTCTACATTAGGCACTATTGCAAGGTGATCGAGTGATTTCCATTTCATAGGGAACATATTATACACCCAAATGTGGGCTAGAAAAAAAATCTCTTCCCTTTGAACTTACATTTGTAGAATTGAGTATCAAACCAGAAGGAAAACGCCTGAGGTGTTAATGTTTAATTGACATTGAGTCATACTGCTGGCACAGAATTATTTATGTTTTTTTCATCCTAAAAATACAGAACAAATATATCTAAGTGTTCCAGTGACTTCCACAGGCTCTGACTCTGGCTGTATAGTATTCCATTTTGGGATGCAGTAGTACAGTTTTGGAACTGGCAGCAGTCATTTGAAAAAAGTGGGGGGAAGGAAGTACCTTATGTGCCATTAAATGTCAGCCATAGAGAGTTACCTGGTATAGGAAGCCCAAAGCTAGCCTGGGTGCTGTTCCTACATCTTTTTGGACATATATATGTTGCTAACTTATTAGCGCTGACATACTGTGTTCATTAAATTGTGTTATAATTCATTGCAGCTCATAATTGGCAAGTGTTGTGATTAACTACACAATGGTGACTATTCCAGATGCCGTTGCGAATGCACGAGCTAGTTGTTGGGCTTACTAGCTGTTGCAAATAAATTGCCAAATGCAGGCAGTGCTGATTTGTTAGTGAGAGCTTTCACTGCATAGTGATGGGGATTTTTGGTTGGTTGGTTTTGGCTTTTTTTTTCTTTCCCCAGACAAGAAAGGATTTGAAATGAATAGCAATCCTATGTATCTCAAACTACAGCACGCTGCTCTCCTGCAAAACTGAGGTGCCAACTCTTGGATGTCCAGCGGAGCTGGAGAGGTTAAGCATCACTGCTTTGAGCTAAGTGGCCTTGATCTAAGATCTAAAATGACTCTAATAGTCTTTTAAAAGAAGAGAAATAAAAATCAGCAAACATAGTCTTAAAAAGTGGTTTCCCATCCTTCCCTACCCATCTGTGCTACCCCTTGAGGAGCCATCGTGCTGAACTGTTCCAGCGTGTGTTCTGGGAGAATACTGAGTGCTACTGAATGGGTAGAACAGCGGGGGAGGCTGGGGAGGGGGAAGCCTTGGCAATTTGTGAATTAGCACTGGAAATGGGAAGTTGTTGCCATTTAAGCTCTTAAGTTGTCACTGGAAAACAGGATTAGTGGTGGAAGGATTTCTCTAAGCCTCGGGAGAAAAGCTATCACAGTGGAATATTGACACGAGAAGAAATGCATATATTCTGCGCTATTAAGTGTACTTAGGAAAATAGTTCACTGCCAGTCACGGTTCACTGTTATGATATTTCTCTTCTGTAATTCATAGCAACAATCAGAGAAAGACAGCTTATATTGAAGCCAACTTTTTTCTGCTCTGGTGGTTCTCCTCTTTGGTTCCCCCTTGGCAGCTGGTGGTGGTGAAGCTGTCCTGGCACTCTGAGCGCCTGCTGCCCGTACCTACTGGGGTAAAACCCTCCCTGGTGTAAATATCCCAGCAGGAATGTGCTGCTTCCTAAGCTTGGGGTGGATGCCTGGTGAAAGAGGCTATTCTCTTCAGATAATGCTGGCTGGTGTGATTTCTTGATCATCTTCCTCTACAAGTGATTTTCTAAAGGCTGCGCGTGTTGAGGAAATGTAAGCTAGCTTCTGTAAAGCCAGACTTTAAGTTGGTTTCCCTCCAGGTTTTGTTTGATGTATCAGACAGTGGGTCTTGGTCCTTGGAACTACAAAATGGTTAAAGGGATGAGAAAATGGAGTATGCAAGCAGTAGTGGAACTTTGTATGGGTTGGAAACAGCTGTGCAAACAGCCATCCAACGCATAAAAGTTGCCAAAGATTTATTTTTCAAAATTCAACATTTTCAGAACACTATAATATTATCTTGGTTAAATGCAAGATGTTAAATCTAAAGGCGCTCTGCGGGAGGAGGGTGGGGTGGGCAAAAGGGACTCAAACAGTGGCAGTGATGAGATGTTCTCTGTGATTACTTGGGTTCTCAGGGGAAACTGTGGGGAAACTGTGAAATGGGAAATAAATCACATTCTGGCACCCATCAGCGGGCGACGTATTGCTTTTCTTAAGCAGGTCTTGGGGTAAAGAGCGTACTCAAACCTGAAAGGCTCTTGTCTGAGCAGAGAAAGAAAAGGAACACCTTTAGGATGACAATAGAGAGAGAGAATGACAGAATGGGAAAGAGAATAATTTGTTTTACCAGCTCTGAGGTGGAGGTAGTCAAAAAATGTATAAAAGAACAGGATAAGATGTATGTACATAGAATCCTTTCATGGAGACTTGTTATTGTTTTTACCCTCCAATCTTCATGTTAATACCTCTGGGTGAAAGAACAAATAATTATTTGTGTTGTAAAGAAATGGTTTTTAGACTCATTTTAATAGGAAGTGTCACAGTGTTGTGAAAGAGAAAGAATTAGAGGTGTTGTGTTAACAGGGTTGGGAAGCAGAGGCAATAGCCCAGGGAGCGATTTTGGGAGTGGGTGATTTCATCCAGGAGGAGAAAAGGGCTGCATAATCCCTTCCCCAAAGACGTGAAGGCTTAGAGGAGCTATAAGGAGCCTTGAAGATCAGCTCATTCTTTAATTTCTAACATCTACTGATTGTTTTAACTCAGGTATTCATGAAAATGTATTGAAAAATTCATGCAGTTTGTTTTAATTTTATATTTTGGAATAATTGCAATAGATGAGTCTGCTCCCTTTTGGTTATAAGCTCTCATCATTTCCCCCAATAAAAATTACTTCATATTGTTCCCTTGGGATTTTAATTGCATTAAGCAATGATTGGCCCTAATAAACTTCTACAGTCTGTGATAATTATAATCAAATAAGATATCCATATAAAAGCATAAAATTATGCTGAAGCAAATGTATTCTTGATCATTAATTAGTGAACTATCAAAGACGTTACAGATGGTAGTCATGTTGTGCTTTTTAGAATGAAGCCTGACCGACACAGCCTCGACTATACATTGCAGATTTATTTTTTCAGTTCTACTTTCATCAATAAATACCTCTGAACGTATGTTTATGTACATATGCTACATGGTACATGCATATCTCAGTTGCTTGTCACACATGGGAATATCAGTGTGGTTTTAATAAGAGTGTGACACTGTACAGGACTGTAAAGACTAGATAAATGGACATGGCTGCAGCCCTTGACGGTATGATGGTGAACAGCAGTTCATAGGCAGTCGTGTGTAAGGGCAGTGGAAGAAGTTTGGCATAAGCAGTGCTTGTAGAAAATGTTGGCTTTTTTTGAGAAGTTTTGTGAAGAGGAGTTGATGTTTGGTGGCAGATGGTGCTGCATTGGTGTGACAACATAGAGAAATCGGTGAGGACAGAAAGAAAAGTGGACTGTGTGTTTGGCAGGCAGTAGTGAAATCAAAAGGACCTTCCAACTTGGTGTTTCATGGCTTGGGTTGCATCTTCTTGGACACCTTGGTACCATCCTAAGTTCTTCCAGCCCTGAGGTTATGAAATGAAGTGCAAGTTTAAAGGTACATTATGCTTCCTAATTCTGGAGTCTATGGAGAAATAGTGGACCTACAAAAAGCAAATCCAAAGTGCTAGCAAGGACAGGTAGGCTCATCTGTCAAACTCTTGTGAGATGCCGCCATCAAAGCTGTTGCAAGCACAGCTTTATTTACAAAGGATGCCAACAAGAACTAAAGATCAGGAGAATTGTTACTGCCAAATTATTTTGATCTAATGATAGATGACTCTCTTGTGTGTGGTATCAAGACAGAATGTGACATTTTTGTCTTATGATAAGTTCCCCTTTAGTTAAACGGGCATCACAGCTGTTTTTGACTTGCAGGAAGACTTTGATTCCTAAATCCTATAAAGTGGATTTAGGCCCCAGTTTCCCTTTTATTGATTAAAAAGTTAAATTTAATTGCTTACGCAGTGTCTTTTCCTATTTTACGCATTTTATCAGTGAAATACAGGCCCGCATCTTTGACTTCAAACACTTACATTTACATAATCAGCACATTTACCATTCTCCCTTACAGTTTACATATTGGTTGAGCTTGCCTGCTTGCCATGTGATCTGACCACAATGGCTAGCCGCTCCTTAGTGATAATTTACATTATTATTGTAATATGGATTAGGCTTCAGTTGGAAGCGAGTCCAAGTCAATACTGGCTTCTTTCCTGTGACATCTTAAAAGAAATTATTTAACAGTCTGATATCCATTTGGAAGTACAAAGACATTGCTTAAAATGTTTCTTGGCAAACTGCGGTTCATCAGTGAAACTTAGTAATTGACCGGACATCCAAAATGTAGGGAAGAGATAAATGAAGAACAGAGTAGGAATGTGGGCTCTGCTCACCCTGAATTGATGTTGGCATAGCAGAGAGCAGAGCTTGTCCCTTTGTCTTCTTTGGAAGATGATGCTATGGGTATTTCTGTCAAGTAACTGTAGTCCTAAGGCTTGTAACCCCCTGAGAGCATGGAGAACGTGGATGTAGTAGGGGAGGATATTTGGTGGTCTTGTAAAAGCATTTTTCTCCTTGAGTTAGCAAATGCATACATAAATCTAGACTGGATGAAATTAATGAATTCTCCTGCCTGCCCAACCAATTCATTTGTCTGGGGCTTGAATTCCCTTAAGAGAGGAAATGTGAAGGATTTTACAGGAAGTAGCAGCTGTTCTTTTTCCTCCCTGGGGCAGAGGATGTGCATTGTGATCGGTACACCCACCTATCTTTTATCCATGTGATTGGCACCCAGTGACGTGTGCTCACAGTCCAGCTGTTGAGAGCTGTAATTCTTGTGGGTCAGATGGCATATGCTGTACTTACTGCTGTGTGCCATTTATGTATATACTTGATGCTGAATTAATATTTTAATGAAGCTTGTATAAGTAGTTTCATTATAATTGCATGATTTAGGAGTATAAGGTGGCCATGAAAAGGTATTTCTGAACCTCAACAGAGTTTTAATGGGGAAAACCTGTTTGCACATAAACTCTGAGTGTAAAAAAACTCCTACATCCTTGTTAGGGATGGGTTTATTTGCATATGAAACTTGAGAAGGGACATAATCTAAGGAAGAGTTTATAAAATGCTACGATTAGTTGGTATTAAAAAAAATTAAAAGAGGCGATTATACCTTTGTCATGCACAGTGTTCTTCAGTTATTAGATGTGAAATCAAATTAATGATTTGAAAAGATTAAGGTCTGCTGTAGTACCCAAGATTCTGAACTTTGCATTTGGAGAGCTGTGGTGAAACTTGTTTTTCTAAGGCATTGCAGCATCTAATGAATGGAAAGAATCTTTCCAAGAGGGCTGGTGCTAAACATCTTTATTCCTACTTACACAACTGTCTGAATCTGATTTATTCCTGAGACTAAGATATTTGAATATGCTGTGTTACAGCAGGCCCTTGTGTTTTTACCAGCGATCTGGCAGAGTGCTCTGATTGATCTGGTTTTGGAGAATGTGATTCTCCATCGTGTTTAATTGTAGCAGGGATAGAGCTTGGGGCTGTACTTGCAGGAATGAGAATCCACAGATGTGTATGGACTGAGAGAAGAGTCCATCTCCCAGGGAAAACGAAGCGTGTCTGTCATAAGGTGCATTTTCCTCTCCTTGCTCTCGGGCAAGGAGGAAGCACATGTTAGATAGAAGTATAGCCAATTAATTACTGTTAGTGTAACTGAAGTCCTAAGAGCCTCATCATTATTAGTCTGCATCTAAAACAAGAGAGTAATGCAGTTATTGTTACATACACATTTCTCAGCTTCCACATGTTTCCTGGTGTTACGCTCACGTTGCTGCTCTGTGTCCTGAGGCTGGTGGTTTCATCCTGGTGGTAGTGGCTGTCAGCATCTGGAGTCTTTCCCTAGGAGCAATATGATGTTCATGGTAATGGTTTCTTCTTCCTACAGTGAGGAAGAAGATCCTCACACGGGGCCATAAATTTCCTGACATGGTTTTTTCATCCACAGCCATTACTTTCCTAAGGCAGTTTTACAACTTTCTCAGTTGGTCCATGTTACACCCTGATTTACTGTATATGGTGCCTTTTTGTATCTCCCCAAGCCAGTGCTGCCCGGTTCCAGGTGCACATTTCTCTCACTGACCACTAGTGAGTTAGCAGTAGCAGTGGGCTCTCCACTGCCAGCCTGCACCCCATCAGATCTCATTCCCTGCCTCTGCTTCTCTACACTGCATCCTTTTTACGCAGGGGCTGCATACCCTGACTAAAGTGGTGATTTATAAAACAGGTTATTGAGGGGTACACGAGAACTGGTCAGGAATGTGCTAATCATAGAATGGTATCACAGACTGGTTTGGTCTGGAAGAGACCTTAAAGCCCATCTAGTCCCACCCCCTGCCATGAGCAGGGACACCCTCCACTAGCCCAGGGTGCCCAAAGCCCCATCCAGCCTGGCCTTGAATCCTGCCGGAGAGCCAGGGGGCAGCCACAGCTTCTCTGGGCACCCTGTGCCAGGGTCTCACCATCCTTGTAGAGGAGTTTTCCTAATGTGTAATCTGAGTCTACTTTTTTTTTTTAGTTTAAAACCATTCTCCCTTGTCCTAATCAATAGACTTGGCCACAGTGATTATGAGATGTTGGAGATTAAGATCCTGAGGGAAGAGAGGAAGGCAAGTAGTACATTAAAGGTCCTTCATTTATCTCTTGAGTGTGGAATTATAACTTGTTTAGGAAACTAGGATCCCGTGGTAGGATGTCCTGAAAGGCAAAGGTGATACAGGAAAATATGATCCAGAAAAAAGTGCCAGAAGCCATGCTGGTGGAGGAATGTAGCTTAGGTCTTTTTCACAGAGTTTGATGTGAGGCTGTCTGGATGCATGGTGGGAACCTTCTGCTTTCTTTGGTGGAAACCAATTGTATGTGACAAAATAAGGCAGTCACATGGAGATGATGTGCAATTGCACATCTGTCACTGTCAAGGGAAAATTCTTTCGGCAGCAACTATTGCAATCAGACAAATTTAGATGAATGGAAAAGTTGGCTTGAGTAATCATTAGTAATTTGTGTTTGTATGTGTAAAAATTAATGTAGGAAAATGTTTAGTTGCTTAGTTTGCCTGTCAACATTGTTTTATTGGCTTAAGTTAGAATACTCAGGAGAATGGGAAGATGGTGCAGTGAAATGGTTTGGGAGGAGTGATGAGACAATGAACCTGACTGGTGTAATTGGTGGAGCTGTTTAAGACCTTTAAATAGGAGAAACTATGTCAAATCTGTCAACTTTACCTTCTCAGTGACTGAGCTCAGAGGTCCAGGAGACACTTTCCTTAATTTTTAAGGGAGTAAAGTAGAAATGGTTAATACTGAACATACTGGTTTTAGTGTAAGAAAGGATTTAACAAGATTTTTAAAAAAAAACCCATATCCTAGAAACACTAAATATTCCTCAAAAAAAAAAATCTTGATTATTTTTTTTGGAGGTTGTTTTTGACACCTGAAGCTGTGCAGTATTCCCCATAGAGGTGCATTCTGTTTATACTTTTTGGAACCCACTTTCTGTATCTGCAGTACCATCAAGGTTTGCTGTTAACTAAAAAAACTTTCTTCTTCGACTGAGAACTCAAGTCATTTAAGGTCAGTTTTCAAAGAGGAGGAATATCTTGAATTTTTAAACTTCAAATAGGACAGACTGTAAATGTTTTTGACATTTAATTAATATGGATTACATTTTCTTAGCTCACTTCATTGATTTCTGCCATTTGACCAGTCATTTCTATTTGTGCATGTAAAATATAGGGCTTACTGTTAAAAGGATCTCGAATCAAATTGGCTGGGTTTACTTCAGAATATTTTGAGTAATGTTTATTATGGGATTCATAGGAAAGGAATAGATATTTTTAATGGAAGCCTATTTCCAAGTGTTTTGATTGAATTAAAAAACGCTCTCTGAAAGAAAACTCAATTAAGAGCAGTTATTTCTGTGTCCTTAGTGGGAAAACTGATTTTCCTTCTTTCACAGAACTACCAGTCTGATTTTTCTGTAGCTAAGTGTTGTCCATCAGTTGAGGGTGTAGACAGATTTATTAGTGCTGCAGCTCATAGAGGGATACACTAACTTTGCAGTTCTTTAATCCTGCCTGGGGAGAAGACTGAGAGCTGGATTTCCTTCTGGAAAAGCCCAGGTAACCCACTCCATTTCTCCAGAAAGCTCTTTCTGTAGCTATTTATTGTTTCCTTATGGTGATACTGAATTCTCCATGTTCTGGTTAATGAACCAGCTGGGACATGCTAATGAGCTGGTTCATATGGAAACAGTTTACTCTTATAAAAGCAGCAAAACTAAATGCCCTTTGAAATCTGTGGTTTGGTATTACCTAAGTGGTTTTATTCCCCTGTCCCCCCAAAACACTCCTCACTCTGCCTGTCCAGAGTAACATCAGGGGGTTTGGAGTAATTAGATGAGCAGGCTTCAGTGTTTTGTCCTTTGCCTGTCCATCACATCATCTTCAGAGTTATCCACAGCCCCTGTTGTGACCTTCAGGACACTGGAAGTGTCTCCTCAAGAGTAGGGGGTAGGAGCTGGCTCCAGTGTTTCAGAACCCATGATATGGCACTCATGACATTGTGTGTGTGCTTCTGTTGCACCAGGTACAGGCTGAATAAAAACTTCACGGATTAATTCCAAAATGTGAGCAAAATGGAATAATTTGGATAAAAATATCTCTTAGCCTGTATATACATATGTAAAAAATGTGTGTAGATATATTTGATAGCAAAGTTATGCATGCTCACACATATATTATTTTCCTTTTATTAAATATGATTTTTCTTAATTGGCTGTGACTTAAAATATGAAGCAAACAAAGGGTATTGGTCACTATTTAGTAACCTGTGGCTTTTCAGGTGCTACCATGATGAACCTAAACGTCATCTAAATTGAACTGAAAGCAACATGAAGCAGGAAGGGCTCTCTGCCCTCTTGAAGAGGAGTTGAAGTTGTGATTGTTCTCTGAAGCATATTTAAATTAATAACCACTGCATTTTCCTGACAATACTGGGAGAGAGAGAGAGACTGTGGGACTCCCATTATTCTGGCCTGCTTTTCAATCATTTCTCAGTTACGGTGAGGTTGATGAATGAACGCTGCCGACAAATGATATTTTAAAACATCAGTTTTGCCATGTTGGTGAAACAGTGATTACCAATGCTGATGTTTAATTTAAACTGTCTGAAAAATTTTGTACTTGACCCCTTTATATGAAGGTGAACCTGAGGGATGCTTCGTTTCTCCGGGTTTCACAGGCAGTCAGGACAGCAGCGTGCTAGGTTTATTTTGCAGGCTAAATGATCATTTTATATATTGACTAGAGCCACGAAGGGCTACAAAAGAGAGCTCTTTCAGTTGAATTTTCATGCAAATATCTTTATTTGTAGTGTAAAGCATTAGAACAGCTAGGTACTCTTGTGTAAATTAGGAGCACTGTTTATAAATATCTCTGCAATTGAAGGCAGCAGAAGTACCAGATGTGTAATTACATTAGCACAGATATGCTACAGAAAGCTGCTTCTGCCAAACCGAAACAAGCTTAATGTGGAAATCTTTGCTTTTGAGAGCGTGCACACTATGCACATCATTAACCTGTTAATTAAATCTATTAAGGGCTACGGTTTTTTGAGGCCTTGTTAAATGATTACTTGTGTATAAGAACGTTTGTTTCTCAGAACCTTCCATTGCAAAGTGTGGGCTAACACTGTAAAAGCAGAGGCTTGAATTTGGATGTAAAATAACACATATGGCACGTGTGCATCTGTAACTGGTATTTCCCCACGTTACCATTCTTTTACTTCAAAACACCATAGCGTGGTATCTTTGATAGTAATGGTGACCAGGTTTCCAAGTTCAAAATCGTTCTCTGCTCAGCCAACGGCCCTGACAGAACACCAGAGTGCTCCTTGCACCCTGCCACATCTCTTAGTGGTTTTCAAACAAAACCCAGATCTATGCCAGCAAAGGCATCCTTGGGGTGTATATTCCTCAGCTGCTTAAACATCTCAAAAGATGCGGTTTTATCCCTTGGGCTGAAGCTTCTGAAAATGTGTGTAAAAGTGCTCCTCTGTTAGGATATCAGGGATAGCTGAAGACTGTTCAGAAATGTGTGACCACTAGAAATTCGCAATAATGAAAGCAAAACATCTGCCAGAAAGGTAGTGAAGATCTACCAGTATTGTAAGGCTGACCTCTGAATAATTTTAGTGTGCGACTTTGTTTGAACAATCCCATCTTTGAATTATTTAAACTGATGTTCTATTTTCAATTTTATTTCTTCAGTGTAGATACTAAAATAAAAACCCACAACAAGCCCCCTCCCCTAAACATGTTTGTTCCCACCCTGGGACAATGTGTTAGCACTCTGTCCACTCACTGCAGGACTTGCAACGCTTGGGCTCATGTTAATGGACTGACACAGATTTATGGCCATGACTGCAGCACTGTCTTCTGTTTACCCTTAAAGCGTTACAGGATTTTGCTCCAAGGAATCTAACTCAGTGGGAAAATGAAAAAAAAACCCCAACCCTAAATTAAAAAATAAAATGAGCAGAAAAGCAGTCTTTCTGTTGTAATGCTTTATTGCCTCCATTCTAGGTTTTCTTGCTCTCATTTGGAAAGTAGATTTGCAGTGGACTTCGGCGGAGGGGCTGTTTCTCTGGATGGGGGTTAGTTGAATGCATGTCCTGCTCTTCAGCAACTAGATATGGCTAATGTACTAGTATTTTTCTTTTTAAAAAAAAAAGTTCAAAAGCATCACAGGATAATACAACCACTTCATCAGATCCCTGGATCTCAGTCTGGCCCAATCCACAGATCTTAAATCTGACAACGCTTGCTCTTCCTCACAGGCATGTGTAGTCATTTGGAATGATGCCTCGCAAAAATCTACCTCCAGATGGGATGGCGATACTTTTTTCACTTCACCTACCTATCTAGATAGGCTGTGCTTATATTTTGTAATTCCTGTCACAAGATTCCCAAGACTTGTCTAATCTTAACACCTGCAAGTCTGAACGAGGTAATGCGATCACGTTCTCCAAGTGCAAACTCAAGTATTTTAGTTATTCTGTTCTCCTGGACCTTGCAATCAAGAAGTTGAGTTTATGATGTGATGGGAATAATTTCAAATTGGCAATGAATGTCTGTGCCATTGCCTTCCTTTTAATATGATCCCCTTCCAGAGAATTTGTTTTTGTGAATTTGATTTAGTTAGTTTTTGGTGGGTTTATGTGGTTGTGGGCTTTTGGGGGTTGGGTGAGGTTTTATTTTGTTTTTATTAGGTTTTAGTTTTGTGGGGGTGGTTTTTGTGTGTGTGTGTTTTTTGGTTTTGGGTGTTCTCTGTGTGTGTGTCTAGTTGGGCTTCTTTTTCTTTTGTATTTTCTATATCCCTGTCACTCTTCCTTGAGGTAAAAACCATCTTAAAGCCCTTCATCCTGGTTTACACTGGGAGCTTAAACTCTTTGGCCCTCTTAGATTGATTAGATGCTGCTCAAGGCTCAGCCGCTCCTTCCGTCAGCAGCCTGGGCTCACAGCATCCACGAGGCAAGCGGATTGATTTACTTATCAGCCCAGACTTAGGCATCGCTGCTCGTAGTTTTTATTCCTGCACAGCTACTACCAAGTCTTGCAGAGAGTTGTGCTTTTCTAAAACACTTTTCCTCTAGAATTTGGAACATTTAAGAGTGTCTAGATTAAATGGAAATCTAATTATAAATAATTGAAAGTGGATAATTAAATATGGACTGTAAAAAAAAAAAAAGTAAGTATGTGGTAAAAGTAATTTGTAGAGTTCTACACTAACCTCTGCCCAGTTTCTACAAAATCAATTGTGCACATATTTAAAAATAGTATTTTTCACATGAATTAATTATGCTGTTGACAGGGAGGTGTTCTCCATCTCTGCAGAAATACTAATTAGCAGCGGTTTGGGCACCGTGGGAAATCCTGTCCATTGCATAGCTCTTCTGTCATTATTAAGAATAACAACTGTCTGGCCTGTACGGTTGAGAAGGTATTTCTGTGTGTGGTGCCCATATTTTACCACCTGCCTTTTGTATTCCAGGGGCTCTGGGAAGCCCCACATCTGATTCAGAGCGAGCGGATACCCGTGGGCAGAGGGGCTGCCTCACCTGGGGTTCATCAGAGGTCCCATCTGGAGAGTAGCCCTGTAACATGTCTTTTGGTGTGAACACATCAGCTTTGCTGAGGCTGTTAGTACAGTTCTGGCCTTTAACCCCAGCCAGACCTGGTGACACCTCCGTGAGCAGATCTGGATTTCACTTCCTTTTCCATGGCCTGCTGATCACTGCAGTATCTGAAGAAGTTTGCTGGCCTCTGTGCTGTAGTGGGTTATAAAATAAGTGAATTGGGAATGGCATGGAGCCAAGCAGAGGAAAATGTAGTTCTCTGTTCAGGTGATGCCTGGAGAAGGGTGCACACGCTCCTGCGATTGTGTGCATGTGAAGTAAGTTCTGATGCTTCAGAAAGGCTTTGCAGGTGTGCAAATTAGGGTATTATTTCCTGTGAAACTATTGTGTGGGAAAAAAATTCTTTAGATTTTTAAAGTTTTGAAAAACAGAAGGTTGCTATTGTTTCAGTGGAAAAAAAAATTAAGCTTCATAAAAGGGGAAGAAAATTAGAAACTGCAGTTGTCACAGTTTGGAAGAAGGTGCAGCAGCATCTGTGGAGTTTGCCAGGTAATGAATTGCTGCAGAACTGAGAGAAGAATTCTCTGTGCGTGGGAGCTCGAATACAGAGTGGGCGTTGAACCTGTAGCTAACCCCTGACAGCGTGCTTCCTGGTGTGGGTCCTTTGGGAGGCTCTTATTGCTGGTCTTGACGCTGTTGAGATGCCTTATGAAAACCTTGCAGAACTTAAACCACTGATGTAAAGATCTGTGTAAAACTGGAGTGGGCCTTCTCATGATTAGAGTGCTGGAGCACCTCTCCTATGAGGACAGGCTGAAAGAGTTGGGCTTGTTCAGTCTGGAGAAGAGAAGGCTTCAGGGAGATCTTATAGCAGACTTCCAGTACCTAAGGGACTACAAGAAAGCTAGGGAGGGACTTTTTAGAAGGGCATGTAGTGATAGGATGAGGGGTAATGGTTTTAAATTGGAAGGGGGTAGATTTAGATTGGATATTAGGAAGAAAGTTCTCACTACAAGGGTGGTGAGGCACTGGAACAGGTTGCCCAGGGAGGTGGTGTATGCCCCTTCCCTCATAGGGCTTCAAGGGCAGGTTGGAGGTGGCCTTGAGCAGCCTGGACTGGCAAGAGGTGTCCCTGCCCATGACAGGAGGTTGGGACTTGATGACCTTTAAGGTCCCTTCCAACCCAAACCTTTCTATGATTCTGGATCACTCAGTTCCTACAGGCAAGTGTGAGATAATCCCATTCATAAATATATCAAGCTCCTTTCTGCTTCCCTGCAAATATCAGAAAAGACCTCCTCAACCTCTTACTTTGTTGTGCTTGAAGGGATCTGAGCTTCCCTGTGACTCTGAGAGAAGACTTAAACATGAGTAAAGAGGAGATTAGGGGTCAGTAGAAGGTATTGTGGAGCTGGGTGTATTTCCTCTGCTTCCCCAGGCAGTTTGTGTTGCAGGGAATGGTGTGTAACCAATGCTCTGTCGATGCTGGGTGTTTTTCACAGGGAAGTAATTGTTCCTGTTGGGTAATGTAAGCACCAAAGTCAAGGTGGAGTAACTGAAGAAACATTTTTCAGCTGCATTTTCTCTTAAGGTTACATTTACAAATACCTTATAAAGGCTATTATGTTTTAAAAGGAATTGTTTTTCATAGATGTTTAGAATTTTAAAAAGGTCAGAGTTTGATTATAACTATCTATAATCCAGTACAGAGACATTTTTAATCTCACATGCAGTATACTGCTCATAGTTGTAACATCTATTTATAGTTTTTGTTTTTATAGTATACATAACTTCATGTACATCACAGCCTCATCTCCTGATGTCAGTTCCTATCAAGACAAGAAGTCTGTTCTCACAAACCCTCAATGTCAGATGAGTATTATGGAAATGTTTTGGTATGTGGGGTTGGTGGTTTTTTGTTTGGGGTTTTTTTCTCAGGGTTTTTTTACCCCCTGAACTAAGAGTTGAAAGAAAAGAGTATTTTCCCCTGGGTTGTCCCTGGGGTGTGGGCACGTGATTGAGTAGCTTAGCTAATGCAGTTTACATTAGTGCTTAATATTGAGAAGTCCTGCTTTTGAGTGCCAAGGGGTTAGTAAATCACTGAATTTTCATAAACAGCAGTGTTCATTACATTTTCCTGCAGAATGTCTTTCTTGCTGGAGTGTGTCTCGAGTGTCACTGCGTGTGGATAATAAGGCAAAACCCTGAAATGTAAAGTTGGAACAAACTGCTGCATGGTGCTAAGTCACTCAACCTCACTTTTATTCTGATCTAAAATAAGATGAATAACTAAGCTGCTGAATTACTCATTTGTGTAGGTCATGAAAGTTTAAAAAAGTGCTGCAGGTATTTAAAATTAATCCCAGGAATCAGAGGAATTTTATATGCCCTGCGTGACACATCAGAAATAGTAGAATAGTCTTGTCTTTTATATCATGTCTTTCATACAAATTACAGCGGAAAGTGTTTTACTGAATTGCTGTTAACAGTCTCAATTATTTTGCTATTTATTATTAAGCACAGACAAGGAAGAAAAGCTGTTTGTTGGCTGAGATGTGGCAGTAGATGCATGGGAGGTGTACGGTAGGGCTTTTCCACCGAGCAAAGGAGCAGGCACTGATGCAATATATTTATAACAGCAGCTATTCTAGTATTACTTAATAATATAAAATACCTAAACGTCTGGTCTGGTATCCTAGAGTCTGTGCAGAGTTGGTCCCAAAGTCTGCAAGAAGAGATGTGACTGGAGTTAGGACCCTGATGTGGAGGGAGTGTGGTGTGGAAGTGATAAGACTTTCATTGGCGTAGTAAGATCTTTGCCTGAATTGTTAGAAATATTTCCTTTGGCATTATATTGAACATTTTTGCATCATGCTGAAGAGGAAATTAAGTGGTGTGAAAATGTGGTGTGCACGTCATCTTGATCAGTTTGGTTCATCATAAATAACTAAACAGCCAAAACTACTTAAATTGCTTAATAATCATAAAATTACTTAAAAACTATATACATCTCATAAAAAATTCTCATATGATAAGTAGAATGTTGCTGATAACCAGTTCTGAGGAAAAAATTCAGTGGAATTTATTTTTTAGCACTGTTACAATGAACTGGTTGTACGTGCTGCTAAGCATAAAGCTCATGTGTTGATTAAATCAGTTGCTATCTCATCGCAGACATCACGAGATGAGTTCGAGCTTTGTGCTTCACATAAACATGCTCCTGTGGAAGGATGCTGGTATGACATCCAAAGTAGTTATATGGCATTTCAAGCAGAAATGCTCACTTAAAGTGGACACTGCAGTGATCTTCTGGAGTTACGGTCACGTCTGGTGGCATTATTCCTCAGCCAGGCATTAATGAAGTTGTACGTCTGTGTCATGATGTTTGGGGCTTCTTGTCTAAGAATTGGTACACTGTTTAAAACCACATTGTTGAGGTCCTGAACAATTGCTCTCAAATTTGCTACTGCAACTCAGAAGTGGAGGACTATTAAAGTGATTGTCCATTAGAGTTTTCTGTGTTCTGTCAGTACCTTGTAGATCAGATTTGACTCTGACAATATCTGTTTGAAATACCTGTTTGAAATAAATCACACAATACTCCACTTAACTGATTGCTAATCTTGTTCTGAGTTTGCAAATGAATACACAGCTACAGGAACGGAACAATTGTGGAAGATACTTATTGTTGAATAAAATCTCAGATGGTGAAACGGTTGCAATTAAGCTAAATGTCACAGTAAACAAAGCATAATTATTGTAGCAATCCTTATTAAGCAATCACATACTTATTAAGAAGCAGTTATTGGGATTCTTATTTTAGCTTTGATGTTTAGTGGTGTTTCTTTTCGTCTGTGATGTGTAATTACTGTCTGAATAGCCTGCTTGCCTTGTGCTTGTGTGACCTGCGTGTCAAAGAGCAGATGTCACTGTATCCTTCCAGACATAATTATTGCATAATTGCAGGTAGGTCTCGCAAGCAGGAAAAGCAAATCGAAACACAGTACATCAAATAATCTACAATTGCAGTGTTATTGCATGCTCTTAACGGGATTAAAACAGCTGTAGGGGATGATAGTGCAGTGCCCTTTCTGTCCGATCAAAGATGGCAAAGAGAACAATGTGCAGTTTTTCTTTATTAATTGACTTGATTTATTAATGCCTTTCCTGTCATAGTTACCCATGGTGTTACAGATGTCTTGGAAGAGACTGCAGAACACACTTGTTTGCAGTTTTCCATAAACAAAGACATCCCACTGTCTCTTACAAGCTTTGTACAAGCCAAGCAAGTTTTGCTTAACTTCTTATGTTTGGAAAGAGTCATTTGATTAGGTTTCTCTTTACTTTGTTTACTACTGGATTTGTTTATGCTGTCGCAGGTTCCTTGGCACTTTGCAGATCTTGGTGGTATTTTTTAGTGAAAACCTTTTTTTGGCATGGCATTAAGTCCTGGTGGACAAAGCCTTACTTTTTTTAGGTGCTCTTTCATAGAGTAACCCAGGCTGGAAGGGACCGTGGGAGGTCATCTGGGTGAACTTGCTCCTCAGAGCAGTCTTGACGTTGACTTTGCACCAGGTAGCCCAGGGCTTTGTTCAATCACATCTTGAAAACCTCCAAGGATGATATCCTGCTGTTCCAGGGGTTATCTTCACAGCAATGAGGCTTTTTCTCACATCAGCTGGGAACTCTGCTGTTACAATGTGTGTCTGCTGTCTCATTCTCCTTCCCATGTCCTGCTGTGATGAGATCAAACGTTCATCCAGTATCTGATTAGGAGATGGACGATACCCATCCCTTATCTTAATCCTTTTGTTCTTTCTATAGATGACTGTGAATTAGATTACATTTTGTTTAGTCTTCTGCTTGAATTGCCCATAGCCTCTTGTTCACACTGGGAGTTGTATCTTTCTGAATTTCTGGCTCTTGATGCCTAAATTCTAGTGGGTTGTTGATGAAATGTAATTATTATTAATAATAATATTCACAGTGTCCTGAGATGTTTCTTCTAATTGACTCAGATTTCTTTCAAGGAAAGTGTAAATTTAACATGATTCTTCTAGAAATATTTCTAATTACAAAGCAGACTATTGACTAGGAAGTATTTACATCCTTATTTAAGCTACTGAACAGGATATTTAACTAAGCAATGAAACATTGTGGATAAGTTTACTGCTATGTGCTGAAGAGATCATCAGGAAGTGAAAAAAAATCTATGGTAATGGGATTTGGATTTAATTTCTAGCCTTATTTTTCATGCTTCTTTTTTTGATATGCCAAGAGCAGGCAACATTTTTAGCACATTTGCCAGAGAATAATTGTAAATTGTGATGTGTCTAATGATAGTGTAATTATTTATGCATCCTTACTTACTTTTTGGGGTAATTTTTCATTTTAAATTCACATCTGACATTAAATAATGGCCACTTCTTGCCAAGGCTTCTCTCTGTTCTGTTAATGTAGGGATTGGTAAATCTGCAGCTATGACACACGCTAGTTTGCAAGAAACACCTAGAAATGTATAAAAAGTACAAACTGGATGAGTTCTGTGCAGTAGTGGGGGAGTGGTTGTAGGTTTGGGGGGTGTAATTTGGCCCGTCCTTTGCTATGACTGCTTTGTGCTACTCCATGGCAAGGCTTAATGCTATTTTAAATGCTATTTGCTATCCTAAGCAATAAGGAGTAAATCCTTAATCAGTATAATGTTTCCAGCTCCTATCGGTGAGAAAAATACTGTTACACACAGTGAAACAATATTACTCTTGAACTTTTGCTTTAAAAACAGAGGAGTGAAACTCAAACTCTTCCTGCATGGAAACTTTTCACAACTCAAAAAGAATTAAACTGCCTTTGGTGAATGACTTCAAAGGAAGAGGTGTTGAGATAAGGTCACAATAAAGTTGTGGTGCAATGCTCAGTCTTTGCACTAGGTACTTTGCTAATAAAGGCCACCTAGCACTTGAGGTTTGAATTTTGACTACTACTTTTAGCGACTTGACAGTGTATGTGTAATCCAGTGTCTGGTTGTGAATCATCTTGGCTCTTGTATAAGAATATCCTTTTGAATCAAGGTGGAACAACAAGGACAAAAATTTAAATTGTCAATGAACCCCTTCATGTAACTGATCCCCAGGAGTTTATTTAGAGATTTTGTTTTGGTTTAAGAGTACTCAGTTTGTAAGCACACTGAATCCTGCTGGAAGCCTGTCCCATAATGTAGTCCAGTTTACAGAGCACAGTGTGGTTTGATGCTGCCTTTCTGTGCAGCTGAGTCCTTACCTTGCACTGATGTCTTTTGGTTTGAAATAGAGGCATAAAAGGGACAAAGAGTTTTTTGTGTATCCTGAAGGGTTCAACAAAAGCTGGAGCTCTCTCAATGCTGATGACTCTAAAAACCCCTCTTGCTCCCTGCCTGTCTGCCACTGGAGAAGGAGCCAGTCCTGACCTGGAGAATGAGGAGCATCCATGGAAGGGACATGGCAAGAGCAAGGGATGTGTTGGAGGAGAATCTTGGCTGTATCCAATTCCTGTTTACTGTTCCTCCTTTATTAACAATGGAAAAAGTGGGATTTATTTATTTAGTTGTTATTTTTTATTCCACGATGTCAAGCCCCTGGCTCTGGAGGATTAACTCCTCTATTCATGAAGAAAGAACGGGATTAGCAACCAAACAGCCAGCAGCTGAATGAAATATCTAGTATTGTAACTGCAGCAGTTCAGGGGCTGCTTTTGGTTCTTGGGTGTGTGTTTAGTTTTGTGGTGTAAGCGTATAACTGATTCTCGTAGTTTTAAAATCAATTTTATAAACGACTGGAGGAGCATTTCTTAAAACAAATTGACTTATTGTAAGTTCATTTTCTGCCTTGAAAAATACAAAAGATGAGGTGGTTGCAGGGTGTTCTCAGGTGAGAACTACATATGCCATGTCCTTGCTGAGTGAAACGGCTGTTGGGAGGCATTGGAAAGTTTTTAAACGTAGAAATGAGATGAGACCCTCTTGAGACACGATCATCAAAATCCCTCTAATATGTTGAGATTCAGCCCGAGTGCTTTTTTTTTCTACCTCCTCTCTTCAGTTTGCAGGCAATTTTGCAGTTTCTAGCCCTCAGATTATTTTTTTGGCTTGGCGGATTTTTGGTGAATAGTGCTGTCACAGAAAGCCTTCTCTGAGGAAGTTCACAAGTTCACAAGCAGATCCTTGAACAAGATTTGTACGATTACATCTATAGGTTCATGCTCTCCAGAACCTAACCTGACACTGCTGGGTTTAATTTTGGCTTCAATTCCCTTCCTAAAGGATCTGCCTTTGTCACCTCTTAGTGCTGCGTGCTGCAAGCAGGCACAACCTAATGGGATCCATCCTGCAGCGCACACGCTGTCGTACTAAGGCAGTTTCTCTGGTTTTGATCTCCTATGAAGAGTATTCTCCTGTGTTTATAGTGTTTTATCACCGCATATGACGGTTCAGCTTCTTCCCAGTGCAGTTCATTCCACTGACTAATTGCTCTATTAAGACTGTTTTCCTTTTATCTAACTCAACTTTCTTTTCCTATTAGATTGTTTTTCCTTTATGATAATTTTTATATTCATTTGTACAAGTGAAATTAAATATCTGTATTTCCTCAGGCTTTGGGATGCATTTTACTGTTGCAGAAATGTGCCTGGCCTGCCTTTAATTTCTGATGGGATGGGGTGGCGTTGTTCCCCCTCCACGTTTCTCTGAGGGGTCCAAGGGTGGGGAGCGCCCTAGGAAGAGAAATGACTTGCAGCCTTTAGGAAGCTTTCAAACCGTTTTAGGGACCGGCTGGTAGTTATTTACTTTTTAATACATGGCAAATTGTGGTTTGGATGCTACTGGGTGTCAGGGCAGATGCATGGCAGGGGTATTGCCTGGCACTTCTCAACGGTCCTTCTTTTGCAGGTCACTGGGGCCGGTGCGTAGGTGACTGTGGCTTGGGGGGCGTTCGGAGTCGAGCTGTCTGGTGCACCCACGCAGAGGGCTGGACAACGTACCACGCGAACTGCGACCAGAAGGACAAACCCGAAAGCCAGAGGAGGTGTTTTAAAGTCTGTGACTGGCACCTGGAGCTGTTTGAGTGGGAGGTTTCGGGATGGGACAGGTGTGGGCTCGTCCCCTTTGCTGGTGGTGAGGTGGGAGCTGGGGCTTGTGTCACCGCGCAGCATGGGCTGCAGCACCGGAGCGTCCGCTGCCTCCAGAAGCTGAACAGAACTGTTGTCGCCAATGAAATATGTGAGTATTTCACACCACAGCCGCCTGCTGAGCAAGCCTGCCTGGTGCCCTGCCCGCGGGACTGCATCGTGTCTGAGTTCTCCAGCTGGTCCGAGTGCAGCACGGGCTGTGCAAAGATCTTGCAGCACCGGACACGGGCAGTCCTTGCTCCCCCTCTCTATGGGGGTGCTCCGTGCCCAAATCTGACCGAATTCAGAGCCTGCAACACTCCCCCGTGTCCTCTTGGGGAGGAGGAGCATACCTACAGCCTCCGAGTAGGGTCTTGGGGTGAATGCCGGCTGCCCCAGCCTAAAGACAGTGACCTGACAGCGAGGACTATGCCAGATTTTGGTTCTGGAGAGCGAAGCACATTCCGACTTCAAGGCCACAAACCCCACCACCGTCCCGGGGAGGTGGAGATCGGTTACCAAACAAGGCAGGTCAGGTGTGTAAGGAGCGATGGAAGAGCTGCTGTGCTGAGGTAAGGCTGCTTTGTCTTCTCTTTCATCCTCAGTGGGTCTATTTGATGGAGTGCTTGCTCTGCGTGGCAGCATCCCAGCAAACACACTCTCATTCTTGGGTTTTAAATGCAAATTTTAATGTATTTTCTTTATGGTGGTCTTTTGATTTAATTCCCTCCTTGTAAAGCTAGCATATGCTGAATATTTTGCATTCCTCTACGATTTGTGACTGTTTAATTCATTTTATGTTTTTAATAATTCTCTTCTGGGTTGTGGGTTTTTTGCTGCTGTTGTTTTGAGGAAACATCGAGGAAATGGAATTATATATCACTTTGCTCTGTTGCTGGGCCCTGGCTGTGGGAGAGGGTGGTTTCATTATCACTCATGTACTGCATATATTTGGCAGAAGAGGCTAAAATTGCTCCAGCTTAAACTCCTTCATTCTTACAAATCAACACTGAATAAAATAAGCCTGAAAAGTCCGGCCTTGTGAATTTACTGGAAGGTATTTCTTGGAAGGATTCATCTGTGAGGAAACCTGTGATTGTCCTCCAGCTTACTGAGGAGCATTCCCATCTGGGTGTAGCTCTTGGATGCTGGGACTAGATAAGTGACTTGCTTTTCCTTCTTGTCCTCAAGTGTTTTACCTAACAATTTACTCTACTCTGCCCTGGTCAGGCCCCACCTGGAGTATTGTGTCCAGTTCTGGGCTCCCTGTTATAAAAAGGACAGGGATCTCCTGGAGAGAGTCCAAAGAAGGGCTACGAAGATGATAAAGGGCCTGGAGCATCTCCCCTATGAGGAAAGGCTGAGAAGATTGGGACTGTTCAGCCTTGAGAAGACTAAGGGGGACCTAATTAATGTTTATAATTATCTTAAGCGGGGGATGCAGGGGAATCAGCCAGCCCCTTTTCAGTGTCTGTGGGGACAGGACAAGGGGCAATGGCTGCAAGTTGGAGCATAGGAAGTTCCGCACCAACATGCGGAAAAACTTTTTCCCAGTGAGGGTGAGGGAGCCCTGGGACAGGCTGCCCAGGGGGTGTGGAGTCTCCTTCTCTGGAGAGATTCAAGACCCGTCTGGACACCTATCTGAGTGAAATGTCCTAGGGAGCTGCTTTGGCAGGGGGTTGGACCCGATGATCTCTCGAGGTCCCTTCCAACCCCTACAATTCTATGATTCTATGATTTCTCTTGGTCTGTGTAGGTTGCTTTGTTCTCATTCAAATGTGAAGGTTACAAGAATGTGCAGTAAATAATGGAAAGATTTATTCTCTCCATTTCTCATATTTAAATTTTAAGCTGTCCAAGTTCTACCATTTGACTCCAGGTTGGATTTGGGCAGCTGCCAGGAGCTATAGATGACTGAGAAATTGAGTTCTGAGAAAGCCACAACTGCTGAAGAACTGCTTATGTTCTGTTTCTTAAGGATATTAGAAGTTCTTGAAAACTCCTGCTCCTGAATTTTGCAGAAATCAATCTGTTTCTCTGTCATCTATAGCTCCTGGCACTTGCACAAAGCCAAACAGCAGAGAAAAGAGGTTATTTTACGTCCAATTCTCTAGCCTGTTAATATCTGTAGTGGTTTGGCACACATATGGAGGTGAAAATATACATTCTAGCCTTTTTCTTATCCCCTCTTATTAAACCTGTATGGGTTTTTTTTTATTATTGGTTGGAAAAAAGTCAAACTTTGTGAACCGTTCCAGCAGTTTCTAACATCTTGACTTTATTTCTTGTTTCTAAATATATGCTGATTCTAAATATCCAGATTTTATGCTCATGCAGCTGCTTGACTCGGAGTCACTTGTGATTTATGCCGCTGTGAGACCAGCATGTCTGCTAACACTTGTTAGCTGTTCTTCTGCCTCTTGTATCTCATTCCTTATCTCAGAGGCTCTGGGAAGGGGATCTTGGCTGTGTTAAAATTTCCCTTGCTCTGCTCTCACTGCTGCATTTGCTCTAAGAATGGGGAAGGGAAGATGCTGTCTTTAGAAGTCTTTTTTTCTGTGTTGTGCATCTATGTGAGTTACATGTTGGATTTCTGGATGGTGGTGCAGAGGGTTCTGGGAGGTTTAGTTTTAGTCACTCTACCTGTGACTGAGCTGTATTCTTGCTCCTTTCTGGGTGGTTGGTTGTTTTTTTGCTGATCTAGCCCCCTTTTTGGGAGTGTACAACTCCATTAGCCGCCTCCTGGCAAACCTAATTCTGCTGAGGCTGTGTCCCAGATTTACTTGAGAGCTGAGGCTGACCCATCCCTTACTCTGAATTCAAGAGGAAAGCCTGTTGATTGCATCAAGGACAAAAGGTCATGTCGTTTTACATCATTTTACAGGATCCAGCTAGTCACACGCTTTTCCTTTCTCCTTTTTATTCTAAATCTTACTGTTAATTGTAACCATCCAGTTTGAACTGAGAAACCAAAAATCCAAACCAAAATATCCAGCCTGAAATCCAACCCACACTGAATTCCAGAGCTGTGGTGTCACTGAGACCAAATACCCCCACAGTGACTCCCATTAAGCCTCCCCTGGTAATGTCCTTATCATTCCTTGTGTGGAGAGTTTGCTGCCCTTTGTCTGAAAAACAGACCAGTTCTTGCAGACAGTTTTTTTTTACCATCAAGTAAATACCAATGAGAGAGAGAGATTAGATTTCTGGAAAACTGAGGCAAGAGAGAGGAATATTCCAGGACATGCTTTAACAGCAAGCTTGGAGCTGCTGGTCTGCTGCTCCCAGTCGAAGGCCCCGCAAGGAGAGGAAACATCTGCTCATCTCGCCTCCTAATTTATAATGCAGTGGCAGTGATGCCTAATTCATCACCAAAGTATTTGTAATTTACTGGTGTCCAATCTCAGGGCAGTGGATCAGCCAGAGAGCAGTAGTAGCAGGGCTCACTGGTGGGAGAGGGTACTGGGAATGCTCATTGTCATGAAGGAGCAGGTGTTTGCCAAAAATTGGGTTTTGGTGCACTTAGGTGTAAGACTAGAAGATTGAATGCATGAAATGCATTTTGGTCTCTTCAGTAACAAGCTTGAGATTGATGGGACATCCTTTCTCATGTGAAGTGGGTACTAGTGGTGGGAATTGTGCCTGAGACTTCTTTTCAGTTTTTCCCTGGTGCTGGAGTTACGCCATTGAACCCTGCAAAAAGGGTCACAGAATCACAGAACATTAGGAGTTGGAAGGGACCTTCTAGTTCAACCCCCTGCCAGAGCAGGATCACCCAGACTAAATCACACAGGAATGAGTCCAGGCGGGGTTTGAATGTCTCCAGAGAAGGAGACTCCACAACCTCTCTGGGCAGCCTGTCCCAGTGCTCCAGCACCCTCACAGGGAAAATGTTCCTCCTTACATTCACATGGAACCTCCTCTGCTCCAGCTTGCACCCATTGCCCCTTGTCCTGTCACTGCCATCACTGAGAAGAGCCTGGCTCCATCCTCCTGACTCTTGCCCTTTACATATTTATAAACATTAATAAGGTCACCCCTCAGTTTCCCCTTCTCCAAGCTAAAGGGGCCCAGCTCCCTCAGCCTCTCCTCATAAGGAAGCTGTTCAATTCCATCATCTTGGTGGTCCTGTGCTGGGCTCTTTCAAGGAGTTCTATGTCCTTCTTGAACTGAGGGGCCCAGAACTGGATGCAATATTCCAGGTGTATTCTCACCAGAGCAGAGTAGAGGGGGAGAAGGACCTTTCTTGACGTACTGTACTTTGGTTTTACAGTGAATCCTCAGGTAGGAGTTGAAGAATTGTAAGGAAAATATTTTTATCATTGAAAAAGTTGGTCCTACAAAGAACTGTTTGTTTGTACCAGCCTCAAAGATGCAAGGAAAAATTCTGTGAATTTTAAAGGTAAAAGCTGTAAGCAGGAATTACTTGGAAAGGAGCACAAGCACGTGGGAGATTGGATGTAGTGTATCAGGGAGACAGAGCTGGGAAATGGTTTTTGATGAAACGCTTTTTCAGTTTGGAGGTTCTGTATTTGTCATAATGAAGGAAAAAGGGAGAAAGGGGGAGGAAAGGGAGGGACAGACCTTTTTGAAAACGCTCGAACACAGTTGAACAGCAGAACATCAATAGACCTTGAGACAGGTTTGTTTTCTGTTTAAAACCAATTTTGGTGTGGAGAATAAAAGGAAAAACATCATGGTAGAATGATTTTATGGATCTGATTGGAAGCTTTTAAAGACTGTTTTAAAAAGCTTAAATTTTTTTCATGCTATTTCAGATAAATTTGGATTCCATTCTATTTCACAACAAAGTTTTTTAGCTTTGCTTTAAATCCTCTCATATGCGTTTTCATACATTGAGGGGAAAAAAAAACCCACCTCCAGAAAAGTTGCCAGAAATGCATGTGCTGGAACTTCTGCCCCTTTGTTTTTCTGTCTTGTCACTGTTGTAAAAACCTACTGAATAGCAACACAAAGGCTCTCATGTTCCTTTCTTTAAAAAAAAAAAGTAAAACTATTTAGATTAAACACTAAGTTGTAATTTAGTGAAATGAGCAACCATAACTAGACATTGAAATCCTAAAGAAATGTAACCTGATTTTCTAACTGATTTTTCTAAGCATACTGAGAAGTTGAAGTCAGGAGCAAACAGTTCAAGGGCTTCATTATTATTTGGATTAGGAGCCTTTTTAGGTACATATTTCTTCAGCTCTCCAGTGTATGATTCAAAAGATGACAACAATATTAAGAGTTGGATTTGGGTCTCTGTTTGCTTTGCTTTTGTAAAATTCGGGTTGAATTCAGCCAAAGGTGAAGGCATCTGCCAAGGCTGAGGTAGAGCAGCATTCAGCTCTTTTGTTTGCCTCTGTGATTTGAGTTTCCATTATCCATTTCATAGTGGATTGCACTTAACACTGTGCTGTGGTATGTTTTTAGGAAGAATTATTGGCAGTTTCTGATGTTGAGACTCTTCTCACCTCTGGATGAATACAAAATTCTGCAATCTGGAGCTTGAAACACTGGGTTGTAATACGCTATTTGATGGTTATGATTCTGACTGGGGGGAGGAGATGCCTGTTCAGATTCCTCCCAGCAGATGTGGGGATTAAGCCTTAGTGCTTCAGCTTGTAAAGTTGGACAAGAAGATTTTTTACTTTCTAGGTTTTGAGTGAAGGGTTTTGGTGTGGTTTTTTGGGGGTTTTTTTGAATTTCTGTTTTTGGTCTCACTTCCTTTAGAACAGTGAGTGCATTTTCATTTTCCATAAGAGTAATGCTTGTAGAAACAGGGGAACTGGTGCATAACATTTTGGAATCACCAAAACGTAGACATTTTAGACACCGGAGCATGTGTGTGTTGGGATTATAGGCCTCCCAGCTCCCTTTCCCTTTGGTTGGTCCTATGGCAGGCAAGCATTCCCCATCTTCCTTACCACCCTGGCGCAGAAGAGGCTGGTTTGTCTTCTGCCAAAGAGGCCTCTGATGCACAGATTGAATATATGGCAGCCCTTCAGGACCCTGGAGTACACAATGGATCCTTGAAAGGATTCATCAGCCCTACCCTGTGCTCCTGGTGCTGCCTACCCTAACCAGCAGCCTGGGCACGGTGGGTAGGAGCTTCTTTAACATGTCACATTGTTCTGGAGACAGTCCTTTCAGTATGAAAGGTTCAACAAGAACCTTCTGTCTCATTCTCTAATATAAGGAACTGCATTCACCTTTCACTCTGAATGTGTGGATGTGGTTGGGAAAGGAAACCGAGGATAATTTCTGTGCTGTGCCCAGCCTGTTGCAGTGAGGCACTGCTTCTGGATGATCTCACTCCTTTTTCCTGCTGATAGACGTGTTTCCACTCATCTCATTGCTGTGGATGTGATGATTGTGTGACTGTCAGGCATGTAGCAGAGATGCACCAAGCTCTTGGAACCTAAGAATTATAGAATATGTTAAGTTGGAATTCACCTTTAAAGGCTATCTATTCCAACCCCCTGCAGTGAGCAGGGACATCTTCACTAGGTCAGGTTGCTCAGAGCCCCATCAAGCCTGTCCTTGAAAAAATACACTGGGTTTTGGTGAATATACTGAATTTACTGTTTTTTGGTGAGTCACTGTGTGTGCAGAACAAAGGTGGGGTAGTTCAGCTTGGGGCTGCATGATCACTCTGTCTCATGGGGAAGAGTGCGGCTGGAGAAGAGGAGCAACCGTGCTCCCTTGGTAGCAACCTGCAGTTACAGGGTTACAGGGGACGTGGAGCTGCACAGTAAGAATGGTATATTGGACCGCTTGTCCCTTCTTCTCTCCTTGTTTTTCTGCCTGTAGCTCCAGGACTAGGTGCGTGTAAGAGAAGCGTGAGTAGGTTGCCTTTAGTTTAGTAGGTTTGTTTATATGTGGTTATCCCCCTCAAGTACACAAGGGAGTAAGGGCTCTCTGCCACTTGAGTGAGCTAGGCTCCGTGCTGCTTCTGTCTGCTGGCTAACTGATCCATCTTACATTGCAGGCAACCTAACATAGGTTGTGAAACAATTCCTGTAGTTTTACAGCATCAATCCAAGCGTGTAACATGAAAAAAGCATCAATCACACAAGTACCCTGCTATGGCACACTTACCAGATTGACTCCCAAGAGGAAGATCTAACCTGATACAATAATAGGTGGAAAGTTAGCTTGAAGTCAAGGCTTGTGTGGCATCTTTGGTCCCCAAGACCTCCTACCTCTCCCTTTTGCCTCAGATACAGTCAGAGCAGGGCAAATCCTTCTCTGGTTTGCAGCAGATCAGTGAATGTCTCACATGTCTGGGCTTTATCTGTATGAGGTTGCCCTAAATACATCTGTGACATGAAAGACACTGCCTGAATTTCATTGAAAAGCGTGTTTTTACATTTGTCTTTGTGTTGCTCAGTGCCACAATTAATTTGACTTTGAGGCTCTGAATGAGTAGGTACAAGTTAATTAGATTTGGTGTCTGTTAGGCGGTTGCATGTAATTCGCCTTCAAAAACATCTACTGGTGCAGAAAGATGGAAATTGCCGGCTCCACATCTTGTTCACCTTAAGGTCAATGAAGTTATCTCTTTAGCCTTTTGTAGGAGGAGCGGTGGAGGGATTTTCAGGGAAAGAAACAGCTGTTCAGTCTTTGCATACTTCAAAGGCTTCTGCAAATAGCACAGATGATTGCTGGGCAGAGATGTCTTTTGCGGCCGGAGTGCTGGTGTGGGTTTGAATCCATCAGGAGAAGGACTGTAAGTATGGTCTTGCTGAGAGCCAGGGCTAACAATGTTAATTTTAAAGATGAGCCAAAAGCAAGGTTTTAAGGGCTTCATTTTATTTGATATTTTGGTAAAGATCAGGTCAGGCTTAAATCTCCTTTGCAGTGGTGCAACCCCCGAAATGGATTTGGGTTTTTGTACTGGTACCTGAATGCAAATTTTGATCACTCCTTACAATGTGAGATCAGTTGCCCTCCAATGCTGTCCGTGTTCTTCATTTAGTTTCCTAGTACAATCGGCTGGGATGGTGATTTTTATGTGCTCCTATTTTATCTACTCAAAATCAGGAATTCTTGTTTCTCATTAACATCGTGGCATGGGTGGCTCACCTGATAAATGTGTTTGAAAAAAGATATTAATAGGGAAATAAGGTTACAATTCATTCTCCTAATGTTCCAAACAAGGCTCAAAATCCCTGGGTTAGAAAGTACAGATAGAATGATTATTACTTTTCAGTTCTTGGTGCAATGGTATTGACGTTTTGTACCAGATATGGCTTTGCAGTCGGCTGCATTTGGCATGTAATAGGGGAATGAGAAATCTTTTTGAGTTGTAAGCAAGTGTAATTTTATTGAGAGGGGGCTGTATTGCAGGCTGTTTCTACTTTATGGAGTTATTAAAACAAACCTTAGTAAATTCATCCTCGCAGTGCCAGTGGGATTAATGAGTTTTATTCTAGATGAAGAAAATGAGACCAAAAGTGTTAGACTTTTTTTTATACTTGGAAATATAAATTTAAGCTCCTAAATGCTGTATTTTGCTGTAGTTGAGGCTCTAGTCAAACTTGATCAGATATCAGTGGGAATATTCCTATTGACCTCTGGGAAAATGGGACCAATTTCTAGACTGGAGAAGAAGCGAGTGAATGTCCTTTATCTTCTCTGCTCCCCCTATGAGATTGCCCTGCAATCCTGAAATGATTGCCCCGGTCTATTTTCTTTAGAGAAAGTTAGGTTAGTCAAACTGTGCTATAAGTAATACCGAGTGAGGTAATGGCTGGCTCCCTGGCAGCAGCTCTGGATTTCACACCTTTTAAGTGTACCTGTATTTGCTCCTTACAGTTGGCAAAAGCCTGGCCGTGAGCAACTGGAGGCTGGAGAAGACACATTTAGAGAAAATTCACACTGTGTTCATGTATGGTCCTAATTTTGGAGACCGATTTGCATCATCTGTATAACACTAGGCAGAAGTGAGAAAAATCTTTTTGGTTCCTTTTCTCCAGGTGACTTCTTGTTCCTGTGTTTCATCTTTATTATTTTTTTTCCCCTGTGCCATCCTTCATGGTGCTTCAGTGATGTTTCTGCTCATACTAACCTCAGTTCTCTCTCAGTATATCCTGTTCTGCTCTGTTACTTCAGCTGTTGAAGGTTTTTGAGACACAAGAAGGTTTTCTCCCATTCTGGGAGATGAGTGGTGACTTTGGGGTGGAGCAGAGCATCCCTGCTTTGTGGGCTCTCTCCCAAGAAAGGGATGGTCCAGCCCTCAGCTAGCTGGGAGTGAATCAGAGGAGCAAGGAAGGATGGTGGCCTTACTCTGGAGGTTCGTCTCCTCTGTGAAGTGTTTGCTGCGTTGGACATACTTTCCTGTACTGTGAAAAGCTGATAGAACTTTGGAACTCTTAAAAAATTTTATTCTGGGGCTTTGTATCTTGATACCAAACCTCAACAGGGTTGTGCATTGGTTGGGCCTTGTGCATTACAAAATGAATGAGGTTCGTGTCCTGATGTCAGCAGGGTAACTGAGTCCCAACATACAGCCACAGTTGCAGCATTGTCAGGTATGGAAACCCTCTGACCTTGTTTGACAGAAGCCTTGCAAAGCCAACATGCTTCCTATTATCGTGGAACTAATTATTTTGTTAAAAAGCGGAGTTGCTCAGTAGGACATGTTGACATCTAGATGGATGGGAGGATGGTGGACAGCTGGTCTTGTGTGTCTGCGATGGGAATGGTTACCATTTCTCTTGGGCTTGGCTTTTATTTTCTGTCCTGGGTAAACTGATGACACACTCACTGCACAGAAGCGAATATATAGTGCTTCTCGCATCTAGCTTAAGTTGAAATAAATGAGGTATATTATTATTTGCAAACTACTCTGCCTGCAGGATTGCACCCAAAACTCCCTGGAAATGCATTCTGTGCACCATGGTGTGGCCTCTCTTACCATGACTTGTACTGGTGGTGATGCATGTCTTCTGATTTACCCCCAATGGCCAAGGATGTCTTTTAGTCCAAGGCCAGACTCTGACTTAGGGTGAAATATTTGGGTGGTTTGTGCTGGAAAAAAACGTAAGTACTTTCTAAGCCAGATGTCCTCATCTGTTTTCCTGTGTTCTTACTGCAGCCTCTGCCTACAGGACCCTGTCCCTTTGACCTTCAAGTCCTGTGTCATTGCTAAAGACTGTGAAACATCCGAGTGGTCAGCGTGGAGTGCCTGCTCAGTGACCTGCGGCTGGGGAGATCTCACCCCGGGCTTTCGGAGCCGGCACCGTGGCGTGCGGAGTGTGGCCGTGGGTGCTGGGAAGCTCTGCCCGGAGCTGGAAGAGAGGGAAGCGTGCAGCATGGGAGGGAAGGAGCTGCTTCAGCCTTGCCCCAGGTAGAGCAAGGGCTTTCAGCCCAGGGTTTTGGAAGTAAAGAAAGCCCCGTTTGTCTCATGCAAAGCACGTGTCCGTTGCTTGGTGCCTGTGCATGGGGAGAGTCGCACATCATGCGTTCTCTCTTTGTCTAAAAGATCATTGCTTTGATTGTTGTTAACAATGATTACTGGTATTATTTATTGTTAGTAATACTCTTGTAATTGTTGCTGTTATTGTTATTGCTATTGCAATAATTACACTTATATATAGAAAGAAATTTAAAGTGCACCCTCTAGAGTTTTATGTTTTCATATTTTCAAAATTGATAGCAGATACTCTTCCTTTCTGAAGGGTCTTTCATCCTGATGGCTGTTTCGGAGAATTTCCTCAGCTGCACAGAGACCGGGCAGGGGCAGCTCTCCATGGCTGTGCTTTTATTGGCTTTGAAATTGTAATTTTTATGTAAGATTTAACGATTCCCCTTCATCTCCTCATTAAAAAAAAATAAAATCCAAGTCCTCTTTGAGGAAAATGGGACCTACTCAGAGGTAATAGCCTGGACTTTATTTGTCTTCCCTCTGGGGTAGTTCTTGAAATGGGAAACTTCGTGATCCCTGAGTGCTTGCTTGGCTTATGGCAATCTTAGTTCTGGCAGGAGGTGAGAGTCTCACCTTTCTGTCTGCAAATCCCTGCCGTTATGCCATTCTGGGTTGGCATACTGGGTCGCTGGTTTCTTTTTGCAAAGAAAACAAAATATTGCTTAGTTTTTCATGTGGCTTGTTTTGAGATTGACTATAACAAGATTGATAAAATTTGGTATGCATACAAACAAATTTCCCATGAACAAGTATGTTTAATGGGGCATCTGTTTGATGCTCAAGTCTTGAGTTTCTGAGGCTTGGCCGGATACGGCCAAAACCTTTGATAAAACCTTTGCAAGATACATTTCTTAGGATGGTGTAACCTGTAAAAGTGTCTCCATATCGTTGAGTTCATTCAAAATCAAATGCTGATGCTTTTTATGCACCCTGCTAGCAGCAGAGAGGAAGTATAAAAAAAAATATTCTGTTGCTTGATTACATCCTATGAAAAGAAAAGGCTCTTACAGAGTGATTTTTGCTCCTGCCCAAACGCACATCAATTTCAAAGACAATAGATTAACACATTGTCTTGCTGATTTTGTATAGGAGAGTGGGTGCATGTAACACCTGATTGGGATAGACTGGCTGGTAGTTAATCAGGGAATGAACAGGCACACATCTGTCCCTGTTTCTCGCTGTTACTTTTTGACATTGCATTGTGTTAAAGTGCAAACGATCGTAGGGTTCTGATGTAGTCAGGAGAGTCCAAAAGGTGAAACCTGCCTAATACTGATAATTTTCTGGAATCGCTGCTCTTGCTATAGAAGGAAACCTGTTGTTTTCTCAGATTATCCCTGCTCTGCCCAGGTTTTCATGAGCCTATGAACTCTTAAACCTTCCCCACCCTGCTGTACCCACACATCTTCAGTCCTTCAGGCAACATCTCCAGCAAAGTAGAGGTGTGATCTGGGATAAGCTGCCTAATGAGCTAGTCCAGGAAAGGAATGTTAGACTTAGATGTTAATAGAGCCACTTAACAAAAAATACAGCAAAAGAAACTCCTTCTGGTAGGTAGCTAATTGTTATTTTTAGGGATGTAATATCTCAAAATGCAGGGAGAAGGCCATGACCTTCTCACACTGCACAATGTTGTGGAGAATTTTAGTGGTGCCTTTGATTTGTCTGTTCAGTACTGCAGGAATGAGCAGGAACGCAACGCTGTGATGTTGCAGTACGTGCTGTGGGTCTGCCAGGCTGTGGGGGCCAGCAATATGTGCTAATGAGCAGAAATCAAACATTTTAGAAGACATTAATTGTCAGCAGCTGGTGAAGGAAGTTATGGGTCCATGTCACAGTTTACAGCCTGGGGATTTGGTGATGGTCTGTGGGACTTGGTGACCAAGATGCTGAAAGTACTTCAGACTGGAAAGCCGTAGCTTTCAGCCATAGAGGGGATGTAGTGTTAATCCCTGTGAAATAATCAGTGCACTACCTAAAAAGATTATGGGTTTTTTTCCCCTTAAATATGTGACAACTCATCTGTGGCTTTGCTGGGACTTACCAAACAGTTACCTTTTCTTTCTTCCCCTTACAAGATAATGATGAATTTAAGGAACTTCAGTAGCAGAAATAAAAGGCATTCTTCATTTGTCTGGTCTCCACATAAACCACTCATCATTACTCTCTGGCTTGTGTTTGCCTAATCAGATTAGTCCTAATCTTTTAAGATGACAGTTCTATTTACTTTCCCAGTTCCTAGAAGTCTACTCTTTGCTGTTTTTTGGGTTGATTGTAAGACAAATAGCATTTTATTTATCTTCATTCTTTGGGCAAGAATTTTCCAAAGCATGCTTCAGGCACAGCAGTGAAAATAGGTGAGGAAGTAGACCGAAGGAAGAGCAGATCTCTGAGCAGGGGATTCTCCAGGCTGTTTTTTGGTGCAGGGGCAGAGGGCATCCCATGACTTAAAAAAGGTACCTACTGTGGGCTACATCCACCAACACAGACATTCAGCAGCTCGAGAGGTAGCACGTGCAGGGCCGTACTCAGCAGGGGAAGATGGGTGAAGTTATATTCCAGCCTCCTCAAAAGATCCAGAGGAGAGCAACCTAACAACCTTCAGCTTCAAAGTCACTCTGTTATGTATTATATCTATGTCCTCAGCAAGGCTGGAAGTTAAAGGTCCCATTGCAGGTACATGGCAATTAGTGTAAATTTGCTGTTAAATGGGAAAGGCTTTTAATTTTATGGCTGAAGTTTACAATAACTTCTTTAATCAATAGTTTAAAAGCAGGAAAATAAACCACTTTAACTGCATGTAGGATTCCAGAGCTTTGTGCTTTGTTTTACTTTTGGTTATTTGTTCTGACGGGATTAGATTAAGTGCTTAAAAAGCTTAAATACAGAGGAGGTGATTTTACTTTCTTTTATTGTGATATAAATTTGGGATAGTTCAATTAAAGTGAATGGATATATACGGGTATAAAACTTGTGTAAGCACTAAGAGTGTAAGTCCTGTAGACTAAAGAGACCAAGAGGTTACTATAAATCGGAAAGATATTGAACGCTTCTTAGTTGCATAGCTGTCACTGAGTCATCAGTTTTAAAACAATGTATTATATCATTTTTATCCTTGATGTGTCTTTCATGTTCACTGGGAATAGATAGATTTTTCTAGAATTATGATTATGTCTTTCATTTTGCTCGTGGTTGCTATGTTACAAGATGGGGATTTAGAGAACAGCGCTCTTTACTTTGTTGGAAATTGAAAGCTTTTCAGAAATTAAACAGTGGAAACTTGGAAAGTTTTAAGACCTTTTTTTTCCAAAAGCCTTGAGGTTACTGCTGAGTATGGGTGTGATGGTATCACTTTGTAAATGAGGCCTGTTACATGCCCCAATTAAAGATAAGGCATTAGTGTGAAGTAGAAAAAACTTTAAAGGAAACGCAGTGGACCGTGCTGGTAGGCTGCTGGAGTCACACTTTGGTAGCAGCTCTTCAGCCCTTTGATCTTCACTGGCCTTGGACACGCAGCGGTGACCTCCCTGCATCTGGGTCACTTCCTTGTCTCCCTCTAAATCAGGAACTAGCCATGGAGAAGCTTTGGTTCTCCAGCTCCATGTTGGATGCTTCTGAGGCCACAGTTGACTGTCACAGTGCAAGAGCATCTTTAGCCTTGACCGTAACGGAAACGTGTGGTACCCACTGTTCTGCTTCCTCAGCTGTTCAGTGGGGAAATTCAGAGCGCTGCTTATGATGTGAAAGGATATCCAGCTTTATCAGCCAAGTTCCTTCCTAGATAAGTAAAGTGTGCACTTTATTGCTTCTAAATTAGCAGGTTTTCTTTGCACAGTTTCTTAAGCAGAGTGATATATCTGTCTGGATTCTGGAGATCCCCATTTGGGACATCAGCTAGTACTCTAACTATTGACAGTGGGGGCTGTCAATCCCTGAAGTGGCTAGACCTCCCATAACTCACTGTATTGGCAAAACCTCACACAAGCCTATTGGGAAGCTGAAGGCTGAGATTTTTAAACTATAATGAGATGTCTGCAGATAAACATGGGACACAGCTAAGACTGCAGCTATGAGTTTGCATCAGTCTAATAATATTGTTAGGAGTTTAACTGAGATGTTAAATCTATTGACATTTGAAATCATCACCAATAGGATTTGGTGTAGGGATTGCAAAACTACACTGGAGCTGTCCAACTGATGATCCAAATGCATGATGTTTCTTTCCCTTCCAGACTCTTCACCCTCTAGGGAAGGTGAACAGGATGACTGGATGGTGTTGGCCTCTCGGCTTAACCCCAGTACAGTGCATCTCCAGTAGTGTCTGCTCTAACAACAAGATGTCCAAAGACGCGTTGATGGCTTTGCTCATCTTCGTTCAGTTGGAGAAATGAGTTGTGTGGTAAACCCAGTGCAGATATTGATAATAATTTGCAAATACTGGCTTAAGGTTGCCAGTTATAGTCCTCCCCCCAGGTATTTGTCAGCCTTCAGTCTCTACTCTTTACTAATGGCTATTAATGAGCTTCTGATTTAATTTAAATACAGATTATGTTAATTCTCATGGTCTTTAGAGTAGTCCAAGTACTGGCCATGCTGCTCAAAGCCCTGTAAAGGTCTGACGTCACTGCTTCCGTGTGGAAACTTCTTGTGTTAGTTTTCCCACTGAGTGGGATAGCAATCTCTTGAATACATTTCTGCTGTATGGGCTTGTTAATGGCTGAGAAAATGTGTACTTTTTAAACACCTAACACTCAGGGTCAGGATTTGTTCCTGGAAAACTCCAGACAGCTGAGGACATGTCCAGTTGGAGAAAGGCAAGATGGGGTGATGGGGCTGAGGCTTTAAGCTGCTTGCAGCAGAGCTGCTCATCAGACTGCTCTCCAGTGTAGCACCGTATCCAGTTTCTTCGTGAACATATCTTAAAGTTTTGTTGGTGGTTTTTTTAGGTTCAGGGGCTGATGAAGCTTAATTATCTCTGAGCTCAAATTAATTATTTTGCATAATTTTAATCACCGATGGCCCGATTTCTGTAGGTGTTAACTCCCACAGCTCATGCTGAATAGGAGAAGGAGGTGCTCACACCTCTGGAAACAGCTCTTTAGGATCCAGAGTTTATGGCTACATAAGTCAAATACTGATAATCAGTTTTCTTCGACCAGTTGTTGTTTTAAGAAGTAATGCCCTAAACCAACTATTTCCATGGCTGCAGACGTAGATGTTCTGTACTTAGGCTTCTAGTTTTAAAAGTGTAGACCTGAAGAGCATGATGTCCTGAAGTGGTGTGGAGGAGGAATCCTCTTCACATGGCGTTTGATGAAGACCACTTTTCACTGCCTTTTTTGTCAGAGGAAGGTTGCATTTAACACCGTGGGCCTAAGGAATGCGATTAGGAATTCCCAGAAGCAACAACTAGAATTAAAAAAAGTAACCATGGCTGTGCTTTATATGTTGTGGGAGTTCAGGTGTTCCATGCTTGTCATGTGAAAAGCATATTCTTTATTGTTTTCTCTGTTGGCAGTAAACCCTGTGAGTGTATCCACATGTGCACGTGGTACTGTATATTATTAAAGAGAGCATGACAGCTCATCTGAAAAGTACCTGTAAATTAAAAGTAATTGGCAGTCTTCACAAGTGTTTTCCATGTGTATGTCACAAAATTCATAAGTGTTTTGTGGTTGGAAATCATTCTTATGCCCATATCTACAATGTAAGAAGTTAAGAGAACATTGATGTGTGCTCAGGCAAACTAACGCCTTTATTTTTCACATAATTTTGAGATGCGTGTTTCCTTGCCATAGCTGCAGTCAGGGAGCAGATAACTTGCTGTGGAGAATACACAGAATTACAACGTGGAAAGCTTTTTTTTGGTGGAGGCACCCCGTTGCTCTGGAGCTTACGGTGATCAATCAGGAGGTTAACATACATAGATAGTTTTAACAACCGTGGATCTGCTGTCAGGGAAGGGAGTGTTTGTCTTGAGGATAAAGGAAGGAAATTTATTTTACATGGTTTATGTTACACAAAACCCAAATATTGCATGGAAAAAGTAAACTATGAAATTTAGAGGAGCAAAGGAATAAAGCAGCAGAAGTGTGAACAGATTGGTTATAAAACCAATATTGCCTAAGATTTGCATTTGGGAAGCCGAAGAAAGACTTCGGGCTCTTATTTACTCACTGGTACTGTGACCTGTGAATCAAAATGAACTATGGCTCTGAAAATTGTAGTGTTAGAAATATGCTCTACATTTTCAGGCAGGATGGGGAAATAATTTTTGCTTCCCACTGATGCACAATGCTATTTTCCCCATCGTTTTAATAAGTTCTTCCTGGCATTTATGCTGGTACACACCAATGATGACTGTCTGTCTGTACAGCGCTCGCGTATCTGCCCAAGAGCGTTACTCTTCCTTGAAAACCCTTAATGCTCTTTAGGTGTGAAGTGAATATAAAATGAAAATAGTTTTATCTAGAGCTTGCTGTGTATCACAACTACTGGAAACTGAAATGAGAGAACTGTGGTACTTTAGCCAATCCCTTGAAGAAATTGGCTGTGCCCTAGGCGTTTATAAAGCTGTCACCTGTAGAAAAGCTGCCCGGTGCTTGGAGCTCCATTGACATATGTAGGGTTTTAGCTATTAAGTGCATTTCAGAATGAGGTGCTCAGCTCTTGGCAGAGCGTGGTGGGTTAGTGGTTTGAGGCACATGTTTGAAAAACTACTTTTTGCGCTTAATCGAACTTCTTAATCTTCTTTCCTTCCTTGCACCCTGCTCAAAGAGGGTGTCAGGATGATTTAGTGTTTCAGAACAGTTTGGAGATTAGTGAAAAGTTTTACACAGCTGCTACAGACAAATAGCAAATACTTAACCTTTGTAAATTTACCGTAATTTACTGTTCAGAATGTTTCAAACCCCCCTTTTTCAGACAGATGCTGCTATAAAGATTAAACAAATTATACTTTGTCATCTCATAAAGTACCACTCCCTCACCCATAGTTTTTTCAAAACCTCTTGTTTGACCTGGCCCCTTTTATTTCCAAAGGTTTGCCTGGAGGACTTCTGAGTGGAAAGCTTGCCAAGTGTCTCTCCTCCTTGACCAGCAGGACCCTCACCATCAAAAGCAGGCAGGCCTTTGTGGAGGTGGCATACAAACCCGGGAGGTCTACTGTGCCCAAATCACCGTAGAGATTGGGATGCACCGAATGAAGGAAGGTATGTGCATAGGGTTGTTCTGAATTGTTTGGCCCAGGGAGATCTGAGGAAGAGAAACAAAGGAAGAAAAGAAAAAAGGTTAGATGCAAACATTAGTAGGCTTTGGCTCTAGTTGATGCTGTTGTTGTATCCACCTCATGTAGGAAGGTGTTACTGAGCGTTGGAGGGAGCAGGAGGGCATGTTCCTCAGAGTCCTGAGGAGCCACAGCCTTCCAGGGTGAACTGATGCTAGGTCTGTAAGGGTTCTTGTATGGAGGGTTTCAAAGGATGGATGAGCTGAGTTTGGCTTGGAGTGGAGTTTTCTTCCTCTTGTATATCAGGTAGCCCATCCCCTTGGTAACAGAATCTGTTTATCTGTGGTTTTAGTCCTGGCTTAGAGTATAAAAAAAGATGTCACACTCCATTCTGGATATGGCTTTAGCCTCAGCTTCAGATTGATACACAATCTTTCCTGTGATTTTGAAGGGGAAAGCAGAAATAATATTGTCACAACTTCTGAGCAGACAGACGGGTTTTGGACTCTGGAAGTGAGTTATTTTTCTTTTAGTAGAATAATGAGTAGATACAGATGCACAATGAATAATTCATCTGAGGCTGTTTTATTTACTCTATGTAGTGCTCTTGCAGATATGTTTTTGAGCAGAGATGTAAGATAATAAGAACACAATATCATATCTTAAATTTATTTACTTACAAAGGCAAAGCAAATGTTTCCTGGAAGCGCAGTGTGTCCTAGCATCCTGCACAGACTCTGAGATTATATAAAACCAGACCTGATTTGATCTCTACTCAATCCATGTATAGTTGCTCTTTCACCCATCCCAAACATGTGGTGCTATCTTGCTCTCCCAGCACAACCCCCTCTACTGCTCTGCACCAGTGTGTGCTGAAGATGATTTTCAAAGTAAGGAAAGGGCTGTTGGTGGGCAGGCATGTAACATTTCTTGACTGTCTTCATCATCTCGACCACTTCTGAGGTCCATGCAGGTGCTGTATGGCAATTGGTGAGCAGCAAGCTTTAACTGGTTTCATTCACACTTTAGTCTCTTACAGTATTGTGAATTACTGAAGAAGATTAGAGGAGTGCATCTGAAACCCTTACACCAATGTAAATCATAACAGATTTGGTGCTATATATCCAGTCTTTCTCATCTGTGGGTTTTTCCCACAGTTCAAAGTTCAGTTCAACTTAAAAATTACAAACCCTCCCATCAAGAAAAAGAAAACACTGGGATGCATCTTCCTTGTTTCTCCAGTCCTAGTACTTTCTTTTGGAAATGAAATAATAGTTCATGTAGGCAGCTGAAAAAACCAAACGTGCCTAGCAGTTGTGCGAGGCATCAGTTATTATTGCTGTTCCAAGGCAGTAGTGCAGGATTGAGCACTCCTTGGAAAGTGAGAACTTCATGTAGTGTCAACAATCACATGCAAATAGAGAGAGGGAAAGCCTTTCCCGTTACTCCTTCCTATCCAGTAATATTCAGTGTGTTTTGTTTACTAGCTGATCAATTTTTGTTCTTTGAATAAGTAAGAAATGATGTTTTTTCTGGCCTCTTTCCTGGCAATCTGAGCTGATAGAATACTTATATTCATCACGAGGATATCTCATATTTTATTGTGCCGTTTTGTCAGTGATGGGGAGAAGGTGAGGAAGTTAATCCTTCTGTGTGTAAGCAAATTGAGAATCTAACTGCTACTGTCAAAAACCACCGTAGTTTTTCTTTCTTTACCTCTCGAGTGTCCTTAAAGGGATCATTCAGGAATCGAACAAGCGAGTCTAATAGGATATTACCATCCATCAGAGTAGTTATTCTTCTCGTTGCTTCCAATGAGGATTTGGACTTAGGCCCAGTGACATATGTGAAAGAAGATTTTGTCCTGTGGTCTCTCCAGCAGCATTCTTGGATAAAATATGTTGAATCCTAGTTGGAGACAGGTACCATCTGTGATGTATTTATACATATTGCTCAAAGCTCTTTTATCCCCCAAGGATATCTTTCCTATTTTTCATTTGCTTAGTCTTCTATTCTATTTCTTCTTTTATTAAAATGTATATGTAAAGGGAGCCCCTGTTTTGAGTCCCTGTGTATCAGTTACTCAGAAGGTTAGGTCTGCTCAAATCTTTCTCTGTTTTGATTATACAAGTCCATCTCGAAGATACTGGAAAGGGAAAACTTTCACTTGGATATTCCTTTCAGAAAAGCCTTGATATGATTTCATCTCTTTTCTTCCTCAAGAGCTGACCTAACTAAGAAATCCCTGCCTTAATCCAAGCAAAGTTATATAAATTTTTGGCCTTAAGGAGGAAGGACATACTTTCAACATGGCTGATGAGTATTTGGAGACAGAAGGTCTTACAATCTTAGAAGTCCTGTGTAATACTTTTGCATTCCGAGACTCTTACACTTAGGAAGTGTGCAAAGTGTTGCATTTCTGTGGATGCAGGTGAGCCAATGTATGGGCACCTACGTTATCAGACTGGGTAATTTTATGTTAACTCTTCTGTCCAAGGCATCTCCATTCAGTTGTGAAGCTTTTGTTAGTTCAGACTGAATTAGCTTTAAACCTATCCTTGTGTTTTTTCTTTAAGTATCTCACTGAATTTTAGCACGTTTGAATTTATAATGCTTAATTTTCATGGAAGGGTATTAATCTAATACTTTGAGTTTATCATTATTCTTCTGATATCCAGAGATGGAAGCATCAAATCTGCATGTTGGAAAAGATGGTGCTTTTATTGACAAATTTTGCAGAAAAAGTAGCATAGAACATGCAGGTGAGCTACCTACAGTACAGCCCCGATCGACTGTTTCTGGATACTCCCAGATCCCTGTTCTGGACATCCTGTATCTGGAACAAACACCCTCTTTAATGTAAATCCGTTCACTCATATAGAAAGTCTTTTAAATAAAGCAGAAATGCAGATCCTCAGCTTGCTTTTAAAGCCAGGCACTGCTAACGTGGAACACACATATTTTATTCTCTTTTGTAAGTATACTTTTCTGGATTAAGATAGCATTTTATAAAATCAGCAGTCATGAAAGTCTTACCTGAAATGTGTTTTCCCACCACAAATTTTAATTAATCTGTGTGAACCTCACTAACTAGCAATCCCCAGTGTGCCAACAAGAAAGGCATTTGGTAAAAGTATGGAAGAATATTATGTCATGATTGGTTTATGAAATCTCTCTTCTTCTTCGCAGTACAGCTGTCCTCTTAATTGCAATAAATAAGTCAAATAATATGGGAATTAAAACTCCTCTTGGAGCCTGGGGATGGTGCCTGGTTTAATCTTCTTCAGGATTTTTTTACCTCTTCTCCTGAAGGCCAGGGAGTATCCTTGTGTTTTCTAATTAAAATTTACTTTTTGGATTTGTCTAGAGACTATAACTCTTTATCTCTATTATGGGAGATGGCATCCTTTATAAAATCCTCCAGAAGCATCTCCTCTCTTCTCTGAACTAGTTACCTTCAGTCCCTAGTGACTGGGATTGCTGTTCTCTCCATATTTTCCTGTAGCTTTCTAACTAGGGATCTGCCTGTCCTGTCATTCTTTCATAAAATTTGTGCTTTATATATCTTGACGTTTTTTCTTTTCACTTGTTTGAATGAGATCCAATTTACTTCTCACTTTCAGAATTTTCTTAGAATGTGTTTTGGAGCCTGTCTGCTTAAGTTTTAATTATAGGACTGAAAAGACCTCTGTGAAATGCTGTTCTTCCTTGAATCTTCTTTATTGTTTACCCAGCATAGTAAACTTGGCTAATAAAGTGTATCTCTTATTATCATCTCACCAGCAAATCATGCAGCTTCCCATCTTCTTAATCTTTGTTATTTTTCATCTGAAAACCCACATTGGATTCTCCTAGCTACTGCAAGGTTCTAAAGTTTGGTTTACAATTTTTTTGCTTAATGAGTGGCTCCATCATGTTTGTCTCCATATATTTATTTTTATTTGATCTTGGATTTCAATAGCAGGTATGTAAGGTCATTGTGCCTTCGTTATTCTTAAGATATCCTCTTAGCGTTACTCTGTAAAACTATTTCTTACAGAAGTCTCTACTACTTTTACACCTCTGTTTGCTTTGAGAGAGAATCAACTCTCACCAGTTAGTAGACACTAGACTTATTTATTCCACCCGCCTAAACCCATGCTTTGCTTTATTTTTAGCCTGCAATCCCACCTTGTTCATCTTGCACCAGCTTTTTAAAATAAACTTGTGTCTCACCATCTGTAGCAGCAAAAACTCCTTTAGTCTGTTTACAATCTAAGACTTAGTAAACACTCAAGTACCTTTTCAGGTCTGATGGTTACTCTCTGATCCATCCCTGTGTGTAATTCCCCTATGTATTTTTGTCTTACAAGCCACTTTACTGGCAGAATCCCCAGATGGTCTGAAAGTGTTCCCTTGCACTTTCATCTAAGTCCTGCTTATGTGAGCCTCAAAATGATGATTTCATGGCCTTTATCCTTTCTTGTTTTCCACAAAATATCGAGCTTTCTTCCAATTTCTGATAGATGGTGTTGTCTAAATCTTTCCTACTGATGAGTGCACTTTCAGACTATTTAATTCTCACAAAGATGTTTTGGCACCGTGTTTTATTTCCCAGGAAGTAGTGCCTCTTTGGACTTGCAGAGAGATGACTCTGAGGACTCCTTTCATTCATATCTTGTATTATTCTGTATTTATTCTCATTGCTTTCAATCTGCCCCTTTTGTCTTTGCTCTAAAATAGGTGGTTTTGCCGCCTTTGCTCTTTACGTCTCTGTCCTACTGAGGGTGCTGCATTTTCCCCCTGCAAGTTCTTTGTTCTGCTCTGAATCATGATCTTCCAGTGTGTGTCTTCTGGGGAAATTGTGTTTCAAAGTGGTATGTGTAGTATCTGCTCAGTAAGCCATGGAAGTAGTTTCAGGAAGAGACGAATACCGGTGGGGAGCCCTATTTGAATGTAACTCCATCCCCTTGGATGGTTGCTGTCTCGTGAGCCACCAAGTCCCAGCTTCTTAGAAACAGTAGGTTGGTTGTACAGGTGGTTGTCATTTGTGGCTGTTACTGTCTTTCATATTTATTGGGAAAAGACCGCATCCACGGAGGCTAGCTGCCCGTATGGGGTGGCATGGGGTATGCTCTGTTGGAAGGAACAGGAGCCCTGTGTAGAGTACAAGCACTGTATTAAATGCACACTGTATTTTTTTCCCCAAAAATTTATGCTGGTGAAACTGCAGGAATGAGAAGATTGATTGACTCTACGGAAATTAGAATTTAGGGACTTTGATGTTTAAATCCTGTTGTCCTTGTCTGGTTTATGAAAATGAAAAGGAATAATTTAGAATGCATTAGGAATGAGAAAACTTGACTAGAACCAATAAGGGGAGGGAACTGATGGTCAATAGTGGTGTGAAAAAGGCTCTGTTGGACTGGCTTGTGGCGCAGCAGCAGAAACGTCCAGCCTGAATCACAGAAACCATATTCTCAGATGGCAGAACCACCACCCTCCAAAGATCCCTCTCATCCCAAACTAGTTATTTATCATTGGGATGACCAAACTGGCTTGAAAAGATGAGAAATACACCTCTGAAGTGTAAAACGTATTCGGGCAAGTCTGCCTCAGATTTATATTGCTGGGATGCAGAGTTATTGATCTGTAAGCTCACCAAATGCTGAGCAGAATTTACGAGATACAACTCACATAATGGAAAAATAAATATGTAACAGCTGGCTTCTTCAGGGGAAACCCTTTGGAAGCCAGAGAGGAAATGATTTCACTCAGATCGTCGCGGTGCTTGACAGTAATGTTTAAATGTGTACTTCTAAAATTTTAGTTTGAATCCATTAGGGGAAAAAACATTTTCCCTAATGTCTTTGAGAGGTGTAATATTTTCAGTTCTTTCATGTCTGGAAACTAATTAAAGTAAAATGAAGAGAATAATGTATAAAAAGACTGACAGTGAAAGAAGTGTGCAGTCTAAAAGGTGACTTATAAAGAATGTGCCTTTTTTCGTCAACAAGCTGTTTGATGTGACCATGAAATATTTATTCCTTTATAAATACTTTTATTTACATAGCTGGCTTTGGTACGCAGCAAATAATCTTCTGCCCAGTCAGTTCACAGGAGATACTAGGCTTTTAGTTCAGTGTTTTCTCCTTGGAAGCAGAGATTTTAATTGCATTTGTATTTCTGGATTGATTATATTCAAAACAGTGACTGTTTGTTTTGGGTAGTTTTGTCCTGTTGTTGTTATGAGGCTGGGGAGCTGCATTGTGTTCAAGCAATAATGTTGAGTCAGATGACAAAGGGATTTGTGTGTAGCCAGCTACACCACGAAGTGGGATGCTGGGAGAGTGATAATGAAGCCAGTCGTGGATGGTCTGCTCCAGGAACAGGAGACATTTCGAGATCAAGGTAGCTTGTGAATGTGGGCCAGCTCTCCATGGAGCAGCCCTGCTGATTTTCAGGGTCTGAGCAGGCCATGCTGCGAGCAGACTACCTTAGCGTGTCGCTAGCTTAGCTTTGGGCCACCTGTACCATGTTGCAGCACCGCAGACGCATCCATGGCCATGCTTTTCTCACTGTGCCAGGGCTCCCACAGTGACATGACATTCGATGACCAGAGTTCTGCTCCTCCTCTCAGATGAATGCTAAACTTGGCAGTGGGCAAAGTTTGTGGTTTTACAAGGCCTTCGTGAAGTAAGTCCCCATCTTTGGGTTGCCTTCCCTGTTTCCCTTGTGGCTTCTCTCACTCTCTCTGACAGTCTGTCCAAGTGATTTCCAGCATCCAGTGGCCTTTTCTGGGTAACAGGGCTCAAACATCCAGCTGAATCCCTTTTCCCTTCCCGTTACTGCCTTCCCTGGTATCCCAGCAGTCCTGTTGCCTCCACTGAATTTCCTTGGCACTTAGCAACTTGTCGCCTCTGGTCTGCTCAGTTGTGTGACTGCTGGTGGGAAGCCCCATGTTTGCTCTCTATTTTTTTGCCAGTTCTGCAGTTTCTCCTGAAAATCTCGATAGATTCTGCTATTGTGAAACAAGACAATATCCCTGCTGGGATCAGGATCCCCTTTATACAGCAAAGGACGTGGACACATGAAAACTTTTTATTTCACAGAGTGCTAATAGTCTGTGTCACTTTAATAAAATTGTGAGGATCTTTATTGTTCTGAAATACATTAAACTGTTGTTGCTCTTGGCAATCTGCTATTAACCCTCTTTCATGCTGTGATTAGCCTTCTATTCATACTTTGTTTTTTTGGCTATTAAATAGATTTTAATTGAAAACAGGACTTCAACTTTGTGCCTTGTGGCTTCAAAACTAATTGATTCTTCTTAAAAGCATAAAGGCACCCTTTCCATCAGGCGTAGGGTGCATTAGGCTTTTTACCAGAGGGATGTGCTGGACTAGGCTTGGTGCAGTTTGCAGGCTAGTTAAATTCTATTCACCACTCCTCCTTTGTCTAATCTTTTGTTTTTTGCTATAAAAGACAGTCTTTCACAATAGAGAAATTGCTTACAAATGTTGTGCTGATTTATCCCTATTATGTTATACACATGTAGGTGTTTTTATAACTCATTCCTTTGTAATTTTCCCAAGTAATTTTTCTTTGTATTGATCCAGGTCTCTTTGGCAAAGGCGGTGGGGATTTTTAGAGATGTGCCGTCCCTTTCCTGTACCCTGGCAATCATTAATTTGGCTTAGTTTTTCCAAAAGATACAGTAAACATGTGCATTTATTGCCTTGAGAATTGAGTATCAGCTGAAATATGGCTGTACTGGTCTGTAAGACACAGTCTTGCTATTGTTTACTTGTATTCTGGGGATGGAAGTGACGTTTAGAAACATCAGGTGTTAATATCAGAAGTACTTGTTTATTCCTTGTAAAAGGGAAATGAAGTTAAAGTCCAGTGAAAAAAACCTTAGTTACCTCCTGAGGAGCTGAAAAACTGAAGTTGAAAGCAGTCATTTTAACCAAAATGCTGTCCATTTAACCAAAATGTTTCTCTTTCTGTCTGTCCATGGACGCTTTTAACATGGCATTGCTATGGACGCCTGCAAGTACGTGCCCGTATGGCTATATTCACAGATAATTTATTTATTGGCTTAAAATTGCATTATGGAAATAATGATATCAGAGATGATTTTGTCTCCCACTCTTCCTCCAAAGCTCTACGTCAGTAAGAATATATATAGGGAAACAAGATACTTTAGAACCCAATTTATTATCTCCTGCTGGTAGCAATAACCTGAAAATAACAGCAAATAGTAAAATTCAAACTCGAGGCAGACACTAGTGCTGGGGAACGGCTGTAGTTACATTTATAAAGGATAGATTCAATATAACAGCTATAGAAATGTGCAATGTTTCAGAGGCTCCCAGATTAGTACTTGATTGCTTTTTCAAGTTTGTTCTATAGATTGGGAAGAACACAGGATTTTAAAAGGTACGAAGAAGCGTAGTAAATAAGCTGCTACTTGAATCAGAGATATTGCCTTCCCCTCTCTCTTCTCTGCCCTGGTTTCTGCCTTTCCCCTTCCCCCCAAAAAGTGGCTAATATTTTTCCGTGGAGAATAATTAGACTTAGCCTTTTGGGGGTGTTGATGTCTGTTGGCATTTAAAAGATTCATTCCCCCCCACCTTAGAGTTCCTTCAAAAAAAAAGAAAGTATTTATTAGAGTATGAAAGAATAGCAATAGAAAATCACATCAATCACATGGAAATCAACTGATCAAACTCCATCTTGTCAGTCAAACGGCTGAAGAAGGGATGAACTTCTTTTATGGGAGACCCTGCTGATGCAGCCAGTCACTCTGGTTATTGCGCTGGGATGTGGCCTCTTAGACCCGCCTGGTTTTGGGAAAGGATGCTATTGTATGTGCATGCCTTAATGCAGCCTGTTTCTTTTAGTTTCTGTCTTATTCTTGAAGCCTTTCATTGGAGGACTGCAGTCAGTCTGGAGCAAATATAGAATATATTTGGGTATTTGATGAGAATAGTCTGTGTATTCCCTGATTAACATTTTACAGAATATATAGAAATACTTAATGAAGTGGGTAAACAAGCTGTCTTATTCTAGTGACAAGCAGGATGCTGGTCCTGGGAAAAGAGTTGGCAGTGCTGGAATTAAATACAGCATCGCTCTGAGAGAGGAAAGAAGAGCAGGAAGGTGGTTGGCAGGGAGATGAAGGCTGGGTTTTCCTGCAAAATAGGAAAGAGTCTTCCATGAGTTTAGGATGGCTGGTAGCCTCAGCCTACCAACCAAACCCTGCCCCTTTAACTTTTTCTTGTTTTTCTTTTATCCAAACTTAATTCAAAATACCCTCAGCACCATTGGCTGTAGCTGGTTAGCTTCAAGGCAGGAGATCCAACCTGCTTTATTGAGTGACTTCCATGCTTAGTTAGTTTAATTGCAATATAGAAACAATCTAGAAATTCTTGGGGGGCAAGAGATGTTTCTAACATCAACATGTTGAGTTAGACCAAAGTAGGACTGGCTTTTAGTCCTTGGGTTTGTGTATGTGCTTTCATTTCTTCATGTGAACTTTCCAAAAATGATGCAGTTTTGCTGCATTTGATGCTGAAAGGCAGGTTAAGCCATGCATGAGACTTCTTGGTAAAATAAATACTCTTATCCTTAAAATTCTTAATATTTATCTCATTCTGTCTGTCACTTCACTTGCGAGGTCTCTAGAAAGGGTCTGTCACCACTCAGGTGTATAAGATTTATGCCACCTTGCTATAATCTCTAAATGAACATGTCAAAGGTCGTACAGTATCTCAGAAATCATTCACAAAAGGGTATTTTCTTGCTCATGTGTTATCTTTCATCTTAGAATGAAATCACATCTGTTGTTTAATCCTGTTATTCTGATGAACTGGAATCATAAGGACTGATACTGGTCTAAAGTCTCAGCTTCAGGATGTGCAAATCAAAATTTTTTGGGATTTTGAGCACTGAAGTCTTGTGTTTTAAAAAAAGTTGTGTTTTTTTCCAATCATTTTAAAGAAAATGGTAAAACATCTAAAAAATAAAAGATTACTCATATATTGGACATATTTTTGTAAGTTCTTTCCAATTCCATGCATGGAAGTAAGGAAAAATAGACATTAAAAATAAAAATGAGGATAAAGCAAACTCGGTAGTTATAAAAATTAATGAAGTCTTGGTAGTACCATGGCAGAGAGAACTCAAACAAGCCTTTGCCTTTTCAAAGTCCACTTTGATATTGATTTATCTAAAGAGACAGCCAAATCCAGTTCACAATGTAATAAAAATGCGCTATCATATAATGACTCAAAAGATAGATTTAAGAGTCTTTCCCATTCTTTTCCTTTCTCCCTCAGCCCCAAATAAAGAGAGAAGTTAATTGAAACCAGAGATCTCTTACGATAAATGAAACCACAAAGGGAGGCAGCTTTTGAAATTTATTGTCAGCATCACCAAAAGTGGTACTTGGGCAGGGTTTGGGGGTGGTTTATGTCGTAGATGAAGAGGTTTGGAGATGCATGCCCGCCTTGAGTGCCAGCAGTTCAAGTAAACATCTCACTTCCCAGGCAGGAAAGATTCTTTTTCAATATGTCTATGTAGAAGCAACTGAGACCTATGCTCAATTTTATTGAAAGCAGATGAAGAAAATTCAAAGCATCCTGCATCCATAACCTTGCGTTGGCTGTGCCCATGAGGGTGATGGCTGTGGAGACATCCCCCTGTGCTCGGCTTTTGTCACCTGCCTCTGCCTGGCTCCCAGTTGCAGCATGAGCTTTTTGTGTTTCCTCTTTTTATATACCTCTTGTCTCTTTGGTATGCAGCAAAGGGGTCTCCTTGGGATTAGATTCCAGTGTTGCAGAAAACCAGGACTGAATTTATCAAGCACCCATTTACCACCAGGCGTAGTCTTAACTGGCCTGCTGGGCATGGATCATTTAGATAAAACTTTACGTGCCTTGCTGAGCAGAGGATTAGCTTTTTACTCTGGGACTGCAAAAAACCCTAAAAAAGTACTTTTTTGGTGCATTTGGGAAAGCTAAGGCTGCCAGTACCCTTGGGAGCTCTATGTGCTGGTCAGGGCAAAGCTACAGGCCTGCTTTGCTTCCCCCACCTACCCCTTTCTTTTTCCCCCCTCACAGTTACTAGACCAGTTGATGGGAAACTATGCCTGGGTCCTGCTCCATCCACCTCCCAGCTGTGTAACCTGCTGTGCCCGTCGGAGTGCGTGGTGTCTGCCTGGTCGGTGTGGGGTCCCTGCCTTCACGAGGACTGCCAGGACCGCCACGGAAGAAAAGGTAACGGCTGCTCTTACATATTGCTTTTGCAGGACTGGGGCATCTACAGCGGGTAATGGAATATGATAGTAAGATTGCAAAAGCAGCCGTGTCAGATATTACGTTGGGAGCTTAATGTATTTTAAAAGAAATTAATCTAACATGGGGTGAAGCTCTTAGATGTGTGTACAGGTGTGGAATGTGACCTTTAAAAGCTTTTTGCAGTTATTCTTGGGAGAAGGAAGAAGGAGATAAGATTTTTCAACCTGATTCAGATCCTTTTATCCTGCACTGAACCTGTAGGAAAGGAGGATTTCTTGGAGTAACAGCTGCAAACCTCCATAGCACCAGGCTGTCCCTCTCATTGCCCCCCGCCACCAGAAGTCCTGCTGCATGCCTGGGTTCAAGGACAGTGCTGGGGTGAGGATGGAGGGCATCAGGATGGAGGGCTATCCCACATCTTGGAGTTTAGAGGTTGTTCTCATTGTTCTGGGTTTGGTTTAACTTCCTGGAAGATGAGTATATGAACAGAATTTAACCCCTCTGGATTTTAATTGCCCAGCGTCCACGTTTTGTGCTGCAACAGATTCTCCGTGGAGCCTTTCCTTTGCTTACAAAATAAGCTGAAAAGATGTCTGCGGGAGTTTGTGTCAGGGATTGAATTAAGTATTGGTTTGAAATCAGATGTTTCTGAAAACAACCTAAGATTTTTAAGTGATTTCAGAGTTTTTCAAGTTTAAAAAAAAATAAAATTAAACACACTTTCCCCCCAAACAAATGGTTAAATAGAAATATTTTCAAAACCATGTAATTTTTAAATTTTTCTGAATGATTTCTTTTTGCTAGTTTGGTGGGAGTTCAGTCTGCTTTATTCTCTGGAATGTTTTATTCTGCATTTTCTCTCCTCTTTTATGGCCAAGGCATTTCCTTGTGGCCTCAAATGATGGTGTGTATTTGCCCCTTGCCTGAGGCTGCTCTGGGAAAGACCACCATGGATTTTTTTTCCTTCTTTCTTAGCATTTTGTGTCATTTACATAACAAAACACACTGAAAGAGACTTGCGTATTAGTTCTGCATTTTATATGGCAACATGACTTTTGGTTTTATTCAGAAGGAGGTAGATTATGTAATCAATTCTTTCATTATTTCTGTAACCTTTTTCTTCCACTTTACATTTGAATCTTCCACTTTAATAGGATGTCATTTTCAAAGAGGTCTGATACGCATTATGTATCAGAAATCCTTACACCTTCATAAGGCAGAATGCTAATTTCTTAGTAAACTGCTCTGCTGTGTCTCAAAACAAGTCTGTTCATTAGTGGATTCCCAGGCAGAATATAGATGTCCTTTATATCTTCAACTCCTTGACTGTTTCTCTCTTTATCTTAATGTTCTTATTACATTAATGTATGCATCAGTGGCGAATTCCTATACTTAGACATGTGCTTTTTTTAATCTAATGTTGATGAAAATGAAAAAGAAATGGGGAAAAACATGAGTGGCTGTCATTTTTGTACACACTGTTAGATTTTTGCATCCTGGGGCTGTGGGCACATACAGCCACGTTTGGTCCCAGTCAATTTGTAAGTGTCGTGCTCTTGTTTGCCTTTCTGTCCCTCAGTTCCAGATGCCCTATATAGTCCTCTTGTTTTATTGGCATAAATATTTTTGCAGCTGTCAATTGATTCAGTTTCTCTCTTTCCAGGCTTTAGAATGAGACAGAGGGAAGTGATTGTAGATCCTGTAGGCACCCTGGCAGGTTGCCCGCATTTAATAGAATCGATTCCTTGCGAAGACCCGGTGTGTTACGAGTGGATCGTTTCAGAAGGGGTATGTGTGACTGACCATGGGAGATGTGGACCTGGAAACCTCATGCAGAAGGCTGTGTGCAAGAACAGGAAAGGTGCGTAACAGTGTCGTCTTAAAAGCCCCATTGTTTTTCGTGCCTCCTCCTGCAATGGTGGTGTTCTGCTGCAGAGAAAATGTGATTATTTGCAGTAGGTCCTTACTCAGTTTTTATGAAACTTTGAGTTTTGAGTTGGCTGTGGTGCTCACAAAAGCCTAGTGCCAATAGCACCTGGGATTTTGCTTGGAGCCTTCCTTTCTACTTTATCTTAAAGGAGGTGGCTCACCAGTGCAGGTGATGTGTTGTCACCACTGGCCACATCACAACAAAAGTGGGATATCAATGGCCTGTTTCTCTCTAGAATCCTTTTTTTAAAATTTCCTCTGCACATCTTGTACTAGAGTAGGGCTGTCACTGAGGCCAGCAGCAGTATGGGCATTCCCAGAATGAATCCGGCTCCCAGCATTTCTTCTATCCTCAGTTTTTTGCATGCAGTCTGAGTGTTTATCTCACTACTATCCTGAGAATATTTATCTCTTACAATCCTGAGAAGGGATGCTGGCTTGTGCCACCAAAATTAATACAAGCATTAGATGTAAATGCAATGATTGTATTAAGCAATACTTGGCAGCAGTTTGAGACCTGCAGTGTGTTCAGTTTGCAAGTTGTTAATAATGAATAAGTACATTTTTATATGACGTTTACAAACAACCAGCAAGAGCTTATTTCTTGTGCAGGGTTTGAATCTCAGCCAAAAGTTTCATTTCTTGATAAGGTCACTGTTGTCAGATCTTTAGTTTCAATTATATGGAGCATGATTTTGCAGTCCTTAGTCACAGGGAGATTGTGCTATCATCTCAAAAGTGGCAAAATTGTGGAACTTGAGAGCATGATATCTGAAAAAGAAGAATATATTTGAAAAGAAGCATTCTTTTATGTGGTGCTGAGACAGACTGATCGCAGGAAACCATTTCAAGTCAGTAACAAGAGGGGTTAATTGGCAAGTGGTTAAAAATAGTGTGTCATTTACAAGGCATTTGAATCTGACAGAATAAAATGATGGCTGCTTTGTCTGAAGAGCACAGATTCTTCTGAAATATGTTTGAGATCTATGTGGTTTACTTGTAAGCTTGTGAAATGGGGCAAAAGAGTAGTCTTCAACTGGTATAAATTGACATAGAAATGGACAGCAAAGAGCTGTCTGAATTTTGTCTGAGTGGTCTCTTCTGATGTGTGGTCATAACTGTAGGTCCAGTCCTGCAGCGATGTCTGCAGATGGAGCCTTGTACTGCTGAGGAGCACTGTGTACTTCATGCTGGTAAAACCATGCCAACATCTATTTCTCTGCTCTGTCTTGCTACTGGGAAAGAAAGCATCTAACATGGCAGATGCTCATTGATCTCTGATCAAACTGTACTTGGTGGCTATGATCCTTAAGAAGCCATGCCTTTGAAGTGTCTCTTCTTCACTTAATTGTTCAACAAGATACTGGAAGTTTCACAGTGCCCTTTTTCACTTCAATTACACTGTGCATGTTCTACTTACAAAAAACCCCACAAAAAGTTGAGATGTTCTTCCCGCCCCACCACCCCGAGGCAAGCATCGGCACTAGGTGTGATCACTGGTTCTAACTGAGCGGGTTTTACAAGGGAATACCCAGATCCCTTGGCAGATTAGAAGCACTTGGTTAAATAATAGTTTGAAACTTTACTTTTTGATTCAGTAGGATAGGACTGGAGGAGTACTTACAGCTGGAAAAAAGAGTCCGTTTATTTCTTCTTCTGTCAATCCAGTAATACTAGTTGCTTTGTTTCCAGCCTTTTTTTCCTCCCTTCTGTAATGTTCCCTTAACTGGATTCTCATTTCAGTAAGTGCACTATTTTCTTGGGTAAAAGCTGGAGTAAACAGCAGAGCTGCACAAAGTGTTTTGCCTGGAATCGTTGGTTAGTGGGAAGCCAGTAGGGAGTCGTGTGAAGCCGAGAGATGTATCAATTACAGGTAGGATAGCGTAGAGCTTGCACTGATGCATAGCATTATGTGGTTCAAAATTCTGCACGAGTAGCTGCCCCGCTGAAAGCGTTTAGCACAGCAGCATTGTGTGCTGGCATTTTCATTTACTTAAGTACCTTCTGTAGAATTCAGCACTGTTATTCCAGAATCCAGTCTCTTATCCAGTCGTTCTGTCCTCTGTGCCTGGCATTGTTACTCACCAGTCCCACTGAATGCCAAAATGGATGAAATAATTTTTTTTGGTACCCCTTTAAATGACAAAAAATTAATGTATCATCATCTTAACAAGAGTTCCTTTGGGCCTGGAATATGTTGATTAGTGGACTTTGGGTCTGTATCCCTGCCTGCAGGATATCTTCATTTTCATGTAAATGGCAGGCTTTTTGGTATGATGCTGCTCTCCTCTCTGCAGTGCATTACTTTGCTTCTCTTTAGAAGTAGCTGATCTGTGAGTCCCATTTGCTGGCCACATTGTGGAAGACCTCAGCATCATGACTTCTTGCTCTTGTCCGTCATCTTTTCCTCCATCCACAGTGTGGCTAAACCCATGTCCTTTGTTAGCCTGGGCTCTGCTGTGTAATGCTGGGCTTTTGCATGCTGCTCTCCATGGCTCAGAGACCTGGGGCCTTTTTCATGAGGAGAGTGTTTTTTCCTTTGCCCAAAATGAACTTTTATGACACTGAGTGCAGTGGAGGGAAACTGGCTGTGTTTTACAGTCCTTTCCTGCATGGCAGAGCTGGTGGGATCCTGTTAGCCTGAACATCCCACCAGCAAGGAGGGAAACCTTTGTCTCTGATACACATTGATAAACAGTGGGTGAAGTTAACAAGGCAGTAGCACTGCTTGTCCCACTGCTGTCCCCGGTGTCTTTCTCCCATGCACACTCATGGTGCCAGTCTGTGCTGTGAGAGGGGGTTGGGAGGAACCAGTCTGGAGATGAGCAGGGAGCAGTGAGTAACTAACCTCTTTCTCCAACTGACACCTTTGGAGCTCCTTCTAGTGCCTTTCTTTCCATTTTAAAAAGCCATCCTTTTTTTTTTTTTTTTGGTATTTTGTAGTATTGACCCAGGTAACAAAGCACTGCTGTTCCAGGCTGGAGCTTGATCAACTTGGGAGAAATCACACAAGGGCAGCGTTTCTCTGAAGACATCCCTGTCAAAGCAGTATCTCTGTGTAAGGAGAATTTCAGTGAGCTTGCGCTCAGTCTAGAGGTGTAGAAGTGACCTTTTAGTTTCTTTTATAGGTCAATGTAGTGGGCCCATACTGAAGGGGCCTCCACAGGATGTGTGGAGTACTGTCTCTAATCCCTATTAGTAAATTACTGAACATGCATATGATGCCTGCGAGAAGCTCTCAGTGTCTGGTCCATATCCCTTGAGTGTGCCTTTTCCGTAGCTTCAGGAGTGTAATAAATCAAACAAAACTAAATAATGTGTAGAAATGCAATGAGGTAACGCATAGAATGAGGAAAGACTCATGTTGTGTGCATCTTCCAAACAAAATTTTGCAGCAAAGTGGTTTTTATTTAGCTAGTAAAGGGCAGTCGGGTTCTTTTGAGGAATTTTGTGAAGGAATATTTGAGGAAAATGGATGGTGATGCTACAAATTGTATTATATAACTGCCTCATTGGGTACATGGATCGATATAATTCAGATGAAAGAATTTGTTTGAAAACTTTTTTTATATTCATAGATAACCCAAGAATTCTTTGTGATTTTTCTCAGAGTTGTTGTTTTAGGTTGCTGTTGTAGTGTTGTGTTGCTGGGTTCTGGTGGAGAAGTGGGGCTGCAGGGGTGGCTTCTGTAAGAAGCAGCCAGAAGCTCTCTGGAGGCCCCACAGAGCAAGTACCAGCCAGCTCAAGGCCGGAGTCATTGCTGACCAAGGCTGAGCCCATCAGTGACGGTCACAGTGCCTCTGGGAATCACTTTTAGGAGGGAAAAAAAAAAGCACAAGCAGCTCCTTTTTGCACCCAGAGAAGGGAGTGAGAAGATGTAAGGAGCTGTGCAGACACCAAGGCTGGGAGGGGGCTGTGTGTGTGTGTGTGTCTGAGGAGATGCCCTGGGTGCTGGAGGGAGAGATGCCCCTGCAGCCTGTGGAGAAACTCATGGTGGAGTGGGTGCACCTCCACAGCCCATGGAAAAGGACCAGAAGCAATTCAGTGATCTCCTGCTTGTAACATAGCATCTATCAGATAGTTGCAAGTACATTTGCATTTGGGCAGTCTTGCAGTTCTGTTGGTTAGAACCAACAAACCTGACTGTGCCTTGACCAGGTGAAAGTTACTCTCTGCCAACTGTACAGTTTAATTGTGCCCCTTATATGTTGCTGCTCATTAGATACAAAACCATGAAGATGGTCTAACATGTTCTCATTTCAAAATGCAATTGGAGAGTAAGCAAAATGTGTTTACTTTCATTTTTTGCTCCTTATGCCTCTGATAGGTGCAGGTACTTTGAATATGACAAGGGGAGTTAAGTGTTGTAGCATTGCAGGTGACGTTAGGCGGCAGGACTTGGCTCAGGGTCAGCAGGTAAAAGTTTGGTTGGAGGGAGAGCTGGTGTGCCTTCATAGGTTGCTTCCCAACCTTTTGATTTAGATGCTAAGAGAACTGGATTTAACATGTAAATGTTGTTGGGTTCAGTCTGGTGGAGGAATTTGGGATGCCTTTTTCTTGTTATTTTCTGTATCTATTTTAAGTTGTATTAATAATAAGGCAATAGATAACGAGACAAATGTTGAAGCAAACCATGGCTTTTAGAAATGCACGTTATACTCCCGTAGCTCCTGAACAGAGCACTCATTGTGATGAGGAGTACAGCCCGGGTGCACTGAGAACATATGTAAAAGGAACTACGACAATAAATTCATGAAATAACAAGTATGAGTCATAAAAGCAACAATTCATTTTCCAGGCATTTTGTAAATGTTTCTGACAGTACTGTAAACTAAATCTCACCTATTAGCAATGCTTTTGAATAGATTGTAAAATGTTGTTATTCAGAATCATACCCGCAAGTCGTCAGTCTGTTCTGTTGTAATTCCCATGTCATCATTTATTAATTTGCTTCTGCTTGTTCTGATTCCTACCAGAAGAACTATTAGTGGCAGAGACGATTCCTCTGTGATAGTGAACAGCAGAGTGTCTAAATATTAAAAAAAATACGAGATAATTTATACCCTTCCTAGTTTTAATCAGAAATTATTAGATTGGCAACAAGGTTTAATGCAGAGGTAATGTGGTTTTGCTCTATTCCTCGTTAACAAATCCAATCACGGCTCCAGAGGTGCTGATTGCTTGCCATTCCTTTCTATACCATCAGCTTGGCTATGAGGGCTACTTCAAATTAAAACTGTGGTGTTGCCTTCCTTCGTGAGGACAATATTTATAGCAGCACCAAGTGATCTGTTGGTTCCCTCTTCCTGCACTGTCGATGCAGTGATAGTGAGATGCAGGTGCCCATCCCGGTGCTGGAGGTGCCCAGAACAGCAGTACCATCACTCATCCACAGCACCTGAAATGACTGTTCCTGGGACCTGTCATAAAACCATCTTCAGGAGCTTCTGCCTCACCTTGGTGCTCCCAGGCACCTCGGAGGCTTCTGCGCACCCTGCTCCAGCTGTATCTGATAAATGAATAATACCTGGCAGGTCCTGGGACTCCCGCCTCCAAGGGATGAACCACCCTGCCAAGACGGTAGCTGAGAAATAAAACACACTGGGATCCTACTGTCACAGCTGTCACGGTGGCAGTGTGTTTTCTCTAAGTACTCTCAGAGGATTAAGCTGCTGGCTCTTTGCTGCAGGAGTTGACTGAGCCAGGGGCAGCACCCATTGCCTCAGCCCGGGCGCGTTATGCCCCAGCACTGCCGGACACGGGGCTATATGACCGCTCAGTCAGAGACTTAAATTGTTGTGGAGTAAAAGAAAAATCAATCATCCTCATCTCAGCAGTGCTATACCCCATGACTAAACCTCTCTTTTTCTTTTTTTTTTTCTTTTTTCCCTGGTATCAACATTAAAAAAACTCACAACTCTCCCTCAAACCCCCAGGGTATATTTGCAGGGGGTGGTGAATAGAAGAAAACCACAAAGAAGGGTCTTCACCAAACTTTTAGGCCTGTTACTACTTTTACCTTTGAGCAGAAAACCTTTAGACTGTTACTTCTGCTGCTGTTCTGGCAGTGCGACAGCTTCATTTTATTTTTCCGTGCGATCTCTTTGGTTCTAGGCACTTGGTATCTAGAATGGACGCTTGCCAAGAAGACAAGAGGGATTTATTTTTCAAGTGCTTGTAAGTTCAGTGAAAAAGTACATGTTTTGGGAGAAATAAATCTATCCCTCAATTTCTGTTCCATTTGACAGTTTTATTTGTAAAACTGGAGAAGAGTATTTCAGAGAGTCAGAATGTTTTCTTTCAGCTTTTTTCTTTTAAATGTTTACTGTTTGCTTTTTTTGTAAATGAACTGGACCAAGTCTGTAACAAAATTAAAAAATAAAAAAAAATTTAAAATAAGGATGTTAATATAAAAGGGAAATACTCCTTTTAGATTTAACAAACATTTTGCCTTACCTTGAAATGAGTCTTTTCCTAAACCCTCCCCCAATCTCTTCCGTCTGCTTAAAACAGTTATGGAGGTTTTTTTCTCCCTTTTACTTTTTTTTTTGGTTCAGTGCCCAAACGGAAATCCATTATTCACACAGTTCTATTGACAGAGCAGACACTGAAATCCTGTTGGAATTCAAGCGAAGAGTAAGGGGAAGTAGGGTAATCAAAGAAGTGTTATTTTAAGATCCAGTATTATGTTCTGCCAGAGCTCGACAGCGAAGCCCTGCACTTAGGGAAGCTGAAGACTCTTTGGGGGTAGAATATTAATAACAGTGCACTCAGTTACCTGCCTGTACCTCCGTTTGGATCACGACGTGCCCTGTGGTCCCTAAGTCTTGATTTTTCATCTTGTAATAGATTACTTGATAGAGAATTAATTTGCAGAGTCTGTTTAATTTCACAGAGAAAAGATTTACTGTTCTCGGTTTATTGAAAGTAAGTTTTAAGTTCTTTCTGATGTATCAGAATAAATCTTAAATCTCCATTGACACTTTGTGTTGCAGCAACACTGTGTCTAAGGTACATGTAGATCTTGCTTCTCCTGCAAGAGTAACTCAAGCTTATGTTGTGTTATTTATTTTACAAATGGAAATATTTAGAAACCAAAAGAAGCAGTTCTGATAGTAAAATTAAAATACTTGTTTTCAAGGTAACATGGAAACGTGCCTGTCTCTAACCTGACCTTAATACATGGAGTAACAGAAATCAATTTTTCTTCAGTGATGCTCTTTCCCTGATCTGCCTGTACGTAGAGCAGACCCGAGTGGGCTTTGACACTGATGGGCAGGCGGAGAGTGAGCTTATAGTGGGATGCAGTAGATGAGAGCAGGATGTATAGCTAAACAGCTCGGTCAGTGCATTAGGAACTGGTTTGTCTTGGCTTCTTGCAGACAGGCTTCTTTACTGCTTTGGTCAAATTTGTCAGCGCTAGCAGGACACACCTCGATGGGAGTGTTGCCTGAGGAGAATGCTATTAATACGTGTACATTGTTGACTAGTCATGTTAATGCAAACTGGAGGTGAGACAACTTTACAGCTGTAAGACTGGGAATTACTTTGGAGGGAAAGGTGAAATTATCCAGTTGCTTCACCCACTTGCGTGTACAATCCATAAAATGAAACTGGTACTAGCTCTTCCACACACACACATGCAGTTACTGTTGCAGAGCTCAGCGTTCTGCACTGCATTGCACATTCCTCCTCTTGTCCTATGCCTCACGGTACCCAGTCATTGGAGCTGTTGGTCCCAAACCAACATGCTTTAATGACTGCTTAAAACACAAACTCTGGAAGGCAACTTGCAGAGCCTTCCAGCAGTTAATAAGATCCATACTTCTCCTTTTGCAGCTGTGGCAGAAGGAGCATATTGCAGTGTCATAGCAAGGCTGATGAGGACTGGTCCAGGGATCCTGAAGAATGGTGTGGGGTTTGTTCAAAGGATTTGAGACCCATCTGCTTTTTGTAGTCATAAAGATTGATGTGCTCTTTGAGCAAGCCGGCTGGTGGAGTGGGTGTAGTCACCTCCATCAAACCTTACCTCACCAGGCCAAATATTTGATGTCTCTTGCTGGCAACATTTAAAAAGACAAAAAGCAGATTGTGACCTGCTCTACTAGTGAACTGGCAATTTGAGGATAGACACCATCATGAATCACAGTGAATTTTACTGTCCTTGCATCCTCTCCTGCAGATGATGTCTTCAAAAGAAACAAATCAGCTTTAGGTTAATTTTAGGATAAGTTCCTAAAAAGTAAGAGCTTTCTTTGCTTAGTTACACTTTAACAGATTTAATTAATTCAAGCAAACATATGGCCCACAAGCCAAGGAAGATAGAAACTCAAAAACCTATAAACAATTCTTGTAGTACCTGCATTTGTGTAAGTACCAGTGTCTTTGAGTCAGGCATATTGTGTTAAAATACAGGCTGAAGTGCCTCCTGCTGGAAAGCTGAAGGGTGGTGGGTTTGCATCTAGAGAAAAACCCAAAGATACTTTTGATTAGTTTTTTTAATCTTTCCATGCAAACCTGTTGCGTGTTTTCCAGCTTGAACAGTGACTGTGCTTTTTGAGATGCTGGTGGTGTGATTTGTGTCAGTCATCCAGAAGGCAGCTGTAATCGGTATCCAGTGGTGCTGGGAGTCTGTCGTTGGCAGGCAGGTACCAGTGGAGTTGATTAGGGATATAGCCAGCTTTCATCCTCCCTATGCTTGTCAGTGTGAGGTATTACAGCTACCTGTGAAAACATTTTTCTCTGGTGCCAGCTGGGCTCAGTGTGAGCTTGTGGTGAGTGCAGGATGCCCTCAAATGAATTTCCATACAAAATGCTTGATTTTTTTTCTTTCCTTTTTTTAATCTTTTAATAGTATCTAGTGCGTCTTTTTGGTACTTAATGTCTCCAAAAGATGTTTTTTCAAGACTTCAGAGCAGCCATAAAATGGTGAGGGCAAAGGTCGTTTCTTCCCTATGGCTGCCTCAGCAAAGAGGAGATGTCCTTTCAAAGACCCAGCTCCCACTTGCATTAGTGAGAGGGAGCAATAGGGGCTGATGTTTTTAAAAAAATGAACCTGAGCTTCAAACACCTGTACATTAGGAACAAAGGTTCAAGGTAGCCCTTCCAGAAATGGGAATTATAACATTAAGGAAAAAAAAAACCCTCATCATTTATTATGGCAAGATCTGCATTGCCCTTTTATGTTTTAAATGTTATGGGATGAGTTTGACATAAGTTGCTCTGCGTTTGTAATGAAGGTTACCTAAAGAGCATGGTGTGTGTGAGTGACCTGTAGGTCTGTTCTGGTGGCACAAGAGGTTTGAAGAAACCATAGGGAAGAATGAATATTTGTATAGGAGGCTAATTTTAAATTAATTAGTTATAAACTGTTTAATGTCTGGGGAATCTTTATGGAGTTTGGTGCTTACTAATTGCTCAGTTGTGAGACTGAAATAAGGTTCCTGTAATGTATTTTTTTTAACTGCAGAAGTGTTTATAGTTAACTTTTAAAGTCTGGTAAAGAAATCTTAGAATGGATTTACTTGTTTTCTTCCTCACAACATATTGTAGGCAAAAATCCCATATTGTTTCGATAAGAAACAAGAAAAATACCTATAAGTGCCAAAAGCAATTCCTGTTTTTTCAGTGAAATGGAGCGTACAGCCTAAAATACCTGTTTGGCTATTTTCTTTAATGTAAAAACAACTTTATGTACATTTTGAGTTCATATTCATTTTTAGTGAGTTGCTGTATTTCCTAGGGAATACTGGTCCAACAACAGGAGGATGTGAGCTAAATTGGGATCCTTCTTGAACTGTATTTGAAAGGTTGGTAGTAGGTAGATGACAGGTACTAAAATCAGGATGAAGACTACTGTTTGTGGATGGAAGGGGAGGGAGGGTAGAAGAATTGATTTGAGAAGTGATATTAAGGATCCTGGATCTGTGACCCAGAGATGGCTGAAGTTGCCAGGTGGAGAGCAGGTGGAAGATGTGATAGTGAGGCTGAATCTCATCCTTAAGGTTTGTGTTCTTTGGAACTGAACTGGTTCCAAAAGCAGTTAAGGATTTCACTGCTTTTCTACTAGTGAGGGAAGTTTTGAATGTCCCTAGATACTTTCCTCACTACTTTTATATGATTTAGTAACATTGATGTTACGTCTCTCAAACACGCAGCACCAGGCACACAATCTTAAGGAATGTGGAGAAGTGGGGATGACACCTTTTGTTATGCTCATCCCAAGCAGAGTCTCTAAGGCATTTTACACTTCAGTCCCACCCTTGCTAGTTTTGATGTATATAAAAGGGCTCTCTGAAAGTACGGGGTAGCTGCTCACAGCGTTCACATCAGTGGTGCTTTCACCAGGTTTTGATAAGGTGCTTTTAGAGCCTCTTTACTCAGTTGCGACCTCAAAACTTCCTCAGGCTTTAGTTTCCTGCCCATAACACCCCCTTGGGATAGATAAATTCAAAGCTTTTTTGCATTAATACCATCCTTAAGTAATTTCTCTTCAGTGAGGTATCCCGGCATGTGTAGATGACACCATTCACACAACTTTTCGGAAGGATCCTATAGCCAAATTTCCAGAAATCCCAGCAAGGGGGCTGCAGGCGTGAGCCTTTCATTTAAGCAATCCTGCTGAACATCGAAGAGACAAGTGACAGTCTGCAGAAATATTCACCAAATACTTAAAAATACCCCAGAATACCACAAAAAAAACCCCAACAAACAGGCAAAGTTTCATGTTCATTGCAGCATTTGTCGCCTTTGGGTGTTTGACCAGCCGTGTCCTGCCATCGGGCACGGCAGAGGGATCTCTTTCCCTCAGTGGTGGCAATGGATTGTGGCTTTCTCCAGCACGCAGCTGCTACTTCAAGTAGGTATTTGAACCTTGAAGGGACCAACCCCTCTGGCAAATGTCATTTGCATTAAGAAATGGTTTCAGAACTTTCTGGTGTTCAGCAGATGGGTGAACAGCACGTTTCCGTAGGATGCCAGGCTAAAACAAGCCAGAAAACAGTTTTGATGTGTTTGATATTTTTCAAATTCTTAATACATAGAAAGTTGCCCAACTCTCAGTTCAAAAATATTTTAGCCAAGGCTGTTTTTTTCCAAGAGAAATAGTCAAAGGCAGCATAAAGGCTTTGAAGGATCATTAGGGTACTGAAACAACTGGCTGCATTTTGTTGCATTCTGTGTGTGAGATTTTGTGGGCTGGAATCCAACTCGGATGGTACAAGTCTCAGAAGAAAAATGTTTCAGGATAAGCCAGTTAAGTATTGTATGAGGTGGTATCTGGGAATTTATTTTCATCAGATAGTGTTAAGGAAATAAGCTAAACCTAGTTCTTTCTTTAGAACCAGGGTGGGAGACTGAGACCTGGTAATGAGTGTCTATAATAACTGGTAGCATGTGGGGCTGGGGGCTTCCCTGCATCTCGGTCTGCAGGAGGGTTTGGGGTGTGGGGGGATGAGAGGAGGGATACAGAGAACTCGGGGAAGAAGAAAAGGCTGGGAGCAGCCTGCAGCCATGCATGAAATCTTTCTACTGCCTGTGCCTCAGACAAGGTGAAGGAGCTTCTCCTGGGGTCTGGCTGTGTGCTGTGCTCCGGAGGTCAGCAGCAAGGTTCTCCTGGGGTTTTACAGGGAATAATTTGACTCTAGCTTCAAGACACAGCTTTGCATTGATCTCTGACCACGGTCCTTTTAGTGGAGGAAAGAAAGAAGGGCTTTCTTGTGTAATTTAATCCTTTCCTGCTGGGTGGCCCTACAGAAGGCTTTTTCTGTAGCTGACATTCCTTCAGTGCCACACTTCCTTCAGTTGTGTGCTGGCCAGGAACGATTGCAAGAGCCACCTTTGTGCTGTGGTTCTGAATGCAGTTGAGTGGAAATTAAAGATAAGTGTTGCACTTTCTTTGAGTTTCTTTTTATCAAGCTGTTTATGAAGTAGAGCTGATTAAAAACAATTTAGTTGCTTGTTTTGAGGTTAATGGCTGCTGGAGGGGAAGGCTCCCCCTTAAAATAAGAAGTTTTGACAAACTTTTAATTAAGAATTCAGGACGTGGAAACTTTAGGCTAGTTCTGCACTGCCGAGATTGGCGCTGGAGCAGAGTGGTCTGTCAGGTTTTTGAAGTAAATCTTCCTCTTAATTCTAATTAAGTATTGTAATGCCAGTACTCTTCATTAGGCAGCAATTTGCGATTAGTCAGGTGGTCATAATGGAAAGAAATAATAATGGGAGAGAAATTGCAGAGCAGGGAAAATGGCCATAGAACGTGGCTCTTTGGTGCTCTTTAATGTCCTTCTCTTGGTGGGTGTCCCACTGACTTGGTGATCTCTGCGGGAAAGATTCATTCCTCTCAGAGATCCTGGCTTGTGTGGAAGCATGAGTTGAGTGGGCAGGACTTGAGCTCTGAAGTTTTGACAAGAAATAATGCTAAGAACAGCCACAGAGAAGGGAAAACTCCTCTAATTCGCCCAAAACTTTGAAGACAAGCTATTATTTTAAGTGTAGATTACATTATCGCATTTGTTTATCTGTGAATTGAATCTCATATTTAATAAAAGGTAGCTTTTGTGAAGCGCTGGAGTGAATGTGAATTAGTGAATCGAGAAAGATTAGCTCTTTGAGGAGATTGAGAACAATTTAAAATTCCATTGTTCAGTGTTTTTCTTTCTGTCTGTATGAAGCATGTCTGTAATTGTCTCAAATTATGTGCTGCCTTTGTTTAGAAGAGTTAAGCAAGTAACAGGATAAGATATTTCATAGTTCCTTTTTAAATGAACAGCCTGCTCAGTTTTTATCTTTAGGCAGTTTGCAAATGTCAGAGCAAAGCTTTTTTAGAGAACCTGTATATGAGACAGAGCTTCTTTAGAAACTCAGTCATCCTGTATTGTTGAGGTACGTCTTCCAGTTTTGAAGCCTGGTCTTCCCATACTGTATGTTTTAGTGTATCCTTTAACCATCGCTCTTCAAATGGATGTATTGTTTAAAAACTCCTACAGAGATGTGGGACTGTAAGGGCTCAAATTGTTCGGTGTCTTTCTGGCAGCTGGGGATTGCATTTTGCCATCCATTGCTTGGTGCTGTTGCTGCCAATGACCTGGCCATTACTAAGTCAGAGAAGAGGAGAAGGAGGCATTGTGTCCATGTGGAGTGGCTCGGCAGGCAGCAGGCAGTGCTTTTCCCTTTCTTGTCATTGAGGGGAGAAAACCAATCCCACAAAGTTAATTCCTGGCTTGGTCCGTGGTGTCTGGGGATTCAGGCCCAATGCCCAGTGGGAGATGGGTATAGTTTGAATAGTGGCTTTTCTGGAAGAAATGAGAATATTTTATCTACCCCTTGTTTGGGGGTTCTTTCCATTTATTACTGGCAAATGTGCACGAGATACAAAATACCAGGTCTTTTTTGTAGGGACATACAACTGGTAAGTCATCATGAACTCAATGACAGACCTTTCCTGGGCAGTTCTGTCCAAATGGCTCCATCCATGGTTGAAGCAGGTGGGAGATGGCTCTTGGCTGCATGTAGTGCATTGGAGAAACCAAGACGATCCTGTAAGTTCAAATACCATTTCTTGTTAGCAGATGCAAAATTCCTGTTAAATTTGACGCACCCAGAACTTCTCCCCTTCCCAGTTTCACCAGTTTTCCCAAGTCTCCTGCAAAGACACCATTGTTGGACTAGATGATCTCCAGAGGTCCCTTCCAACCCCTGTCATTCTGTGGTTCTGTTCTGTTGTGCGTGCAGTGCTGCATCAGAGGAGACTAGAGCCAGGAGGGTGTTTAGTTCCTTTTCGTGGTGTTTTCAAATACAGCTGACTGATTTGGTAACTCTCTGGGAAACTCTCCGAGACTGTAAATTTAGCAGAGTGCTCCCTGGGCATGCATAGATCTAAAGAGAGCAGTTTCTTGCCTATCGATAAGTATCTTAAGGCCTTTACTTTTAATGCTATATACGACTTAAGTCCCAGGAAAATAATTCCACTACTGCTGTTCATTTATATCACAGGAGTCTGCATTATTTCAGGCTAGGCTGGGTTTTCTAATACATTATTTATTTAGGTCTTCAAAATCTCTGTGGTACTGCGTGTGGTTGACAGAACATATTCTTGTTTGTTAATATTATATAGCAACCTGTTTTCCCAAGGCACCTAAATAAATGAATGCCTTCAAATAAAGCTGTGATTTAAAAAGCCACTACTTTTTATTTTTTGGTCCTGTTGTATCTTACAGCATCCCATAATCTTACCTATGATTTCCCTTCCCTACAACCACCTATTTTATATAGTTTTGGAAAGATCTTCAGTTCCTTAATTTCTTTTTTCTTTGAGAAAAATGCTTCTTTAGGCCTTGATTGTAAATATCGAGCCCAGCTTCTCTCCCTGCCCCTAGGCAAAAGCAGCTTAGAAACACCCTTAAATTCAATAAAAACATCTTCTATGTGAAGGGTGAAGAACTGAGCTTGTATTTTCTGACAGTCTGCAAAGCTTAAAAATCAAAATACATGGGAGTGCTGCATGAGCGAGGGTGAAACAAATGCTGTACAATACTTGGAAAGTCATGTGAATGAGCGTTGGCATGACATCCCAGCCCCACATTAAGATTAAAGTGAGTTGTCTGCTCTACAGTTGCATAATTGCTTCTGTGACTGATTCGGTGCTGCTCTGTAATAAGTTGTGAACACTGTACGCTGACCTGGTTAATGGGATGTTTACTAAATTAATATATTTGTATAGTTTAATAGGGGGATGCTTGGAAAAATAAGCAGGATGAGAAAGAATGGCTCAAGAGAACCATTTTTCAGCAAGCCACTGGGCTTGGCAGGAGGAAGGCAAGCAGACTTGCTAGTGGTGTTTGAGGGCTTGAAGAGTGAGGTGGCATGGGGCTGTGTCCCCATCCCTTTCCACTGCAGGGAGGGCTGTGCCCTGGGGATGTGCATCAACACGGAGCATCCCTGTCCTGACTCCCTGGACCAGGCTTGGGCTATCAGGACACTGCATCCCACTGAAAATGCTTCCAGTGTGAGGGATGTGAGCTGGGAGGGGAGGGGGCCTGCAGCCTCCATCCTGCAGCCGTGACAGCTTCGTTTTTAAAAATCTCTCTCTTGAATTTAGCTATTTTAAGTACTATAGACTAAGATAATTATTTCATGAAGTAATATTATCTGCAAATTAACCTTGGATCTTTGCGTAGGTTCAGAAGGAGAGAGATAAGGAATTTTATCGCAAATTGCAGACTTACTGGGTTTAACATAAAGGCCGTGGCAAGTAATACATTTAAACTGCATTTAAGTAGTAAAGACCAGAATATCAAAGTCTAAAAGCAATAAACATTAATTTATTCAGAAAGTTTTTATATTTTCTTTCTAGCTTATATGTTCTTTTCACACACTGTCATTTAATGAGGTTATATTCTGATTAAAGTAGAAAAATAAAAAAGTAAAATGTTTTATTTCAGTAGATAAAAATGTAGCTTTAAAAGTATATCAGCTTGCCCTGCACCATCTGAGCTGGCTGTACAGTTTTCCTTTTGTTTGGTGTGGCTGCCAGACTAACAGATTTGGGGGGAAAAACTCCCCCTTATATAGAAATATATTGAGTTTCAATTGAAATCCATATTTTCATTTCCAGTGACAACTAATACATTTCCTGTAATCCCTTTCAAATATTCACTGGCACTATTCCCAGACATCTATTTTTGAAGGTTAAATGGTTTAGGATTTATGTACGATAGTATTTAGGTCGGTCTGAATAAGGTAATAAGTCTGTATGGCCCCTTCCTTGCCAGTGACCGCTTTGTATCTCGGAAACACCAGAGCTGAGGTAGCACCCAGCTTTCACTGGTTAATGAAGTGTGTTTCCAACGAGCCCAGGATGAGGTGCTGGGCTGGAAAAGTGCTTTTGCTGGTTGTGGAACTCACTCAAGTATGGTTACATAGGGCATAATATTGATGCACCTTCCTGCATCAACATTATGCCCTGTTTTGGTGCTCAGTCCACAAACCTAGGAACATCTCTTTAGTTTTTATTAATTTTTTTTATGAGCTGCAATTGGCTTGAGTAAAGAGCAATAATTAAAATAATATTCCATGAGGTTTGCATTTTAGTATGGCAGTTTGATTAAAATTGGATCTGCCTTTTGCTCTCCCTTGAGGACCATTGCTCGCTTCGTGGCTAATGAAGTGGAACGAGTACTGTGATCAATATTTATGGTGTCACTCTGGACACCTGCAGTTCTTTCAACCCTTCTTGTCCTGTGAAGCTGGCAGAAGAGAGGTTTCTAATGACAAGCCAATTAATGGCTAACAGTGCAATTTGATCTGAACTCTGGAAAGGCTATTCTTGGTACTGCTTCTTACGAGAGTCACATGTGACTTGCTGAGATTTGCTAGTCCTCATCATTGATGGGACAAAAGTAGGAACTTTCTTCAGTGATGTACTTCCAGTTCCTTCAGTTGTCCTTTGGTGTTGGTTTGGGCTCTCCTTGTGTTGGGAGCAACCACCCTTCAGGTACCGACTCTTTCCCCCTCAGCCCCCCCTTCCCCCACAGTGTGTATGGATTCCTAGGGAACCTGCTTTGGCAGGGGGATTGGACTAGATGATTTTTGAGGTCCCTTCTAACCCCTGTGATTCTGTGATTCCTTCAGCTGAGGTTACAGACTCTTGCCCTACAGCTCTTCTTTTCATACTCCAGTCTTGACTACAGGTTCCAGTAACTGCTGGAGATATTCAAGTCGGACTTAAATACGTGCTGCTGTGGAGTTAGTGCTAGTCTACATTTTTTGCATCTTGGCAGTTTGGGGGCTGCTCCCAGCTATGCCAGGATATTTTTATACAGCTCCTCATGAAGTCCACAGGCTATGACAGTATCTTCTGTCCGAATCAGCCCTGCAGTACATTATTCCCCAGTTCTCTTGTTTCTTGACTCCTTCAATGTTTTTCCAAAAGAACATTGTCATCTTTGGGCTCTTGGTGGGTTGGTTTGTTGCAAACTTTGCCTGTAATCAGTCAGTATTTTGGAGACTCTGCTTTGTCAACCCTGCTAAATACAAGCAGTGGAAGTGAGATTAATATGAGGCCTTGTCTTTTATTGCACCTCTACAATCAGTAAGCTTATTTAATTGGAAATTAGGGATTCCTATTAACACAGGAGATACCCGTTGGTCCAAATCCTGACATGGGATAAATGTATACAATTCCCACTGAGGAGAAAGATAATTTGTCCACATACTCCAGGGTGGAAGTTTGCCCTTTTGTGTCCATTGCAGTTCTCCTGGAGGAGAATTTCATTTTCTAGTAAAGGCAATAAATTTTCAGTGCTCAGATAAGTGACTACAGAGGTTCATCATCAGGATTTGAAGAAATAAGCCTCCTAAGAAGATGGATGATGACAAGGGGAGTAAGAGTTGTTATCCAATCATTTGTCATGGTCCAGAACATTAAGATATATGGGTAAGACCCCAAAGGTGTGTAGAAGTTCCTTTTTGCAGCAGTCGGTTGGTACGTAATAACTTATCCTGTGCAGTCAGCCAGTATTACACACTCTCTGAAAACTCATTTTGTTCGCGTCTCTTTGTACACACAGCACACAAGCAGCAACATCTTATATATTGCTGGGAAGTTTTTCACATGTTGGAATGTAGTCATATGATTATTTGAGTATAGAGAGAGACTTTCCCGGTGCTCACATTAACTCCCTACTCTCCCTCCTCCATCCCCCCTCCAGATGTTAAGAGGCCTTGCTGCTTTTGCCAGGGTAGTGCTATGCTTTAGGCTTTCTCTGGAGATGTTTCCCTCTGTTTTTCTCTGGTTCCCTGCTTTGCAGCCGTTTCCGTCTACTTCTTCCCCATCTCAAGGCTTCAAAATCACGTAGCAGTCACGGGATATAGTGTCAGCTAGGGAAAAACTAAATTGAACATTCATAGTTGTAGGAGTGCTTGTTAGCATATATGTATTAATTCAGTGCTTCCTGCTGGGTTTCAATATGTTGGGAGGTTATGTTGCCAGTGAAGTGACTTTAAAGTCTGCAGTGGACTACATTTCAACTAACTCCTTGAGAGTTTCAAAGAAAAACTTTTCCCCTTGCTTTTTAACAAGTGAGCCTTCCTCTCTAAACCAAACATGGTTGAGTCCAGAGTTCTGGAAGATTGATGCTCAATTCTGGTTCTGCAGCTGGGTTAGCTGGTCTCAGAGGATCACCTTAATGTAGGAGATGACATTGTAGTTTCATGTAGAATCACAGAATATCCTGAGTTGGAAGGGACTCATAAAGATCATCAAGTCCAACTCCTGGCTCCACACAGGGCAGCCAAGTCAGAGCATGGGACTGAGGGCTTTGTCCAGATACTTCTTGACCTTAGTCAAGCTCAGTGCTGTGACCGCTTCCCTGGGGAGCCTGTTCCACTGCCCAACCACCCTCTCAGTACAGAACCTCTTCCTCACATCCAACCTAAACCTCCCCTGTCTCAGCTTCATGCCATTCCTTTGGGTTCTATCACTGGTCACCAAAGAGAGGAGATCAGTGCCTGCCCCTTCCCTCCCCCTCATCAGGAAGCCACAGACTGTGATGAAGTCTCTTCTCAGCCTCCTCTTCTCCAGACTGTACAAACCAAGGGACTTCAGCCTCTCCTCATAGGACTTCCCCTCCAGACCCTTCACCATCCTTGCTGACTTCTCTGGACACTCTCCAATATTTTTATGTCCCTCTTGTACTGTGGTGTGCAAAACTGCACACAGTACTCAAGGTAAGGCTGCACCAGTGCAGTTCCACTGTAGACTGGAACAATCCCTCTGTGGACCGTCTGGCCATGCCATGCTTGATGTGCCCCAGGATACAGCTGGCTCTCCTGGCTGCCTGGCCACTCTGTTGGCTCAATGTTTGATACAGTAAACTGCTCCCTGCTGGGAAGTCATGCAAGGATGAGGTTTGCATTGTCCCATCTGGGAACTGATCAGTAGCCTAAATTTGATTAACTGAGCCTGTGTGAGCTTGGTATCTTGCACTGAGTCCTAATAAACTAGAAGTCCTCTGGTGTGGCAACTTCATTGTGTCCATGTGCTGGAGTTAAAATTACAGCCCTTGTGTGTTTCCTCAGCCTGCTCTGGTCGGTCATGGTCAAGAAGCTTGATAGGCTCAATGTTTTTATTCCCTTGCATTTCTGTCTTGCAGCTGGTTCAGGAAGCTGAATCTGACCACTGCTCCTTTGCAGGCAGGGAATTTTTACTGCAGTTTGCTTGGCAAGGGTTCAGATCTAAAAGTCTCAGGCTTAGTCCTCAGTGGTGGCCTGAAAGTTGTGTGTAGGGACATAGATGTGGGATCATGGCGAGGGTGCACCTCAGAGGGTTTTGATTAGACAGACTCAAGTTGGGGCTGACAGCAGTCCTGGCTGTTGTGTTTCCAAACCCTGCTGTGATCGTATTGACACCTGTGGTAGTCAGCCTAGCATGGACGGGGCAATGGATGCTGTGGGTTTAGGAGCCCTGTTTTGACCATTTCTGGCTGCATGTCTTCAATGGTTTAGGTGTTGTATCCTGTGGGCATACTGCAAACTGGTTGTGGTGGGGACATCTGTTTCCAGGAGGCATCAAACATCACGTGGCCATGCTTCCAGAGAAGCTAAACGCAATTCTTCTCAGTCCTAGCCATGTAATTACAGCAGTAATAATAGCTATCACTTCTGATGCCTCAGTGCCAAGTGTAAAGGTTGTTGTTTCCGTTACATTTGCAGAGCAGTCTGTTCTGCTGCATTTTTTCCTTTTTTTTCTGCCTTATCTACAATTGAACAATTACCAGAAATGTGATGAGGACATCAGATGCAGAAAGTCATCCCCTTGTCCTTTTTCCCAATGACTGAGGTGCCTGTGAGCGGCCGCTATCCCGGCTGCTGATCAATGGAGCTGGAGCTAATGTGTGAAGTGACCTTTGAGAGGAAAAAAGAGGTAATGCCAGTATTACACATACAGCTTGAGTCAGCTTCTGCACTTTGCAGTTGTGTTTGTTTGCATGAGCTGCTCCCTTACTGACTTGCATTTCTGTCTCATTTAGTAGGTTATCAACCAATTTAAGAGATGCTCAAAATTTGTCCTGTATGTCAGTTGTGATGTTCTCGCTGATCAGGTGCCGTTAGTGTTACATGATGACCCTGATCTTCATGGTCAGAATTCCTCACCTGTTTGTGTTTCATTTAGTTTGACTCTAGTCATGCATAGCTCTACACATCCCAGTGAAGTCAGTGGGATTTTTCCAATGGGAATTAGACACAGTTTACAGCAGCCTGTGGGTAAGCAAAGGTTATTGTCCAGCACTTCCATCCTCTGTGATTTCACAGTGCTCAGGAGTCTGATGGATGGCACACTCAATTACTGAGCATTTATCAAGCTTTTGCTTACAACACCTAAACAAACATTTGTATTACCTACTTTTTTCCTGAATATGTGAAATAGATTTCTGCTGCATTAATCCACAAACTTAAGGATATACTTGTTGCTTAACCAGCCCTTCTAATGAAACAGGGTTTTGAATTGAAATTTTAAGTATGCATGAAGACACTGAGATACCATTTGTGGTGTTAGGATTTCAATAATTGTGATGGTTTGAGCCCTGGCCAAAGGCCAGACGCCCACCAAAATCAGTCTGTTACTCCCCTTCTTAGTTGGACAGGGGAGGAAAAACATAATTGGGCGGCTCAAAAGACAAACTCGTTAATGACGCGGGCAAAACAGACTCAACATAGAGAGCAGAAGAGAAAAGTTATTTATTACACCACGCTAAAGAGAAAAAACAGTGAAAAAAGAACCAGAGTCAGGAGTGCAACCAACAATCTTGAAAACGAATGCAAACCAGGCAAACACTTTCCCCCCACCACTCCCTCCTTAGCAGGCTTTAGTTAGAAGCTTGCTCCCTTCTTCCCTCCTGGTCGCAGTCCAGGAGGGGCAGGGACTGGGGAAAATGGGGGTCTCGGTAACACCTTCCCCCCACCCCTCCATTCTAAAGCAGACTTCCCGTTCAGCCATGATTTTGCTTCCTTCTTCCCCTCTCCTGCTCGCAGCACAGGACAGGGGGGCAGGGACTAGGAGATGGGGGCTTCAGTCAGTCCCTTGCAAGATGGTTTCCTTCTCGGCCGGGATGGGGGCATCCATTCCACACAGCCTCCCCCTGCTGCACCGTAGGATCTCACCCACAAGAGCCAGTCCTCCACGAACTTTCTCCAAGGCAAATCTCTTCCCACCGGGCTTCATCTCTGCTCTGGCAGGCAGCAACAAATCACAGTGTCTCTCAGTCCCAGTCCTCCACGGGGCTATAGGCCTCCTCCAGCAAACCTGTTTCATTCATCTCTGTAGGTCGCTTGTGCTGGCAGGGGCTCATCCCACCGTAAGTCACGGCATCTTCTCTATGTCTCCACCGGCTCCATCCAGCGTGGAGCCGAGCCTCTCCACCGGGCAGGTCGGGTCTCTGCCTCCTCCATGGGTCCTTTCCTCCGGCTACTCCAGGTGCTTCCGCTCGGGCTGCAGGGGCAAACTCGCCTGGGTACCTGGGCGCGCCTACTCCTCCCCCAGCCTTCCCGGCCTTTTGTGTCTGTCAACTGCTTACATTCACAAGCAAATATACATCACAATGCCCTTAATGGGCCAAACTTCGCGGTCTTTCCTGGCACTCCAAGTTCTGGTTGGAGTCTTTGTCTCCTATATGTGATTCCCAGAGGCGCTATAAGCAGGCTTGCAGAAGATTCCAGCAGCCATTTTCTGCCAGACCTGGTCCTCTCTCAGTAGAACTGCAACAATAATGTATGGAATTAGCAGAGCTTTATTATATTTCTGTGCCTGCATGCCCTCCGTAGAGTAAAAGTTGTAATAAATACAAGTTCAAAGGTAAAATTTTATTGCTGCATATGAGAGGAGAAAAAAATAAATTACAGTAATGTAATCACGCTCATAGATGTTATGAATTTTGAACAGTGTCTATTAGAAAGTTTGTCAAAATGTGCTTAGCTTTGAAAATACAGATTAACGCTGAAGGTTTTAATATTGTTCTTCCTTATGTGCATATTCCTTGAAAAATATAAGTGTAAAATATCTCCTGCCGAAAGCAATTGTCATAAAATGACACTTTCCCATTTTAATAGCTGAATAATCAGAACAGAAATATTTTCTAAGTTGTGGAGAGGTTATTGCTTTTTTCACACAAAGAAATTTAGTGATGGAAAACCAAATTTTATCCAGATATTTTCTCCAGTTTTTCTGTTTCAGTTGTTATGTTTGAAAAGCTTGTCCAAATGCCTCCTGACAGTCTTGACACTTCAGGGTGTTTAAAAAGTTGGTGATGGGAGTAGAGGGGGGAGCGTTCATTTGATTTCATTTACTGATTCTGTGTTTTCCTTTAATCCAGTAGCAAAGTTAAAATAGTTCTCCAACAGGAGCTGGAAAGCCTGCTAGGGAAGGACTGGTTGGGATCTGTCCAGGACCTTTATGGTTTACATGTTTTTTTTCTGCTTTGGAGCAAATAAGGAGCAGGTCAGTGGTGGGGTGCATCACGTGTGGGCACCTCTGAACTCTCTAACCAACTTATGTCTGAAGGGCCAACTCAGCATGTGGTCCCGGCTTCAGCGTTTCTGAGAAAGCACCAGCTTGATGTAACTTTGATGTCAAAGAGAATTCCTTCTCCTGTGTTTTCTCCACTTAACTGTCCTTTTACTTTGTCGTCTCTCACCTTCCTCTCTTGTCTTTCTATGAGCCCAGAGGACATTACCAAAGCATGGGCAATGACCTTTCTTTTTAATAAGACTTTTTAATACAGATCTTCAGGTTTTAGCTTCACCACTCAGCCTGGAAGAAATCAGCAGCTGTAGATGTGTACGTGCCTTTATTTTACTTTTAAGCAGGGAGTCAGAGACTTGTTTCATGACAACTTTGTGTCTGAAGGCTTCTGATATACAGAAAATGATACACATAACAGATCTGCTGGCGCATCAGAAAGAAATTATTCATTGCATTTTAATTACACTACTCAAATACAAGGTCTTGCACTGTTTTTTTTTGTTTTGAGAAAAATTGGGTAACAGGGTAGAACAATGCTAGAATGTTAGATTTTTATTTTTACCCTTTTTCTTTCCCTTGCCCCCACCCCCTCCAAAGACCAGCTGTCAACTTTAAATCTCCGCAAACTTTCTGGAGACAGAGAATGACAGGAAACTTTTCTAAATAAACCAGATCCTGCCTTCAGATTCTTCTGTTGATGCCATCGTAGCTGAGTTTGTAAGCAGGATGAGGCCGCTGTTACAATATTATCAGTGAACCAGTCCCAGAGGGTGGAGCAGTTTAGAGACCAAATGCACCTTAAATGGCTCTAGAGAAATGATGCACTACCGACTGCAAATGTAGGCATCGTTATTAATGATGTAATTAAAGTTCCACCTCATGGGCAAAGTGGAAGCACATGGAAAATAGTATTAATATTGTGTTTCCTACATTTGATTTATCCTCACTTTAGGTACTAAATGATCTATGCAAAATACAGTGGGAATTAAGCTCTCCTCCTAAAATTCACAACTTTATTAAGCATAGGTCAGGGTACATTAGCCAGAAGTAACTTAACTCATCTGAACAATGTCTAAATGTGGTTTTGATGCGTGGTTGATACTTGGCAGAACCAGTGTGTACGCTGAGGCGTTTTACTCAGCAACCAAAGATCAGGGCTTGTGATTTGCATTGCTTTTGCCACGATCTGATTTCAGTCGTTCGCTTAGAACCTTGACTGGGTGATATTTCTTTTTTATGGCAGTCTTCGAACAGCTATCGAATGGGGCATCTTAATACCACTCTGCTCTGGGTTTTGTGGATCAATTAGAGACAAAATTGGAAAAGAAACTACTATGTTAGATAGTAATAATAAAAATAAAAATAGCCTGGTATTTGGTCCTGCAGCTTCTAAATGTTTTCTGATAGACGGTGGAAGATCTCAGAGTTGCTTGATGGGATTAGGCCAGACTCTGCATCTGAGCTAGAACACATTTTTGTGTTAACTGCTTCTAAATGAGCACTTAGTTTTAAGTAGTTGGCATAAATCTAATTTTAATTTACTGTTTTCATTCTCTTTTGCATTGATCCTCCTTTTGTAGAGATTCAATTGCAGACTTGGAGAAAGATGTTTTTCAAAGAGTCCAGATGGTATTTGCAATTATTTATTATCATTAGTGTTCACTGTATCTGAAAACAAGACTTTTGCCAACTTAGATAAACCTCATCTGCTGCGCTATTGTTCACAATTTTTCAGCATCTTATGTTAATACAAACTTACTCCTGGGTCGATTTCTGGGGCTTGAAGAGGAAAAGAATGCCTTCGTCCCAATATATGGCAAATTGCTAACTCTTATTATAGGAACGTTGCTTGGGTAACAGTCAGTCATCTCCTTGATGGCTACGAGCAAGCCAACAAGATGCGTCATTCTTGAGAGTAGCAGAATCATAATAATCAGAAAAAAATCATAATAATCAAAGCAGTAGGTATAAAAGCATTGCACTTTTCCATGCGTGCACACACAGCTTTTCTTTCCGGGGTCGCTTACTGTGTGAAAGCATCATTACTGTAGTTTGCCCTTTGTAATATGTCCCTTATTAGGTATTTTTTGTTGTTGTTGTTTTGAGAGGGGAGATGGAACCTTAATTCTGCAAAATGGACTGTTTAGAGATTGATGGCTGTGGTGCATTGGGAATAAAATGCCACCTACTTTGGTCTTAAAATGCCTGAATTCCTCTACTAAAATTTTTCTGCCCTACTGCACAGATATAGTAGGTGAAGTGGACTCCATATGCTACTGGAACAAACAAGTCTACTCTTAATTTGGTTTGTTTTTGCTTAAAGTTTTGGAAAGATATGTATATTTTACAATATTTTAATTCAGTTGCCTTATTTGTGTAATTTGCTCTCCTTTATTTGGTGTTGATTAGCATTTGGAACAAAGCAGTACAGAAAAGGAAATAGAGGGACACCTGTTTCAATTATACTACATCACCAATTTCAACAATAAATCTTAATTGCAATCAGTCTTGATCAACCCACCTGTGTACATTCCCTCATTTACAATGAGGAGGGATAATGGAGAAAAAGTGTGAAGAGAGGGAGAGGAAAAAAACCCCAGATCCAGAACACTAATATGGATTACATTTAGTTCCTACACTTTTGTGTTTTCAGACTGCTGCACTCTGTTAATTACTAGGAACAGCAGCCTGAATTTCTGTGCTCTTCTCTGGGAATACACTGAACCCATGTTTACTTTCAGGTGCCATGTGAGCGATTTCTCTTAATTCAGGAGGGGTTGTGCAAACAGCCGCAAGGTAGAATGAATTCTGCTTTTATGCCCGAGCCCAGCAGGTGAATGTGCAGCAAATTCCTTTAAATGCCTGCTTGTCTTTCTATGTGGGATAGGAAATACGTTGGAGCCAACCTCTTATGTAGGTAGCCTCATGCAGCTCTATTGTTTTTTTAACCTTGAGACGGGTAGCTGCTGTATAACGCTACGCGGAGATAGACGGGATGCTCTCTGCAGGCTTGGCAGCTGCTCACTGATGTGCCTCCCCCTTGCTTGCTTTCTTGGATCTTCCTTAGAGTCACAAATCAATTTTCTTATGTGCATTTACATAAACAAAGAGGGGAAAATATGGGTAAACAGTCCAAATTTCAAAAAAAAAAAGGATGATGCCTAGGAAAGAAAAACAAATACTGCTTTTTTTCCCCGTAATTGTTATCTTTTTCTCATGACATCTGTAATGATTGCTCAGACATTGGTAAGGGACAGGATTGTGGCCAGTGATGCAGGGTTTTGGGCAAGGCTTCTGATTTCATGGGGATTTCATAACGTATTTCGAGACATGGTGTTTCTTTTCCCTGTTTATTCTTACTCCCTCTGTCCATTTTTCATACTCTTTCATCTTACTACTTACTCATTCTCCTCAGTGATTTCTTTTTTCTTCATTGTGCATTGCAGGATTAAGAACGTTTTCTCTTAATCTAATGCCTCGGTTTTCATGTCTGCATTTTAACTATGTCTTTCGACTCAAATCCTTGCAGGTTGCCTCATGTATTCTTTGGGGTTTTTTTCTCTCCTGAGAATGATCCTGATTCTGTTTGTGTTTATTTCCACTTTTCTGTAGTGAATAGCTTGTTCTTCTTCCCTTCTTCTTTTTAATCTGTGGGTTTTTTGGTGGTCCAGCTCCATCTCCATGTGTCTTCATTGCTGTTGCATTCTTCTTCTCCGCTACGGGGCTCTGATAATAGTGATGGACCATTGCAATTAAGTTTATTCCATACGCCACTGCTTTCCTTGACAAACTGACACCGCTCTTCTCCGATGTTCTTACCTGTTGACTGGCATTAAGAAAAGTCAGCCAGGAGCCAGGGATTTCGGTGAAGTGTGACATTGGTCTCCCGGTGACGACTGAGCACGGCAAGCCCTGGGTGCTTTAAGGTATCTCCAAAGCTGGTCATGCATCATGGAGGAAAAAAAACCCCAAACAAACCCAACAAAATGAATCCATGATGTTGTGATAACGTTCAAAACAGTTATAAGAAATTTCTCCTATTGTTGTAGCTTGATTGTTATTGCTTTTAAATGTAATGCTGTCGCTAGCTGATGAGATGCCTAGGCCAAGATACTGTCAGCAGACAGCTTTCTCTGAATGCAATTGTCGTTAGCGAACTGGCATACAGTCAATAGGAATTCTGAATTTACTACTGTCTGTTGACATCTTGTTCTGTTACAGGCAAGTATTTAATCAAAGTTTATTGTCATTCTTTTCTGAGGTTTAAGTGGGACATAAAATTTTACGGTACGTATAGTATTTTAGATGACAGCTTCATTATTTCCACTGAATAATTTGAAATGCTACAAGGAGAGAAATATTGATGTCAAACTGGTAATTGTCATTAAATATGCAGCATTTTTGCAGCAGTCATTTGTGCAAAAAAATAAATTTCCTGAACCTGTAGGTAGCAATGCAGAGCTGTCTGCAGTGCAGTTCCTTCACCTTGAGCCTTTCCCACCACGGAGTATGCTCAAGGCTCCTCACACGTGTGCAAAGCTGAAATCCTCAAAGTAATTTTTCCTTTTGAAAAGCGAAGGTGGTCCAGCGGTGAATGTCAAAAGGAGGAGGCTTGGTTTGTTATTGAGTTGGTTTATTGTTTCCTGCTGCCTGATGGGATTTGTATTTTTGCTGCTTTAGTCATGTCCTTGTCCAGTGGACATTCCCTCTATCCTGAGCCAGGAGGGACGTCTGTGACAGGAGTAATTAAACTGTATCGTAGGCGATGGGTACACGGGTCGCTGGGAAGAATGCAACTCATGCTCTGGAGCTGCAAGGCATTACGTAAATAGGCAGATGCAGTTTAATATTGAACTGATTGAGAATCAAATGTTTCTGTTGATTCAGGACCTCACCGTGGAGTATATTGTTCAGGTCTGTGGCAGTGGCTTCCATAAATCGCTGAAAAAACCAAGCTCTTTAGTTCGAGCAGGGTTCTGTATCATCTCTTGTTTTGTTTTCCTTGTTGGGAAGAATTCCATTGGCTTGATGGTGAATCAGAAATTCCACTCAAGATTGCATCTCTCCATTTTGTTTTTTGTTACATTGTTAAAGAATTTAAACTAGGGACCAGTACATTAGGTAATGATCAACTTTATTAGAAAATCTGTTTACAAAAATGTCATGCTCTTCTTGTCTTTTGTAATTATTACACACTGACTTTGGAGAAAATGGATGCAATTTTTCCTGTATCGAAAATATTAGCTGTCAAATGTACCTTGTGCCTTCAGCTTTAATCACTGTGCTTTTCAAGTACTAGGCAGTCAGCTAAAGTAAGTTATTGGAGGTGGTCAGGATGTTAGCAATAAAATATTTTGAATAGAAAACTAACATTTTTCTTAACTGAGACTTTTTTTAGGAAAGCAAACATTCAGCAAGGCTGGGAACAAAAACTCTGCTTAAAACATGAAATAAAGAGCATGTGGAGGGAGCACTTGTGGCTCATGGGTTGCTGGAGATGCTGATTATACAACAGGCCTGTTGTAGTTCAGAGTATTAGTATGTCTCAGTATGGAGTAAATAAAAATAGGAGTATTTTCAAGGTGCTGTGTGGATCATGCCTAGCACAAATCAATTGTTGGCTGTAACTGTGTAGAACGTTAGGTGTCAGTTGTGTTTTACACCAAGTGCTTTCCATTTGCAGTTGTATTAGTGGTGTTGTGGTTGCCCGAAGGATGGAAGGCACTTCCCAAGGTTCACCCCAACCTGAGCCCCGCTTGGTTTTCACCATCTGTCCTTAAAATTTGGATGAAACTCTGTGATTGCTCTGTCACCAGCCTAAGCAGGTGTCTTGTGGCATCTCAGTAACGGCTGTGGATTTGTACTGTTTGACAGCAGAAAAAAAAAATGCTCTTCAGAGTAAACAGAATTCCTTCAGACTGATTCTAGGTGCTTGGGTAGTGTCAAAGGGGAGAAGAAAGATTAAATGAGCACATCCTGTCTGAAGAGAGCCAACAAAGTCAGTGTTGGTAACATCTGAGGTAGATTGGATTGGGTGGGCTGGATCCTGCCAACTGAACTAGCAGAGCCCACAAAACCTAAGACTTTTCTTCTTTTCCCTTTCTTTGTTTGATAATATGTTTTGTCCTTTTGGCTTGGATGGTTTGGTCTACTGATGAGCAGCTCTTGATTTATTCCAAACGGGGTCCAGTTTCCTATTCAGAGGGAGCTGCTCCAGGCTCTGACCAGGAGAGACTGTGAACCTGGATTGCTATCTGAGCTTAATTCCTGCTTACCTCAGGAATGAACTTCAGAGTAATGCCATCAGTTCTCATCTAAAACATTCTATCAGGGAACAAAGTTGTAGCTGCCATAGTCAGTGCTATCCTTTTCCCTGTTTTTCCTGAAGGAAAGCTGGTTTTTACCAAGCCTGGCATCCTTCTGCTGCGATTCCCACACCCTGCTGCTCTCCAGGGCTCATTTCAGATGCTGTGTCTTGAGATCTAAACATATATTTGGAGAGGAATTCATATTGCATTCAGATGCATAATTTAGGTGCTTAAAGGCATTAGTTTTATTTAGAGAGGGAGAAGGCCTCCTCTAGAAAGATTATTCAGAATATCTGAGATAAGAATTACTCCTTCAAGGTACTGGGTGGACAATTTGGAAGCTCCGGAGAATTTAATATTCCCTGTAAATCTGTGACAGTGCATAAAGCACACTTCAGATGGATCCTGTAAGAGTATTTTTCATGGAAAATGAAAGATTATTACCTTCCTTTGTAGTGTATGGTAGTTTTCTGAGAATTCTCTGCCAGGCAGCTAGTACAGAAGAACGTTTCCCTTCCGCAGTAATACAAGCCAGTAATTAAACCTGAACACAGCGAATAGAGCTATAAAGTAAATCAAAGGGAGTGTTGAATTGTACCTTCATGCACCGGGTGGTAAACTCTTTATGACAAAACTCAAAGCTTCCTTTCTTTGCTGAGGAACCAGGATTTGCAGCTTCTGTTTGCAGCGTTACTGTGGCTGTCACCCACTGTAAATCCAGCTTGAATAGGAATCATGGAGGGAAGAAGTGGGGAGTGTGTTTTGCACCTTTGTCTCCTTTCCCTGCAGCGTGGCTGCTCAAAAATCTGGGCTCGTGGGTGGAGGAAGCCACCCCAAAGGGATGCCCAAGTGTTTTGAACTGTCTTCTGGGTGGAGTGGCTTGGACGCCGTGGAAATCTGTGGAAGGGCTCCCGTGGCTTTCAGCAAATAGGCTTTTCTCTGCTGCTTACTTTTCTGGCACTGGTGGATGGAAAAAATGGACTAAATAGAGAATTCAGTAAATCTTCCTAGTGCTCCCTTGCCATAAAATAACAAAGATAACTCTCTGCATGGATGGAGGGGTGGGGGGCACGCTTGCAGTGCTGGTGTCCCATCTCATCCCTCCTTGTTCAGAAGCCTGTCGCTGACTCTTTGCCTGCTTCCCTGTAAGCATCAGGGATGGGAGAGGACAAACATTGTACCTGCTTCACCAAAGCATATAATCTCTTGATGCTTCTGTACTGTTGACTCCAAAAATCAAGCCTGCCCAGGATGCCCTCATGTTACCTGCCTCAGTACAGAGAAGTGTCAAAATACTTGCAGGGATTTTTGACACTAAAACGACCCGAGGAGACAGCTGGAATAAGGCTTACAGGCTTGTTTGGGGATTTTACATTGTTTTTCTCCAAAAGTAGTTCTTAGCATTACATGAGCATCCAAAGCAGCAGTGGTGATCATGGGCTAGTCAAAGGAGATGATGGATTAAGCTTGGCTTGCCAAACTGAGTACCAAAGGATGGTACTCAGACTGTCTGGAGGGTGGGTGTTGGTCTCCCTTTTCTTACTTGGTGGACTTAAGAGTAGTGCAAAGCCTGGGCATATTGAGACTTCCCTAATGACCACAGAGCAGTGCAAGGGAAAGGGAGTATAAAAATAAAGTATTTTAAAACATATCTTGCAGTCTGATTGCCTGCTAGATTCTCTGTTACTTCTCATAATATGCTTGAAAAGTTTTATTTGTGCCTTGAGGGCGATGAGCCTGTCTTCATTTAGGGATGCTACTACAGATAATACCACCGTGCTGCTGACAGCTTTATGTGCTCTTGCTAGCAGCCTGCCTCTCTTATTTACTCACTCACACATGTGTTGCCTTGCAAAAGCAGTGGAGTTTTCTACCCTCCTAGTTGTAATTGCATCCTGGGCTGCCTTGTTATGGAGCCTGTTCCTGTAGCGTGAGGTGAGAGAGCTGGTTGTTGCTATTATAAATTATTTCCCCCCGATATGTAATTGAACCTGAATAGTCATCATGATTTTGTTTCCTAGATTCATAATTAAAGAAAGGTCTAAGGAGAATTTTTGTAGCTAATACAAGGGCAAAAGAAGAGGGTAACGTTTGTTGAGAGCTGCTTGTTTATAAACAGGTAGATCTGCGCTTCCAGAAATTTCAGATTTGTAGCTGATTCATGGGGCTTCCCAAACACTGAGCAAGAGAAGAGTGTAGCAGTGTCAGTTGTGACTGTTCATTACTTGGATTATATTTGGGTGAGGCATTATGTGTAGTACCAGAAGAGTTACATTTTCTGAATTTTTAAGAATTCCTTGTAAATTCAATGTCATTAATAAAATTCCTGAAAATCTCATTTGGTATTTTCAAAAGAAATTTGTATGTTATTTTGCTTTTTTAAAAAAATAGTTCCCTGTCATGTACTCCACATCCACATGATATCCCTCATGTGCTTTGTCTTGCTGCTCGTTCTGACAGTGGCTCTTTTGGTTGGTAGTTCCGCCCTCCCCCCCCCCCGCGCCCCGTCCTACCTTCTTGTTGAAGGTGTTGTGGAAAAATGCTTCTCATCAGGAGGTTCACTTTGGTCCAGGTCCCTTGGTTTGTTCTCAGCATTCCTTGGTTGGGGGGTGGTACAACAAATCAATTATCTTGGATCTCCTAGTTTTAGAGTGGGAAGCAGTCAGAAATGGTGTGTGGTTAGATCTGGTGAGGTTGCAGGAGAATGACCAAAACACTTACTGGCTACTTCTCTGACCTACAGTCAGAAGAATATGGTCTTCTGTGGGGGCCTGCCCGGCTTGTGTTGTGGAAAATAGGCTCTGTAGGTGGAGACTGCTGGGAAATATGAGACAATTCTCATAAATTCTGTCGATATCACAGCTTTTTGTTGATTAAATTATCTCATTTCCTGGGCTTGCCTGCTTTATAAAGTGGACTGCCACCAAGATGTCACGCACAAAACTTATAACCCTTTCATGTTCTTCTTTTTTTGTTTTTCTTTTCTGAAGAAATATGTAAGTCAGTTGTTCAAGTATTGCACTTTGAAGCCTGAAGCCTAACCATACCTTCTTTTGTAGTGTATTCCTCCATGGGCAGGCAGACCTTTGATACACGGGTAGTCCGTTTGATGCAGACTGTGCATATTGAACCAAGATGAACTTTTCTCCATGTCTGCCTTATGTTCGCTCCAGGTGAAGTAGTACCACACCAGCTCTGCTCAGAGTTTCCCCGTCCTGAAGCTGTGGCTTGTGAAATCCCCTGTGCAACTGACTGTGTCATCAGCGAGTGGTCCCAGTGGTCCCCGTGTTCCCATTCATGCTCCAGTAAAAATGCTGAGGGCAGTCAAAGCAGGAGTAGGTCCATCTTGGCCCTTCCAGCTGAGGGTGAGTGGTAACTGGTTTGGATTAATCATTCTTATTTAATGAGTTGGCTTGGGTTCCTCAGCCAAACTATCTTTGCGCCAGAACTAATACTGCAACGATGAGGAATAATACTTAATACTTGTCTGTACTTCATGCCTAGAGACCAAAAGATCTTTATGGGCTTGAGCTGATGCATGTGTCAGAGTTCAAAATTACTTACTTCAGAGTCTGAATTATTGTCTGTTGAGGGCCAGTCTGGGTGTGAATTTACTTCAGGAGAGCTGCATCCGATACAAATGAAATTCCTCTGTGACACAATCCTATCATGCGAGTGTCTTTATGGAGGGACATATTAGCACTGATTTAGAAAAGAACAGTGAGCTGTGAAAAAATGAGGAGATAGGGAAGGATCTGTGTATTTTATTGTTGCAGACCTGGAATGCACTGACCTTATTTCTTCTATTGTAGTAAGTAAATAGCTCTTGATAAATACATGTAATGATAGCTATAATATCCTCTGGATCTTCATGGACGTGAAGATCTGTATCAGGAGTTTTACATCTCAACATCAGTAATACAATTATTTCCACAAACGATTTCGTATCACAAGTGTAGACTTCCAACTCCAGTGACACATACAGTAATTCCTCTGTGTGTGGGTTTATCACACGGGATTTGAAAGTGTGTAAAAACTCGTAAGACCTGAACAGGTCTAACAGACTCGAGCCTTGTTGACACAACAACAAAAAAAAATCTACTGTTGTCAGCACTATGTGCAGCTAATGCAGCGACAAAACCCTTTTAGATGCAAATTTAGTCTAGGACAAGCTCTGTTAAGCGCTATTTTGTAAATTATCATTGAAGCCACCCACTGTTTCTGGGGCAATGTAAGGACTTGATCTTGCAAACCCTTACTCATAGGAATAGTCGGCATCCACATAAACATCCTTACAGGCACTTGCAAAGAAAATTAGGACCCTTTGGGATGGAAATTGCTATGTAATTGTTGATCGAATGACTGTAACTACTACTAAAAAAGTCCATGAGCTAGAGAATAATTAAAATGAAAAATACAGTTGGTTTCATGTTTTCCATGGACTTAGCAAAATGCAAGTAACAGATAAACATGGAATTACTGAAGCGCTGCAGAAGAGAATTCTGGAAGTACATCAGCTCAGTCATCTCAACCTGAATCACACAAAACTAAAAATTACGTGCTTTGAATGGAAAGCTTTTCAGTTTTTCAGGAAGAAATAATTAAATACTGAAACCAAACACCCTGACTTTTCCTGTGCATCTTTAGCAATGAGTACAATGACTTGCTGTGCAGAGTCACACATCTAGACATGGATAAACAGTGACTGGTTTGAATTTTTGGAGAGTGGAAGTGGGTTTAATACCATTAGTGCTGCAATTCTAAGGCAATGTTGTTACCTGCTTTCAGTCTGTCATACTCTGTTCAGAGCTGAGACATCAGCTTCTCCAGAGTTCTGGTACCTTCACAAGTGACATTTAATTTGTTCTGTCAACTGAGGCAGCTAGCTTTGGCTCTGCTGCCTGAGGACTTCTGGATGCCCTCCTGCAAACCCTTGGGTTGTTTCCTCTCCAAGCTTTTCACCAGATCCCAGAGCATGAGAACCATGAGGCTGTTAATGGAAGTGGAGGGGCTTGGTTCAATTCAGTTTTAAAAGATAGTTCTTTACACAGCAACTTGGCGGAAGAGAAGACTGTGGGGGCAGGAAGTCTCAGAAGGCTGAAAATGGATTAGAGGAACTGCTGAACAACAGGTCCATAAAAAGTCCCTAAATAGCTAGGTGGTGGAGTGCTGTCCTGCTTTCCTTGTACAAAAGTTGTCAATGAACCATGAAAAGCAGCGAAGCTTTTGCTAAACAGCATCTTCTCCTTTCTGTTTTGCAGACAGACACCTAGGTTGGGCAGACTTTGTGGAAGTTCTTATGTTCTTAAGTTAAAACTGTCTCATTATTACTCTCCCTTGTTTAGTAGAGCTTCCTCTCCATGTTATTCTTGAAGAGAATACCTTCATTTTTCCCCAGGAATCTTAAAATTTCTGTTAGAACTTCTTTTTCTTTTTTTTCCCTAATAGACCAGACTTGCTACTATCTTTTTTTTAACATGTGCTCCAACACATGAGAGCGATAACTGGCCTGCGTTTTTCCTGCCATGTCAAAATCTTAAGGAAATCGTTACATCCCTCATCATACTAAACATTTCAGAGACTGAACACTGCATGGAGCAGTCTATTTTCATGAAAAGATGAGCGGTAATGTGACATGATTATCCAAATCAGCGTGGTAAGAAATCCCTGTCCCTCTCTTTCTTTTCTCAGTACAAATTCATTATGGCCATTTGGGGTCATACCTTATTTGAGAAGGCGATAGGCATCCCTTCGAAGAGCAATATACCTTCATCTCCTGTTGAGTTTAGTGGGGCTTAAAGGTGTTCTGAACCTTGTGCTATCTGGCCTCAACACCGGTTCCTTCAAAACTGGCGGCACGTTGGCCATGTCACAGGTTGCCACATTCTCCCTCCTGGAAGAGAATGGTTTTGATTTTAGTAATTTTTACTTCTTTCTTCCTAAAAACGTCAAAGCTTACTGTTACAGTTTCACTGTGTTACTCATCAGCTTTTGAGCTGCGAACGTCTGCTGCTTTTAGGGGATAAATTCGGGCTGCTGGCTGGAGTGTAAAAGCTTCTGGGGAGGCTGTTCAAACTCCTGTACTTTGTGGGTTTATTACAAGTTGTTGGTGAAGTGCAGTAGCTTAGCAAAATCTTTGGACACAAAATTAAAGGACACTGCTTCAAAAAAGTAAAGGCTTCATACCCAAAACATACCTTTTGGGTTTTCCCCCTTGATTTGCAGATGTGGGTATCAGTGCATTCCTCCATCAGTGCAATTCAGCACTCTACAGCTCAGCTCTTTAAGGTAATGCGTGAATAGAGTCCAAATATTAGAAAGAGATGTTCCTCCTTGGGAAATTAGCAAGGAGAGCGAACATAAAAATAATGCTTAATTTGTCTTTAAACCTAATTGCATGTTTGCTGAGTGATACTGGCATTTAAATGGAATTAACTTGGCTGTGTGTAGGAGTATCAATAAGGTAACTCAGAAATATACTTTGCCTATTTCTGTTTCCATTATGTGTTGGAATACAATTTTATGCAAGGCTAGTTTAATGGGGAAACAATATTTTAGAAGGTTATTATTGCAGCCATAAAGGTCAACAGCTTTATTTAAGCGTTATTTATTTATTTATTTTTAATTGGGGGTGGGGGTGGGGGGAAAGTTACTGAGCAAAGCTAACAATTTTATTTCTTTTTCCATGTCTTCCTTTTGCCACATGCCATAAGATAAAAGATGATGATTTTCTCTTGACTCCAGGCGGGAAAGCCTGTCCCCCTGACCGAGCCTTGCAGGAGCACCGTGCCTGTAATGATCACCCATGCGTTCACTTCTTCTGGGAAACGTCTCCCTGGAGCTCTTGCTCGGAAGATGTACTGGTAACTGCTCTCAACACAACCGTTAGTTGGAGTGGAGAAGCCTCTTGTGGGGTGGGCATACAGACAAGGAAAGCCTTCTGCATGAAGAGCAGTTCTGGCCAGGTCACACCTAAAAGGTATTTAAAGATGAGCTATTAGTGATTGCGTGTTATAATATATGATGCATGAAGGAGCTTTCAGCTAGTGTATGTATGGAATCTTCAGCATTGAAAATAGCTTCATTTCAGGACTAATTCTTCAGCTACTACTCCATCACTACTATAAGACAGATGCTAAAATGTAACAAAAATAAAGTTTTAATTTTCTGTGGAAATCTGAGCAAAATGCATTTTTTTAGTGATACAGCTGTTCTGCTGTAGCTTCTCTGTTACTCTAATTTGCAGTTTTCTGCAAATACTTTTCCTGAAGGACAGGTGTGAGGAAAATATAAAGTACATCTGAATGTAACGCACATCAATATGTTATTAGCAGTGGTCTAATAAAATAGAAAAAGGTAAATAGAGTTTGCATTAGATTTACACCACAAGAACTCAGAACCATATGTGTGATCTGTATTGTTCAGCTGATTTACACAGCTTCTATAATGTGATACCAGTACAACAAAATTACGTATTCTGCAGTACGAATATTCTGAATTCTACGTTGCTTTACTAAATGAGGAAAATAAGTAGCACAGATGTTTTCCCTAATATCAAAAAATCAAGACATTGCTAATTATTTTTTGCACTGTTAATGAGTCTAGAGACTTACAGCTGAGTTTCATTTCTTATTGTAGCTCTCAAAACAATCGTGTTCGTATAAGCAGACTGTTGATTTCAGTAAAGTTAATTAAAATTCTTGAGGTTAATGAGCTTAATTAAATAAAAGGAAAGAAATCTAGTATTCATTTATATCTAGAATTCATTGATATGCTTTAACTTTACCTAATTAAACATATTGTTTATAGAGCTATAGAATGCCTAACAGAGATGTTTGCCCCTTCAAGTTTTGAGATGGTGTAAGGGGAAATCAAACTGAAGGGGGTAAGTAAATACTTAAGTGAAGTACATGAAGAGAAAACAGAGTTTTGGTGATGGTAAAACCCTGTCAGAAGAAGAAATTTGTATATTGGGAACTTCAGAAAGGGGTTCTCCTGGGATATTGATGTGATAGCTTCAGGGCCACAGTGCACCTTGTGTAAGGGAAGTGTCTGGAGGAGAAAGGACTGTTGAGTCCTCAAAAGAGCTTCTCACTGAAATAATTTCTTTTGCTGCTGGGCTCTGTTTTGCTCTTCTGGTGATGATAATATTCAAAATGAAACCCTCAGACCTCTAGAAGTCTTGAGGAAGTGGTTCTAAGTGAAGGAATAAACCCTCTGTTTTTTGGAATGAAATATTCCCTCGTTACTACCCTTGAGGGCCTGAGCCAGTCTGGTGCTGGTGGGGAGCACAGCCCTCCTTGTCCGTATTTTATTTTAGATGTGACTGATGAAAATTGACCCAAAATGATGCTTTAGAACTGCTGTGTTGAAAGTCTACTGTGAAGATGGCTGTAGAAATGGGCTATGTTATGTGAATAAATAACCTTTGTTTGGGCATACTGATTTTTTTCTATTCTGTGTTTTTTCTGGTTTCCTGAAGATTTACATCTTCAGATTTGTATCTGAAGAAGGTACAAGCATAGAAAGCCAAATGAAACGAAAATTTTTGCAGAAAAATATTCCAATGTCTTCTGTTAGGTAACAGAAATCTGCCCTGTAGGATAATCATGCTTAATGAGAAGACATGTCCCTTTGTATTTATTTTCTTTTACATTATACCTCTAAGTGTCTTATTACTATCTCAGTAACAGAATCATTACTTTAAGATTTGTTTTATTTCCTAGCAGAGTTTAGTGGCATGTTCCTCTTGCAACCTAAAATGACCCTGTTTGAATTAGGAAGAATTTTTGAGTGATCTTTCTAAATAATAAAAATTAGAGTAATTTCCTTTTTGCTCCCCTGTTTGAAATGCTGGATCTGCCTGACCCTAGAAAATTACCCCTTTTCCACTCTTTGAGTTTTTAAATATTAACTGTCTGTGCCTGAAACTTTTATTAGAATATATATGACATATTTTTCATCTAGGAGTTAAAAATGACTGGAAAAAACCCCACAAAATGAGCCTCCTGTGCACAGAAGTGTTATCTTTGTTATGGCGATGCATTCACAGCCCTGTGAAAGTCTTGGGACTAAAACATTTCCCTGTACTTTTAAATATTATTGTATTTTATCTTTGTGTTTGCATTGATAGATGCCCAGAGTCCATCAGACCTGAGACTGTGCGGCCGTGTCTCCTCCTCTGCAAGAAAGACTGCCTTGTTACACCTTTCAGCGAGTGGACTCCCTGCCCAACAGCATGTCAGCCTGGTAAGCCTTTAAGAGGTCAAAACTGGGAGAGAAATTAGAGAATTGACTCAGAAACTTGCAGAAGCTTTAGTTCATGTCAGTCTGATAATTTTTTAGGCATTCATCTGAACAAGTTTTGGGTTTGGGGTGTGGCTGGCACCAATGTTGGGTGTGAGTGGGGTCCTTGTGAGCAGGTTTGGAGATGTAAGTTCTCTTCACCTGGAATAAATTCCTTTTGGGCTTCTGCCTTCAAAGTCAGAAGTTCAAGGCTCTGATGTTATGTGGCCATATGTGGAATTGCTACATTACATGAAGTTTATGTCTCCTGACCAACCTAGGTGTATGTACACGGTTATAACGTCTGTGCTTCATGTTTTTTCAAGGGCCATGCTCTCTTTTTTTATTTTCCCATCTAGTTGGTTAGCTTTGGGGCAGTAGGTGTTTAGCAAAGTTTCTTTGTAATGATCTAGTGTTGGCTTTTTTGACAAATTGGTGTGTTTCATTAATTGTTCAGATGAAAGCCTTCGCTGTTATCGGAATGTTTCATTTTTGTTGGTGGCTTCCTTGCCCTTCAAAGATTTTTCAGTAGATGCTCTAGCATAGCCCTTGTTAGAGTTTTTTACAGGAAAATGAGTTACTTTCTAAAACAGTGAATCCTGTTTTAATTAGCAATTTATTTTTAGAATTTAAATGAGCTGCCTATGAAGAAGTAGAATAAATTACCTGGTAAATTACTTTGTTTATTAAATAATAGTCTACAATTAAAATGAGAAGAAATTAATTATTTAACCTCCTTGGCAGTGCTATCATTTTAATATAATTCTAAATTAAAACTTCTTAGTTGGGGGAGTTTGCTTTTTTGCTAGATCTGTTATTGATATGGCTGCATTGGAAGATTTATTATTTTTTTAAATTTGCATTGGGCAATTAAAACCTCAGCACGATAATGAAATTTCAAAACCACTATATGTATGTGAGTTGTTAGGGCTTTTTCTTTTTTTTTTTTTTTTTTTGGTGTGTGTGGAAAAGTTGTATTTAATGAAAACAATATACAGATGGTGAATTACTAAGCAGATCAAGCAGGAGCAGGTATTGCCTGGCAGATTTAAAATTAAATGTGTACCGGCGTATAAGATCAGAGCTTAGACAAACATGCAATCACTAAATCAGGTTTACACAGAACTTTACCAGTTAAGCTGCTCGTAGTTTATTTGTGAAAATGCATCCAACTTCAGTATCTTAACGATAAAAAAAGCTGACATTTTCCCTATATTTAAATGTCATCAGACAATAGGCTGTCTTCTGGCGAAGGATTATCTCATACCTCAGAAGTGGAGACAGCGGTGAACTTAGAGCAATAACAGATGGACGGACAACATAATTCACAAAAGAAGTGCGATTGAATCCAAGCACCTGTTGGGGAGGCAGGAACAGGGAGGTTGTAGCGAGTTATTGATTCTCTGCCATTTCAGATACTTAAAGGTGACAACTGTCTGCCGCAGCCTCCTATAATGTATCTGCTTTAATGGGTCTTTGAGGCCGAATCGAAACAAGAATCAAAGAATCAATATGGAGTTTTCAAAGTATGAAATGCTTCGAGTGAGCAGCATGTAGATTTTCCTCTGTCACCTCCGTTAGTGGGTGGTGAAGGTGTCCTGGGGTGGTAACTACTTTCAGCATAGGTGACGTGCTCTCTCGGACTGTCAGCGTAGATTTAAAACGGGGAGATTAAAAAAAGCAAACAACTGTCAGTAAATAACATTTTTCATCTTCCTCCTGAAAATGGATGGTATCTATAAGTACCTTTCCTCTTCTGGGCATTGGTTGTCTGGGGGAAGGTTAGAAATTTCACTGTTGCTTAATTCTCTAAACAGGTTTACATGGAATGTTAGATAGTAACTGTCCTGTTTGTGTCCCCATGCCTTAAATCAGGTTGGTAATGAGGTAGGCTAAAAGTGGGTAAAATCCATTGTGTGCCATGGTTGGAAATTCCAGTGATCTCTACCTTGTGTCAGACTGTTCCTGTTAAGAATCTGCCACTTCCAGGTCTCATACAAACACTCAACCAGACCTGGTCAAAGTTAAAAGGCTTACCTCTTTGAAAGCTCATACCTGCACAAAAATCCTGGACAAAAATCTCAGAGAATCTGTTATTATTTGTGTGCTCAGCATCTTGTGTTGACCAGCCACTACCTTTCCTTCTGGTTAGGAGCAAAGTCTGTGAAGCTGAATTTTTCCCATAAAAGCTGGACCAGATATAACACAGGAGTGAACAAGGGGTTTTTTTCCCCTTACTGGAGAGTGGTGATGAACCTTTTTGAGCTGTGGGCAGGGCACTGGGGAAGCCCTGGGGGTCAGATGCAGAGGAAGGAAAGATGCCAGAGCAAGGGAGGAATGAGAAGAGTGGGTTGATAAGAGTCATATGGCTCTATGAGTGGAGACTGGAGGCTGATGGAACAGGTGGGTGGGAGTAGAAGCAGAGGTAAGGCATCCCCAAAATTCTCAAACTTCGTTATCTGAGTTGTGAAGTCAAGGATGTAGAAGTTCAGATGATCTTGAGATCCGGAGGCTTGATTTTTTTCTCAGGAGGGCAAGCAGTCATAGCTTGAAATCAGCTGAAGTTTGGCTGTGAAGGGACAGACCTACATAATGCTAATACTCTGGAAAATCAGGCTATGGCAATTTAAAATGAGATATAAAAATTATGTTCATTAACATTTGTAAGGAATGCTGCAGAAAAGCCTATGAGGAAATTCAATTTTGAAAATGGGGTTTGAGTAATGTGCAATAAATGTTGAGGATAATTTAGTTTCTTGAGGTAGAGAAAATTACTGTGGGAAGCTCATTTAGATTTGGTACTGATTAATAGGAAGGAAATGGCTAAGATTCTAATGGTGGAAGATAATTTGAATGAAAATCATCACAAAGTGATAGAGTTCGTGATTCTTAGGAAAAGAGAAGGATGACAATATCAGCAAGACATTTTTAAAAAAAGACAAATTTGAACAAACTGAGAGAATCAGTAGCTACAGCTCTTGGGAACATGTTCTGTGCAGAAGACTGGAAGCAACCAAGAAACAAACACTTTATGGACTGAAGCCCTGCTGAACTGTACTTTCTGTCTTGAAAGTAGTACAATAGCTAGCCTGTCACACAGGGGAACAAAGCATGTATAGGTCTGTATATGACATGTTCAAGCTTCAAATCATGAAGAGAAAACATCAAACCCAGCTAGAGAAGCCCTTTTCTCAATCTCTTTTCATCATCAGAGCTGTTCAGAATTTCTTTTTCCATTTTGATTGTCGTATTGCTTCACGAAAATCAGAAACAAGAATGAAGAATGCAAGTTAAGCTATAGGAGGATGTTATATAATAAGAATTGCATAAATGGATTGAAAATAAGGGAAATACCTGTCCATTACTTTCTGAGAAATGAGGGAAACTCAACACAGGGAATGTGGAATTGCTGTTGCTGTTTCCTTTCTTCCGGTGGGGGAGGCATGGACTGAAGAGTAGGTATTTCCATACATGAGATGTTCCCATGCCAGTAAGGCTGTGTGAATAGAGGAGGAGGTCATAAAGTAACACCAGAGGATCTAGTGATTATCTTCTGGATGAAAAATTGCCTAGTCTTAAGGAACTAACTGAAACACAGTAACTCCAAGACAAAGAAAACCAACCAACCAACCCCCCACCAACCCACCTCACCCCCCAAAAAAAAAAAGATAGGCCAAGGAAATTGTCAGTTGCTCAAATTACTCATCCTAACTTTGTTATGTAGAAAACCACAAGAAAAGTTATTATGCAATTCATAAACGTTTCAGGAACCAGATTCTAACAAACTGGCCATGATCTGAGAACAAATCATGCTCAATAAATTTAATCTCCTTTTTTTGACAGTGTAGCTACTCTAATTAAGGGAAGTGGTAGATTTTTGACACATTAAACTTTTATCAGGAAAGTGAGGAACAGTGACTGGAATTAAATCACTGTTGTGAAAGGGTATTCGCTGCTTGAAAAATCTCTCAGTGGATATCACTGTGAAAAGGCTCTGTCTCCTTTGCAACCTGCCATCAGGCTTTAATACACATTAATAAGATCTTGTGAGCCTTTGCCTCTCCAGGCTGAGAAGTCCTGGCTTTTGTGGTCTGTCTTGTGTGTCAGATTCTCCAGTGCCATTCACTGGACTCACTCTGGTGTGCCCATGTCCTCCTCCTCCTCGGAAGCCCAGAACTGGACATGGCATCCATCTGTCTCACCAGTGCCGAGCAGAGGGAAAGGATCACCTCCCTCAACCTGCTGGCCATGCTTTTCTTAATGCACCCCAGGATACCATTGTGGGCAGCCCTTCTTTGCTGCAAGGGCACACTGCTGCCTCATGGTCACCTTGCCCATCAGGACTCCTATGGTCTTTTGTGCACAGCTGCTTACAGTCAGTTGGCTGACAGATGTCTGCTGTTCAGGATCAAATGGGGAAAATGAGCTGAGGGGAATCCTACTGAAAACTCTTCTTGTGCCAATTCTATGGGATGTTTGAGCAGCCTGTGTGCTTGAATGGTAACAGTAGTGGATGGTGCAGAGCTGAAAGAGGTAGTGAACACAGTCGACAATATATTAAATGATATTGAAATAATTGAGAAGTTTTTCAAAATGTGACTTGGGAAGGAAAAATGGATTGCACAAAGTTAGAATGGGGAGTGAAGACATCACTACTGTATCTGGAGATACAGTGGACTACAAAATGAATGAAAGTCAATGATTTGAAATGCAAAAAACTCATATTGGGCTTGTCAAACTCATGGGCGTGTTGGGTGTTAAACACTAAAGGTGTTACTGTACTCTGCACTGGTGAGGCTGCAAGTGGGATTCCTTGGGCACAGCGTTGTAGGAAAGAAATGAGACACAATTGTATAGGACCTGTGAAGAACTGAGTTTGCTTATTTTAGAGAGAGGAGGGCTTAGAGGGAATACAAGCCCTTGATATACCATAAAGCTTATATGTCAGATGATAGGGATAAACTCTTTTATTTTTCCTAGTGGACAGAAGATAAAATTTGCTTAGGTGAATTAGGAGCGATGACCTGAGCTAGATCATAAGAAGCTCTCTGCGAGGCTTTACAGGTGCTGCTGATTCACACATCTGAAAGGACAACTGTGGGAAGCTGTAGAGCTGCCTCAGGTGTAGGGGCTGTTACAGAAGCAGGAGGGGGTTGCCCTGAGGGCACTTACCCTGCCTCAGGGGAGCAGCTGAGGTGAGTGGCCAAGGCCCAAAGTCCCCTTCTGGTGATCTCACAGTGACAGCCTGCTTGCAGTGAAGGCTTGTACAATTTGATATTTTTAGAGCCAGCCATTTTTGCCGCCTCCCTACTTGTGCTTCGTGTTCACTGTGTGACTTTGCCTAAGTTTTCCTTCTACTCTAATGCACTGTAATCTTGCTACTGCAGCTTTGGCCTTATCTTGAGCTGGAAAAATAATACTCCTAAGTGGGCTAATTTGTACACTGCTTTCCTCTCTTGGACAAATGTGGTGAAGTCCACTATTAAATGATGTTTGCCTCATCTGGAATCCTTTATGGAGTACTGCTGAAATCCCTTTTCAGTTTTGTAACATCTGTTTTTGAATACCCAATGAAGTGCTAATGCTATACTCAGCAGTTAGGCCAGTTCTCAGTTTGTACTTGTCACTTATGCAGCCAAGGATTGCATTTGTTTTTCGCTATAGAGATACGCAGATAAATCTCATCCTTGCCTTTCATGCTGCATTCTGTACTGAAGATTTTGTGAATTGTGTTTCTAGATGTCGATCTTGCATCGACTCAGGTTAAGTAGAGAGTTAGCCTCTGCTGGTTGCAATGGTTTTTCTATCAGGAAGTCATCATCTATAATTTCTAAACTCATAAAGATGGGTTACTGGTAGCAGCCTGAGACCACCAGAATGTGTTTTTAGAAACAAACCCTTCCATTATGACAGTTTGCTTCGTTGGCTTTTATTCTTTTCTCCTGTTGAGGTGTTTAAGTATTTACTCATGCTTATTTTCATGTCTGATATGATGTTCTGTTAAATAGACATTTTTTTGATGCATCTCTCAGGCTGCTGATTTATCAACCTCCCAGGTGCTGTTCTGCTGAACTAGTGGTAATTTTAAAGCAAGTAATGATATCTTCTGATTGAGCGTACTGTTCCTTTCCTTCCTTGGATAGTTCCAGAGTGCTCAGAATTTCAAAACACAAATAAAAGGCAGTGCATGTTTTTAACCAAGCCAGCTAGATCGCTAACTTGGGGTGTCAACTGTGTCTGGAAGGCAATTTTTTTTTTCTTTATTTTACAGGCAATGCCACAGCAATTAAGCAGTCCAGGTATAGGATTGTCATTCAGGATGCTGCTAATGGGGGACAGGAGTGCCCAGACACCTTGTATGAGGAAAGAGAATGTGAAGATATTCCCATCTGTCCAGTCTATAGGTAAAAAGTGTTATCTTGGAAGCAGACTCTTGTTAGTGAGTGTCCAGTTCTCTGGAAGTGACCCCTGTGTGATTGTCCTGCACAGTTTTCACCAGAAAACAACATAATACAGGAAAATGCAGAGTTCTAAACAAATAACGTACCTTGTGAAATGTGCCAGAGTGGAGTTCAGGTTGGAGATTTCAGTAGATCTGGCATCATCAGAACAAGCCCCAGTAGGTACAGCTCCTAGAAACGGTAACCTCAGGGTTCAGTGTGTTTAAGGAAGCTGTTGGGGAGAACCGCCTCCCTCAGTGTATCTAAAAATCAGCGTAAGCTGTTTTGGGACCACAAGCACTCAACTGGCTTAATCATAATTGTATGCTTCTTGCAGAAATTCCTCTCTTTCCCCTGATGCTCTCACTCCAGTGAATAACATGCCCTTAAAAAAATTCTGATTAGACAAATAGTACAATAGGGCAATTACTCACTACTCTTCATTAAAATTCTGTGACCCATCTGTTAGACAATATTACTAAACAGAAAACCATTAGATCTTTGCATATAAATCTCCATCCCACCCAGACTGAATGTAGTGCCAAAGCAGGAGTCGCACTGCTTGGCTCTGCCCAGCTCTGTGCCACTCTGCTTTCTTGTGCCCATGACTGGCACACCATCCCAGCATGGAAAGCAGATGGGGAACAGCATCAGTTGTGTGAGAACAGGCGAGCAGGACAATAGCCTGATTTCAGAGCACTCTGAAGAAGTTTTCTGTGTGGTGTTTTTTTTGGTAACTTTGAACAAAATAAGGATGGGAGACATTGGAGGATGATGTGGTGAACCTTGCATCTGAATTTTAGTTAGCAATGATTAATTCACTATTTCTCCTTAAGTCTCCACAGTATATCAGCATTCATAACTAGAGTTTTTGCTTGGACAGGTCAACTGTTTCCCAGCTTTAACCACTTAATTGTTCACCTTTTCCTCTTGCAGGTGGAAGACCCACCGCTGGAGTCACTGTGTGCTGGTGCCGGATTCAGTGAGGCAGGGTGCACTGGGACATAGTGAGGCATGTGGACATGGTTTGCAGTCAAGGGGTAAGCTTTCTCCAAACTGCCTCCAGATGTTAAAGATGTTGGAGTGTGGCATTTAAGTATGTTCTTTACTCTTTTTCAGTGGCTAATATGGAAACTAAGGGACTGAAGCACTTAAAGTGTTTTGGGCAATGAAACCATTGTACTGTTTTCCTGCTGTGCTGGATGTTAAAGTACCAATGGCATGACAGTGTGCTTGGTGTATTGGAGGGGATTTATGCTTGGTATTCAAGTGTCTTTACAGTAACCTGCTCTTCTGCCTAAAGATGAAGCATGTGGGCTTTGAAAAAACTATCTGTCTATGGGTGTCTGTGAAGTAATCCATTCTTGGTGCTAAAAACGAAAATGATAATTTCCTCAGGATTTTAAATATTACTAATAATTTGCCCAAGGCCTGATTTCCATGAAGACAATTGGAGAAGTTCATTGTGGGGAAAAGCTTTGAGGTCCTGCCCTTGGTTTGATTAAGTGCTTGGAAAATACCGTGATCGCATTGTCTGCGCAAAAGTGCTGAGAAGAATTTCACTGCTCGGAGTCTGTAGTGGCTCCTGCTGATGGCTGGAGATTTGGCTGTTATCAGTCTCCTGGGAAATCTAATGAAACCTTTAACAAAAGGTTATTTTTATTGAAAAAAAGAAAATGACTATACAGGTATGCTAACTGAAGAAACTTGACATAATAATTTACTCCTTCACAAGTGTAGAAACTATTCTTTAAAGATGAAGTGAATTTCTTATATAATCTGGAAACAAAGGAAAAGAAAGAAAGGCCCTGACAGTATGTGGGCTGTATCTGAAAGAAGAAATGTGTTTTAAACTAAAGCTCGAAGGGGTAAATATCTTTAACTAGGTTTTGACCACAAGCCTTTCCACAAGATTTTCAGAGAGAGCTCTGTAAATTGAGATGTCCTAAAATGTATTCCTCAATCTCTGTGTGAAGGGATGGTAATCTTTATGCTCCAGTTGGTGCATGAACTTTTTATTAATCTTACTCTGACAGAATTTGCAGTATAATAGAATAGGATCACACTTATTTTTACTCTGTGGAGAGTCCTCCACCAATTACATAGGCTGTGTGCTGTTCTGGAGTAATCATGGAAGAGGAATCTTGTAGCCTGGTGGGTTTAAGCAAAATTTGTTTCAGTGTCATGTTTACTGCTTGTAATTAACTGTGGGGTTTTGTATAAGCTTTGTTTTTTACAATTACATGCAGTGAAAGAACCAATCTGCTAGGTATTATTGAGGATGAGTGGAGTTTTAGGGAAATTGTTTCTCAGATGAAATGCATGGAAGATGATTTTCAAGGTATTTCCTGTGAACAATGGGAGTGATCTCCATGGAGAAGGCAGCTGAAACCAAGCTGATAATTCTGACCATGTTGTTTGCAAAACAAGCTGCTGGATTTTCAACAATTCTGTATCTTATTTGTAGAAATGCTTAGTAAGGGAAACCTCTACTAATGCTGCTCTTAATACCTCACCTTGCTGATACTTGAACTCTTCAAGCGCAGCTAGCATGTGTGAAGAAGTGCTCTGTCACCATATTGTCCAGGAATAGCCATTATGGGAAGGGTAGCATTTGCTTACAGGCTTTGCCAGGGTCTTGTCACCTTGTAGACCTTGATGCTGGAGAACTTCTGATCCTCTCATTCTTCTCTCTGAAGGGTGTCAGTGTAGATATTTTTGAAATAACAAGTGAGGCGAGACTGGGGATTTGGGCTCGTTGGGCCTGTAAAAGTGTCTCATGGGAGTGGGGTTCACAGAGGAGGTGGAGCCAGAATCTTTCAAGAGGTACACAGGGAAATAAGAGGCATAGACTGTAGTGAGGGACATTCCCTGTTTAACCAGAAAGACCGTAGATTCCTTGGGGATACTGGAAACTCAGCTTAAAGTCTTGAGCAGCCTTTTCTAACTTTGAGGTCAGTCCTGCTTAGAGCAGGCATTGGGTCTTCAGAGGTTCCTTCTGTCCTAAATTATATTGTATGGTGCTGTAACTCTGTGGGTTTTTCCAGGGGAATCTGTGCCATCAGTGGAAGAATGCCAGGTGTTATAGATAGATGCTCTCCTGCAAAATTCAAGCATGCTACAAATGAGTTTACATTCGAGGTTTCACCACCGCTCCACACAGTAATTGGCTTGCATAATGTGTCAGCGTCTTTAGCCAGTAAGTGCTTATTCTCCAAAGAGTATTTATATAAATTTACCCAGTTTCTTTTTTACCACGTAACAGCAATTACCCTTTTACCACTGAAGATAATCAGTCTTGCTGTTCCTTAGAGCATCCATATTTAGGATTTCTTTTTTCTTTCACTGTCCATATCCTGACTGTCATGTAAATAAGAGGATTTTTGGTTTCAGTGATTGTCATAGCTGCCCAATTATACAACTGCATTGAATTAATATGAATTATCTCTAAAGAAAGAAATGGTATGTTTATGTGTACCTATTTAGAATGTGCTGAGGGAAAATTAAGTCTGAAATTACTTTCAAGCTAAATTCTTTCTCTAGGCTAGATTCTGAGACAGATATTTACAGATCTTGTTCCATGAGTGTTTTCACTGAAGTTGCACATAAACGTGCCATGTTACATGCAGAAGACAGCAGAATCTGTCTGTGAATAATAAGCAGAATACCCAAAGAGATGACAGCCGTCTGAAGCTGCAGTTTTCATGCCTTTATCTTGGAATGATATTACACTAATTACAACAGCCTTTCATTTTGTATATCAGCTTCAGTGGACTAACTTACTCAGAAAACAATCATGCAGGTAAGAGAAAAGCAGCATTTAGAACTAAGAAATGTTGTTGTTATTTAAACTTCATTAAGGCACAATTTGCAAAAAGCCCCTAAGATAGGGCACTCAAGTAAAACAGGGTGGGGATGTTACTGTTGCTTGACAGTGACATACACAACATTTCTAACAGTAAATGAAGAGCTTTACAAGCTTTTCTATTGCTATATAGCTGTCATTTTCCTCGACAAGTGACTAATTTACTAGAAGGTGTCAAGACTGTGAGAAAATTGCTTCTGCTTTGGATGCCCTTCAGTGACTTTACTGTTCTCTGATGTTTGTGATGGAGGATCCTTCAGAAATGACCTCTTCCTTCAGTGCTGACATGAGCAGCCACCTTAGACATTTACATTTTTGGGGAAAAAATGTGTTGCTCATTACAAGGGATTGTTAAGGTTTAATTAGTGGATGGAAAGCCTATTTTAGGAAAATGTCTTTGAAGGCTGCTTCAAAAGCCATTGATAAAGTAAATAGACACATATTAAAGACCAGACTGATATAATGAGACTCTGCTTTAAAAACTAGTATTGGAAATACACTGACAACACGGTTATGAAAAAAGTAGTTACTTTCCAAAAGCAAGGAGAAGCTGCAGCAATGGAACATGTCATGTCTTATTTCTTCGGCTCCTGCCACTTCTTAACTGTGACTCATTTGGGGGATTTGACTGTATATTCCCCCATTAAGGAGACAGCAAGTCTACCACGGAACCGTAGCTCCCCATTGCAAAAATACAGAAATGCTGTGATACAGAGGAGCAAACATTCTTAGAGAATAATTTATTGATTCATGTACAGGAAAACAACAACAAACCCAACAATGTGGTGATGAGAAACTGCTCCTTTGCTTTGGAGAATCATGGTCTCCCGGGCTCACCCGAGGTCATGGGGTGGATCAATACTGGATAGCCCCATGGGGCATCTCAGAAGAGGATTTCTTTTGGTGTTCTCTACTGTCAGACCACATATGATGTATTTCTTTCCTTTTTAACTGGGCTGTAAATTCACACCACGTGGACTTTGCTAAGATGGTTTGTGTTAAATATAATCCGTTTCAGTTGAAAAGTTGATATATGAATTGACAGTGAAAAAGGAGAATGCAGGCAGCACCGGACTTGAGCAATTTAAGATTCCTGTCTCCTCCGTTGCAGGTTTCTGGCTCTTGCTCAGGAGCTTCCTGATAGCTATAATAGGAATACTGCAGACAAGACTGGTTTTAGACTGAGATGCAGACCAAAAAAATTATCATTATAAGAACAAAAGTTACAACAATCTGCTAAGTCTTCTGAGTATGTCTAAATGCAGCAATAACATCAGTAAAATTATATATAAAATATAGGCACAACCGCAATTGCAAACATTGTTTGTAATAAATTAGTGACTGTTAACAAGTGCTCCATGCTTAGGAAGATGAAAGGATGAATTCTGGTATTGCCTGTTAATGCTGCATCTACTAAAACCTTTCAGACAGGCATCCTTTAGCTGTATTATCTAGCATATTATCAATCTGTAACGCAGTAATGGCCATATACATTACTGTTGTTTCTGCTGCAATTATATTATGGCAACCTATTTATAATGACACATGCCATCAAAAAAGCATCAGCGTTACCATGTTTTTTGCTCATAAGATAGTCACTCAACAGTTCTTATTCCCTGTTTTGTAGATAGTTAATATAACTGCTGATTAGCTAAGTTAACAGATGCATTCATTGTCATTTGAGCTTGCAGACTGCTTTTGCACAGAATTGCTGATTTCAGGAGGTATAAGAACCCCGTTACAATTTACGGGCTAGGGGCAATGTGATAGCCTGAAGTTTACAATGAACACGTTTGTGACAGTAAATGTGGTGGAGACATGGATGGCTTCATTTAGAAGGTGGTGTTTTATGAGCAGTGCTTTGTGGTGCAGTCCCATATATAAACCTGTCCAGCTGATAGCAGCTTACCTGTCATCAGTAGCTCCCTCCAATATTAACTTGACCCAATAGGACACTGGCACAGTGAGCTTTATTCTGAGTGATGCTGCGGTTTCATTAGGTTTTGTCAGTGGGTTTTTTTCTGATGATACCAGACTAGAGTTAACGAATGGTTACAGGGACAGAAATGGGAGCACAGTGAGATGAACTTGAGTGGTCCCAGTCAGTGTCTGGAAGACACCTGTCTGGCAGCTGGTGGCATCGGTAGCAAATAGTTGAAGGAAAAATAATCACCAGGGTAAGGACAGGAGCCGAGTCTTGTTTGTCATATATGTGAAAGGAAAGTTTGTGAAGCAAAATCTGTCTGGGATGGGGATTGAAGGTTGGAGGGACCTTTCCAGGACGGCGTGCCTCCGTCTGTTGCCAGCCATGTCTGCTCAGGGCTTCACTGACACTTTACCAATGCAGCCGTTCTACATCACACTGCAAATTCATAGACTATGTGTTATCTGCATTGTTATTTTCTTGTCACTGATAATACAATTTTTAGCTTATAAACGCATGAAGAGTAATAAGGTGATAAGGAACAACCAAACCAGAAGTGATTTGCTATTATTTATTGTCGATAACCTGATTTCTTCCTTGACAAGACAGTGGGCTGTAGGTTAGGTAAGTGGAAAGCATCGCAGATAATACTCTCTTGACTTTAGGAGGGCATTGAGTCCTGTCCGACACGACAAATAAGAAGATATGACCTAGAGAAATGCAGGATGAGTTGGATGTGCAACTTGGTGAAAAAAACCACAGTCAAAGCTCTGTTATCAGTTGTTTGCTGTGAACAAGGATGGCCATTTCAGATGGCTTCTCGTTGGGTGCACGTATTCTTGGCTGCTTTCGGTATTTCTGCTAACAGTGTGCATCATGAAATAGGGAGTACATCTAGAACACATCTGGGTATTTGCAAATTGTGACTTCTCAAAGGCCCAAAATATACAAGTTAGATAGATTTGAACGTGCTCTGAAGTCAGAAAAGTGAAATTTTCATTAAAGAAAAAAGATGTACAGCACTCAAGACCATGTAGAAGGATGGGCAGCAGTACTGCAGAGATAAGTCTGGATTTAATAGCTATGGACTGTGCATGAGTAGCATTATGCTGTTCTAAAAAATGTACATTGTAAAATCATGTATTCTTACATTTTCCTTTTGATCTCCAGGTTCTTACAATTTATTCTTCTGATTTGTAAAATAGAATACTTTTAACAGGTAATCCTCCCTTTACTTTTAGTTCCATAGCACTTTCTACCACTGTAAATAATGACAACCAATTAAGATCAAATGAAAACTTCAAAATTCTTTTTCTGAGTAAATCCAATTCCTGCTTGTCCAACAGATTCAGAATAGATTAGGATTCTTTCTGTGGAATACCCAAATTTCATTAAGAGAAGAAAATAAGGTATTTAGGAATCTTAGCTGTGGTGAGTATCAGTGAGCAGATTAAAATTTTTGACCTCAATGAAAGTTTACCCTTGATTTTATGTTTAAAACTTACCTTTGTGAACTCTGTATATCCGCGTACAGAACTTTGTCCTTTGAGAGGTTCGTCACTGTAATATGGATTTTTTTTTTACTGGAGTGTGGATTGTTTGTATCTGATTTCTTTCAGTTTACCTATAGGCAATTTAAATTATTTCCCAAAGTCTGGGTTTAATTGTGGGTTTGATAGTAGATTTGCTTCAGGCAAAAAATGTGACAATGTTTCACAAAGGGAAAAATTAGGGAGGAGAAGACAAAAATACAATACTAATGTCATGTGTGCATTATTAGCCTTTCCTGCACCAGTGGGATGAGGAAGGTATCCTCTCCCAGACACATTTTCTGTGGGATTTATTTCAGTTTTGGAACATTAGAATTGACCAGGAGCAGGAGGAGAGAGGGGAAGGGACAGATGAGGCCGAGAGAGTTGTGAGGGATCAATCTTTCTGAGCATTTTATGGCTGCCTTTGAGATTTTTGCAGTTTAATTTATGAGAAATAAAATCACCTGCTTGTATAGAAATCATCCCAGGCCAATTTCTTAAAACCTGGCAGGGTAGCAGAATCGTCTATAAATGTGTGCGTGGCTATAGTGGGATCTGCAGCTGGGTGCTGGCTTGGGGAATGGAAATTCATCCTCGTATTGTATTACATCCTACTGATCTCCAGGTAATGTGTTCCTGTAGACCAATTTTTCTTCCCTTGGGTCCTAGTTGATAGGACAAGGGGAAGAAAGATTGATACTGATTTTTCCAGTGACAGGTTGTTCGGGAAAGAGTGATGGTGGACAACCCTCCTTTTTTCATGGGAGATGTCAGCAGCCATCACAAGACACTTAAAACAGTGCTACTATATTTCAGTCTGGGTCTGGCCTGGCTTCCACCTCAGGTATAGCTGCTCTTAAGAGTATTTCATAGGTGGTAGGAGAATTGGCATGACATTATTTTATAGATGTTAACTAATAGCAAGAGAGACTCCAACTCATTTCTGTCACTGTAGCCTTATGCCAACAACATAAAAATTGAAGAGACTCTTAGAGAATTTGTCCTGACAGCAATCTACAGTGCAACATTTTATCCAAAGGCAACTCAGTAATCTGTAGACTTTCCACAAAATAAAGATGAAGACTGCATGAGATAAATTACATATATCTGATTTCCTTCAAAAGCAGGGACAGTATATTCCCCTCTGTAGAAGGAAATAAGCTGGTTTTCTAGCTTAACTATATAGTGTTGCCATCTGATAAAATATCAGCATCTTAGTACCAACAGAGCATTTGTTTTCTGCGGGGGCTGGAGGAGGAAGTCTTGATCAAGCCTTTTGAAGCCAGAAGGCATAAACACTGAAACCATATACTACAAGCATGTACCAATACAGGGATTGTTAAAAGATCAAAATAATGAGAAGTAAAGCAGAGGAACATCAAAGCTTTCCAGGCTATGTATTTCTGCCTTGATTAGAAGGAAAGAAGGGGGAAAGAAGGTTTTTAGATCAATAGTAAATGGCTCGATCACCTCAAAGTCAAAGGCAGCACCATCCAAATGTGTACAATTTACAGGAGTTGCTAGAGCATCTCAATAATAAAAGTCCCAAATGATCTGACAGCACTCATACCATATTTAACAGGTACACAGAGAGAGTCGAGATCATCTTATCTGAAGGAAACTCCTTTTTAAATGTAAGCGTAGATAGATTTTCATTTTGTCTTTCATCCCTCTGATTAAGTTCAGTTCTCTTTGGTCCTCCTAAGATTTCTTTCATCTAGTGTGTAGTCTGTATGATCTAAGCAACTATCATTGGTGAAAGTCGTTTTTGGGGTCCTTTTTTAAATGATGGATTGTCATTAAACAGAGCATAGTAGATGAAAGAGACCCAAGGAGAACCAAACTGTGCTGAGACTTACTTGGGAGGATGAAAGATGTAATGAGAGACATAATGAAGAGCAATCTCTCCCTCAAACTGGAGACAGGCCCTTCCAATTATGACTTGTTTTTAGCACCAGCTTCCAGCAATTTAAAATCCGAGTTATGAACAGCTGATTCAAACTTTTCATAGAAATCTGAGGAATTCTTACTTTATGAGCAGTTAGCCTGGGTGGTCATGCTTCATGGTTTGTGGAGAGGATGTTATGAACTGCAACAGAAATCTTTTCTGTGGCTGTGGATGGGCTCTAAGTAGACCTGATCACACAGCCTCATGTGCTGCCTGTCAGAAATACAGGAGCTGTTTCATCCTAAAACTGTGGTTTGTTAACTTAGAACGTGAAATGTGAGGGTTTATAATCCTTAATATTTTACATGATCTGGTGTAACTGTCACTATAACTGGATATAAAAAGACCAGATTTTTTTCATGTTTTTTCCTAACCTTTCAGCCTCTGCCTGTGTCTGACATACATTCCATGTTCCATGGGCTAACCCTGCAGTGAGTCAACTGGTTTTAGTTTATTGACTTTCAATTTACTTGAAATATCCTTTGCTCTGAAGTTATTTGAGTCCCATTTAGTCTCCTTTTTTGGTTTGCTATCATATGTGACACTTTCATGTCCCTCTTGTTCACCTCTCCACGTTGCAGTCAAGTCCCATTCAGTACTGATTTAGATCTAATTTTCCTTTTATAAAATTTTAATTTCCTCATTGTCAGGGTTGTGCTGTTTACAAATCTAAAGTTAACTGACACCAAACCTGCAGTGGTTCATAGGAAAATTGTTAAAAATTTGAGCTGAGCAGAGTAAGATCCAGATTCTCTGGAAAATGGCCTTAAGGAGAACTTTTCTTCATATAGACGCTTAAAATGAGAAGCCTCGAGGCATGATGAAAAATAAGCAAGTTCTTTAAAAAACTTTAGTACTATTAGTTGTCAGGGAAAACATTAGAGATGTTATTCTCCAAGCCTTTACCAGAATGATCTCTTCTGTGTCCATAATGATCTCAGTCAAGTGGAATGCCAAATTGAGGGAAACACCAGAGACATGTGGAAGGATAATGATCAGCCATTTATTCTTAAAGTATGGTAGTACCAAAGAAAAATAGTTTGATATTTATTTTTCTTAGCTGAAGAAATGGCTGGTTCTGGGTGGAAATGCTGATCCAGCTTAAATCAATTGTTAAGCTTAATTCAGTCCATTGGAGCACTGTGCCCCCCAAAACCCCCCGAAACCAACCAAAACCAACTGTTGGTGGAAGGAAAAGGGAGATGTTGAAAGGAACACTGGGTTTGATTTGTAGCTGATATTGTTCATTGTCAGGCTGCCTGGGGAGTTTTCTTCAGGAGCTGGGTAAAGTTGTAGTTTGCATTTTTCCTTATTCTGCAATAATTAGAAAGCGCTTCTTACTGGAAATTAATGAGTCAGGTTTCTTTGAATAATTAAGTGCTAATACTCAGCATGAGTATTAGCATCCTGAATGGCAGAGCTCATCAGTGTGGCTTCCTATAAATCTTCAGGCACACGGTTTGTTAAATGTGACATGCCACAGAGGTGGCAAAGGAATCCTGGTGTCATGTTTGTTGAATCTGAATTTGTGTATTTATGTTAGTCCAATAGCTTTATGTCTGCAACAGAGGCTTGAGAACGGGAGTTTTCAATTTCAGAATAAATGAATAACCTTGGCTCAAACTATCCTTCAAAATCCCCAGCATCTTTCTTTCAAGCGGGTCAGCTAAAGTGACAGTAGAGTAACTGGAAGTGACGGGGATGCTTATGAAGTGCTTGCACTTGCGAGAATGCATCAGGTAACTGTGAAATGGTCAATATTGCATTTGCCTTACGTGTCCAGTGGAGCTCTTTTCTCTTGGCACTGTTTCCAAGCGTATTCCGAAATATTAACAATACTGAGTAGGGTGTTTTCACACATTCTAAACCGTTCTGATGATTGCAGCACTAATACTTCCAAGTATTTTCCCTGTTGGAGACACCCTGTCTCCCCTTTTGTTAACAGTATTGTCATTGATTTGCTTCTCAAAAGACTCAGGAGAAGATTCCATCTCCTTTATATTATAATAAATCAAGAGAAACTTCATCCAAAAAATTGGAATTCCACTGGAATAAAATTACTACACAAGAAACAGCCATCTCTGTACTTTGATGGCAATAGATAGTAATGAAAAAACTGTCACCTCCTAACAAAGATTTTTCTAAAGTCAATTTTTTTCCTGGCAGCCGCTGGTTTTGCCTAGTGCCTGCGTCATTTATTAAAGGATTGCTGATATTGGCTTTGTGAAATAAGGAAAGTTTGGAATGATATATTCTGATATTTGACAGAGTTTTCCCGAAGTGGGGTATTTTGTAATGTCAAATTTGGATCTGGGATGTGAAGCCTGGTAGCAAATATGACTTTTTACCGCTTTTCTGGTCAATTCCAATGTCAGTACTATTGTCCCTCCTTGACAGATCACTGAAGTTTCAGTCCTACAATCATATATTTGTTTGCTTTTGATATGTGCCCCAAGGTGATTGAAATGTCTTCGAGTTATCTCTTTTCTACTGCCCCATGGATATTAACTTTCTGTATCTTTGTTTTTAGCTTGGTCTTTGTCTTTGCAAAGGAAACGCCTGAACCAGAGGTACACAATATGAGGGAATCTAACCAACCTATTAAAATGTAATAGGCTTGTCGAAGGCCATCTACTTCAGCATTTGTTTAATTCGGGGTGAAGTAGATCAGCACATCCTCGGGGGATGGATGACGTGAGAGGGCAGCACTCCAGCTGCCGCTGTGTGATAGGAATACATCGCCTTCCTCAGCCTCTGCCCTTGCTGACCATGAGCCTTTGCTGCTGGCTTATTTTATTCCTTATGCTCTGGGAGGGCATCTTAATAATAGGTACTTATTAACTATATTTGAGAAAATCAAGGGGAAATTGGTCTGCAGAACTGAACAGCGACTTGCAGATCTGAACTCTTGAGAGTTTTGAGGGATTAAGCTCTTCTGTTACATTTTAACCCCTGGGAACATGTGATGCTGGCCATGACAGACATTTTTTGGTCCACACTGGGGAACTTGTGGGGCAAAAGAGACGTATGGTGTTTTTGGGAAGTTGCTTTGGCCACCAGATGCTCTTTCAGTACTGCTTTGCAAGGATCAGTGAGCGGAGCACATGAAAATCACTGCCTGCAAGATGGATGGGTTCTGTGCAGGCTGTGTCACTGGTAAAGTCACATGTGAGCAAACCTCCAAACAAACAGGGAATACATTTGTGCTTTAAAATAAATAGGTATCTTCAGTGCCTAGTTTCATAGAGTATAAATTTTCATGTAATCTAAGCACATCTGCTCATAATAATTAACTTGTGGTATATGAAAGGAAAAGCTACATCAGCTCTATGGGACGAAGAGATGGATTGCTTTCTATCTGTTCATCATAATGATTAATTGTAGCATTTATAGGAAGATGGCTGCTTTTTATTCATTTTTGTTTTCAGATCATGTATCTTGCCTTTTTTTTGAGCTTATTTAAATGTAAATACTCTGCAAATCTGGTATGAAAGCATAAACTTTCCAATTTTAAGTGCTTTGATGAGAAACAGGGCAAAATAAGTCTCTGCTTAAATTGACTTATCTAAAGACTTTGAAAGATGCCTGTCGTTCCTAGTAAGTTGAATTTCACAGGTAAATGTAAATATTGAAAGTAACCATGAAAGACATCTAGAAGGATTATGGAATTTCATTGACCCTGAAAGCTGGCGTTTCAAAGGGGCATACTTAATGATAATGAAACATATTAGCAGTTTGCAGTTGGTCCTGTGATTTTGCAAGTATTAAATATTTACTATGAGTGAAATAATAATCTGATGTGTTTCCTGAAGTTAAATATACTTAATTCCTGGGCTTTAGTTTGGTAAAATTTGAGTATGTGCTTTGTGGAATGTGAGCTTTCAGCTTTACAGTGGAAGAAGTGATGGATATACGAGTACAGCTATCTATTAGCACTAACCTGTCGAGTAAGTTGATAGGGAAGCCCAAGGATCCTGTTGTATTTTCTCCCAGTGCTGTCATCATCTTCTCCCGTTACCTGAAAACAAGTTAATGTGTGTTGTATAGAATGGGATCAAACACAGGTTTTTATTGGTGTTGCACAGTGAGAATGGTGGAAGCAAAAGAAATGTGTGGAGTTTATTGAAGTTGAAGCTCAGGTAAAGTTGCAGGAGGTGCATGCAGAATTCAGTTGACTATTTAAAAAATCTTTCGGGGTTGCTGAAATCATATTGATTATATGATAAACAAAGTACTTTCTTGAAATCTCACGCTGACTGGCATAAACTCCCTGATTGAATTATACTGCAAACTGAAAGCCGTGAGGATGTCTTCACCCAGTTACAGTTATATCTTTTTTTAAGGGTTTCTTATTAAAAATTCCATCCCAGGATCTTCTCAGAAGATAAACTAGACTCAACGAAGAAGTTAATGCAAAAATAAGCTATTGCAGTGGCATCAGTGAACAGATACAATAAGCAAACAAGCAATTTGCAGATAGAGAGTCAACATCCCATGAAATGTTTATAAAGGTAATATTTAAGATCTCATAAAATCAAATTGTATTCAGATACAATAACAAAAGTCAGTAATAAAACAGTGGTGAATCAGGTCCGGAGAGAACCATAAAGCAAAAGGCTCTATTCTGTTTCAGAGGTTTTCCTTAGCACTAGACATGCTGTATGTTTTTATGGCAACTCCACACGATCTCTGCTTACCCAGTTACTCGTGGGTAGAGTGCGTGCATACAAATCAAATTGCTAAAGGCATGTGCTTTTTGATGCAATATAATTTAATTATTAAGAAAGTCATTTGGATGCCATTTAGGATTCACGGTCTGAGCATTTTTAGGATTTTTGTTCTCAAGGTAACAAGCTGCTCTAAAATGAGCCTACCGTTCTCATTCTTTCCTGGAGTCCATCAATCTATTACTGAAAGAAAGTTGATGCATTTAACTTTTTTCTCTGTTTTGTTATCTGTGGTAGTTGTTGTTATATGCTGGACGATTATTTGTTCCAGTATTTTTGTGCAAATCAAAAATAAGCTGAAGGGATTGTATTTCCATATCCCTCATGTTACAAAATAAAAATAGAGCTGTTGTAAGGACAGGGAGAGTGCTGATAAGTTGTGCTTCCTCTGTGAGGTCTCAAAGATGCTCATTTCTGGCACATCAAGATAGGGTTTTATAAGTTGGCTACAGCCAGGATTCATTAGGACAGACAATTTGAAAATACCTGGCTTATCCTTGACAGCTTTTTCCCTGAAAGAGGACCGGGAGGCCTGAGATCTTGCCTTTTTTAACTGCTAATTGTAACACTCTGGGGATTGCAGCTGATCCACTTGGCAAAGTGTGGTAAAACTCAGTGATGGGTTTTTTGGGGAGGTGGAGTAGAAGAGTGGAGAGTGTTGGCTTTGTATCACATTTGCAGAAGGATCCTTTGTTACTTTTAATGCCCATTGCTACTTCTGACTTTTGTGTGCTTGTCTTGCAATCTTCTGGTAGTCCTCAGGAACCTCACCCAATTTCCACTTTTTTTTTTTTTTTGGTTTGGTTGGGTTTTTTTGTTGTTGTTTTGTTTTGTTTGTTAAAGACCAGTGACTAGTTTTTGACTCAGCTAAGCTGATGTATGTCTCATACACTGGTTTATCGCTACCATGGCTGTGCCCATCCCCTAATAGAACTTTCACTTTGTGTTTGACTTTTTTCAACTTCTTTTCTGTACCAGCTCAGCCTTCTAGGGCACCTTCCTTACCTTTAATCCAAGTACATATTTATGAATGTACTAGCCTATGTGTCCATCTCAGCTGTTTTATCTGTGTTATTTTATGGTCATTCTCTTTCAGCCTGCCCTCAACCCTGATGATGTCCATTGGTTCCTTCTCACGGCTTATGGTCTAGCTGAGTAGTTTACTCTGTCCCCACCCCAAGAGACCAAATTTCACAAATTCAACAAAATAGTCTATGAATCCTGAGCTGTTTTGTGTTCCTGTAGCACCAGATGGAGTGGTGTGAATGATGTCCTCCTACATGTTCACAATCTCACTTCATTTGAGGTCCTTTCCCAGTGTGACACACATGTTCCTTTCCTGTTTATCCATCAGCCAGGCATTCAGTAGGTGAGTCATTGTCTATAGACTAGCCCAGAGAGTGAAAAAGCCTGTAATTTGTGGATAAAATTAACAGTCTGTCCTTCCAGAAGAGCTGTACCCATTTATGTTACTGTTCCCATCACATAAACTCACCTGTTAAATGTTGACTACAGTGGGGTTTCACTCAAAAAATGTGTTAATATGAGAATTGTGTAAACATTTTCAGTCTTTTTTTTTTTTAAGGCTTTGTTGAGTAAATACAGCTTTATCATGAAACCTCAGTTATCTTAGCTGAGGTGCAATGTAATGATGATGGAGCAGCCATCATGGCTCAGGAGAGGGATGTGGGTACAACCTCTGGCAGTGCTGTACATTAGGCAGCCGCCTTCTGGGGGAGAAAAATCAGATCCCATTTCTTTATTTCCTTATGTAAGTTACTCTGAAAATAATGTTTTAACATTGATAGTGGGTGGCTTGTTTGCTGCCCTAGAAAGGGGGTCTGCAAGAAAACTGGAGAGTGGCTTTGTCAGGGAGGGTAAGTGATAGGAAAGGGAGAATGGCTTTGAACTAAAGGAGGGGAGATTTAGATTAAATATAGGAAGAAATCCTTTTCTGTGCGGGTGGGAAAGCCCTGGGACAGGTTGCCCACAGGAGTTGTGGCTGCCCCTGGATCCCTGGCAGGGTTCAAGGCCAGGTTGGATGGGGCTTTGGGCACCCTGGGCTACTGGAGGGTGTCCCTGCCCATGGAACTAGATGGGATTTGAGGTCCCTTCCAGCCCAAACCAGTCTATGGTTCAATTAATTAAATTTTTTTTGTAGGTATAGCAGGTTTTGGTTGGTAAAAGATAATTTGATTTTGGGAGGTTATTGCATATAACAAGGTTTTTTTTGGGACTTCATTTTAAGCATATGTGATAGAAAGGTGGCTAAGCATTTGAAACATGAAAGAGTTAAACATTTCCTCACTTCACAATGTTCTTTTGCTGGGAGAGAACTGTCAGTTGTATCTTTTAACTGAAACGTAACCTGTGTCCCTGCCTCCAGAGTACACTTATTTTTTCTAGAACAGTTTTATACAGCATTGTGAAATGTTTCTGTTGTCTTGGACAATGCAGAATACAAGAATCTCTGCAAAGCAGCGTAAGAATCTGAGAGGGATATATATATTTGCTTATTTACTGTGCAGGAAAACCTTGTAGTCTCACCAACACTTCTGATTTATTGGTAGCAGATTCATTAGTATTGGCAGCTCATCTCTTTTCATTAAAAAAATCTTTCTGCACTTATTAAGGTGCATAGAGAAAAAAGTATTTTCCATGTTTATAATTTCTGTGGGTACATCATTCTTATCACACCCCAGGAGTTAATCCTGTGCCTTGGAGTCGATTTTTTTCAACTTCACTGTATTTTTACAGTCGGATGAGTACTTAGGACAGTGGGTTAATAGTTAAAATAGTAGTTTTGTGTGTTCCCTTATTATTTGAAACAACTAGAGACAACTCATTTTTTTATCTTGGTGTAATCAGTAACTTTACCAGTAGTATTTTCTTTACCTTTTGACAGATTCCAGTTTTGAGTGCACGTAGTTATGTGTCTTCCAGATGTGATATTTAATTTAGGAGTGTTCTGTTACTGTTGATCCCTACACAGAAGGCTGTGGGGATGTCTTTGGTTCACACCCCTGATGCTTTAGGAGATAAACAAATAAGTAATTCAGGCTTTGTAGTCTGAACATTTGTACATAATGACCTAGTCATAATTTTTGACTCTACTGTCACCGCATATTAAATCAGAGCATCTGTTTGAAACAGTAGTATTTCATAAGCTGCCTTTGACAGTTCATTATCTTATCTGTGAGAACTCCTTTCTTCCTTCATCTTGCTTCAAAAACAATATCCCTGCAATTGAACTTTTGGTAAAAGTCAAGGTCACAGCTTTGGAATAAACTTTTATATATGGGAACCGCCTGTCTTCTCATTGCAAATGTGAGTAAATCAAAAGTACTGATACAGTAATCTAAATCTGCAGTGTGTTCTCTTGTGTTTTATTGAAACTAAAGGATAAGAAGTTTTATTGACTTCTAGAAACTGTTCTTAGTGAAACTTACTTGAGAAAGTTTCTTAATAAATCTATACAGATTTAACCCTGCACTCGAAAAATAATCAAGAATAGCAGTAATTTATAAAACACACACATATATATGCACACACACATATATGAAGCTACAGCAAATGGATTTTGTGAGAAGTGTGATGTCTACATAAAATAAAGTAAATTATCTCCAAATTTTCTGACAGCACAAATGCCTTGTGCTTTCAGTGAGATCTGTTCTGTGGGGAGGGCTGGGGAAGAAGGGAGTATTTTAGTCAGAAATCCACCTTTCTCCCACCCCCACCTCCCCCAAGTATAGAATTTTCTCATGGAACAAGTGTCAGGAAAGGGACTATCTTGGTGTGGAAGACTGATGCCATTTGGTTTCATTCAATTAAAAGAGGCTGGAAAACAGCTTTGCTGTAATGAGAGAAATTTCCCAGAAATCCATTTCAATTTGTGAACTAATTTTAGTTTAATATTCTAGTATGTCATATTACTAATATATGAAAAAATCTTTAGGATATATGAGTTTTTAATTGTTTTATTAAGCGTTGCCAAAAGTTACGGTCTTTGTAACCTCTTAATGTTTCCAGTAGCTTTGGGTTATGCTTGTAATTTGACATTCTGCAATTGAAGGATATAGTTAATTTTGTCAGAGTTTTGAACAAAAGTCTTCATTTGACTTTTGACCTGCTGTAAGAAATCGTTCTGTGCTTTCAGAAGTTTATATTCCGTGCTTCCTAATGTGGGTGTTCAAGGCTTTTTACTACTTCCGCGTTGCCAAGGGAATCACAGACTGTTTGTCCTGGAGGAGATTCAGCTTTTAAAAGAGTTTGTGTGTGGATCTTAAAGTGTAAGTGTTGCTAATAGCACACTTTCTACCTGTGAAAACGAGCATTGCTTTTTAACATTTTGATGAGCAGTCGTGTGACATGGAGATTGTGCAGAGAATCAGTTTGACCCAGTCGTACACCTGATCTACACAAAACAATTTAGTCCTTATTCACTACCCCCCAAAAAAACCCCCAATCTAAGAAACACATGCTTCTTGTGCCTGGCAATAAATGTACCTTCTGCCCTGGTCTTTGTGGCCAAAAAAAGGGTGAACAACGGGATTATTATGATAGTTGGACCACTATTTGAAGAAGAGCCAGCACTAGGGAAGCCCTTTTCCATGAACTGAGCGACCTGACTAAAGCAGAAATGTGTAAGGCCACAGGGCTGTGTAGTCCTGTATGGGGCTGGCATCACCTTCAGGGGAATTTTGTCAAGTTTACATCCTTCTTTACATCATTTGACACTATGCACGGATCTTGGGGTGAGAAGGATGGGAGTAGGCTGCCAGCCTGGTGCTTCCAGAGTTATCTTTGGCTGCTTTTGTGGGGTTGTGGCGATGGTGGGCTGCTTGTACAACGTTGTCTGCAGGAACTGTGCTCAGGCTTCTCATTTTTCTGCCTTAATTCCTGACATGGCTTAAACTTCTGCTCACTTGTTATCTGATAAGATTGGTACATTCAGCAGCTGAAATCCTTTGTGGAGTATTTCAACAGGACGCATTGCTTTTTATTGAACTCTTTAATAGGGATGACTGGTATTGCACTCAGCTGCTATGTATAGATTTTTCTCCTCCTATTACTAAAACCCACTGCTATCTTATTTTTCTGAGATAAAAATACAAAATAAAATTGATACTTGACCTTCATTGCCTTTCCCCACCTGGTGATGCGCCCCTGGGAGACAGCCTGTGCTCTGGATCCAGTCATGGGTTCCTCCAGTTTGGCTGGGCCAGTCTCAACACCAGATCATGCAGCTTTTCTGAAATGACAGTGAGGAGTCTGAGGGCCTGATCCTCATGGGGGAAAGAGTTAGTGAGATGCTGCAGGGCTCTCCTAGCCCTCATAGCATCCTCTCAGGCTCCCATTCTCATTCAAATTCTTTATTCCTTCTTCTGTATTTCATCTTTTTCACTGCTAGATCTTTCATTGTCATTTTGAAGTGTGGGCAAAACTATTTTCAAGCACTGGTTCTCTTAAATTTCTCTTACATGATTTTTTTTTGTTGGATTTTTCTGTTGTTTTTTGTTTGTTTCTTGGTTTGTTTGCAACAATGAGATCTGCTGATGTTGGGTGAAGAGACAGAAAAACAAAAATCAAAGTTGCTTTCAAGGATCCATCTCTTCCTTGTTGATTTAAATTTTCCACTTAATTGGTTTGTCCTTTATTCCTCATTGACTGTGACCTTATACAGCCTGAATGAAAGCAATGGTTTTAATTTCTTCTAGTATTTTGTTACAAATTTGTTCATTAATTTACAGTGAAGGAATATGGTATATTACACATACACAGAGTACTCTCCCAGTAGCATTGCCTTGATCTACTGAAGAGCAGTGTTACCTTCAAGAGATATTTTGGGGGGGGAAAGACCCCCACACTTCAATTGCAATTTTTTTTTCTCCTGAAATGAATTTTAAATTATTCTGAATGAAACTGGATGGAATCTTGGTATTTTAATAAGGCAATGCCAGAACTCCATTGTATAAAGTTTAGTAGTTAGACCCATATTGAAACTGTTGAGCAACGTTATTGCTCTACTAAACCTCGCCACTTCACACATCTCTCTGCAAGACCTACTTTTGCCTCAGGCTGTAAATGGAAGATGAGATTTTATTATAAGTCTCCTGGATTAGGTACACAGGAACCATATTGGTTGACACTGGCTTTGATATATGTGAGCAAAAGTTTATATAGTCATTTTTGCTATGTTTCCATTCTGAAAGTTAATTAACTGATAAGATATAACCCTGCAGCGTGGGTCTTCAAATAGGGCAAGACAAAGGTTTAAAGAGAAATTGAGACAAAGGTCTGATGTGATGAATGATATAGAAAAGGCAAAATACCAATGCAATATTTTAGAGAATTTCTCAGCTCTGTGTAGCCATACAATCTTGAAATTTCTTTGGCTGTGCCATGTCAAACTGGCTCATAGAAAAAAAATACTATGAATTTGTGCTGTGCTGTATTTATACTTTCATTACAGCTACAGCAAGGGTTAGTTTCCCAAGTGCAGCATGCTTCTATGGAAAGTTCCCTTTCCTTTGGGCTTCTGATGAATTAAATAGCTGCTATTTACTGTTTCTTTGAAATACACACTTAAAATTCCAAATATCAGCTCTCCCTTCTGAAATGGAAATGTGATGTGAATCTTGATGGATTTTTCTACGTATTGAGCTGTTTTTGCACTGGATTTGATTTCCTAAATAACTTACTCTCTGATTGTCCTAGGGAGCCTGCTTTGGCAGGGGGTTGGACTCGATGATCTCTCGAGGTCCCTTCCAACCCCTACAATTCCATGATTCTATGATTATGTTTCCTTGGTTTTAAGGGAAATGGTAGCACTGGGTATATTGGCTGTTGTCTCTCTTCCCTCTCCAGGGAACAAAGGGTCAGATGTTCCTCTGGGCTTCCTGTCTCTGAGACAGCCTCAGGTTTGAGTCATTGATGATTTAATGACTTTGCCCATGAGTGGCATGAACCTTGCCTCTGTGGAGGTGATTTGGTGTGTGGACTCCAAGGAGTTCTCAGAGCTGTGGAGGATGTTTGTCCTCTTACAGATGAGGAAGTTTGGGGCTCAACCACTTTATGTTTTCATTGGCTCTTGTTTTCCATATTTTTTAAATTTTTTAAAAAGAATATCTTTTAGGAAGTCAGAAAAAATAAACAGAAACCACTCCTGCAAAATTTACCCCAGTTACTTTCCAAAGATGACCTTCCCCTCCTTAAAGCACTCCTCTCTTTAAGAGTGATTTTCTCTGAACCTGTAATGATGGTAGGCAGAAACCTTCTGCATCAAGAAAGATTCATGTTCAGAGAAATTTAATGGGAGAAATTGCCCTGATCTCTGGCAAAGATGAACAAAACTTTATATGTGAAAAGAGCGAATCAGATGAGACTCAAACTGGTGATTTGTTATAGCCCAGATTAAAATGGTTTGTACTGGAAAGGCTCTAGCATAAGTAAAGGTAGGGTAGCACCCCAGTCAGCTTTACCCAGGATAATTGAGAAATAAACAAGTGAAGAATAGCTGAAAATACTAATAACGTGCCAGCAGGATGGAAAGCATTGCAAATTCTGATGCAATTTAGTTTCTGTTGTATTAATTTGTTTTTATGGCATTTGATTTTTTTTTTCCATTAAACAAACCATGAATTACATGATCTGAACCGATGATAGAGAAATCACAATTGAGAATTCTTTCTGTCCAAATATTGTATCTGTTATACATGAACGATCCAGTAGTAATCAATCAGTGTTTGGATTGTGTAATTGCTTTAGAAACAAATGCTTGCAAACAGATGCTTGGCTCATAGATATTAAAAAGAAAGTGTAATAACATTGTTTTTTTTTTCCTGTTGAAATAAACGTGAGTTCTCCTGTTGTTTCAGCAGAAATAACCTGCTTTATAATCCCCATGCAATTAGAACAATTGGGTACCAATTCAAGGAGAGTAGCAGCAGCTGAATAACAAAGGATGGCTCCTTTTTTTCTGCCTATGAGAAGGGAAGACCATCATAAGAAAAACACATGACGTACTGTAAGATATTTCTCTTTCACATCTTCTCTCATCTTCTACCTTGTTTTTAAGAGACTAGAAGGGGAAAGCAAATAGTCCCTTAAGGACTGTTAGCTTCAAGAGAAGGGGTAAAAAGGACTGTACTAGCACTGAGGAAAGGTCTGAACAACAAACATAAGGAAAGATGAGTGTAATTATTTTTATTATTCTTAAGAGGCAAACCTATTGGCGCGCCTTCACTCACACAAAAAAGTTCATTTAACATGACCCAGGGGAAATACCAATTCTCAAGCTTAGGGGAATCAGTGTCTTTTATATGCACTGCATAGAAATTCCTTCAGTATCCTGGGTTGTTTGTGTCTTCTGGGGGAGTTGGGGTTTTGGGGTTTTGTTTGTCCTTTTTCTTTTTTTTCCCCTGCTAAAGAAATGATGCCCTGAGGTAAGGCTTCTGTAAAAGGTTTTTTCCCTGTGCACTAGGAATGTTTAGGAAAAGGTATAAAAAGCCTTTCTGAATGTGTAATTTATATATTCTGTGTACTTGTATGAAACTCCTGCACTTCAGAGTGACACTGTGTTCTTTTTAGGATTCAAATTTGCCTACTTGGGTTTTCTATTAGGCCCTGAAAGGCCCCGAACATTCCATTTCTCAAGGTTATACGTGGGACATTTTTTACCATCTCTTTCTGCTTCTCTCACCTTTAATCTAAGCACAGGGTCTTTACTTACTCTGCTGACCCTTCAGTCTCAAGTACAATCTCTTTACTTTGTACATGAGGTAGACAATATTGTATGACGGCTGAAAGATACTTAATTTAGATAACATGAATTATTTGAGTATGCATTTTTATTAGCTTTGGTAAAAGTAGATTTAGTTGTTTTATCAATTTTTGGCTGGAGATGAGTAGCTAGACTTCAGACCTCAAAACGTTTAGCATTCTTATCTCTTCTCTACTGTAAAAAGTGATAGTTTTATGCAGGGCCGTATCTGCAAAATCCATTGGTACTTCAGAAAACTTTAACAGTGGTTTCTGTGAGCGAAATATAGAAAGTGATGTTGGGGTTTCCAAATTTCCACGTTACAACTTTCTGAATTGCAGTTTTGGACTTCAATAAAAATGAGAAGTTTGTATGCTGTAAAACACCAGGTTTGTCTGAATTCTGGAAGAGCTTGGTTAATTAAAAATAAATATGAGACACCCCAGTCTTGTTTTGTTTTCCACAAGTCCAAATCTGCATATCTTTACAGAGGAGCAGTGTATGAACAGTATTATGTGGGGAGGAATTGATTTCAGACTTGTTTATTCTCCCTTAAATGTGAAAAAATAGAAATTTTAGAGAAAATGGGATGGTTCTACCCCAGTGGACAACAGACTGCCATACAACCCATTCTGTAATGAAATCGATGCAGGTTACTTTGTGCTGTCTTACCTGGCGTTTGGAGCATGCATGGTAGGACAGGATTTGGGCATGAACAACAGAATTAACTGGGGGAGCTGGAGACTGGACAGGTGAGAGCAGGAAGCAAGCAGCAGGATGAGTTGCAAAGTTGTTGATGGGGCCATCTGTGTCCACAGTGGCTTAGTTGCTGGTCGCTGACCAGCCAAGAACAGTGAAGAGTTTTGAATTCCAACATGAGAAGAGCCAGAGGTGGAAGTGGGGAGCTGAGGACAAAAAGTATATTAAAGCTTTAGGTTTTACCTCGGACCATAATGTTTTAAATGTAGTGTTGGGGCAGTTGTAAATATGTCGGTGTGTTAACGTAATGTTCTAGATTTAGTTATCTGTGCTTCACTGTAAAGGGATAGATGGAGTGAGATGGCAGACTGTTTGCCTTCCAGAGGAAGACTTTCAATTTCTTTTTCCAAAACCAACATAGACCAAGGTTTTCTAATGCCCAGTTATCTGAAAGGCGGTATCAACAGACACTTTTATCAAACCCAATACCAATACATTTCAGACTGAAATGGACACTTGGCTTGACAAGTTTACAGAGCTGTCTTCTGAGACCTTCCTAAGCTTGGCTTTGCCATGGGATTTGGGTGTAGCGTTGAGCTCTTGACTGCTGTCATGAAAGATGACCACGGGGATGCTACCAAAAACTGAACCATAGCTGGAACAAAACAGGCTGCATGAAGTTTTAAGTTCATCCAGCTCTCACAAAAACACTGCCCAGTGAATGTGGAACTGAGGCAGAGCTATCAAAAGTCAGGGCTTTTTTAATCAGCTCAGTGATTTTCCAACTCACATTGCTAGAAATACTATAAATGTTGTGTTTGTTTTCCATTTTCTCTCGCTTGTGTTATTTGGCATGTTTGATGCTCTTTACTTACTGTGGTCTCAATATGTGTATATATAACAGGATGTCTTAGTTTTATTTTCAAGCTATGCAATAAATAATTCATTTTAAATATAACTTGATGGTAGGTGCTACAAATAAATTGAACTCAAGTATTATTTTAGTAATTGTGGGCCACAGAAAGATGAAAAAAAGGAAGCATATTTTTGTATTTTTATGTTCTCTGAAAGGAGCAGAAGCATAATTTCTATCATTAATCATCTAATGTACTTCCATTGATTTTCTTTTTAATAGAAAATGAAAGTAAAAGCAATTCAAAACCTATAATAAAGTTAGAAAAAAAAGGGAAAATTGCGAAAGATTCCGTAGACTGATTGCATAATGTAGAAGCACTCAGATTGCTGTTATTCTCTGGCCAAAGTAAATTTAAAACATTAAAAAATCATATTATTTTGTCTTTATACCCAGGCAGTGTGTGAACCGCTTGCAATATGAAAACACTTGTATTAAAATGAAAATAGTGCTAGACATTAATGTATCAGTCCTGTATTCTGCATTCAGTGTGTGGGTGGGAGGAGGAAAGGGCTTTTCAGCACTGCATTTCTCTCCTCTTTCTCCTTAAACAGTGGGCAGTCAGGGTTCACGCATGAGGAAGAATTAAAACATCAGGTCAAATAGCTTGGTAAAATTGACATGTACAGCTCAATTCTTTCAGCAATTCAAATAAAATCTTCCCAACCAAATAATCGATAACCTCATCCCTAAGTATCAAAGAAAAATTGTGCTCTAAGAAGTTATTTTCAAAAGGAGCAGAGGTGAGTTCAGTTCAGGTCACTAAATGATAGAAGTCAACCTGCACTGGTTTCCTGGTCGTACCGTGCTGCCCTGGGCTTATTAAATCCCTTTCAGACAAACTTCTTGTGTGCTGCAGTGTGAGCTGAGAGGCTCTGAGCCTCTCAGTGTATATTTTCTTCTTTGTCCAACTGAAAAGGGGAGTGGTAGAGCAACTTTGATGGACGTCTGGCCTCCAGCAAGGCCTAAACCACCACAGCCATGAAGAGTGAAAGGTGTGGGAGGGGCGTCACCTCTGGTACGCAGACCTTGTGTACAGACTCCTTTGGCCCTTTCCATGGATGGCTGCCCAAGTGGGGACATGGCTGTGGATGCGCTAGAGGTGACCTTCCATCATGCTGGCCCCCAGAAGGCTGCAGCTGGGAGCCTCTCTTCTGAGCCTCCTGCCCCTAGATTAACCTCTTTGCCCCTGTACATGTCTTATTGTGGGAAGGCTGTAGAGAGAAAACAACCCAAAGAGCAGCTAAAACATTGACCTTTAACTTGAGAAGGATCTTCGCAGTTTGAAATGCTTCTTGTTCTTCTAATTCTGCCCCAAACTTCTCCCCTTTCCCCTGTTATGGTCACTTCTCCATTCCAGTGCTCTGTACCTAACTTTTCTACTTAATTCTTCCTGACCCCTTTTCATGCAAATCATTTCAGTTGCTTTCCTTTATCTTTTCAGTTGATATTTACCATCTTTATTGCTTCCAACCTCATCTGAGGCTCTTCTTGTTTGTTTATGGGGTGCATTGGTTGGGGCCTGTGTTTATTCAGCGCTCTGTTTGCTCGGTGGCATTTGTTAGCCCTTTAGCACTACTGTCAATATCATTAATAATTACAAAATGGGAAACTAGTGATCTCAGAGCCGGTTTCCCTGCTGCATAACTAGTAGTTCCCCCTCTTCCTCAGTTATCTTTACTAGATTTGTGTCTGCGATGACCTTCCCAGCACAATTTGCTTGGGCTTATTTTTAATTGTTACCTTATGGTTTGGTTCTGTAAGTCCAAAATATGGACCTACTTCATTGCAGGGAGTGTTGCTGCAACTAAGGCAGGGGTCATAGCGGTGAGCTTAAGCCTATACTTGTTTCCTTACAGAATCAGGGCCTTAGACTTAAACCTGAGTCTCAGCAAAGCCTTATCTTCTGTCATCTATTATGTCGGCTTCTGGTGTCCTTCTGTAATGAGGGGTTGTGTTAATATACCAAAAATAAGTGTTCCATATAGATTATGTTATATAGAAAATAAATCAGGTCATTGTGAGTTATAACACTCTGCTTACAGTCAGCAAGTCTGGATCCCTATTTTCTTGTTTTCTTCTAAGATATTGTCCCTGAACTCCCTTTTCACTTACTGTTAGTGATGGGCATAAGAAATAATACGGTATCTTGTTACATTAAGGACTAATGAGAATAATTATGCAACACAAAATGAGAATTTTTGTGAACAATGAGAAAGTAAACTGCTACATGAAGATGTTACATGGTGGCTTTGATTTTTCACATGTTTTTAGAATTTGAAGCCAGAGGAGATTTTTACATCACCATGTCTAGATCTCTTTCTTGTGTAGCCTCATAGGTCATCCCATTGCTCCTCTACGAAGTCTGGCCATTTGATTTACACTACTGCGTAGGTTTAATCGTAGTGTTTTGTCTGAGTGTACCTTCCTGGAATTATCAGTCATTGTTTTCAGATGTTCTAATGACATTTAATTCCAGAGTTTTGAAACAACTAATTTAGGTTTCCCAAATTGGAGTGCCATAGTGCAACATAATTTTACTGGTTGGTAGTTGATATTCTCACTCTTCAGCTTTTCACCCTTTGGAAACTGTAGAAATGCATTTTTAAAGAAGAATTGATTATAGCTTTGGCAAATGAATATGATTACCAAGACTGTAATTGGATTTTTACTTAAGAGGAACTATATTTATGTTATCTTTCCTTATTGGATGCAGTGCTATGCCTATAATGTTTCTTTCTCAGTGCACTCCTTTTGTTAGGGCCATCTGTAGTGCTGTTAAGGCAGATGTGTGCCTACTGCAAGCACTTGAGCTCCCCCAGTTTGATGGTGACATGCTGGTGAGATGATGTAACATCATCTAAGGATGCATTCGGCTCCTCTGCAGTTTGACAGCATACAAACATTTGATTTCACCATGTAAAAGTTTATAGATGTGTCTGCTACTTACTTTTAATTTAAGATAAACGTAGTTAAAGAATATAGCTTCCATATGCTTCTGTGTTCCATATGCTGAGATGATGGCATGCAAACACACGCTTGTGGGATTAAATATAAAATGAGAAGACAGAGGCTGTCGTGCTGAATATCCCGTTGGCAGTCCTTGTTCAGTATCCTAACGGACCCCATACCAGCAGAAAGGGAAATTTCCTCCCCAAGCCATACATTTAACACTTGACTTATGCCTTGAGGCAAAGCAGTTGCATCTGCAGCTATTTTCATTGCTCGTATTAATCTCCTCCTTTTGTTGACACCGTAGCGGGTGTCTCCACACTGCTAAACAACTCCAGCTCTGCCTTGGAAAAAAACATGTTTTCTTTTAGCGTTGTAAACCCGCTTACCTTTCGGTTTAATTCATGATCCTTTTTTTTATCATTCGAAGAGGAGGTGTACTTTTTGTTTTTTGGATGCCAGCCATTGTTGTATCTCAACAGAACTGCATTAAGTTGTCATCATGGAGCTTGGCCCCAAGTGTTTCATTCTGGTTTGGTGGTGTTTACTGGCGGTAATAAGAAAGAATAGCGGGAGTTTGAAAGGATATCCTGCATTTCCCCTCTTCGTGGGAATCAATATTATAATTTGAAACCCTTTATCTGGCAGCGTCCTGTTATTAGCTATTTCTATTCATGTGTTTGCGTCTGTTTTAAATGCGGCAGAGACTGTAGAAATGGCACATTATGTCTGGGAGGGATTTATCGTTGTTATGTGATTTTTTTTTTCTCTATATTTTTTTTCTTTCCCCCTCAGTGCATAGGGCTGCAAATGGACTGCATTTGCCCTCCAGTGGTATCCCACTTTAAAAAAGAAAGAAAAAAAGAGATGTTAACATAGCAGAAATGGCTTTGTGGTATGAGTTTATTTAAAACCATTGTGACAGAACTGAGGATTACGGGGGAAATATTTTTTATGCAACATAAACCACACACGAGCCAAGCCAATCAGTAGTTTGAAAGCACTGAGGATAAATAATCATGCTAACTTTCCTGAAGGTCCACTGAAAACAAATCTTTCTCATTCTGTTTCCAGAAATGTCTGTATTTGAAAACATTTTTCTCTGAAAAGTTGAAGCTGGGAAATAAATTCGCAGCGGGCAGAAATGAGGTGACTTGTTCCTGAGTGAACGGCTGGAGTGGATCAGTCAGCTCCGCTGCTTCCTGTCTGGCCCTTCTCAATCCATTAACGTGTCATAATGGGCTTTTGGTTTATTATTTAATTTATTTTAGTGTTCCATGCTGCTCACCTCAAGCGTAGCTGTAAGCATGTAGCAGAAATCCTGCTGTGTCTTACAGGTGATATGCTGTAAAGATTGGGCCCATTAAGCTCAGGCTTTTGAAGATAATTTAGTTCAAACTGAAGTTAGGCATTGGCGTTGTCTTTGTAGACGTTTGCGGATTCTTGAGTGGAAACCGAGTTGCCTTCTAACATGGCTGAAATGCATCATATTGCCTGTGATCCAAGGAGGTGTGGGGTTTTGGAGTGGAAGGGTGCCAGATATTCAAAGCTGGCATTTTATTTTGTGCTTGTAAAACAAGAAGGGCCTGCTGACCCAACAAAGAGACCCAGCTGCCTGCCAGTTGGGTCACCAAGGAAGTGCTTACCTGGGCCCACCAGCTTAGTAACGCCAGCCCTATCCAGGTGAGTGGGAAGTAAGCACAATATTTGTTCTTTAGGTAGCATTTTAGGCATTAAAACAAGCTTTTTGGATTCCTTGCTCTTTGGGTGCTGGCTTCTCTCTTTGCTGACAGCAAAGCTTTGCTGCTATGTCAGGAATGCCCCATTTGAGTTACCAGGATCTGCACTTCTAAACATTCCTGACTTAGAGGAGAGAAGCAATTCTGTGTTTTCAACCACCTGCTGGTCCCATATCCCCTCACGGGACATCCTTCTCCACTCTTCCTTTAGGTCTTAGAAAAACTCCCATGGTCTTGCCCCATTCTTCCAGATTTATTCAGGAACCCTCTATGAGAACAGTCTGGCCAAGTCATCCCACCTTCGTTCAGTCCTATAAGTCTTTGCTGTCATGTGTAATTTGTTTGCTTTAGCTTTGAAGCCTACCTGCCTTCAATGCCTGCTTCCTCTTGCTTGCCATTGTTGCTGCCAATAACATCAGTCTTGTTCCTCCCTTCCTCACTCGTGCTTCTCTGTGGAACATCTGAAGATGTTTCTTACTAGACTGTCCATGATATTTCTTCTTTTCAATAACTCCTTGTCTCTATGCTTATATGTGTATAATCCACTATAATATATGTAGTTTTAATCTTACTTTATTCTTGTTTACTATTGCCACTAACTTCTTTAAACTCCATAATCTTTGTCCTGAACACACATTTCCTTATATATCCGTTACTTCTAGCATCTAAATAGCCTCAGAAAAATCAGTGAATTATTTGTATGCTTAAAATTAAGGACGTTTGTGCAGAAGAACAGGCCGGTAGATAATAACTCATTGCAGAATGAAGCGTCTGTTTTAACATCGATATTTAGAAGTTCCGTCACCTCTGTTGCCATTAATAACTGTCAGGAATGAATTGTGGTCCTCTGTCAGACAGCAGTAATCATTGCAACACGGTGGTTTATTATACAATTGCAAATGTTGCTGTTGGGGACTGTCAGCGTAGGAAATTGTTCGCTTCCCTGCAGATGCTGGTGGATGTAGCGATGCTGAGAAGATGGTTTGCATACATTTGGCCATGTTTCACGTGGACATGTTTGTGTTGTTGAATCTTTGGTGTCCTTGTTGAAGGTAACAAGGCTACAGAGACCTTGGGCATCAGAGTCTATTACTTGCTTAACCTTTCTGAAGAGGGCAATTACCCTGCTTGCCTCTACAGAGTTGTGACCTCTGTCGTCATGCTCTCATAATTGAGAAGGGGAACATCTCTGAGTTTTCTGAGTGCTGGAGCTGAGCGATGGGAAGGGTCACAAGGATTGGAAGTGAAAGGCAAGGATCAGTGATTTAGAGGTAGTTATTAATATGCTGATTTACTGTCCCTTGAGTCTAAAGAGACTTTTAACGATTGCTTGCCTGTTGCACACTCTTCAAAGTGCTGATTTTTTTCCTTAGAAGTCTAATTACATTTTAATGAGATACTTTTTTATTTCCAGATGGTTGCCAACTCATTCCTTGCTCCCATACAGTACTGTAGGTGGAAACCAAGTGTCATGTGTGTTACTTGCAAAGTTACAACCCCAGTAAATCCTTTAACTGTAAGAGAACAGAGACGTTATTCCTTTTTCTTCATGCACTCCTAGTTACTCTTAAGTGCTGGCAACAAGGGAAAAATACACGTGGCCTCACCTGAATTATTTAGGAATCTGTAAAACAATGTCAGTTTGTTAATGTTAAATAACATTAGCATGTTATTTATATTAAATAACATTAAATAAGAAAATCTGGATTAAATAATTTCATTTTATGTAGCTTCATGATACAATGCGTGGACTCGTCTGAAATCAGGGAGCGTGATGTGACTCAACTCTTGGGGCCAGATTCAATTCCTAACTCTGTCCCTGACTGTATCACGTTAATCAAGTCATGGCCTGGCTTAGCTTTGGTTAACCTACAACATAGGGTATAAATAACCTAATCTTGGAGATTCAGTGAGAATTAATTATTATTAATGAAATGAAAGACTCCATGATGTGCAGGCTATTTTTATTTATTATAATTCCTTATTATTAATTCACTGGAACTTTAGCAGATTTTATTACAGATTTCCTGTGACTCAGATTTATACTTCAATACTTTTGTCCTCCATCATGGCTATGCAGTGCCATTACCCACCCTAAAAATTTAATCATTTCAGTCCAAAGAAGGACAGGGGTGTTGAAAGAAAAGGGAATTGTCTCAGTTCATGTGCTGGGGCTCTACCTCTACCTGTGTGTGAAGGCACTTCAGGCTGGATGGAGCTCAGCAGAGTCACAGTGTCCTCAGATACAAAGAGCAGTTCATTTTTGTTGTTGGGGTTTTGGTTTGGTTTGTTTTTTTCTGTTACCAGATCTTGCTCATATAGCAAGTGATGGCGCGCTGTAAAAGCACGTTTCTACCAGAGTGCCGTGGCTGCAGCTATTTTCTATCATGGGTGCAGGCTGATCACTCATGTCTTTCCTCCTAAACTTCTCTGTTTATGGAAGGAATTCATATGGGCAGAGGGAGGGAGGAAAGTATGAGTATTCAGGGAGCTCAGTTTGAAGGAGGCAGACCTTGCTGCATGAAGCATTTAGCCATAGCATCTGCTGCTCAGACAGAACAGAGGTCACCACTGAGTGGGAAAGCTGTTCAGACAGTTGTTCCCTTCATCTGAAATAAGGGAAAGATAGCAGTTTTGGAGAAGGAAGTTCCTGTTACATATAACAATTATTTTTTTTCCTAACTTTGAAGCAGTTTCTGTTCCATGTCTAGAATGTGTATCACACCTTGGGAATCCTGGCCTTGACCAAATATACTCCGTGGCACATGGCTGTGATTCTGTACCTTTTCTTGTTTGGCTGTGCAGTGTATCATTGGCTAAACTTTTGCCCCAACCCATGAAATGGTGGCCTCCTTGAGAATACTGAACTTACATCATCATTCAGATAACACACTGCTCAAATAAGACTGTGTCTTTATGGTTTTGTGAAGCTTCTAGCACATCTTGGAGTGATGCATGACTGGTGATTTAAAGCTGAATCAGCTTTATCCTATTATCCCAGAAGAGTGACTCTCACGCAGCACACAGGTACTGACTGCACAGAGTATCCATGATATATACATAACAACATAAAGATTTCCATACCTTTACTTTCCAGCTGTTACGTGCCTGTCGGAGGACGATGACTCTGCCGATGTGGGTGACTGCGTGCGGTGGGCAGGACCTATGCCGTCACTTGTACAGGAGTGTCTCGTTCCTTGCAAAGATGACTGCACCTTTACCCCCTGGTCTAAATTCACAGCGTGCTCCTTTGACTGTGAATCAACTAGGACCAGGAGACGGTCACCCACAGGTATAATCTTTTATAGTATTTATCTGATGGTGGTACTTGTGAATAATATTGCCCAGATATTGATGAAGTGAAGTTGGGGTTTTGGGAAAATCTGGACAGAATAGGGATCATCCTTAATCAATTTTTTTTTAGATCAGATACTGATCTTTGCCTGCTTTGTGCACGTGGATTCCAGGATAAGAATGTTATAGGACTCAGTGATGGAAAGCCATTTTTAGACATAAACCAAATAAAACAGTGACTGTGCATTGTGCAGGCTTATCTGGCCCATTATTATTCTGCAAACCATGCAGCAAATGCATCTATAGGAATAAAAATCAGTGTGTTTTTCTGTTTAAGACTGTGAAATCGGGATGTTTAAATCTGGGAGTTTTGTTTTCAGCAGTATCTGGTAGTTCAAAAGGGCACATTAGTACCATGAATAAAGAAGAAACAGGATCGTTGAAACATTTTGTTTGATCTTTTATGTGTATTCATTAAACACTAGTTCAAACCATTTCATGGAGCACTCTCCCATGCTTGCTGTTGTCCTTTGTTGCTCTGTTATTTGAATGCTGACCAAACTGAGACGCTTCAAAATGCTGTAACATTAATAGTTTGGAGCTGCTTGTTTTGTTAGGAGTTGTCTTCTCCCCCCCATTCCCCGTAACTAAATCAAATTGAAATGAATTATTCCCTTTTCAGAAGGCTTACAAGAAATTTACTGTTATTGTTATCCTGAGCACACATCTTTTCATATTTCTGTGCGATGCTTAAGAGCTATGGTGTAGCTGGCTTGAGTTTGCTCTGTTAACAGAGGTGAAACTTCAAAGACTTTTGCTATGGAGTGAAATGCTAACATTGCTGTAAAGATACCTGCCGTGATAGTGCCTGGGGCCTGAATGGCAGCAAAGCATGGTAGCTACCATTGCTCCTTTCTTCTTGACCTGGCTGCATGGCTGTCTAGTTATTTGGTCTGTGCCATTGGAATGATCCATATTTTTAGTAACCAACAGTTACACTATACAGAGATAGCGGCTTTGGAATTTTTTGGGTTTTTTTCATGAGTATGGCTTGTTAAAGGATAAAGATTTCTCTCTTACATGAAAGTCATGATTAGAAAATGCTCTGTTGTTTCTGCCACAAAGCATATTTTAAAATGCTCTTTATATCAATGCCTGTATGGATATTGTAGTAGATATTTTAGATCTGTATCAGAACAATTGGTGCCTGACCTTATAGAAAGTATGAGGCTATAAGAAGTCAGTACTTAATTCTGGGTAGTTTTAAATCTGAATTTTCTTTATGAACATGTGTGCAAGTTACAAAATAATATGGTCCTACCTATTGCCTTTCTTACTCTGATCTGCATCAGACATAGATCCATTCAAGTAGGTCGACCACAAATGGTTTCTGATGTTCAGGTTTTGATGTCTCATCTCCTCACCCACACTGCGTCTGTGACCAAACCCATCAAACCCCCTTCCTGTGGCTGGGAAGGAGCTCCTGCTTCCAGCAAAGATGTCCTAACGAGCAAGCAGTGAACATGCAACAGGCTGGGGACAGCATGACACTACAGAGAGCTGCGAGGGAGGACTAAATGAGATATAGGTTTTGGTTTTACCACGGTTGAAAAGGGGAGGTCGATGAGATTCATGCTGATCTGTCTTTGCATAAAAATTCATGAAAATTTGAGCTAGCCAAAAGTCTTGAAGGAATCTCATTCTTGTGCACTCAGTCCAAAGATTTAAGGAAAGTGCTGTTTGGGGATTACTTCATGCTGCTGAGACTCCTTTATCCGTTTTTGTTTCACTTTCCTGTAAGCATTCATGACTTGTACCTCCTCGTTCAACGCTGTGTATGTCTATGCTCAAGTGAATGCTTCAGCTTCATTATAGGAGTTCATTAACAATGTCATTTCATGTGAATCTGCTAATTGTTTGCTAAGTATTTGCTTGCCTCCCACTCAGTTTTTAATAGTATTATTCATTTTACTTTGTAAGTAATCATAGACTCTACATATAAAATTAGTCATTACTTAAGAAGCAAAAGACTTATTACGGAACATATCAAAATTCAAAGTCATTATAATCAAAACAGCTTTTAGGTAAGTCTTCAGTTAATTAATACAGTCAGTTAATTCACTGTACTGTGAAAACAATGTATTTTCTGTAGAAAGGCTTTTTTTTTTAATGTTTCATGTAGTGTTCTTATGTATAGCATATACTCCCTGAGAACATTTAATCAGATAATATTTGTTATTGTGCAGAAATGTAATGTTAGAAAGACAATACTACTTAATTGAAGGATTTATGTCCTTAAAAATTTGTGCAGTGACATTTTTAATAGTATTTTCTAAAGCAGTCTGTGAGGATGACAAAAATATCACCATCGCTAATTCTAAAGCTAGCTCTTTGCGAAGAGTATGGGATGAATGACACTTTTGCCCTCAGAGTAGGGCTTGCAGAGCAACTTCATTAGAGGGAGGATTCCTACAAAACAGATGGCAGGGCAAGCTGGAAAAGAAGTGTCATATAAATGTGAGATTATTAGCATCCTTACCTGTGTCTCATGTGCTTCATGTAATAATGGCAAAACACGGGCAGGTCCCAAATTCCCATGTTTACTAATATGATGCAGAACGTGGAGCTTGTACGTATATACTGAGCTTGTGGCTTCTGTCAGCTTGTCAAACATAAAATGCTGGGAATGCCACTAGAGAGCTCCTGGTCTATTTAAAGCCTTTTAAAAGACTTTCCTTGAAGTATGTGGAGCTGTACTTCTTACACCTTGCCTGAATTTGCTCATAAATATATATACACGCACACACACAAAAGAAAAATACAAAGATGCCAGCACTGTTTGATTTCTTTGTGTTCATTATCCCATTGCGCTGGCAAATTTCACATTCCCCAGAACTCTGGAAATACAATTTTGAAAGAGCTGGGGCTTGAAGGACAGTGATATTAAGGGTCTGTGATCGGTGCCCTTGTCTTTGCAAGTCCGTGCTTGTATGCAGACAGGTATTGATGACAGCCAGCTTGTGCTCCTGCGGACATGTGGTGTAGTGGCTCTTGGTTCTAGGTGAGAAAGAGGGTTGCTGGGTTATGTAGCTTCCTTCCTGGTTTTAGTATTTTATTTGTGTGCGATACCGAAGAGAAAACATTTCTGTTCGGATCAAACATTTAAAACCTTCTTTGCAGAAGTATTTTCATGGTGTCCAGGATCCTCTAGGAACATTTTGAGGCTGGGATACAGATGCGGTTTGTCAGTGAAGATGAATTCTCCTCTCTGTGCAGATGCCAAATGCAAAGACATCCCTGAGCTCAGACACGTAAAGATCGCTTCACGTCATGTTGGCTAACCCATGCCAAGAAAAGCATCGATTTTATCTTTAGAGGCTGTAAACAGACCTTTGTTCCCTGGAGCAGCTGTAGGAATGCAGGGAGCATGAATTTTCTCCTTGACGTTATCTCTCCTTGTACCGGGGACCTCTTCTTACACCTACAAGTCCTCCAGGAAGAGGGCATGGGGAGTGCAGTTGAAGAGAGCTACACTGCAGGTTTATTTGAATGCTGCAGTTTCCTGAAGCTCCCAAATGAGCCTTCTTTTAAAACCTGTTGAAGCAATAGAACAAAAGAGAACATTAAACCAAATGTAACCACTGAAATGCTTTCCAGACCTAATCATTTACTGTGGATTATCTTCCCTGCTTTCTTCAAAGTACAGCTTGTGTGCAGAATGCATCTTTTACTAATTTGTAAAGTAGCCTCAAAGGAGAAGTTGTGGCTAACGTAGAGTCCTATGGAAGTTGTCCTGGCAACCATTGATTGTGAGCAAATAGAGGCAAAACAATCAATTTATTTTCATCAGATAATTAGCAAAAGATACTATTATATAAAATTACAAAGCATTTTCTGGGTAGACTGTTACTAGAGTAAGACTTTGAATTTCCTTCTTACCCTACCCATCAAAACGGTGTTTCCAAGTTCTCTGGTTGCCCCTGGAGATAAATACGTTGCCCTTGCACTCCAGAGCACTGGCAGCAGCTAATAGATGCTTCGGAAACACTCCTGGATATTAACATTCAGATTGTCTTGGTTCTAATGTGTTGAATTCATGCAAGTATAAGTAATATGACGTGTTGTTATCAAAAGTAGCAGATGTTAAGCTAACGAACAGATTTCTGTGGTTGGAACAGGGCGAAGCAGAAAGCGAGACAAATGCCAGAATACAGAAGTTTATCCTCAAGTTGAAACAGAGCTGTGCCCCTGCGAGGTGTTTACTGCCCAACCCCATGGGAATTGGTCCGACTGTATCCTTGGAGGAGTTACACCTGAGCCACAGTTGGGAACGCGATCCCACGGAGATGCCAAGGAGTGCGGCGAGGGTGTACGGCTGCGAGCTATTGCCTGCTATGATAAGACCGGCAGGCTTGTGGAACCGTCTCGTTGTAGCAGTTCGGGTAAGGAGAACTAAAAAACCACATGTAAATAGCCCTGATGCTGAGTGCAGTTACCCACTCATACTTCATTGTGGAGCCTGCCATAGGTGTGTACCTGTGTCCTCGCTGGAATGGCTTTCTTGGGGTGGCTGTGAGTGTCGAATACTGTTCTTCTAATATCTTCTTACTGCATTTAATTCTGAGGGTTTCCTCAGTATAAGGGTCTGTTGGCATTTCTACAGTGGAAACAAAATAGAATGGGGCTAAAGTCAGCTATGCTGTCAGAATACCAGAGGCATTTCTTTATCTGTCTTTAAATCCCATAAAAGTATAAGCATAGCAGGAACTATATTTCAGTTAAGTGTTTTGTTTGTACTTTCTGCTTCACCTTTCAATGTTTATTAATTTTTATTTCTTTTCCCTAAATTTGGAGGTTTGTACGGTTGTTTCCAGTGAACAAATCAGGAATTTCCTTGAGGTAATTGTATATAATTGCAAAATCGTGATGTCACTCACACCCACTACACATGACGTCAGCAGCAAGCGGTCTCCTCCTTGCAATTTTGTGCCAGTCTCAAGCTCAGATTGACAGACAGAACATCACTGCTTCCTGGGGCTCTGGACTATGGTTCTCTGCTTGTACTTCACATATAATGAGTAGCCTCTATCAAACAGCAACAGGGCAGAATCAGAAGTAGCGCAAGGAGGAAATGTCATTCCATCTGGATTTTTTTCTCCCAGTTTTGCATGTTATTGCAATTACTGTGCTAAATCAATTCACGGACAAAAGCCTGTATCTTAGGGGCAAATTCTGTACCTGCGCTGTCCCCAAACCACTAACACTGCCTGACCTACAGTCAGAAAGCTTAGGGCAGCACACGGTGTGATGTAGGTTGGAAGACTGCTGGTGAGCTATATGATGGGAGAGGGAAAAATGGTCTCAGGAGGAGATTAAGTAATATAATGGGAACCACCGATGTTCCTGAGTATATAAGGGAGCAGAGAAAGGTGTGGGGCTGCTCTGTGGAGGGTCCTCGGGATGAGGATCAGCAGCCTGAGCTGTATGTAATAAAAGGGGGAAAAGCCCCCACCCTAATGAAGTGATTCAGTCCTGGAGTGAATTCCTCTCACAGCTGTTGATGGCTGTTCCAGCTGGCTGCACGGATTCATAAAGCAGCTTTCCGCGGTTTGTGTTTCGACAATGTGCTGTTATACCAATTGATTATGCCTCTGTGGCCCATGAAGGAGGAATGCTATACCTTTCCCCCACAACATTACCTTTTCTTCTGCAAAAAGGGAGCTGTTGGGTTTGTAAAGGTGGGTTTGCCTGTGTTGTGACTTGCTCTTCTGAGAAACTCAGGGGTTTTATCACTATTTAAAAGAAGAGCTCATCTATGCGTGGGGCTTTTCTGAATAACCTTGAAGCTTGTTTTCTGTCTCTGATACTTATGTGGCATTTTTAATGGTTTGGCTCCTCTTGGGAGGCAGTAGGGAGTGGTAGCTCAAGGGGATTATTACTGGCTTTCTTGTCTTCAGCTTTTTATCTGAGCAGAAATTATTGCAATGCATCCCTGGCACAGGACCCATGTCAGAGCCCAGAGGGGCGGTCAGTACCTGTTGTATACCCTTCCTCCTGCACTTGATGTGCACAGTGCTCTGAAGACCTTTAAGTTTGGAAGTGGGATGTAAAGGAGGGGTGAGATGCAGTCCACCTTCTGCCCCATACAAGTTCCCCTAAGGGTGAGCTATTAATCTCCAGCCAGACCCCAGTTGAATACCTGGGATGTATAAGCTACTTGTTCCCCAGTGTTGAACATCTCCTGTTCCCCACAAGGAAAGTGGGGAAGTAGAGTTGCTCTCTGGAGGACACAGTGGATATTTTAATGAGGTTGGGTGTAGAGCACCCAAAAGTGGTCAGAAAGGTCCACAGGCACCACTTCTATCTCTTGGGACCTGCCTTCCAATAAGAGTGGTTAAGCGAATATAAGCCCGGTGTTTATGGTCCCTAGAGCTGGGAGCTTTCAAAATGCACTTCTGAACACATTATTGAATTAGTGATAGAAACAAATCATTATCCAATTAATAATTATCAGAATGTTATTCAACCATAATAGAGAAGAGCAAATTACAGAAGCATACAGAATTGCTAAAGCCTGTGAAACGATTCATGAGGGGTTTTTTTAAGCAGCTCAGTTTGTCTTGTTCACAATTAGTATCAGGTGACCTTTTAACATTTGCTAGCTAACCGTATTTATGGCTAATTAAGCCACTGCCTTATATATTGCATGCCAATCACTGTGCTATCTAGGCATTGCTCTGGCTTTATGAGCTGCAGGGCTAAGCGTGATCCTCTTTCTTTCAGGTCTTCTGACTTGTCTTTGTTTCCTGCTCTTTTCCTTTTGCAGGACAGTGCTCTTCCTTTCCCTTGAACCATGACAAAAGCCAGAAGTTGTAAGATTTAAACCTCAGTTCCTTGCTGGGTCCTTTTGAAGAACTTTTAGAAAGTATAGAAAGACAGATGTTAGGATACTAACTTTGCCTTAGGAGTAGATCTAAGTTTGTCCCAGGCTTAATAATGCCACAAGTACAAGGCATTGGACAATAAAAATGGTTTGGAATAGGTCAGTTTGTAGCTTTTCTAGAGAGCAAATGGTGGGCTCTTTTTCACTTCCAAAAACTGAATCCTGGCTGTGGACCTCACCACTCCAGGAGGATTTAGTTCACCCATGTGAGTGTGACTTCCTATGTGAATGTATCATAGTTATCAAGGAAATGTACGGTGAATTTGAGTCTATTGTCAAAATTGATCACTGTTGGGAGGGGTTCAGGATCTGAGGCCCTGCTTTTACACTGAGGTTTGTGAGCAATTCTGCATTTGCACAACTAACAAACAAAAAAAACCTCCACCCCGTTAAAGTTTGCTAATCTGTGTTTGTCAGCAGCCCAGACTCCAACTCTCTCAAGCCTTTTATCTGCATAGACATTAACCCTTTAGGTTTTTTTCATGACCGGCTTTTGAGATTAGTGTACAGCTTTATTTCAGTGATAACGTCATTTTCCTTGGTGGCTCATCCAGTAAGCTCAGGGAACGAATGACCTGTCGTTTCCAAATTGAGCTAATTCTTCTTTCCTGGATTTGATGCGCTTTTCCTTCCTTTACTTTTTAAATGCAGATATGAAATTATGTATAGAGGTAGCTATCTCTAACCATATTGCAAAAACGTAATTGGTAATTCGCTTCGATTTGTCTTCCCATCAGAAGACTGGGTTGTATTTCATTCATCTCACTGCTAGTCCAGAAGGTCTCCGTTCTCTAGTTGGTGTCTGGAGCATGCTCTGTGGGCGTGGGATTGTCCTCTTAATTGCAGTTCATCCACTTCTCAATATGACATCTGAGATCCTCATACTACTTTTGAATTTCCACCTCCTTTGTTTTGAATTATTTCATGTAGTTCCTTTGCCTGGCTTTCTTGCGTGCTGTGCCAACAGGGTTTGTTGTTTGGGGTTTTTTTTTTAATCTTAGAGGAACATAGGGTGCCTCATCTGTTCCAAATCAAAGGCAGGAGTTTTTTTGTGCTCGTGCACAGAGGTCTGCTTTTGATCCAACAGGCAATTTATGGAAAGCAGGAGTTTGTGAAGAGCGCTTATGCTATTCAAATTCTGCTGTGCTCACAGCAACAGGAACCTGGAAGAAAGACACAACAGACAAATAGATCCTGTCTTTAAATCACAGAGCCGTTAGCTTCAACCTACGGTCACCTTAAAAAAGCTTTAATTATCTCTAAATTTATGAAGGGCACGGCAGGGATGCTAGTATACCTCCTTCTCAGCAGTACAGTGTTTTGTTGTACGTGGGCTAGTTGTGGGTGGACAAATCAAAGAGGATGGAGGTTGCTCAGAGGGTTCTCTGGCACCTGCCGATGCAGGGCTGTCTCTTGGTTCCTCCCAGTCAGGTCGACATCACACTGCAAAGGGGAATGCTGCTGGCAAAGTCATACCTTGAAAAACGTGGGCTTTAGTCCCAAACGAGTGGGATTAGCAAGCAGATGCACCAGGAGGAGTTAAAAATTTTGATGACGTGAAAGCTCAGTAGTTCTTGTGGTTGCTGGAGGGATGCTCCCTGCTCCAAGGCACATCAGGGCGGCATGTGCCAGCAGTGACGCTGCTGCCTTGGTCCTAATGAGCTGTGTCCCCAGCGCTGAGAGATTTAGGGCAGTATGCAAAGGTCATGGATCAGGAGTTTCAACTCCTCCTGCTGGGAACCAGGTAGTATCAAATCTCAAGAGATTTGATTTTCTGAAAGGTCAGCCAGGAGCAGCACTTACGCTCCCTTATGTTAAAATCCTGGCCACCAGCTTGATTGACATTGTGTGACCTATCTGTGTGTTAACAGAGTCCTGCTCTGAAACCCTGCAGTGTGCAAATCCCTGCTCTGTATTTTTAGGAGAAAAAGAGCTACTGTCAGGTAGCTTTCAGTCACTACATTCTAACAATCTTTTGGCAAAATTATATTTGTGTATGTCAAAAAAATATAAGCAGAGCTTAATTGGTTAAAGAAACGTGACCTAAGTTTAGGGTGGACTTGAGCGCAAGACTTACCTTTTCTACAAGGTAGGAATTTTTTTTTGGGGAAAAAAAAGCTACTGAATATGTGCTTATTTATTTTTGAAGGTGTTCTGGCATTTACTGCACTGTACAGTTTTCCATAGCCAGTAAATGTTATTTTGAAGAACAAAATTGTTGCTGAAATCCCTGGTTTAGTTTATATTCTGAAGATTTAAAAGAACATTCACATATGTTTTTTGAAAATATCTGTAAGCATTTAATTTCATTCTTGGTCTAAATGAAATTGTCTATTTAAATATAATTTTTTAGAGCAATCCATTAATCCACTGAGTTCTAGGTAGTTTCTGTACTTCCATAAGCAGCATCCAGGAAACATTTTGTGGATGAGATATAATTTCTGGAGGCCATGCTCTTGACAGCTGTATTTCTTTTCCAAGGAATATGGAGAACCTTGTCTTGGCTGTCCTCTTCCCAGCTCTACACCCTACACATGAACAGCCTCACGATGCTGCCTCCTCCCTATGAGTGTGGCAGTGGTCGGTGATTAGTGACAACATGTAGACTCCATATTCAGACCATCCTACCCTTCTTCTGGCATTTGAGTTTAACTGTTGGAGTACTCGTGTTCCTCTCCGTGGTGTTCCCTGTGTGTCTCTAGTATATATGTCTGTGGCATTTTTGTTACAGAACAAAAAAGAAGTGTATTACTTCCCAGGATCAGGATTTTGAAGACTGCTTAAGGAAAGTGTTTCAGCTAAAATGTCACTTTCTTTTCTGCCCATCCCATCCCCTGGCAGGGGAGTTAGCATGGGTCTGGATCCCAGGAGGCCAAAAGGCATTGCCAGCTGCAGACAGGGCTGTCCTACACTCGCATCCCCACTTCAGGACTGTCCAAAGCCACTGTCACCTTTGTCTGGTTTTCTGCTATCTCAAAGCTAAATTGCTTCTAAATTTAGCCCTGAAATCCTGGCTGGATTCTCCTCCGGACCTCTCTCCGGCATCTCTGCACATCTCCTTGGGTGTGAAGTGACACTGTTAATTACAGCTGTGGCTGCCAGGGGAGCTGTAAATGCGGAAGCAGAGCCCGTAACGGACCTGCCCTCCATTTCTTGTTTGACTGCAGGATTTTTACATACTGCTTTCACAACAGTGCACAAAGAACATTAATTTATTCCCTATCTTTCCTTTTTTTTTTTTTTTCAAAGTCTGTTTGCCATTAGAAAATTTGGCCATAATTCTTCTTTCCTGGATGTTAAAAGAATTATCAAATGAAACTGGATCAGAAGACGACTGTTCAGACATTTACTGCTCTCTATGGTGTGTGTTTTTATTTCTTCCTGGCAAGAGAATCAAAGTTTAAAAACTATCAAAAAATGTTATTTCTGAATGGGTCAAATTTACTATCAAAGCAGCCTATTTAAAGCAAGGTAAGACGTCCCCTGAGGCATTACTACATTGAAATGCACGTTCTTCTAGATATTTATTTTCTTACAAAAGTAAGCATGTATCTTATGAGGAAATATCCAGAGGATGAGGTATTTGAGCAGCATCCTCTGTAAATGCTGCATTTGTCATAGCAATGTCTGTTGTTGCTCCTTGGCTCTAAATATAAATCTTTTTTCCCAAATTTCTTTTATGCCTTTTGCTGCATTCCGTAAAATGACCCTTTGGCAGAGGCAGCTATACCAGACTATATGAATGAATGATTTTTTTTTTTTACTAACCTCAAACTGGTTTTCTTGTGTTTGACTTTCACCATCAGCCTCTGCTTGCCAAACCACCTTTGCCCACCCTTGCTTGTGTCCGTGCCTTTTGTTTCTATTATTAGGCTCTGTCAATTTTTCTCTGGCTTTGATGGGTTGATTAAAGCTCTTCCATGAGAGTTGGGAACATTTTTAGTGTAGAAATACTAACTTGGTGTAGAAAGAGTCTATTGGAGCTGTAGGAGAGCTTGGATGGCAAGTTAAGTGATCTACTGCCCTGATTTCTGCAGTAGGCTACGATAAGAGTATCCCTGAGATGCGTCCCGTCTCATTGGCCTTAATAACACATTTGTCACAAATATAGTCTGTTATGAAGCAAGGCTCTAATAAAATCTTACCATAGAAAGATAGATTTGGAATTAACATTTTTCTCTCCCCCTGTGTCATTCCATTTAATCTGTTACATTGGAAGTTCAGAGAAGTACCACTTCGGCCTAAGCCTTTCATGAATTATGTACTCTGGTGTTAAGACCTCTACACTTTTCTGCTCACAGAGAACTTCATGATCCCTTTGAGACACGTGTAGCTGTACTGGGAAGGGACATGTACTGATGGTAGTTGATGGGATTCCTCTCATGTCTTACATGGATTTTTTTTTTCCCTCAATATTTTTTAACCTGATTTGCCTTTTATGCAGCTCCAATGAGCAGGACTTTCAGGCAAGTAAAGGGAATACAAATCATTTTAAAGGGGAAGGTCATGATATCTTGTTTTCTACTGCTGGTAGGGAGCTCTGTGGCAGTTGGACTTAGGTATTTGAGTGGAGCTCAGTGAGTGGTAAGGGGTTTCACGTCTGAAGAATTATGAGGATCTTTGGACTCAGCATCATAAGTTTCTTCTTGTAGGAAACAAGAGTCCTACCAGAAGATTAATTCTACTTCTCACACACAGGAGAATAACAGGAGATTGGCATGGAGGGTTGTAAACACACTCAGGTGACTGTGTGTAGAAAAGTACATGTATCGTACTGATTACTGAGACTTTTGTGTTGGACTAGTAAGAAGGACAACATAGGCCTCTAATAGACCTAGAGACACCCCTGCCTTGCTGTGGGAAGGATGAAACCACAGTGGTAAACCACACCCACATGACTCCTTGAAATACAGGCGAAAACAGCAGGTTGGGTGATCCTCTAGCATGGACCATGGTTCCCACTTGTGTGCCGCTGCCTAGGAGCTGTTTTGGGGATACCCTGGTTGGCCAGGTAATGAACATAAACTTAGTCTTTGTGTTTCCTTTGTGGTTGCTCCCACACCCTGTGCCAGCCTATGAGTAGGCCAATGTGTGAGTAAAGTGAGCTGACTGCCAGAGCAGTGGCGAATTTGCTTAGGCACCACAGACAGCAATGAAAGTAGCAGGATGGCAGGAGATGAGCACACAGTGGATATTTGGGGCAGTGGCCTCAAGTTGGAGCACAGGAAGTTCCTCACCAATATGTGGAAGAACTTTTTCACAGTGAGGGTGACAGAGCCCTGGGACAGGCTGCCCAGGGGGTGTGGAGTCTCCTTCTCTGGAGATATTCAAGATGCATCTGGACACCTACCTGTGCAACCTGTCCTAGGGACCCTGCTTTGGCAGGGGGTGGACTTGATGATCTCTGGAGGTCCCTTCCAACACTGACAATTCTGTGATTCTGTGAATCTTTTAAGGTGCCTGATGTAGTTTGCTTGATGAAAGAGTTTGGGAGACCAACTTAGAAATATAGCAGCAGCTAAATTTAGAAGATTTGATGAAATGAGCCTGAATTAAGAAAATGTGGGTAAAATTAGACATCAGCTTGGCCTGCTCTAAGCATTATCATAATGATATTGATGAGTTAATGGGAATTTATCTTAACTTAGTCTATTCCTAAGTCTGAGATACACTTTGAGATATCTCTGTCCTCTGAGATTTTTAGATGAGGATGGTGTAAATTTAAGTCACTGAGAACTTCATTTGCAAAGCTTCTAATATCCCTCACTACACGCAGAGACCAGTATGTGAAATCTTGCATCCATCTTGTATTTGGTAACATTGGAGGAGCAACTGTTTAAAATTGTAACATTTGACAGGATCTCTCTCTGCTTCTGTCTGAATTCACTGAAGTCCTCCAGCCAAGGAGATGGCAATACACACCCACAAGTGCTCCAAGTCATGCAGCAAAATTGAAACAAAAGTCTATCAGGAATTCGGTACCTTGGTACTCTCTGCTGTGGCCTGCTAATGTCACAAAAGCATCCTATTTCCACCTCAAGGTTTTCCATCTTCTAACAGAGTTGTGCTTTTCTCCCTTTGCCTAAGCTGTGGAAAACCTTCCTCAAAATCCCCTTCCCATCAGATATTTTTGACTACCACAGCCCTGTTTAAGAAGGTCTGATGCCTTTGCATCCCTGCCTCAATAGCAAGGTGACCTCTAATAGCAGGATGAAACTCCTCATCTGAGCAGGCTGGACGTAGCAGCGTCTACCTGTGTTTGGAAAAGCACACACAGATCTTCCTAATGTCAGTAATGGTTAGTGGCATCTTTAAAACAGCACTGGTATAATTACAGCCTGTAAAGTTAGGTTTCTCAGTCAGTGTTGGTGAGATGAGAGGGAATTAAAGCAGTATATTGATTTAAATGTATTGATCTTGGGGGGTCACAATGTCACTTGCCTCTTGTGATGGTGGGGAGGAGAGAGGCTGCGGGCTCAGAAACTTCTCAGTGCCTGTGTGACCTATGCTTGAGTGGAGGCCCTTACACTTGGTAATCCCTCTCTTGTTTGTAAATTGTAGTGTCAGGAATGTACAAATAAAGAAAAAAAAAGAGAAAAAATATCTTTTTTGTGTTCTTATGAGCTGTAGTGATAACATGAATTACACATAGGTCAAGTTGTTCCTTTCTTCTGCAGAGTTCACTGGAAGGTTATTTTGTCTGAAGTAAGAGCAGTATGATAGTGCACAGTACCTGCTAATTGTCAGGGCACAAGGAAATGCCTCAGCGTTTCCCATTCTGTACAGCAGGAATGATGGTGTTGTCCAAGGAATGTTGTCTGATTGAGGCCTGTCTGTGTCTTGGGGTCACAGCTTGGCAGCTGAAATGAGGTGGCATATTGTGTTGACAGTGCCTGACGTCGTGTCTTTAGGAACTGGCAGAAAGAAGCTCTCCGCAGAGGGCTCCAAACTCTGAAATTGAGTTTCTTAGTGTGCTCCAACAGAGCCTGAAACCGTTGACCTTGAGGCCGTATATGATTTACTGATAGGGGTGGATATTTTTGGTGACATTTGGAGGCAGCTTTCTCCCAGTGATGGACCCTTGGCTCTGGAAGACACTTTCTCGCCTGGTCCAAATTGCCCAAGTCTATATTGATCTTCAGAGCGCTCTGCAATGCACATCTATTTTCAGAGCTGCTGTGCAATTGGGCCTCTGAGAGAAGTCGGATGTAGGAGAAAGAGGGAAGCTTGACTGTTTGTGGACAATTTAATTTTGTCTTTGTGATGTATTACAGAGCTGTGTTCAGCCTTTAAAAAAAGCCTTGTTTTATTATATCAAGCTCATAATAATAATCAGAATAAACACAAGCTCAGGTTTGTTTTTAAATGCAGGCTAAACAATTAAAGTTCAGTGGGATGACTTTCCAGAAATATAGAGGACGATGTCATTGATAAAGAGGGGGTGGGGGGAGGTGGAAGCTACTCAGTTTTGTTTGGACAAAGCAGATGATTTTCCCAGTGGCAGGGTGATGAGCAAATGATATAGAAAAACGCAGCTGAGCTACTACCCTGTCTGCTATTGATCCCAGTGGATGATTTTTTTATTTGAGTAAGGACTTAAGATTTTAAGATGTCAGGGCTCCCAAGAAGGCAGCCCGGCCCTTTGTGGCAGGGGAGAAGCCAGCCCCAGGAGGAGGGGGAAGCATTTCCACAGCTCAGACGGATTTGTGCAGTGGGTTTCTGCATCAAAAGTTCCCTGTGAGGTGAACGTACACTCAGAAGTCCTCTATTTGCACTCTGAAGGCAGCAGATGAGTCTCTTCTCTCTGGAAGACTTTGGCTTGTGCAGCAATCAGTTACAAGGAACGTGCTAATTAATTGTGATTTCTTGTTTTAGTTAAAAGATCAAATATAGTAAATATTGCAGTTTGTGTGTAACTCAGTGTAAGCTTGCAAGTTCTTTAGGGAAGAAAACTGTAATGCAAAAATCAAAAGAAATTAGGAATTGTAATGCAAAGTCAGCATCAACCCAGCTGCCTCGTCAGGATTTACAGAGACTGTGAAATTGAGCAATAAAACCAAGCTTTGGATGAATTTCAATAACAATAATGTTGAGTTAAACTTACCAGCATTTTTTACAAGTCCTCTCTGGTCTATTTAGAATCTATAATCTGTCTGCTACGAGATAATGAGAGTGTGTGCCTCTGTTGAGAAGAACAAGTGGGAATAAATTAGCCGAGGGTCCATTATTTTGAGCTTTGCAAAATATTTGATGTGAAAGTTATTTTTGCTGGGGTTTTTTGTTGTGCATTTACTGGGTGCATTCATTAGATTATCTCTTAAATTTCCCAGCAACCAAACTAATAATGCATAAAATCTCTGAAATCCTTGCATATTAAAAAAAAAAAAGAAAAGATTAAACATTTGTTCATTGGCAATAGTATATCCTTTTTAGATGTGACTGAAGTTTTTAGCAGCTTTAAGACTCTGAGACTTATTCTGCTTAGTTTCATTCAGTTAATAATGTTCTCACTACACAGAATCACAAGGTTGGAAAAGACCTTTAAGATCACAGAGTCCAACCATTCCTGTCCTGTGCTAAACCATATCCCTAAGTACCTCATCTACCCATCTGTTAAACACATCCAGGGATGGTGACTCAGCCCCCTCCCTGGGCAGCCTGTCCCACATCCCAACAGCTCTTTCAGTGAAGAATTTTTTCCTAATATGTAATATGACCCTGCCCTAGCACAGCTTTGTGCCATTTCCCCTTGTCCTATCAACTGTCACCTGGCTAAAGATACCATCTCCCACCTCTCTACAACCTCCTTTAGGATGCTACCTCCGTCCTTGATGCAGGATTTAAGTGTTTGGACCTGGATCTCTTAGGAGGAGGTGCTCCCCTTGGAGCTCCTGATCTCCAGGGGCCTTTGGCCATTCCATGGCATATTGGGAAAGCCCTAGCCATGAAGCTATGAGCAGCTGGTGGAGTTGGTCTCTTAACTGAAGTCTCTGCTTGATGCTGTGTTTTAGCCTGAGTTAAAACATGAGGTTTGCTTTATCAGAGATCCCAAAGCTTCACCTGAGCAGAATCTGGCCCACCAAGTGCCATGGTCCACCGGGTCTCCCTTATCAAGTCTTTAGCTCTTAGACTTTTAGCACCGCCTGGATTTACTGGTGTTACTCTACATATTTTACAGTCACTAACCAAATGAAACTAAATATTAATTACAAAATTAATCAATTTTTATATATATTTTTTTCTCCCCCTTTGGTCTGTGTAATTAGAAACATTTCTTCTGGGTCACTGTCCTCTCTGCTGCTGCCTTGCTTGTTAAAGGGTGACTTCTTTTAGCCCATAGACTCCCAGGGAAATTAGTGGCATTATTACCACTGTCAGCTGTGGTGATGCACAGAACTCTCCCTCTCATAGTAATGACCTTGAGTTTTACGAAGCACCTCAAGGTTTACTGACGAGGGTAGAACAACTAGAAGTTTGTTAATTGAAGTGATGAAATATGTTAGAGAGGATACAAGTGCATTTAAAGCCAATTCAATTAGAAGGGCGTCTGTTTGCAAAGCTGCTGAAGTGTTGGTTGTTTTTGAGCCGCTTCTAAGTCAGCCTCTTGGAATCCTGTTGGCGCTTCTGTTTAAGGTGTGTATAGACCTTACACCTGCAGCAGACTGATCATTTGGAAGTGCAAGAATTAGGTGGATGCTGGTTTATTAGGTGAGCTTGTCAGTCTATTAATCTCCTGCTTCTCCCATTGCTGTCCGTTTGTGAATGTAGAGTGGGACATGGACAGACGCTGCAGCTCCTCACTGCCTGTGCCTGCGGTCATATGTAGTTCCTTCTGTGGGTGGGAAAGAAATTGCTTTACTGAAAAACTCTCCCGTGGTGCTGGGGTGCGATCCATAGGGAGGCTTGCATCAGAAATAGTGTGGCCAGTAGGTCCAGGGAGGTGATTGTGCCCCTGTACTTGGCATTGGTGAGGCCACACCTTGAGTGCTGTGTCCATTTCTGGGCTCCTCACCATAAGAAGGACATTGAGGTCCTTGAGTGTTTTTCAGAGAAGGTCAACCAGGCTGGTGAAGGGGCTGGAGGGCAAATCTTATGAGGAGTGGCTGAGGGAGCTGGGGATATTTAGCCTGGAGAAGAGGAGGCTGAGGAGAGACCTTATCATTGCCTACAATTACCTGAAAGGAGGTTGCAGAGAGGTGGGCAATGGTCTCTTCAGCCAGGTGACAGGAGATAGGACAAGGGGAAATGGTACAAAGCTGTGCCAGGGCAGGGTCAGATCAGATGTTAGGAAAACATTTTTCACTGAAATTAGGGCCTGGAACAGGCTGCCAAGGAGGTAGTTGAGTCACCATCCCTGGATGTGTTTAAAAGATGGGTAGATGAGGTACTTAGGGATATGGTTTACCACGGGACAGGAACAGTTGGACTCGGTGATCTTAAAGGTCTTTTCCAACCTTGTGATTCTGTGATTCATGTGCTGCTAACACCCACCAGCCCATCACCCTATTGCCTTGGTTCTTTTGGGCTGCACCAAAAAAATGAGACCAGAGTAAATGGTTTTCATGCTGTGTATTTGAGCCTCTGAAACCCACCAGACCCTCATCCTCGCTTGATTCATCTACCTGCTATTGCTTGGTCTGTTGAGCTGCATAGAAGAGATGAGTAAGGATTGCTACAGCATGTGTTTGAGCCTTCCCAGTACATCCTGTGTAATCATAGAATCATTTAGGTTGGAAAAGACCTTTAAGATCATTGAGTCTAATCATAAAACTGTGGGTGCTTTGTTTCTTCTAAACACTTTAGGGAAGAAACTCCATTTGTGGCTTGTAGAGCAACAAGCATGTTGTTCTTAATGAATAAATAATAGTAAAATGAGCTGTGCAGCCTGAGTAAGTGTTTGTTTATCCTGTTACGTTGGCAGTGTCTCAGTGCTAGAACAATGGCACTTAAACATAGAAATGGCTTATTTGATCATCCAGCTCAATTTTTCCTGCCAATTCAGGACTATTCCCAGTAGTCTGCTACAAAGTGCCTGCTTCAATATCCCATGCACTAGTGTTCCAGTCGTACCTCCTGTGACTTCTCTGTGGGCAGGTTCAGCTCTGGGGCATTCAGGAGCTTGCTTCTGGTTCGGATAGGACAGAGGTTCTCATCTGTTTTTGTGAATTAAATGAGCTTTATTTTTACAGTATTTGAGTCTTTGAGGATTATGAAAAATAAGAAGTTAAAGGAAGCTTCAAGAAATAATGTAAGAACGTATGGAAAGCAGGCTGAGCAGGGTTTGGGAGAAGGCAACATCTTTTTCCATAGAAGGTCTTGGAAACTCTTTGGTACCAGGTTCTGCAGAGGACAGAAAAAAGGGGAATGTGATGGATGAGCAAGATGTTTAAGGATTTAAGGAGCAAACTCAGCCTTGAGTTGGTCTCCCCACACTGAGCAGCAGTAACTCAGAAATGTGTTTACGCTGTTTCCTTTGTTCGCATTCTGTTCTGGTGAGAAGTATTTCTCTGGATAATACCCTGAATTTAAAATTCTTTATTAATAGCTTGTTCTAATAGCGTATCTCCCTTGTGACTCGTGTTTTGTTTTGTATTATGCACCGTGCCAATACTACATGTTTTCTGGGAATGCCAATACTGGGATTATTGTGGATATCCAAACGGAAGTCTTCTCGACCCTCTGACAGTGGCAAGCTGTCGCTTGGCCCCTACAGAGGAAAACAGATACCTCATTCTCATAGGCAATGGATTAGCTGAGTGCAACTTTATTTGCTAATTTCTTAAATAGATAGACATAAAGGCTTTCTCTCTGAGCAGAGAGGTTCTATCACATAAAGATTTTTTGGAGGGAAGTTTTTGTTGAATGAAAATTTTGATCCGTGAGTATCTCAGCAGAGGATTGACCTCAAGTGACTGAGGGAAGAATTCATGGCAGCCTGTGAGAAGAGCTTGAAAGTAAGTCGTGTTCTCATTTTGTTTCTGTAGCATTGTTCGATATGGAGAATTGGCTTTCTCTGGGCAGTATGGTAATTTAATGCTCCATTAGCTGGCCATTATTTGTTTATACTTAATGTAATTTAGAAATATGGGTGAGGAAACTCAAAAAGTAATAAGCTGGCCTCTTAGCAACAGGACATCTTTAGAAATTCTGTGGTTGGCTGAGGGATCCCCTCAGCACTTCCTGGGGCTGGAACACAATGGTTTCTTTAGTTTTGTTTATTGTAACTTTTCCTTCCTCTTTTATATATTTCTTTTTATTACAGAGGTAGGTCTTGAACTGCCAAAAGGCTTAGCCGCCTTTGCCTTCACTGATAAGTTGATAACCCCCCTCTGTCTAATCCTACTTTGAAACAAGGCACTTTCTTTGTTTCTGTTGAGAGTTAATTACCTAGGCTGTCACACAGCCCAAGGAAAAATGATATTTCATACGGTGGTGGAACGGAATTCTTTGGAGAACTGCCTAAGAAATGCTTCTCATAAATCTATCATGAGAAAATTTCTTTTACTTATCATAATGTATTATGAATTGCTTTGAGTGGCAACCTAAGCAGGTGGAGTAGAAAGAATATTAGTGGGATATTTGGGAGTTTCATTTGGGGGAAAAAATAACGAGTCTATTTTGGAAATATTTGTCTGTGTGTGCATGGGTGTAATCCTAAATGAGAATGGAAAACAAGCAGAGTTGAGATATCTGAAACATGCAAACACCACTCTACTGGGTTGAGTCGGAAATAATTAAGATAGCCAATTCCAGCAGCTTTGGAGCTGCAAATGAAAAGGCCGTGCAACGCGTGGGGATAAGAGGTAGCACAGAAAACCACTGTATGGGGACAGGTCTGCTGCTTTAGGGAAGAGTTATGGCATGGGTTACTGGGGAAGTGATTGCAGCTGTGGGGTGGCCACTGTAAAGGATGAGGAAACAGTACCTCACAAAGGAAAGAGAGAAGAAATAGAGTTGAACTGAAGGAGGGAATTACTGTTGTTTCTGGCATTTTTTTTTAAGGCGCTGTTTACAAAACAAACATCAGTATTCCTTGTACCTCTAGAAGGAGGATATTTTCCAGAAGGGATGCCTAAATAAGTCTGAAACCTTTCTTGATACTGAATTCATCATGAAGACCAGGAAGGAGGCAGTGTATTTCTGCTGTGAGTCAAGGTTCCACACATAATGCAGTCCCAGTTAAGGCATGGCAGAGCTGGTAGATCCAACTCTGGGCCAGAATCATCTCTGCACCTCAGCCTTGGTGTTTTCTGGTTGTTGGGGCTGTGGCCTGGGGTTTGGGAGGGCAGCTGCCCCTGGGTTGGGTTTTTCTGGGGTTTGTTGATTGTTTTGTTTTGTGGCTTGTGGTTTTGTTTTTTTTTCTTTCCTCCTCCCTGCTGCAGTGACTGCCACCTTGATAGAGTGGGGAAACCCCTCATAAAAGGGTAATCGAATGAGCTAATTTGGTATTATGTAGGTAAGGAATGTCGAGGGAGTGTGAATAAAAAGCAAACAGAAAGAAAGGGCATAAAAATGAGAAACGTCAGAAATAAGGTAGGGATGAAATCTGGTTATTTCCATGACCATGATTGCCAGAGCTGTCAGAGGGTCGAAGCTGCCTGTAATAAAAGGTAATCTTAGCAGCCACTGACTTTCATGGTCTAACATTAAATCTCTTTTTTGTTTAAATTAAAATAGTACATACAGCCATGACAAGCAGATAATAGAAACTCGAGGAGAACAAATGCAGCATGGTAAGCAGGAAGGTGGAGGAGCTATTCCACACTGCCCACCTGAGACTGGTGCCAGTAATTCTCTGGACGACCCAAGGGTTTGGCCACCCTCCACTGCCTTCCTGCTCATCAGAGTTGGGATCTGCAAAAATTTCTCTTCCCAAATGCCTGCTTCTAAACCAGGACTGGTGATGTGCTTGTATGAAGGAGCCTTGTTTTATCCTGAGAAACACTGTTGGGTTTTAGTTCAGCAAGGTGTTGGTTCTGCATATGTCTGGTATTCTGATTTTGAGAAGCAACAATCTTAGGAAGATGTTTACGTCCAGCCAGGTCAAGGTGAAAACAAAGCTTTAGAATACTATTTATGAAAGCCAGATTAGGCAAAGCAGTTGGAAAGATGTATAAAGGAGCTGGTAGAAAGAGGTGGGAAGCAGTTTCATCTGCTGCTCCTGAGAACTCCCACGCTGCTCCAGCTGGCAGGCTGCAGGCAGGTCCATCGCGCATCTTGTGGGAGCTGCCAGGAACACAGCTCCAATGCCCCCACCGTCCTCCCATCCCGTCTGCTGGGAGGAGAGCCTCTGACTCCTTGCCTGTGCCAGCTCTGGGCACGGCATCCAGCATCTCTGGTAGTACAAGACTGGGCTGTACACTTAGTTCTCCAGGATTTATTAGGGCCACAGTCTCATAGGGAAGATAATCACCACTGGTTGATGATCACTGGCTTCACAACAGATACTTTTTGCCAGTAGGTGTCCTTCACTTTGGTCCGTTTTATCACAATATTCTTAATGATCCTTGGACTAAACCAAGTAGGAACTGGTCTCAGTCACTGCTGTTCTTTACAGGTAATATTGTGATCTCGTGTTGGGAAGGCATCAGTCTGCCAAATGCCTTCACTTGAAGAAGTTCTTGTTTTGTATTGATGATGCAAATTGCAGTGATGTCAGAAGATTGGAGTTCATTAGCTGTGGTGATTAAAACCTCTCTTAAATTTTTGGTTTAGGTTACATTGAAGAATCTTGCACGGTCCCTTGCCCATTTGATTGCAAATTAAGCGATTGGTCGAGTTGGTCCCCTTGCAGCTCTTCTTGTGGACCGGGGGTGAGAGTCCGATCTAAGTGGCTTAAGGAGAAGCCTTACAATGGAGGTCGTCCCTGCCCAAAGCTGGATCTCAAGAATCAGGTGAGCGGTGTTCAATCGCCAACAGATCTCTCTCTGCACTTACTGTATTTTTTAATTGCTATCAAAAGGTACTGTGCTGGCAAACAAGTTAAAGCCAGGAGCTATCTCTGGAACCCCACCTTGTGTCAGATTTTATAGGCAATCCTCAAACTTCTTGAGGGTTGAAGGGGAGATGCTTGTGTAACAGCAGAATTTGGCCTGGAACACCGTGTTTCTTACATGAAGAAATCTTTATCTCCTAGAGCACAAGTAGCCCAGGATGGATAATCCCACCTGGACAGTGTATAAACATCCTAGAGCTCAGATGTCGTGGATGTTTTAAAACTGTTTAATTCTCTCTGAGGCTGTGGTTGCTGCAGAAATATTCGTTAAATATATATTGCTATTTTTAGTAACATTTCCCTTCAATACGAGTTCTCTTGAACATTAATCTCTGTATATTCAATATTGAAGTGTCCCATCAGAGGAAAATAATCTCTAAATTGCTACTCTTAAAAAAAGAAGAGATCAGCATCTATTTAAATGCTACTTAATGCTGTATGCTTTGCTGCAAAACTAATAGTGATTTCCTACATTTGCTGATTAATTCTCAACACTAATTAGCACTGAAGAAGTAATGTTTAGTTTTGCCTGTCCTTTATTTCAGATTCAACCATGCAAATTAATTAATAGGGCAGAAATAGTTATGCTGAAGGGACTTCATTTATATACGTAATTAATATATATATATGAAAAAACAATACATTGCATAGTAGGTGCGGAAGGACTTTAATAATCTCCATACAAAGATTTATTTGTGGAGTGGCTTGCAGGTGCTAGAGCTGGAGGAACCAGTTGTTCTTCTGCACAGCTGTCGGTGCAGCAGTCATGTCCTGGGATGCAGCACCACTTCCAACACCTGGTTCTGAACTTGCCTCATTTTCTTCACAGTTTAATTTTTTTCCTGTGGGAAACTTAGTAAATACTTCCTTTTTAATTTTTATTATTATTATTATTATTTTCCTTATTACTATTTGAAATTCATAGGCGGTAGCCTAGCAGAAGCAATGGGGACTAGGAAAATATAAAGCTGCAATAAAGTGTATGTTGTCCATACCTCAGTGCTTTTCTTAATAGATCAGACAGATCACCAAAGAGGCAAAATGAAATCCCACAGTACGTCGTATGGTAACAATAAGCTCCTTTGTAATGAAAAGATACTGGGGTTTGTAACCCATAGATACAGCAGACTACTTCTATTAAAAGTAAACTTACTGCTCTAAAGCGTTGCCTATTCCCACACACATTAGATTTGCTAATTTCAAACCCCTTTCAGAAGATATTAAAGGAAAGAAATTGTTTCAACTTGGAAATTACGTCTCTGTAAGGTTTATCGGTGCACAGTGCTTGCAAAGTGCCACGGCTGGGATTAATGTAAATGGGGTTGGTGCTTTTTGCCCCTTTACTGGGAACATGCATCTTAATCTAAAACCCACTGAATTTGTTAAGAGGGCACTAGCAGTGACACCTCAGAATTGTATGAGCATCTTTTTCTTTAGATTTGTGATTTTTTTTTTTTTTTGGGAGGTAGTTGGGTTTTTATGGTTTGTTGGTTTGGGTTGGGTTGGGTGGTTTTTTTTTGTTGGCTGGTTTTTGGGTTGGATTGGTTGCTTGCTTGTGGGGTTTTTTCATTGCACTTCTGGCTTTACCTTTTTCCAGTTTGGGTTTGTAGGATTGGATCAGATCCTCTGTGTTTCAGAGTTTTTAGGACAAGAAGAAATTGTCATGCTAACAAGTGTGTGTGTGCATATCTGTACAGTTAGATCTGCACACATACGTGCGTGCGTAATTCTTGCTTTTGTTTGATAGCAGACATGAGAAAGCTTAATCACCTTTGTGCTGAGACTTGCTTTATCTTCTGCTGGCTACTGTGCTATATTGTGTTTTATGCTGCTGATGGAGACGTTAGATAACTCAGAACCAATAATAAACTCCTCCAGGTGCCAGCAGATTTACCTTATTATTTCCTCCAGTATTTTTAGTTATTATTTTTAAATTATTGCTTCTGAGTTTGGGTCATGTTCTTGCTTAATCAAGTACTTTGGAGAACCCTCCATTTTCCAGTGTCTTATAACCAAAGCCCTCAGCCAGTTTGTGTCTTTTTCTCATTAAACCAAATAATCTTTCCCCAATCTTCTTGTGAAAGGTGTTTTCTAGGCTTCCTGGCAACAACAGAGAGCGCTACAGGGAACATTATTCCTGCAATTCTCTCTTGCCATTTCCCACCATGTCTGGGACCCTGCCAACACAGATACTTTAGCAAAGCTGCTGCTTTGGAGAAAGGGGCAATCTGTGTGATCAAGACAATATATTTGATGAATATAAGTAATTTTTAAAGTCACATAAATTGTTCCATTACATGTTGTCCTCCTGGAATTGGTTCAACCAGTGTCGTGCAGCTTGCTTGTGTATTTAAGACAGGACTTTTTAACAGAAGTGTAATTTTATATGGAGATAATGACACATCCTCTTTCTGCATGATATTCCGTGGCTTTTACACTCTTAATTCCACAATGGTTTTGTCACATCTGACCTATCTTGAAGCCGTGCTTTCAGATGTCTTCGTCTCCCCCTGCCTGTAGAGCCCCTCAAGCTGTCCACTCCTTCTGCTGTAGATGTGAGAAGTAAACTCAGTGTTAGGAGAGTTGATTCAGTTTTAATGTATTTCTCCTTCTCATTATAGCTGATGGACTAAGTGGTTGAGCCCTTCCAGGTTTTGTTACCTTCTGTCGTGGTTTAACTCCGGCTGTGGGCCGAGATCCACGCAGCTGCCTGCTTCTTAAAGTAAAAGAGCAGGGGAAAAGGGAAAAGGGGGGGGAAACAAGGGAAGGGAAAAGGAAGGGGCAAATAACTCCAAAACCAAGAAACTAAGAGGCCTGTGGGTTGGGATAAGGATAGTTTACTAAGATAACAGAAAGATAAAATATAACAATGCTAACAGGACTTTAGAGCAAAAGAATATGAAACTCTTGATCCCCAATGCAGTTTCTCCCCGACCCACACAACTCAGGCCGTACCACCCAGAGCTGTCCCGGAACCGACCGTCCCCCCAAGAAGCACGCGTCCCACCACCGCCCCTCTTCTTCCTCCCCTCAGCCCCCTGTTATCCTGGGCAGGACGTAATTGGCATGGAATACTCTCTTTGGCCCATCTGGGTCACCTGTCCTGGCTTCGCCCCTCCTTTCTCACGAATAGAGAAATAGAAGAAGCTGAGAAAGTCCTTGACTGTCTGACTGCAACTAAGAACATCAGGGTGTTCTCAGCACTGCTTTCATTTTAACTCCCAAACACAGCATTCACAGCTACAAATGAAATTAACTCTATCCTGACTGAAACCGGGACACCTTCTAAGAGAAGAGAGACACAGTTTGTTGATACGGTTACTTCAGCCTTAAGCTTCCTCTGTGTTACTGCCCTGTGAAATTAAAAA